>JARQOC010000006.1:212760416-213360416 GCA_033576535.1 Allobates femoralis
TCGCTCACCATTGTTTATTGCGCTCTTATGCTCTCTTATGCATTCTTTTTGCACTCTATAGCTCACCATTATTTATCGCGCTCTTATCACGCTCTTATGGCAGTCTATAGCTCACCATTATTCATCGCGCTCTTATCGAGCTATTATGGAGCTCTATAACTCGCCATCACTCGCCATTGCTTATCACGCTCTATTGCTCCCCTTTATGTATCGCGCTCTACAGCTTGCCATTGTTTATCACGCCCTATAACTCGCCATTGTTTATCATGCTCTATAGCTCGCCATGTTTATCTCACTCTTATTGGGCTCTATAGCTCGCATCACTCACCATTTTTTTTCACGCTTTTATGGCGCTCTACAGCTCGCCATCACTCTCCATTGTTTATTGTGCTCTAATCGCGCTCTTATCGCGCTCTATAGCTCGCCATCACTCGCCATTGTTTATCACGCTCTTATGTTATTATCGCTCTCTGTAGGTCACATTGCTTATGTCGCTCTTATTACGCTCCTACTGCTCTCTATAGCCCACCATTGTTTATCGCGCTCTATAACTCACCATTATTTATCGCACTCTTATGGCACTCTATAGCTCACCATTTTTATCTTACTCTTATGGCGCTCTATATCTCACCATTATTTATAGAGTTCTATAGCTCACTATTATTTATCGCTGTTTATGGCGATCCATAGCTCACCATTATTTATCGCATTCTTATTGTGCTCTATAGCTCGCCTTTGTTTATTGCGCTCTATAACTCGCCATTGTTTATCACGCTCTTATTACAACTCTTTTTGCACTCTTATCGCGCTCAAGAGCTCGCCATTGTTTAATTCGCTGCTATCATGCTCTTATTCGCGCTCTATTGCTCGCCATTGTTTATAGCGCTCTTATTGCGCTCTTATTTGTGCTCTTATTGTGCTCTTATTGTGCTCTTATTGCGCTCTTATTGAGCTCCTATAGCTCACCATTGTTTATTGCACTCTATAGCTCACCATAATTTAATCTCCTCTTATGGCGGTCTATAGCTCACCATTATTTATCGCGCTCTTATGGCGCTCTATAGCTCGCCATTGCTTATTGCACTCTTATTGCGCTCCTATTGAGCCATTATTGTGCTCTTATTGCACTCTGTAGCTCGCCATTGTTTAATGCGCTCTTATTGCTCTCTTATTGCATTCTTTTGCACTCTATAGCTCACCATTATTCATCGCGCTCTTATCGAGCTATTATGGAGCTCTATAACTCGCCATCACTCGCCATTGCTTATCATGCACTATTGCTCCCCTTTATGTATCGCGCTCTACAGCTTGCCCGTGTTTATCGCGCTCTATAGCTTCCAATTGTTTATCACGCCCTATAGCTCGCCATTGTTTATCTCACTCTTATTGAGCTCTATAGCTCGCCATCACTCAACATTTTTTTTCATGCTCTTATGGAGCTCTACAGCTCGCCATCACTCGCCATTGTTTATCGCACTCTTTTGGCGCTCTACAGCTCGCCATCACTCGCCATTGTTTATCGCGCTCTTATCGCGCTCTATAGCTTTGCCATTGCTTATCGTACGCTATAGCTCGCCATTGTTTATAGCATTATTACTGCGCTCTTATCACGCTCTATAGCTCGCCATTGTTTATTGCGCTTTCATTGCACTGTATATGCACTCTAATTCACTCTAATTGCGCTCTTATTGCACACAGTAGTTCGCCATTGTTTAATGCGCTCTTACCATGCTCTTTTTGCCCTCTTATTATGCTCTATAGCTCACCATTGTTTATTGCGCTCTTATTGCTCTTATTGCATTTTTTTTGCACTCTATAGCTTACCATTATTTATCGCGCTCTTATCGCGCTCTTATGGCAGTCTATAGCTCACCATTATTTATCGCGCTCTTATCGAGCTATTATGGAGCTCTATAACTCGCCATCACTCGCCATTGCTTATCACGCTCTATAGCTACCCCTTGTGTATCACGCTCTACAGCTTGCCATTGTTTATCACGCCCTATAGCTCGCCATTGTTTATCATGCTCTATAGCTCACTATTGTTTATCGCGCTCTTATGACGCTCTACATCACTCGCCATTGTTTATCTCACTCTTATTGGGTTCTATAGCTCGCCATCACTCGCCATTGTTTATCGCGCTCTTATGGTGCTTTACATCACTCGCCATCACTCGCCATTGTTTATCGCACTCTTATTGGGCTCTATAGCTCGCCATCACTCACCATTTTTTTTCACGCTTTTATGGCGCTCTATAGCTCGCCATCACTCGCCATTGTTTATCACGCTCTTATGTTATTATCGCTCTCTGTAGGTCACATTGCTTATGTCGCTCTTATTACGCTCCTACTGCGCTCTATAGCTCACCATTATTTATCGCACTCTTATGGCACTCTATAGCTCACCATTATTTATCGTACTCTTATGGCGCTCTATATCTCACCATTATTTATAGAGTTCTATAGCTCACTATTATTTATCGCTGTTATGGCGATCCATAGCTCACCATTATTTATCGCATTCTTATTGTGCTCTATAGCTCGCCCTTGTTTATTGCGCTCTATAACTCGCCATTGTTTATCACGCTCTTATTACACTCTTTTTGCACTCTTATCGCGCTCAATAGCTCGCCATTGTTTAATTCGCTGCTATCATGCTCTTATCGCGCTCTATTGCTCGCCATTGTTTATAGCGCTCTTATTGCGCTCTTATTGTGCTCTTATTGTGCTCTTATTGCGCTCTTATTGAGCTCTTATAGCTCACCATTGTTTATTGTACTCTATAGCTCACCATAATTTATCTCGCTCTTATGGCGGTCTATAACTCACCATTATTTATCGCGCTCTTATGGCGCTCTATAGCTCGCCATTGCTTATTGCACTCTTATTGCGCTCTTATTGAGCCATTATTGTGCTCTTATTGCACTCTGTAGCTCGCCATTGTTTAATGCGCTCTTATTGCTCTCTTATTGCATTCTTTTGCACTCTATAGCTCACCATTATTCATCGCGCTCTTATCGAGCTATTATGGAGCTCTATAACTCGCCATCACTCGCCATTGCTTATCATGCTCTATTGCTCCTCTTTATGTATCGCGCTCTACAGCTTGCCCGTGTTTATCGCGCTCTATAGCTTCCAATTGTTTATCACGCCCTATAGCTCGCCATTGTTTATCTCACTCTTATTGGGCTCTATAGCTAGCCATCACTCAACATTTTTTTTTCATGCTCTTATGGAGCTCTACAGCTCGCCATCACTCGCCATTGTTTATTCGCACTCTTTTGGCGCTCTACAGCTCGCCATCACTCGCCATTGTTTATCGCACTCTTATCGCGCTCTATAGCTTTGCCATTGCTTATCGTACGCTATAGCTCGCCATTGTTTATAGCATTATTACTGCGCTCTTATCACGCTCTATAGCTCGCCATTGTTTATTGCGCTTTCATTGCACTGTATATGCACTCTAATTCACTCTAATTGCGCTCTTATTGCACACAGTAGTTCGCCATTGTTTATTGTGCTCTTACCATGCTCTTTTTGCCCTCTTATTATGCTCTATAGCTCACCATTGTTTATTGCGCTTTATTGCTCTTATTGCATTCTTTTTGCACTCTATAGCTTACCATTATTTATCGCGCTCTTATCGCGCTCTTATGGCAGTCTATAGCTCACCATTATTTATCGCGCTCTTATCGAGCTATTATGGAGCTCTATAACTCGCCATCACTCGCCATTGCTTATCACGCTCTATAGCTCCCCCTTGTGTATCGCGCTCTACAGCTTGCCCATGTTTATCACGCCCTATAGCTCGCCATTGTTTATCATGCTCTATAGCTCACTATTGTTTATCGCGCTCTTATGACGCTCTACATCACTCGCCATTGTTTATCTCACTCTTATTGGGTTCTATAGCTCGCCATCACTCGCCATTGTTTATCGCGCTCTTATCGCGCTTTATAGCTTTGCCATTGTTTATCGTACACTATAGCTCGCCATTGTTTATAGCACTATTATTGCGCTCTTATCACGCTCTATAGCTCGCCATTGTTTATTGCACTTTTATTGCACTGTATATGCCCTCTAATTCACTCTAATTGCGCTCTTATTGCACACTGTAGTTCGCCATTGTTTAATGCGCTTTTATTATTTTATTATATAGGTCACAATTGTTTGTTGCACTCTAGAGCTCACCATTATTTATCGTGCTCTTATGGAGGTCTATAGCTCGCCATTATTTATAGCGCTCTTATCACACACTATAGCTTGTCATTGTTTATCGTGCTCTTTTGGCGCTCTACAGCTCGCCTTCATTTGCCATTGTTTATCGTGCTCTAATCGCGCTCTACAGTATGCCATCACTTGCCATTGTTTATTACACTCTGTAGCTTGCCCTTTTTATTGGGGTCTTTTTGTGGTCTTTTTGTGGTCTTATTGTGGTTTTATTGCGCTGTTATTGCACGCTTATTGCGTTTTTTTGCACTCTTACTGCGCTCTATAGCTCGCCAATGTTTATTGTGCTCTATAGCTCGCCATTGTGCTCCATAGCTCGCCATTGTTTATTGTGCTCTATAGCTTGCTATTATTTATCGTGCTCTATAGCTCACCATTGTTTATCACGCTCTATAGCACGTCACTGTTTATTGCGCTCTATAGCTCGCCATTGTTCATCATGCTCTTATAGCGCTCTATACCTCACCATTATTTATTGCACTCTTATTGCGCTCCAAAGCTCACCATTGTTTATCGCGCTCTTATCACGCTCTATAGCTCGCCTATCACGCCATTGTTTATCATCCCCTTGTAGCGCTCTATAGCTCACCATTGTTTATTGCGCTCTTATTGCACGCTTATTGCGTTTTTATTGCACTCTTATTGCGCTCTATAGCTCGCCATTGTGCTCTATAGCTCGCCATTGTTTATTGCGCTCTATAGCTTGCTATTTTTTATCACGCTCTATAGCTCACCATTGTTTATCGCGCTCTATACCCCACCATTGTTTATCGCGCTCTGTAGCTCGCGCATTGTTTATCGCGCTCTATAGCCCACCATTGTGTGTTGCGCTCTATAGCTCGTCATTGTTCATCATGCTCTTATAGCGCTCTATAGCTCACCATTATTTATTGCACTCTTATTGCGCTCCAAAGCTCACCATTGTTTATTGCGCTCTTATCACGCTCTATGGCTCACCATTATTTATCGCGCTCTTCTCGCGCTCTATAGCTCGCCTATCACTCAACATTGTTTATCACGCTCTATAGCTCTCCATTGTTTATTGCGCTCTTATTGCGCTCTTATCGTGCTCTTATCATGCTCTTATGGCACTCTATAGGTCGCCATCACTTGCTATTGTTAATCGCGTTCTATAGCTCGCCATCACTCATCTTTATCGTGCTCTTATCGCGCTCTATAGCTTGCCATTGTTTATTGCGCTCTATAGCTCCCCATCACTCACCATTGTTTATTGCGCTCTATAGCTTACCATCATTCACCATTATTTATCGTGCCCTATAGCTCACTATTGTTTATCGCTCTCTATAACTCACCATCACTTGCCATTGTTTATTGTGCTCTTATGGCGCTCTATAGTTTGCCATTGTTTATCGCGCTCTTATTGCGCTCTTATTGCACTCTTATCGTGCTCTATAGCTTGCCATTGTTTATCGCGTCTCTTATCGTGCTCTTATGGCGCTCTACAGCTCGCCTTTACTTGCCATTGTTTTTCATGCTCTTATCGTGCTCTTATTCTGATCTATAAATCACCATTGTTAATTGCGCTCTATAGCTCGCCATCACTCGCCATTGTTTATCGTGCTCTATAGCTCGCCATTGTTTATTGCACTCTTATTGCGCTCTATAGCTCACCATTGTTTACCGCGCTCTTATCGCGCTATTATCATGCTCTATAATTCGCCATTGTTTATCGCGCTGTTATCGCACTCTGTAGCTCGCAATTGTTTATCACACTCTTACCGCACTTTTACCATGCTCTTATCCCGCTCTTATCAGCGAGTGATGCAGAGCACCATAAGAGCGCGATAAACAATGGCAAGCTATGGAGCGCGATAAATAATGGTGAGTGATGGCGAGCTATAGGGAGCGATAAACAATAGCGAGCTATAGAGCGTGATAAACAATGGTGAGCTATAGAGCGCAATAAACAATGGCGAGTGATGTAGAACGCCATGTTTATCGCGCTCTGTAGCTCGCCATCACTCACCATTGTTTATCACGCTCTATAGCTTGCCATTGTTTATTGCACTCTTATTGCACTCCTGTTGCACTCTTATGGCGCTCTATAGCTCACCATTGTTTATCGCGCTCTTATCTCGCACTTATGGAGATCTATAACTTGCTATCACTCATTGTTTATCGTGCTCTTAATGGTGAGTGATGGCGAGCTGTAGAGTGCCATGTTTATCGTGCTCTTATTGCGTTCTACAGCTCGGCATCACTTGCCATTGTTTATTGTGCTGTTATCACGCTCTATAGCTCGCCATCACTCGCCATTGTTTATCACGCTTTTATCACGTTCTATAGCTTGCTATTGTTTATCGAGCTCAATAGCTCTCTATTGTTTAATGCGCTCTTATCGCGCTTCTATCATGCTGTATAGCTTGCCATTGTTTGTCGCGCTCTATAGCTCGCTATTGTTTTTTGCACTCTTATTGCGCCCAATATCTAGCCGTTGTTTAATGTGCTCCAATCGCGCTCTTATCACGCTCCATAGCTCGCCATTGTTTAGTGCGCTCCTGTTGCGCTGTAGCTCGCCATTGTTTATCACTCTGTTATCATGCTCTTACGGCGCTCTACATCACTCGCCATTGTTTATCGTTCTCTTATTGCGCTCTATAGTTCGCCATTGTTTATCGCATTCTTATCGTGCTCTATAGCTCGCCATTGTTTATCGCGCTCTTATGGCGCTCTACATCACGTGCCATTGTTTATCGTGCTCTTATGGCGCTCTACAGCTCACCATCACTCGCCATTGTTTATCGCGCTTTTATCGCGTTCTATAGCTTGCCATTGTTTATCGCACTCTATAGCTCTCCATTGTATATCGCGCTCTATAGCTCTCCATTGTTTATCGCGCTCTATAGCTTCCAATTTTTTATCACACCCTATAGCTCGCCATTGTTTATCGCAAACTATAGCTCGCCATTGTTTATCGCGCTCTACATCACTCGCCATTGTTTATCTCACTCTTATCGTGCTCTTATCGCGCTCTATAGCTAGCCATCACTCGCCATTTTTTATCACACTCTTATGGCGCTCTACAGCTCGCCATGACTCGCCATTGTTTATCGCGCTCTTATTGCGCTATATAGCTTTTCACTGTTTATAGCACTCTTATTGCGCTCTTATCACGCTCTATAGCTCGCCATTGTTTATTGTGATTTTATTGCACTTCATATGCACTCTAATTCGCTCTTATTGCACTCTAGCTCGCCATTGTTTATCGCGCTCTATAGGTCACCATTTTTTTTCATGCTCTTATGGCGGTCTATAGCTCACCATTATTTATAGCACTCTTATTGCGCTCTATAACTCGCCATTGTTTATTGTGCTGCTATTGTGCTATATATGTGCTCTAAGTGTACTCTAATTGCCTTCTAATTGCACTCTGTAGCTTGCTAGTGTTTAATACGCTCTTATCGCGCTCTTATCATGCTGTTATCGCCCTCCTATTATGCTATATAGCTCGCCATTGTTTACTGCGCTCTATAGTTCACCATTATTTATCGCGCTCTTATCACGCTCTTATGGCGGTCTATAGGTCACCATTATGTATCGTGCTCTTATCGTGCTCTATAGCTCGCAATTTTTTATCGTGCTCTTATGGCGCTCTACAGCTCACCTTCATTTGCCATTGTTTATCGAGCTCTTATCGTACTCTTATCGCAATCTGTAGCTTGCCATTGCTTATTGGAGTCTTTTTGTGGTCTTTTTATGGTCTTTTTGTGGTCTAATTGCGCTCTAATTGCGTTCTTATTGCGTTTTTATTGCACTCTATAGCTTGCCATTGTTTATTGCGCTCTATAGCTCGCCATTGTGCTCTATAGCTCGCCATTGTTTATTACGCTCTATAGCCCGCCATTGTTTATTGCACTGTATAGCTCGCCATTGTTTATCGTGCTCTATAGCTCGCCATTGTTTATCGCACTCTATAGCTTCCAATTGTTTATCACACCCTATAGCTCGCCATTGTTTATCGTGAACTATAGCTCGCCATTGTTTATCGCGCTCTACATCACTCGCCATTGTTTATCTCGCTCTTATCGCGCTCTATAGCTCACCATCACTCACCATTTTTTATACACACTCTTATGGCGCTCTACAGTTTGCCATGACTCGCCATTGTTTATCGCGCTCTTATCGCGCTCTATAGCTTTCCACTGTTTATAGTACTCTTATTGCGCTCTTATCACGCTCTATAGCTCACCATTATTTATCGCGCTCTTATTGTGCTCTAAAGCTCGCCATCACTCGCCATTGTTTATCGTGCTCTTGTGGTACTCTACAGCTCACCATCACTAACCATTGTTTATCGTGCTCTTATGCGCTCTTATTGCACTCTTATTGCGCTCAATAGATCGCCATCACTCGCCATTGTTTATCGCGCTCTTATCGCGCTCAATAGTTCGCCATTGTTTATTGCGCTGTCATTGCGCTGTTGTTGCATTTTTATTGCGCTCTTATTGCGCTCTTATTGCGCTCTTATTGCGCTCTTATTGCACTCTATAGCTCACCATTATGTATCGCGCTCTTATTGCACTCTATAACTCGCCATCACTTGCCATTGCTTATCGTGCTCTTATGGCGCTCTACTGCTCGCCATCACTTGCCATTGCTTATCGCGCTCTTATTACGCTCTTATTGTGCTCTTATTGCACTTTTATTGCACTCTTGTCGCGCTTTACAGCTCGCCATCAATCGCCATTAATTATCACACTCTTATCGCACTTTACAGTTCATCATCACTCTCCTTTGATTATTGCGCTCCTATGGCGCTCTGCATCATTCAAAATTGCCAATGTTTATTGCACTCTATAGCTCACCATTGTTTATCGCGCTCTATAGCTCGCCATTGTGTATCGCGCTTTTATCGTGTTCTATAGCTCGCCGTTGTTTATCGCGCTCTTATCGTGCTCTATAGCTCGCCGTTCTTTATCGCCCTTTTATGGCGCTCTATATCACTCTCCATCACTCGCCATTGTTTTTCGTGCTCTTATGGCGCTCTACAGCTCGCCATCACTCGCCATTGTTTATCGCGCACTTATCGCCCTCAATAGCTCTCCATCACTCACCTTTTTATATCTATATATATCTATAGCTTACCATTATTTATCGCGCTCTTATGGCGCTCTATAGCTCGCCATTGCTTATTGCACTCTTATTGAGCCATTATTGTGCTCTTTTTGCACTCTGTAGCTCGCCATTGTTTAATGCGCTCTTATCGTGCTCTTATCATGCTCTTATTGCCCTCTTATTATGCTCTATCGCTCACCATTGTTTATTGCGCTCTTATTGCTCTCTTATTGCATTCTTTTTGCACTCTATAGCTCACCATTATTTATCGTGCTCTTATCGCGCTCTTATGGTAGTCTATAGCTCACCATTATACATCGCGCTCTTATCGAGCTATTATGGAGCTCTATAACTTGCCATCACTCGCCATTGCTTATCACGCTCTATTGCTCCCCTTTATGTATCGCGCTCTACAGCTTGCCATTGTTTATCACGCCCTATAACTCGCCATTGTTTATCATGCTCTATAGCTCGCCATTGTTTATCTCACTCTTATTGGGCTCTATAGCTCGCCATCACTCACCATTTTTTTTCACGCTTTTATGGCGCTCTATAGCTCGCCATCACTCTCCATTGTTTATCACGCTCTTATGTTATTATCGCTCTGTGTAGGTCACATTGCTTAAGTCTCTCTTATTACGCTCCTACTGCGCTCTATAGCCCACCATTGTTTATCGCGCTCTATAGCTCACCATTATTTATCGCACTCTTATGGCACTCTATATCTCACCATTATTTATAGCGTTCTATAGCTCACCATTATTTATCGCTGTTATGGCGATCCATAGCTCACCATTATTTATTGCATTCTTATTGTGCTCTATAGCTCGCCCTTGTTTATTGCGCTCTATAACTCGCCATTGTTTATCACGCTCTTATTACACTCTTTTTGCACTCTTATCGCGCTCAATAGCTCGCCATTGTTTAATTCGCTGCTATCATGCTCTTATCGCGCTCTATTGCTCGCCATTGTTTATAGCGCTCTTATTGCGTTCTTATTGTGCTCTTATTGTGCTCTTATTGCGCTCTTATTGCGCTCCTATAGCTCACCATTGTTTATTGCACTCTATAGCTCACCATTATTTATCTCGCTCTTATGGCGGTCTATAGCTCACCATTATTTATCGCGCTCTTATGGCGCTCTATAGCTCGCCATTGCTTATTGCACTCTTATTGCGCTCTTATTGAGCCATTATTGTGCTCTTATTGCACTCGCCATTGTTTATCGCGCTCTTATCGCGCTCTATAGCTTTGCCATTGCTTATCGTACGCTATAGCTCGCCATTGTTTATAGCATTATTACTGCGCTCTTATCACGCTCTATAGCTCGCCATTGTTTATTGCGCTTTCATTGCACTGTATATGCACTCTAATTCACTCTAATTGCGCTCTTATTGCACACAGTAGTTCGCCATTGTTTAATGCGCTCTTACCATGCTCTTTTTGCCCTCTTATTATGCTCTATAGCTCACCATTGTTTATTGCGCTCTTATTGCTCTCTTATTGCATTCTTTTTGCACTCTATAGTTTACCATTATTTATCGCGCTCTTATCGCGCTCTTATGGCAGTCTATAGCTCACCATTATTTATCGCGCTCTTATCGAGCTATTATGGAGCTCTATAACTCGCCATCACTCACCATTGCTTATCACGCTCTATAGCTCCCCCTTGTGTATCGCGCTCTACAGCTTGCCATTGTTTATCACTTCCTATAGCTCGCCATTGTTTATCATGCTCTATAGCTTACTATTGTTTATCGCGCTCTTATGACGCTCTACATCACTCGCCATTGTTTATCTCACTCTTATTGGGTTCTATAGCTCGCCATCACTCGCCATTGTTTATCGCGCTCTTATCGCGCTTTATAGCTTTGCCATTGTTTATCGTACACTATAGCTCGCCATTGTTTATAGCACTATTATTGCGCTCTTATCACGCTCTATTGCTCCCCTTTATGTATCGCGCTCTACAGCTTGCCCGTGTTTATCGCGCTCTATAGCTTCCAATTGTTTATCACGCCCTATAGCTCGCCATTGTTTATCTCACTCTTATTGGGCTCTATAGCTCGCCATCACTCAACATTTTTTTTCATGCTCTTATGGAGCTCTACAGCTCTCCATCACTCGCCATTGTTTATCGCACTCTTTTGGCGGTCCACAGCTCGCCATCACTCCCCATTGTTTATCGCGCTCATATCGCGCTTTATAGCTTTGCCATTGTTTATCGTACACTATAGCTCGCCATTGTTTATAGCACTATTATTGCGCTCTTATCACGCTCTATAGCTCGCCATTGTTTATTGCACTTTTATTGCACTGTATATGCCCTCTAATTCACTCTAATTGCGCTCTTATTGCACACTGTAGTTCGCCATTGTTTAATGCGCTTTTATTATGCTCTATAGCTCACAATTGTTTGTTGCACTCTATAGCTCACCATTACTTATCGTGCTCTTATGGCGGTCTATAGCTCGCCATTATTTATAACACTCTTATCACGCTCTTATCACACACTATAGCTTGTCATTGTTTATCGTGCTCTTTTGGCGCTCTACAGCTCGCCTTCATTTGCCATTGTTTATGGTGCTCTAATCGCGCTCTACAGTTCGCCATCACTCGCCATTGTTTATTACACTCTGTAGCTTGCCCTTTTTATTGGGTCTTTTTGTGGTCTTATTGTGGTCTTATTGTGGTCTTATTGTGGTCTTATTGCGCTGTTATTGCACGCTTATTGCGTTTTTTTGCACTCTTACTGCGCTCTATAGCTCGCCAATTTTTATCGTGCTCTATAGCTCACCATTGTTTATCACGCTCTATAGCCCGCCACTGTTTATTGCGCTCTATAGCTCTCCATTGTTCATCATGCTCTTATAGCGCTCTATAGCTCACCATTATTTATTGCACTCTTATTGCGCTCCAAAGCTCACCATTGTTTATCGCGCTCTTATCACGCTCTATAGCTCGCCTATCACGCCATTGTTTATCATCCCCTTGTAGCGCTCTATAGCTCACCATTGTTTATTGCGCTCTTATTGCACGCTTATTGCGTTTTTATTGCACTCTTATTGCGCTCTATAGCTCGCCATTGTGCTCTATAGCTCGCCATTGTTTATTGCGCTCTATAGCTTGCTATTTTTTATCACGCTCTATAGCTCACCATTGTTTATCGTGCTCTATACCCCACCATTGTTTATCGCGCTCTGTAGCTCGCCATTGTTTATCGCGCTCTATAGCCCATGTGAGGCACCGCCGGCATGATCCGCATGGCCGGGGTACATCACATGTAGGATCAGAGGATGATCCTGTGCACACTGGCCGGTTTTCCTGTGATGATAATACTGTGTGAACCAACCGGAACACAATGAGGGTTCATGAGCCTAATGAGCGGCAGTGAGAGTGGGATGAGATCGAGGAGTCCATGAGGAATAGGATGTAATGAGTGAGTGCTGACAACCCGGAACACAGGGAGTTAACCTGAGCTGTGTGACAGGCTGATTACAAGCAGCTGAGGGGGTGTGTCCATGTGGGAGTGGCTGGCACGATAAGAGCCGGCCACCTGAGTGATTGTGAGATAGATTCTGGAAGCTGAGATTGATTCAGATGGAAGCTGAGACCAGCCAAGTGCAGAGCAGTCTAGAGGCTCTGAGTACATGATGGGAGCATGCTAGCTCCAGGCCGGTGCCGAGGTCCGTGGTCGTGTCCGCACCTGGAGGGGGAAGCCGTGGCTGAACCTGGTGGATACTGGTCCGGGCGTGGGGTGAACCACGCCCGGGAAAGGAGCCTGTGGGGATGCCTGGTGGAACCTGTGACACAGGTAGCGAGACCCGGATCCGTGCCCGGTAAGAAGGCAGTTCCCGAGCGATAGTGTGAACTGTGCACCTAGTGTGTAAATCATGTTAGGCGAGTGTAGACCGCCCTTGGGACCGACTCAGTGGAGTCTGTTAAAGGTCCTGATGAACCGGAATGTATGTAGTGTGCCAGGCGGGCATATACCGCCTTTGGGTCCGAGTCAGAGTGCTCAGTTAAGGGACCCGATGAACTATGTGTATGAGGGCTTAAGTAATGGCCCTGACTGAGAGATGATGGCCTATATGTAAGACCCATGTATAAAGATGTGGGGAGAGAGTGACCCAGCGAGTATGGATGATGTTGGAGGCGTTCCGTCCTTGGGACGAGAGGGAGGCTTGCCCTGCTGCTTGCAGAGGGTACCCGTCCCTCAACCACGACCTCTAATGGTGTGGGTGTGCCTGTGGTGCCAGACACAGGGGTAATAGGGCTCCAAGTAGGTAACGGATGTAGAGGTTCCCGTGCACTATGGTTTGCCAGTCCCTGTAATGGGCCATGGAGGGGCCACAGTCCATGGATGTGGGCTGTGAGCAGGTGTGTGATCCATGGACGTTTGAATGATGGATCACATACGGTATGTAAGGACCCGGTCAGGCAGGATTCCTGACTACGGGTGAATGTTGAGTCATCATGCTGGGTGACTAAAGCCAGGCGGCAGGTACCGCCATTGGGACCCACAGGGCCCGTTGAGGCGTATGTAACGAAGGTCAGAAGCAGGGGTTAAAAGGGCTCCTAGAGTGGGGACACCATGGTTGAACCATGTGGACTCTGAACGGGACGTAGGCGGAGATGCGTCCAGGAAGGAGCCCCTTGGGGATACATGACATACCCGGTACTCAGGTTGCTCAATCCCTGTTATGAACCCGGAAGGGTCATCATCGTACTGTAACTTATGTATAGTGTAAGTAGGCCGGAGGCCCTAGCCACCCGGGAGCTGTTGGTAGAGCTCCAATGGGGACAGAGATGGTTACAGGTCCCGGGTTACTATAAAACGTTATGTGCAATATAAGTGTTATGTGATGTTAAATGTAAATGTATGGTGTATTTATGTAAAGTGTTGTTAATCAATGTGATATGTGTCAAAAATGCTACCCGGGTTATGTGATTAATATGTGAAAATAAATGGGTAGACATTGGTTAACTTATAAACACGTGTTCTTGTCGTTTTGCAAGCGGGTTCCCCGGTTGCTACCTCACACCCACCATTGTGTGTTGCGCTCTATAGCTCGTCATTGTTCATCATGCTCTTATAGCGCTCTATAGCTCACCATTATTTATTGCACTCTTATTGCGCTCCAAAGCTCACCATTGTTTATTGCGCTCTTATCACGCTCTATGGCTCACCATTATTTATCGCGCTCTTCTCGCGCTCTATAGCTCGCCTATCACTCAACATTGTTTATCACGCTCTATAGCTCTCCATTGTTTATTGCGCTCTTATTGCGCTCTTATCGTGCTCTTATCATGCTCTTATGGCACTCTATAGGTCGCCATCACTTGCTATTGTTAATCGCGTTCTATAGCTCGCCATCACTCATCTTTATCGTGCTCTTATCGCGCTCTATAGCTTGCCATTGTTTATTGCGCTCTATAGCTCCCCATCACTCACCATTGTTTATTGCGCTCTATAGCTTACCATCATTCACCATTATTTATCGTGCCCTATAGCTCACTATTGTTTATCGCTCTCTATAACTCACCATCACTTGCCATTGTTTATTGTGCTCTTATGGCGCTCTATAGTTTGCCATTGTTTATCGCGCTCTTATTGCGCTCTTATTGCACTCTTATCGTGCTCTATAGCTTGCCATTGTTTATCGCGTCTCTTATCGTGCTCTTATGGCGCTCTACAGCTCGCCTTTACTTGCCATTGTTTTTCATGCTCTTATCGTGCTCTTATCGTGCTCTTATTCTGATCTATAAATCACCATTGTTAATCGCGCTCTATAGCTCGCCATCACTCGCCATTGTTTATCGTGCTCTATAGCTCGCGATTGTTTATTGCACTCTTATTGCGCTCTATAGCTCACCATTGTTTACCGCGCTCTTATCGCGCTATTATCATGCTCTATAATTCGCCATTGTTTATCGCGCTGTTATCGCACTCTGTAGCTTGCAATTGTTTATCACACTCTTACCGCACTTTTACCATGCTCTTATCCCGCTCTTATCGGCGAGTGATGCAGAGCACCATAAGAGCGCGATAAACAATGGCAAGCTATGGAGCGCGATAAATAATGGTGAGTGGTGGCGAGCTATAGGGAGCGATAAACAATAGCGAGCTATAGAGCGTGATAAACAATGGCGAGTGATGTAGAACGCCATGTTTATCGCGCTCTGTAGCTCGCCATCACTCACCATTGTTTATCACGCTCTATAGCTTGCCATTGTTTATTGCACTCTTATTGCACTCCTGTTGCACTCTTATGGCGCTCTATAGCTCACCATTGTTTATCGCGCTCTTATCACGCACTTATGGAGATCTATAACTTGCTATCACTCGCCGTTGTTTATCGTGCTCTTAATGGTGAGTGATGGCAAGCTGTAGAGTGCCATGTTTATCGTGCTCTTATTGCGCTCTACAGCTCGGCATCACTTGCCATTGTTTATTGTGCTGTTATCACGCTCTATAGCTCGCCATCACTCGCCATTGTTTATCGCGCTTTTATCACGTTCTATAGCTTGCTATTGTTTATCGAGCTCAATAGCTCTCTATTGTTTAATGCGCTCTTATCACGCTTCTATCATGCTGTATAGCTTGCCATTGTTTGTCGCGCTCTATAGCTCGCTATTGTTTGTTGCACTCTTATTGCGCCCAATATCTAGCCATTGTTTAATGTGCTCCACGCTCCATAGCTCGCCATTGTTTAGTGCGCTCCTGTTGCGCTGTAGCTCGCCATTGTTTATAACACTGTTATCATGCTCTTACGGCGCTCTACATCACTCGCCATTGTTTATTGTTCTCTTATTGCGCTCTATAGTTCGCCATTGTTTATCGCATTCTTATCGTGCTCTATAGCTCGCCATTGTTTATCGCGCTCTTATGGCGCTCTACATCACGTGCCATTGTTTATCGTGCTCTTATGGCGCTCTACAGCTCACCATCACTCACCATTGTTTATCGCGCTTTTATCGCGTTCTATAGCTTGCCATTGTTTATCGCACTCTATAGCTCGCCATTGTGTATCGCGCTATATAGCTCTCCATTGTTTATCGCGCTCTATAGCTTCCAATTTTTTATCACACCCTATAGCTCGCCATTGTTTATCGCAAACTATAGCTCGCCATTGTTTATCGCGCTCTACATCACTCGCCATTGTTTATCTCACTCTTATCGTGCTCTTATCGCGCTCTATAGCTAGCCATCAATCGCCATTTTTTATCACACTCTTATGGCGCTCTACAGCTCGCCATGACTCGCCATTGTTTATCGCGCTCTTATTGCGCTATATAGCTTTTCACTGTTTATAGCACTCTTATTGCGCTCTTATCACGCTCTATAGCTCGCCATTGTTTATTGTGATTTTATTGCACTGCATATGCACTCTAATTCGCTCTTATTGCACTCTAGCTCGCCATTGTTTATCGCGCTCTATAGGTCACCATTTTTTTTCACGCTCTTATGGCGGTCTATAGCTTACCATTATTTATAGCACTCATATTGCGCTCTATAACTCGCCATTGTTTATTGTGCTGCTATTGCACTATATATGTGCTCTAACTGTACTCTAATTGCCTTCTAATTGCACTCTGTAGCTCGCTAGTGTTTAATACGCTCTTATCGCGCTCTTATCATGCTGTTATCGCCCTCCTATTATGCTATATAGCTTGCCATTGTTTATTGCGCTCTATAGCTCACCATTATTTATCGCGCTCTTATCATGCTCTTATGGTGGTCTATAGGTCACCATTATGTATCGTGCTCTTATCGTGCTCTATAGCTCGCAATTTTTTATCGTGCTCTTATGGCGCTCTACAGCTCGCCATCACTCGTCATTGTTTATCATGCTCTTATCGTACTCTTATCGCAATCTGTAGCTCGCCATTGCTTATTGGAGTCTTTTTGTGGTCTTTTTATGGTCTTTTTATGGTCTAATTGCGCTCTAATTGCGCTCTAATTGCGCTCTAATTGCGCTCTAATTGCGCTCTAATTGCGCTCTAATTGCGCTCTAATTGCGCTCTAATTGCGCTCTTACTGCGTTTTTATTGCACCCTATAGCTCGGCATTGTTTATTGCGCTCTATAGCTCGCCATTGTGCTCTATAGCTCGCCATTGTTTATCGTGCTCTATAGCTCGCCATTGTTTATCGCACTCTATAGCTTCCAATTGTTTATCACACCCTATAGCTCGCCATTGTTTATCGTGAACTATAGCTCGCCATTGTTTATCGCGCTCTACATCACGCCATTGTTTATCTCGCTCTTATCGCGCTCTATAGCTCGCCATCACTCACCATTTTTTATCACACTCTTATGGCGCTCTACAGTTTGCCATGACTCACCATTGTTTATCGCGCTCTTATCGCGCTCTATAGCTTTCCACTGTTTATAGTACTCTTATTGCGCTCTTATCGCGCTCTACAGCTCGCCATCACTCGTCATTGTTTATCATGCTCTTATCGTACTCTTATCGCAATCTGTAGCTTGCCATTGCTTCTTGGGGTCTTTTTGTGGTCTTTTTGTGGTCTTTTTTGTGTCTTTTTGTGGTCTTTTTGTGGTCTTTTTGTGGTCTTTTTGTGGTCTTTTTGTGGTCTTTTTGTGGTCTTTTTGTGGTCTTTTTGTGGTCTTTTTGTGGTCTTTATTGCACGCTTATTGCGTTTTTATTGCACTTTCATTGCGCTCTAAAGCTTGCCATTGTTTATAGCGCTCTATAGCTCGCCATTGTGCTCTATAGCTCGCCATTGTTTATTACACTCTATAGCTTGCGGTTGTTTATTGCGCTCTATAGCCCGCCATTGTTTATCACGCTCTATAGCTCGCCATTGTTTATCGTGCTCTATAGTCCGCCATTGTTTATTGCGCTCTATAGCTCGCCATTGTTTATTGCGCTCTATAGCTCACCATTATTTATCGCGCTATTCTCGCGCTCTATAATTCGCCATCACTCGACATTGTTTATCACGGTCTTATTGCGCTCTATAGCTCGCCATTGTTTATCGCGCTCTATAGCTCGCCATCACTCACCATTGTTTATTGCGCTCTATAGCTCGACATCATTCACCATTATTTATCATGCTCTATAGCTCACCATTGTTTATCGCTCTCTGTAACTCCCCATCACTCCCCATTGTTTATTGTACTCTTATGGTGCTCTATACTTTGCCATTGTTTATCGCGCTCTTATTGCACTCTTATCGTGCTCTATAACTTGCCATTGTTTATCGTGCTCTTATCGTGCTCTTATGGTGCTCTATAGCTTGCCATTGTTTATCGTGCTCTTATCGTGCTCTTATGGCGCTCTACAGCTCGCCATCACTTGCCGTTGTTTTTCATGCTCTTATCGTGCTCTTATTATGCTCTATAGTTCGCCATTGTTAATCGCGCTCTATAGGTCACCATCACTCGCCATTGTTTATTGCGTTCTTATCTCACTCTTTAGCTCACTATTGTTTATTGCACTCTTATTGCGCTCTATAGCTCGCCACTGTTTATCGCGCTCTTATCACACTCTGTAGCTCGCCATTGTTTACAGCGCTCTTACCACGCTTTTTACCACGCTCTTATCGCGATAAACAATGGCAAGTGATGTAGAACGGCATGTTTATTGCGCTCTATAGCTCGCCATTGTTTATTGCGCTTTTATCGCACACTTATGCAGCTCTATAACTTGCCATCACTTGCCGTTGTTATCGTGCTCTTATTTTTGAGTGATGGCGAGCTGTACAGTGCCATGTTTATCATGCTCTTATTGCCCTCTACAGCTCGGAATCACTCACCATTGTTTATCGTGCTGTTATCACGCTCTATAGCTTGCTATTGTGTATCGCGCTCAATAGCTCTCCATTGTTTAATGTGCTCTAATCATGCTTCTATCGTGCTGTATAGCTTGCCATAGTTTGTCGCGCTCTGTAGCTCGCTATTGTTTATTGCGCTCTTTTTGCGCTCTTATTGCACTTTTATTGCGCTTAATATCTCGCCATTGTTTAATGCGCTCCTTTCGTGCTCTTATCGCTTTCCATAGGTCGCCATTGTTTATTGCACTGTTACCGCACTCTATAGCTCGCCATTGTTTATCGCGCTCTATAGCGCGCCATTGTTTAGTGCGCTCCTATTGCGCTGTAGCTCGCCATTGTTTATCAAGCTGTTATTACGCTCTTACAGTGCTTTAAATCACTCGCCACTGTTTATCGTTCTCTTATTGCGCTCTGTAGCTTGCCATTGTTTATCGCGTTCTTATCGTGCTCTATAGCTTACCATTGTTTATTGCGCTCTAATGGCGCTCTACATCACTTACCATTGTTTATCGTGCTTTTATGGCACTCTATAGCTTGCTATTGTTTATCGCGCTCTATGGCTCGCCAATATTTATCGTGCTCTTATCGCGCTCTTATGGAGCTCTATAACTTGCCATCACTCGCCATTGTTTTTGTGCTCCTTTCGCGCTCTGTATCTCGCCATTGTTTATCGCGCTCTATAGCTCACCATTGTGTATCGCGCTCTATAGGTTGCCATTGTTATTGGCAAGCTATAGAGCTCGATAAACAATGGCAACCTATAGAGCGCGATAATTTACCGTGCTCTATAGCTCGCCATTGCTTATCCCGCTCTATAGCTTTCAATTGTTTATTGCGCCCTATAGCTCGCCCTTGTTTATCGCGCTCTATAGCTCGTCATTGTTTATCGCACTCCTATGGCGCTCTACATCACTTGTTTATCTCGCTCTTATCATGCTCTATAACTTGCTATTGTTTATCGAGCTCAATAGCTCTCCATTGTTTAATGCGCTATTATTGCATTTCTATCGTGCTGTATAGCTTGCCATTGTTTGTCGGGCTCTATAGCTTGCTATTGTTTATTGCGCTCCTTTTGTGCTCTTATTGCGCTCTTATTGCACTCAATATGTAGCCATTGTTTAATGCTCTTATCATGCTCCATAGCTCGCCATTGTTTATCACACTATTATCGCACTATTATTGCACTCTATAGCTCGCCATTGTTTATCACGCTCTATAGCTCGCCATTGTTTAGTGCGCTCCTATTGCGCTTTAGCCCGCCATTGTTTATCAAGCTGTTATAACCCTCTTACGGTGCTCTAAATCACTCGCCATTGTTTATCGTTCTCTTAATGCGCTCTGTAGCTTGCCATTGTTTATCGCGCTCTATAGCCCACCATTGTTTATCGCGCTCTATAGGTTGCCATTGTTATTGGCAAGCTATAGAGCTCGATAAACAATGGCAACCTATAGAGCGCGATAATTTATTTTGCTCTATAGCTCGCCATTGTTTATCCCGCTCTATAGCTTCCAATTGTTTATCGCGCCCTATAGCTCGGCCTTGTTAATCACGCTCTATAGCTCGTCATTGTTTATCGCACTCTTATGGCGCTCTACATCACTTGCCATTGTTTATCTCGCTCTTATCACACACTTATCGCGCTCTCTAGCTCGCCATGAATCGCCATTGTATATCACGCTCTTATCATGCTCTATAGCTTGCTATTGTTTATTGCGCTCTTTTTGCGCTCTTATTGTGCTCTTATTGTGCTCAATAGCTAGCCATTGTTTAATGCGCTCCTATCACGCTCTTATCACGCTCCATAGTTCGCCATTGTTAATCGCACGATTATCGCACTCTATAGCTCGCCATTGTTTATCGTTCTCTTATCGCGCTCTCTAGCTCGCCATTGTTTAGTGTGCTTTTATTGCACTGTAGCTCGCCATTTTTTATCACGCTGTTATCACGCTCTTACGGCGCTCTACATCACTCGCCATTGTTTATCATTCTCTTAATGCGCTCTATAGCTCGCCATTGTTTATCACTTTATCGTGCTCTATAGCTTGCCATCATTTGCCATTGTTTATTGCGCTTTTATCGCGTTCTATAGCTCGCCATCGTTTATCGCAAATTATTGCACTCTTATTGCACTCCTATCGCGCTCAATAGCTCGCCAATGTTTAATTCGCTCCTATAGTGCTCTTATCGCACTCTAAAGCTTGCCTTTGTTTATTGTGCTCTATAGCGCTCCATTGTTTATTGTGCTCTTATTGCACTGTTATCGTGCTCTGTAGCTCGCCATTGTTTATTGCACTCTTATTGCACTCTTTTTGCCCTCTTATTGCACTCTTATTGCACTCAATAGCTCGCTGTTGTTTAATTCGCTCCTATCGTGCTCTTATCGAGCTCTATTGCTTGCCATTGTTTATCACACATCTTATTATGCTATATAGCTCGCCATTGTTTATAGCGCTCTTAATGCGCTCTTATTGCACTCTTAGTGCACTCTTATTGAACTCTTATTGCACTCTTATTGAACTCTTTTCGCACTCTATAGCTCACCATTGTTTATCACGCTCTATAGCTCACCATTATTTATCACGCTCTTATTGAGCTTTATAACTCGCCATGGTTTATCGTGACCCTCTCGCGCTCTATATCTCGACATTGTTTATCGCGCTCTATAGCTTTCCATTGTTTATCGCTCTCTATAGCTTGCCATTGTTTATCGCACTTTATAGCTCGCCATTGTGAATCACGTTTTATAGCTCGCTATTGTTTATCATGCTCTATAGGTTGCCATTGTTTATCACACTCTATAGCTTCCAGTTGTTTATCACGCCCTATAGCTCGCCATTGTTTATCGCGCTCTATAGCTCGCCATTGTGTATCGCGCTCTGTAGCTCGCCATTGTTTATTGCGCTCTTATTGTGCTCTTATTGCACTCTTATCGCACTCTATAGCTCACCATTGTTTATCGTGCTCTATAGGTCACCATTATTTTCCACGGTCTATAGCTCACCATTATTTATAGCACTCTTATCACGCTCTATAATTCGCCATTGTTTATTGTGCTGTTATTGTGCTATATATGTACTCTAATTGCCATCTAATTGCACTCTGTAACTCGCTATTGTTTAATGTGCTCTTATCATGCTCTATAGCTCCCCATTATTTATCGCGCTCTTATCGCGCTCTTATGGCAGTCTATAGGTCACCATTATTTATCGTGCTCTTATGGCACTCTACTGCTCGCCATCACTCGTCATTGTTGATCGTGCTCTTATCGTACTCTTATAGCTCGTAGCTTGCCATTGCTTATAGGGGTCTTTTTGTGGTCTTTTTGTGGTCTTTTTGTGGTCTTTTTGTGGTCTTTTTGTGGTCTTTTTGTGGTCTTTTTGTGCTTTTATTACACTCCTATTGCACGCTCTATAGCTTGCCATTGTTTATTGCGCTCTATAACTCGCGATTGTGCTCTATAGCTCACCATTGTTTATTGCGCTCTATAGCTTGCCATTGTTTATCGCGCTCTATAGCTCTCCATTATTTATTGCACTCTTCTCTCGCTCTTTAGGGTATGTGCCCACTGGACGGTTCTGCATCTTTGCAGACCGTCAGAAAACCGGTGGAGAATTGCAGAAACTGAGTTTTTTTACCTCAGCAGTGTCCATCGTTTTTTGAGCGTTTTTTGAGCGGTTTTATAGCGATTGTACAGCGTTTTATTAGCGGCCCTTAGGGTATGTGCCCACTGGACGTTTTATGGGCTGTTTTTTAGCATTTTCCGTCGGCGTTTTCCGCTGAGTTTTATGTTAATTTATGTTAATCCTAACCAGCGGTTGGCTTAACATGGTAGTCAATGGATTTTAGAAAACGCTGTGTACATTAGAACGTTTTTGTTTGTCTCCTTTCCACTTTCTTCACCGATTTCCACCGGTTTTCAAAGATAGAGCAGGTGAATTCTTTTGAGCGTTTTTCCAGCGGTTCCAGCTTACAAGTGCTCAAAAAACCGTCTCTAAAACGCTAAGAAAAAACGCCAGAAAACCGCCGATAAAACGCTGTACAAACGCTATAAAACTGCTCAAAAAACGCTCAAAAAACGATGGACACTGCTGAGGTAAAAAAACTCAGTTTCTGCAATTCTCCACCGGTTTTCTGACGGTCTGCAAAGATGCAGAACCGTCCAGATGCAGAACTGTCCCTTAGTTCGCCATCACTCAACATTGTTTATTGCGCTCTATAGCTCGCCATCATTCACCATTATTAGCTCACTATTGTTTATTGCACTCTTATTGCGCTCTATAGCTTACCACTGTTTATCGCGCTCCTATCGCACTCTGTAGCTCGCCATTGTTTACCGTTCTCTTACCGTGCTTTTACCACGCTCTTATCACGCTCTTATCGGCGAGTGATGTAGTGCGCCATAAGAGCGCGATAAACAATGGCAAGCTATAAAACACGATAACAATGGCGAGTGATGTAGAATGCCATGTTTATCGCACTCTGTAGCTCGCAATTGTTTATTGCGTTCTTATCGCACACTTAAGGAGCTCTATAACATGCCATCACTCGCCATTGTTTATCGTGCTCTTAATGGTGAGTGATGGCGAGCTGTAGAGTGCCATGTTTATCGTGCTCTTATTGTCCTCTGCAGCTCGACACCACTCGCCATTGTTTATAGTGCTGTTATCGCGCTCTATAGCTCACCATCACTCGCCCTCGTTTATCGCGCTTTTATCACGCTCTCTTGCTTGCTATTGTGTATCGCGCTCAATAGCTCTCCATTGTTTAATGCGTTCTTATCGCGCTTCTATTGTGCTGTATAGCTTGCCATAGTTTGTCGCACTCTATAGCTTGCTATTGTTTATTGTGCTCTTTTTGCCCTCTTATTGCACTTTTATTGCGCTTAATATCTTGCCATTGTTTAATGCGCTCCTATTGCGCTCTTATCGCATTCCATAGCACGCTATTGTTTATCGCACTCTTATCGCACTCTATAGCTCACCATTGTTTAGTGCGCTCCTATTGCGCTGTAGCTTGCCATATCACGCTGTTATCACGCTCTTACGGTGCTCTACATCATTTGCCATTGTTTATCGTTCTCTTATTGCGCTCTGTAGCTCGCCATTGTTTGTCGCGTTCTTATCGTGCTCTATAGCTCACCATTATCGCGCTTTTATGGCGCTCTACATCACTTGCCATTGTTTATCGTGTTTTATGGCGCTTTACAGCTCGCCATCACTCGCCATTGTTTATCGCACTCTTATCGCGTTCTATAGCTTGTCATTGTTTATTGCGCTCTATGGCTCGCCATTATTTATGGCGCTCTTATCGCGCTCTTATGGAGCTCTATAACTCACCATCACTCGCCATTGTTTATCGTGCTCCTCTAGCGCTCTATATCTCGCCATTGTGTATCGCTCTCTATAGCTCGCCATTGTGTATCGCTCTCTATAGCTCGCCATTGTGTATCGTGCTCTATAGCTCGCCATTGTTTATCCCACTCTATATAGATTCCAATTGTTTATCGCGCCCTATAGCTCGCCCTTGTTTATCGTGCTCTATAGCTCGTCATTGTTTATCGCACTCTTATGGCGCTCTACATCACTTGCCATTGTTTATCTCGCGATTATCACACTCTTATCGCGCTCTATAGTACGCCTTCACTCGCTATTTTTTATCACGCTCTTATGGCGCTCTACAGATCGCCATCATTCGCCATTGTTTATCATGCTCTTATTGCGCTCTATAGCTTGCCATTGTTTATAGCACTCTTATTGCGCTCTTTTCGCGCGCTATAGCTCACCATTGTTTATCGAGCTCTATAGCTCAAAATTTATTATCGTGCTCTTATGGCGCTCTGTAGCTTGCCATCACTCGCCATTGTTTATCGTGCTCATATGGTGCTCTACAGCTCGACATCACTCGCCATTCTTTATCATGCTTTTATCGTGCGCTTATCGCACTCTGTACCTCGCCATTGGTTATTGCACTCTTATTGCACTCTCATTGAGCTCTTATTGATCCCTTATTGCACTCCTATTGTGCTCTTATTGAGCTATTATTGAGCCCTTATTGCGCTCTTATTGCTCTCCTATTGCTCTCCTATTGCTCTCCTATTGCACTCCTATTGCACTCTTATTGCACTCTATAGCTTACCATTATTTATCGCGCTCTTATTGCGCTATTATGGAGCTCTATAACTCGCCATTGTTTATCGTGCTCTTATCGCGCTCCATAGCTCGTTATTGTTTATCGCGCTCTATAGCTCGCCATTGTTTATCGTGCTCTTATCGTGCTTTATAGCTCGCCATTGTTTATCGCACTCATATCGTGCTCTATAGCTCATCATTACTTATTGCGCTCTTATGGAGCTCTATAGCACGCCATTGTTTATCGTGCTCTTATCGCGCTTTATAGCTCGCCATTGTGTATCGCGCTCTATAGCTCGCCATTGTTTATCGCGCTTTTATGGCGCTCTACAGCTCGCCATCACTCGCCATTGTTTATCTCGCTCTTATCACGCTCCTTTCATGCTCTATAGCTCGCCATCACTCGCCATTTTTTATCACGCTCTTATGGCGCTCTACAGCTCGCCTTCACTCACCATTGTTTATCGAGCTCTTATCGCGCTCTTTAGCTTGACATTGTTTATAGCACTCTTAATGCGCTCTAAAGCTCGCCATTGTTTATTGCACTTTTAGTGCACTGTATATGCGCTCTAATTCGCTCTAATTGCGTTCTTATTGCACTCTGTAGCTCGCCATTGTTTAATGCGCTCTTATCGTGCTCTTATTGCCCTCTTTTTATGCTCTATAGCTCACCATTGTTTATTGCGCTCTTATTGTGCTCTTATTGCACTCTTATCGCGCTCTAAAGTCACCATTATATTTTGCGCTCTTATGACGGGCTATAGCTCACCATTATTTATAGCACTCTTATCGCGCTCTATAACTCGCCATTGTTTATTGTGCTGTTATTGCGCTATATATGCGCTCTAATTGTACTCTAATTGCTTTCTAATTGCACTCTTTATCTCGCTATTGTTTAATGTGCTCTTACTGTGCTCTTATCATACTCTTATCGCCCTCTTATTATGCTCTATAGCTCGCCATTGTTTATTGCGCTCTATAGCTCACCATTATTTATCGTGCTCTTATCGCGCTCTTATGGCGGTCTATAGGTCACCATTATTTATCATGCTCTTATCGCGCTCTATAGCTCACAATTTTTTATCATGCTCCTATGGCGCTCTACAGCTCGCTTTCATTTGCCATTGTTTATCATGCTCTTATCGTACTCTTATCGCACTCTGTAGCTTGCCATTGCTTATTGGTGTCTTTTTGTGGTCTTTTTGTGGTCTTTTTGTGGTCTTTTTGTGGTCTTTTTGTGGTCTTTTTGTGGTCTTTTTGTGGTCTTTTTGTGGTCTTATTGTGTCTTTATTGTGCTCTTATTGTGCTCTTATTGTGCTCTTATTGTGCTCTTATTGTGCTCTTATTGCACGCTTATAGCATTTCTATTGCACTCTTATTGCGCTCTATTGCTCGCCATTGTTTATTGCGCTCTATAGCTCGCCATTGTTTATTGCGCTCTATAGCTCGCCATTGTGCTCTATAGCTAGCAATTATTTATTGCGCTCTATAGCCTGCCATTGTTTATCGCGCTCTATAGCTCGCCATTACTTATCGCGCTCTTCTCATGCTCTATAGTTCGCCATCACTCGACATTGTTTATCGCGGTCTTATCACGCTCTATAGCTCGCCATCACTCACTATTGTTTATTGCACTCTATAGCTCACCATCATTCACCATTATTTATTGTGCTCTATAGCTCACCATTCATTATCGCTCTTTATAACTCACCATCACTCGCCATTGTTTATTGTGCTCTTATGGTGCTCTATAGTTCGCCATCACTTGCCATTTTTTTTCATGCTCTTATCATGCTCTTATCGTGCTCCTATTATGCTCTATAGTTCATCATTGTTAATCGCGCTCAATAGCTCGCCATCACTCGCCATTGTTTAACGCGCTCTTATCGCACTCTGTAGTTAGCCATTTTTTACAGCGCTCTTACCGCGCTTTTACCACGCTCTTATCGTACTTTTTGTATTCTATAGCTCGCCATTGTTTATAGCACTCTTATTGCGCTCTTTTTGTGCTCTGTGGCACTGTATTGCACTGTATATGCGCTCTAATTCACTCTAATTGCGCTCTTATTGCACTCTGTAGCTCACCATTGCTTAATGCGCTCTTATTGCACTCTGTAGCTCACCATTGCTTAATGCACTCTTATTGCGCTCTTATTGCACTCTTACCGTGCTCTATAGCTCACCATTGTTTATTGCGCTCTATAGCTCAAAATTATTTATCGCGCTCTTAAGGCGGTCTATAGCTCACCATTATTTATCGCACTCTTATGGCAGTCTATAGCTCGCCATCACTCGCCATTGTTTATCATGCTTTAATCGCACTCTTATCACGCTCTATAGCTCGCCATCACTCGCCATTTTTTATACACACTTTTATCGTGCTGTTATCACACTCTGTAGCTCGCCATTGCTTATTTCACTCTTATTGCGCTCTTATTGAGCCCTTATTGCTCTCTTATTGCACTCTATCGCTCACCATTATTTATCGCGCTCTTATCGTGCTATTATGGAGCTCTATAACTCGCCATCACTCGCCATTGTTTATCATGCTCTTATCGAGCTTTATAGCTCGCCATTGTATATCGCGCTCTATAGCTTGCCATTGTTTATCACGCTCTTATCGTGTTCTATAGCTCGCCATTGTGTTATCGCGCTCTTATGGCGCTCTACAACTCGCCATCAGTCGCCATTGTTTAACTCGCTCTTATCGCGCTCCTTTCGCACTCTGTAGCTCGCCATCACTCGCCATTTTTATCACGCTCTTATGGCGCTCTATAGCTCGCCATCACTCGCCATGGTTTATCGCACTCTTATTGCCCTGTTATCCCGCTCTATAGCTTGCCATTGTTTATTGCGCTCTTATTGCACTATTATCACGCTCTATAGCTCACCATTGTTTATTGCGCTCTTTTATTGCGCTCTATAGCTCGCCATCACTCGCCATTGTTTATCGTGCTTTAATCACGCTCTTATCTCACTCTGTAGCTCGCCATTGCTTACTGCACTCTTATGGCGCTCTTATTGAGGTTATTGAGCCCTTATTGCGCTATTATTGCTCTCTTATTGCTCTATTATTGCACTCCTATTGCACTCTATAGCTCATCATTACATATCGTGATCTTATCGCGCTCCTATGGCGGTCTATAGCTCACCATTATTTATCGCGCTCTTATCGCGCTGTTATGGAGCTCTACAACTCGCCATCACTCGCCATTGTTTATCGTGCTCTTATTGCACTCTATAGCTCGCCATTGTTTATCACGCTCTTATTATGCTCTATAGCTCACCATTGTTTATAGCGCTCTTATTGCTCTCCTAATGCACTCTTAATGCGCTCTTATTGCACTCTTCTTGCGCTTTAGAGCTCACAATTGTTTATCGCACTCTATAGCTCACCATTATTTATTTCACTTTTATGGAGCTTTATAACTCGCCATCACTTGCTATGGTTTATCATGCTCCTCTCGCGCTCTATATCTCGCCATTATTTATCATGCTCTATAGCTTGCAATTATTCATTGCACTCTATAGCTCGCCATTGTGTATCGCGCTTTATAGCTCGCCATTGTTTATCTCGCTCTATAGGTTGCCATTGTTTATCATGCTCTATAGCTTCCAATTGTTTATCACGCCCTATAGCTCGCCATTGTTTATCTCGCTCTATAGGTTGCCATTGTTTATCGCGCTCTTATGGCGCTCTACATCACTCGCCATTGTTTATCTCGCTCTTATCGCGCTCTATAGCTCGACATCACTCGCCATTTTTTATCACGGTCTTATGGCGCTCTACAGCTCGCCATCACTCGCCATTGTTTATCGTGCTATTATCGCGATCTATAGCTTGCCATTGTTTTATAGCACTAGGATTGCACTCTTATCACGCTCTATAGCTCGCCATTGTTTATTGCGCTTTTATTGCACTGTATATGCTCTCCAATTCGCTCTAATTGTGCTCTTTTTTCACTCTGTGGCTCGCCATTGTTAAATGCGCCCTTATCGTGCTCTTATTGCCCTCTTATTATATGCTATAGCTCACCATTTGTTTAATGCGCCCTTATCGTGCTCTTATTGCCCTCTTATCACGCTCTATAGCTCATCATTGTTTATCCCGCTCTATACGTCACCATTATTTTTCGCGCTCTTATGGCGGTCTATAGCCCACCATTATTTATAGCACTCTTATCGCGCTCTATAATTCGCCATTGTTTATTGTGCTGTTATTGCGCTATATATGCACTCTAATTGCCTTCTAATTGCACTCTGTAGCTCGCTATTCTTTAATGCTCTCTTATCGTGCTCTTATCATGCTCTAATCGCCCTCTTATTATGCTCTATAGCTCACCATTGTTTATTGCGCTCTATAGCTCACCATTTTTTATTGCGCTCTTATCGCGCTCTATAGCTCGCAATTTTTTATCTTGATCTTATGGCGCTCTACAGCTCGCCTTCATTTGCCATTGTTTATCGTGCTCTTATCGCGCTCTACAGCTCGCCATCACTCACCATTGTTTATCGTGCTCTTATCGTACTCTGTAGCTTGCCATTGCTTATTGGGGTCTTTTTGTTGTCTTTTAGCGGTCTTTTTGCGCTCTTATTGCACTCTATAGTTCATCATTACTTATCGCGATCTTCTCGCGCTCTTATGGTGGTCTATAGCTCACCATTATTTATCGTGCTTTTATCGCGCTATTATGGAGCTCTATAAGTCGCCATCACTCGCCTTTGTTTATCGTACTCTTTTTGCGCTCTATAGCTCGCCATTGTTAATCGCACTCTATAGCTCGCCATTGTGTATTGTGCTCTATAGCTCGCCATTGTTTATCACGCTCTTATCATGCTCTATAGCTCACCATTGTTTATCACGCTCTTATGGCGCTGTACAGCTCGCTTTCACTCGCCATTGTTTATCTCGTTATCATCACGCTCCTTTTGCGCTCTATAGCTCGCCATCACTCGGCATTTTTTATCACACTTTTATGACGCTCTACAGCTCGCCATCACTCGCCATTGTTTAGCTCACTCTTTTTGCGCTCTATAGCTCTTCATTTATTATCACGCTCTTATGGCGCTCTACAGCTCGCCATCACTCGCTATTGTTTATCATGCTCTTATCGCACTCTATAGCTTGCCATTGTTTATCGTGCTCTATAGCTCGCCATTGGTTATAGCACTCTTATCGCGCTCTATAGCTCGCCATTGTTTAATGCACTCTTATCATGCTCTTATGCTCTTATCGCCCTCCTATTATGCTCTATAGCTCGCCATTGTTTATTGCGCTCTATACCTCACTATTATTTATCGTGCTCTGTAGCTCATCATTATTTATCACGCTCTATAGCTCACCATTATTTATCATGCTCTATAGCTCGCCATCACTTGCCATTGTTTATCATGCTCTTATGGCGTTCTACAGCTCGCCATCATTCGCCATTTTTTTTATCATGCTCCAATCGCACTCTTATCGCGCTCTATAGCTCGCCATCACTCGCCATTGTTTATTGTGCTCTTATGGCGCTCTACAGCTCGTCATCACTCGCCGTTGTTTATCGTGCTCTTATCGTACTCTGTAGCTTGCCATTGCTTAATGTGCTCTTATTGCACGCTTACTGCGCTTTAATTGCACTCTTATTGCGCTCTATAGCTCGCTATTGTTTATCGCGCCCTTTAGCTCGCCATTGTTTATTGCACTCTATAGCTCGCCATTGTTTATCGTGCTGTTATTGCGCCCTATATCTCACCATTCTTTATTGCACTCTTATTGCGCACTAAAGCTTGCCATTGTTTATAGCTCTCTACAGCTCATTATTATTTTTCGCGCTCTTATGGTGCTCTATAGCTCACCATTTTTTATTACGCTCTTATGGCGTTTATAGCTCACCATTCTTTATTGCGCTCTATAGCTCACCATTATTTATTGCGCTCCTATGGCGCTCCATAGCTCACCATTACTTATCATGCTCTTCTCGTGCTCTATAGCTCGCCATCACTCGACATTGTTGATCATGGTCTTATCACGCTCTATTGCTCGCCATTGTTTATAGCACTCTTATGGCGCTCTAGAGCTTGCCATTTTTTATTACACTCTTATCGCTCTCTTATGGCACTCTATAGCTCGCCATCACTCGCCGTTGTTTATCGCGCTCTTATCGTGCTCTTGTGGCACTCTATAGCTCACCATCACTTGCCATTGATTATCGCGCTCTGATGGAGCTCTACAGCTCACCTTTACTCTCCATTGTTTATTGTGCTCTTATGGCACTCTATAGCTCGCCATTGTTTATCGCGCTCTTATTATGCTCTATAGCTCACCATTGTTTTATAGCGGTCTTATTGCTCTCCTAATGCGCTCTTAATGCGCTCTTAATGCACTCTTTTTTGCGCTTTAGAGCTCACAATTGTTTATCGCGCTCTATAGCTCACCATTATTTATTGCACTCTTATGGAGCTTTATAACTCGCCATCACTTGCTATGGTTTATCATGCTCCTCTCGCGCTCTATAGCTCGCCATCACTCGACATTGTTTATCATGGTCTTATCATTGCACTCTTATGGAGCTTTATAACTCGCCATCACTTGCTATGGTTTATCATGCTCCTCTACGCGCTCTATAGCTCGCCATCACTCGACATTGTTTATCATGGTCTTATCGCTCTATTGCTCGCCATTGTTTATAGCACTCTTATGGCGCTCTAGAGCTTGCCATTGTTTATTACGCTCTTATCGCTCTCTTATGGCACTCTATAGCTCACCATCACTCGCCATTGATTATCGCGCTCTGATGTTGCTCTACAGCTCACCTTTACTCTCCATTGTTTATTGTGCTCTTATCGCGCTCTATAGCTCACCATTGTTTATAGCGCTCTTATTGCTCTCTTAATGCGCTCTTAATGCGCTCTTAATGAGCTACCATTGCGCTTTATAGCTCACAATTGTTTATCGAGCTCTATAGCTCATCATTATTTATTGCACTCTTATGGAGCTTTATAACTCGCCATCACTTGCTATGGTTTATCGTGCTCCTCTCGCGCTCTATATCTCGCCATTATTTATCATGCTCTATAGCTTGCAATTATTCATCGCACTCTATAGCTCACCATTGTGTATCGCGCTTTATAGCTCGCCATTGTTTATCTCGCTCTATAGGTTGCCATTGTTTATCGCGCTCTATAGCTTCCAATTGTTTATCACGCCCTATAGCTCGCCATTGTTTATCTCGCTCTATAGGTTGCCATTGTTTATCGCGCTCTTATGGCGCTCTACATCACTCGCCATTTTTTATCACGGTCTTATGGCGCTCTACAGCTCGCCATCACTCGCCATTGTTTATCGTGCTATTATCGCGCTCTATAGCTTGCCATTGTTTATAGCACTAGGATTGCACTCTTATCACGCTCTATAGCTCGCCATTGTTTATTGCGCTTTTATTGCACTGTATATGCTCTCCAATTCGCTCTAATTGTGCTCTTTTTTCACTCTGTGGCTCGCCATTGTTAAATGCGCCCTTATCGTGCTCTTATTGCCCTCTTATTATATGCTATAGCTCACCATTGTTTAATGCGCCCTTATCGTGCTCTTATTGCCCTCTTATCACGCTCTATAAGCTCATCATTGTTTATCCCGCTCTATACGTCACCATTATTTTTCGCGCTCTTATGGCGGTCTATAGCCCACCATTATTTATAGCACTCTTATCGCGCTCTATAATTCGCCATTGTTTATTGTGCTGTTATTGCGCTATATATGCACTCTAATTGCCTTCTAATTGCACTCTGTAGCTCGCTATTCTTTAATGCTCTCTTATCGTGCTCTTATCATGCTCTAATCGCCCTCTTATTATGCTCTATAGCTCACCATTTTTTATCGCGCTCTTATCGCGCTCTATAGCTCGCAATTTTTTATCTTGATCTTATGGCGCTCTACAGCTCGCCTTCATTTGCCATTTGTTTATCGTGCTCTAATCGCGCTCTTATCGCGCTCTACAGCTCGCCATCACTCACCATTGTTTATCGTGCTCTTATCGTACTCTGTAGCTTGCCATTGCTTATTGGGGTCTTTTTGTTGTCTTTTAGCGGTCTTTTTGCGCTCTTATTGCACTCTATAGTTCATCATTACTTATCGCGATCTTCTCGCGCTCTTATGGCGGTCTATAGCTCACCATTATTTATCGTGCTTTTATCGCGCTATTATGGAGCTCTATAAGTCGCCATCACTCGCCTTTGTTTATCGTACTCTTTTTGCGCTCTATAGCTCGCCATTGTTAATCGCACTCTATAGCTCGCCATTGTGTATTGTGCTCTATAGCTCGCCATTGTTTATCACGCTCTTATCATGCTCTATAGCTCACCATTGTTTATCACGCTCTTATGGCGCTGTACAGCTCGCTTTCACTCGCCATTGTTTATCTCGTTATCATCACGCTCCTTTTGCGCTCTATAGCTCGCCATCACTCGGCATTTTTTATCACACTTTTATGACGCTCTACAGCTCGCCATCACTCGCCATTGTTTAGCTCACTCTTTTTGCGCTCTATAGCTCTTCATTTATTATCACGCTCTTATGGCGCTCTACAGCTCGCCATCACTCGCTATTGTTTATCATGCTCTTATCGCACTCTATAGCTTGCCATTGTTTATTACGCTCTTATCGGTCTCTTATGGCACTCTATAGCTCACCATCACTCGCCATTGATTATCGCGCTCTGATGTTGCTCTACAGCTCACCTTTACTCTCCATTGTTTATTGTGCTCTTATCGCGCTCTATAGCTCACCATTGTTTATAGCGCTCTTATTGCTCTCTTATTGCTCTCTTAATGCGCTCTTAATGCGCTCTTAATGCGCTACCATTGCGCTTTATAGCTCACAATTGTTTATCGAGCTCTATAGCTCATCATTATTTATTGCACTCTTATGGAGCTTTATAACTCGCCATCACTTGCTATGGTTTATCGTGCTCTCTCTCGCGCTCTATATCTCGCCATTATTTATCATGCTCTATAGCTTGCAATTATTCATCGCACTCTATAGCTCGCCATTGTGTATCGCGCTTTATAGCTTGCCATTGTTTTATCTCGCTCTATAGGTTGCCATTGTTTATCGCGCTCTATAGCTTCCAATTGTTTATCACGCCCTATAGCTTGCCATTGCTTATCGCGCTCTATAGCTCGCAATTGTGTATCACGCTCTATAGCTCGCCATTGTTTATCGCGTTCTATAGCTCACCATTGTTTATCGCGCTCTATAGCTCGACATCACTCGCCATTTTTTATCACGGTCTTATGGCGCTCTACAGCTCGCCATCACTCGCCATTGTTTATCGTGCTCTTATCGCGCTCTATAGCTTGCCATTGTTTATAGCACTATGATTGCGCTCTTATCACGCTCTATAGCTCGCCATTGTTTATTTGCACTTTTTTTGCACTGCATATGCTCTCCAATTCGCTCTAATTGCGCTCTTTTTTCACTCTGTGGCTCGCCATTGTTTAATGCGCCCTTATCGTGCTCTTATTGCCCTCTTATTATGCTCTATAGCTCACCATTGTTTATTGCGCTCTTATTGTGCTCTTATTGCGCTCTTATCACGCTCTATAGCTCATCATTGTTTATCCCGCTCTATAGGTCGCCATTATTTTTTTGCGCTCTTATGGTGGTCTATAGCTCACCATTATTTATAGCACTCTACCGCGCTCTATAATTCGCCATTGTTTTATTGTGCTGTTTATTGCGCTATATTGCACTCTAATTGTACTCTAATTGCCTTCTAATTGAACTCTGTAGCTCGCTATTGTTTAATGCTCTCTTATCGTGCTCTTATCATTGCTCTAATCGCCCTCTTATTATGCCTCTATAGCTCACCATTGTTTATTGCGCTCTATTGCTCACCATTTTTTATCGTGCTCTATAGCTCACAATTTTTTATCTTGCTCTTATGGCGCTCTACAGCTCGCCTTCATTTGCCATTGTTTATCGTGCTCCAATGGCGCTCTTATCGCGCTCTACAGCTCGCCATCACTCACCATTATTTATCGTGCTCTAATCGTAGTCTGTAGCTTGCCATTGCTTATTGGGGTCTTTTTGTTGTCTTTTTGCAGTCTTTTTGCGCTTTTTGCGCTCTTATTGCGCTCTTCTTGCACTCTTATTGCGCTCTATAGCTCGCCATTGTTTATTGCGCTTCATAGTCTCGCCATTGTGCTCTATGGCTCACCATTGTTTATTGTGCTCTGTAGCTCGCCATTGTTTAATGTGCATTTTAGCCGCCATTGTTTATCGCGCTCTATAGCTCGCCATTGTTTATTGCGCTTTATAGCTCGCCATTGTTTATCATGCTGTTTATCGTGCTCTATAGCTCACCATTATTTTTTCGCACTCAACATTGTTTATTGCGGTCTTATCGTGCTCTATAGCTCGCTATCATGCACCATTATTTATCGTGCTGTATAGCTTTACCATGTTTATCGCTCTCTATAACTCACCATCATTCGCCATTGTTTATTGTGCTCTTATGGTGCTCTATAGTTCGCCGTTATTTATCACGCTCTTATTGTGCTCTTATTGCGCTCTTATTGCACTCTTACTTGGCTCTATAACTTGACATTGTTTATCGCGCTCTTATCGTGCTCTTATGGTGCTGTATAGCTTGCCATTGTTTATTGCGCACTTATCGTGCTCTTATTGCGCTCTACAGCTCGCCATCACTTGCCATTGTTTTTCATGCTCTTATCACGCTCTTATCGCACTCTGTAGCTCGCCATTGTTTACTGCGCTCTTATCGGCGAGTGATGTAGTGCGAGCTATAGAGCGCGATAAACAATGGCGAATGGTGTTAGAACACCATGTTTATCACGCTCTATAGCTCGCCATTGTTTTATTGCGCTCTTATCGCACACTTATGGAGCTCTTTAACTTGCCATCACTCGCCATTGTTTATCGTGCTCTTAATGGTAAGTGATGGCGAGCTGTAAAGTGCCTTGTCTATTGTGCTATTATTGCCCTCTACAGCGCGGCATCACTCGCCATTGTTTATCGTGCTGTTATTGCACTCTATAGCTCGCCATCACTCGCCATTGTTTATCGCTCTGTTATCATGCTCTATAGCTTGCTATTGTGTATCGCACTCAATAGCTCTCTATTAATTAATGCGCTCTTATCGCGCTTCTATCGTGCTGTATAGCTTGCCATAGTTTGTCGCGCTCTATAGCTCGCTATTGTTTATTGCGCTCTTTTTGCGCTCTTTTTGCACTCTTATTACGCTTAATATCTCGCCATTCTTTAATGTGCTCCTATCGCCCTCTTATCGCGCTCCATAGCTCGCCATTGTTTATCGCACTCTTATCACACTCTGTAGTTCGCCATTGTTTATTGCACTCTATAGCTCACTATTTATCGTGCTCTATAGCTTCACTTTCCATTGTTTATTGTGCTCTTTTGGCGCTCTACAGCTCGCCATCACTCGCCATTGTTTATTGTGCTCTTATGGCACTCTACAGCTCGTCATCATTTGCCATTGTTTATTGTGCTCTTATCGCACTCTGTAGCTTGCCATTGCTTACTGTGCTCTCAATGTGCTCTTATTGTGCTCTTATTGCGCTCTTATTGCACGCTTGCTGCACTTTAATTGCACTCTTATTGCGCTCTAAAGCTTGCCATTGTTTATCGCGCTCTTATCGTGCTCTATAGCCCGCCATTGTTTCTCTCGCTCTACAGCTCATTATTATTTATCACGCTCTTATGGCTCTCTATAACTCACCATTATTTATTGCGCTTTTATGGCGCTCTATAGCTCACCATTATTTATTACGTTCCTATGGCGCTCCATAGCTCACCTTTGTTTATCGAGCTCAATAGCTCACCATTGTTTACCATACTCTTAACGCGCTCTATAGCTCACCATTATTTATCGTGCTCTTCTCGCGCTCTATAGCTCGCCATCACTCGACATTGTTTATCACAAACATATGACGCTCTATTGCTCGCCATTGTTTTTAGCACTCTTATCGCGCTCTATAGCTCGCCATTGTTTATTGCGCTCTTATTGCGCTCTTATCACACTCTTATGGCACTCTATAGCTCGCCATCACTCATCATTGTTTATCAAGCTCTATAGCTTGCCATTGTTTATCGTGCTCTATAGTTTGCCATCACTCGCCGATATTTATCTCGCTTTTATCATGCTCTTATGGCGCTCTAACTCTCCATCATTTATCGCGCTCTAAAGCTTGCCATTCTTTATCACGCTCTATAGCTTGCCATTTTTTATCGTGCTCTTTAGCTCACCATCACTTGCCATTGATTATCGCACTCTGATGGCGCTCTACAGCTCACCATCACTCGCCATTGTTTATTGCGCTCTTATTGCGCTCTTATTGTGCTCTTATTGCGCTCTTATTGCGCTCTTATTGTGCTCTTATTGCGCTCTTATTGCGCTCTTATTGCATTCTTATCGTGCTCTATAGCTCGCCATTGTTTAATTCGCTCCTATGGTGCTCTTATCGTGCTCTATTGCTTTGCCATTGTTTATCACGCGTTTGTTATGCTCTATAGCTCGCCATTGTTTATAGCGTTCTTATTGTTCTCTTAATGCGCTCTTGTTGCACTCTTATTGCACTTTATAGCTCACCATTGTTTATCACGCTTTATAGCTCAACATTATTTATCACGCTCTTATCTCGCTCTTATGCAGCTTTAAAACTCGCCATCACTCGCCATGGTTTATCGTGCTCCTCTCGCGCTCTATAGCTTGGCTTTGTTTATCGCGCTCTATAGCTTGCCATTGTTTATCACGCTCCATAGGTTGCCATTGTTTAATGCGCTCTATAGCTTCCAATTGTTTATCACGCCCTATAGCTTGCCATTGTTTATCGCGCTCTATAGATCGTCGCCATTGTGTATCGCGCGTTATAGCTCGCCATTGTTTAGCGCGCTCTATAGCTTCCAATTGTTTATCACACCCTATAGCTCGCCATTGTTTATCGCTGTTATGGCACTCTACATCACTTGCCATTGTTTATCTCGCTCTTATGACGCTTTACAGCTCGCCATCACTCGTCATTTTTTATCACGCTCTTATGACGCTTTACAGCTCGCCATCACTCGTCATTTTTTATCACGCTCTTATGACGCTTTACAGCTTGCCATCACTCGCCATTGTGTATCACGCTCTGTAGCTTGCCATTGTTTATAGCACTCTTATTGCGCTCTTATCATGCTCTATAGCTCGCCATTGTTTATTGCACTTTTATTGCACTGTATATGCACTCTATTTCGCTCTAATTGCGATCTATATCTCGCCATTGTTTATTGTGCTGTTATTGTGCTATATATGCGCTCTAATTGTACTCTAATTGCCTTCTAATTGCACTCTGTAGCTCGCTATTGTTTAATGCGCTCTTATCGTGCTCTTATCATGCTCTTATTGCCCTCTTATTCTGCTCTATAGCTCACCATTGTTATTTGTGCTCTTATTGCGCTCTATAGCTCGCCATCACTCGCCATTGTTTATGGTGCTTTAATCGCGCTCTTATCACACTCTGTGGCTCGCCATTGCTTATTGCACTCTTATGGCGCTCTTATTGAGCTCTTATTGAGCCCTTATTGAGCCCTTATTGAGCCCTTATTGAGCCCTTATTGCGCTCCTATTGCGCTCTTATTGAGCTCTTATTGAGCCCTTATTGCGCTCTTCTTGCTCTCTTATTGCACTCTCCTCTATAGCTCATGATTACTTATCGCTCTCTTATTGCGCTCTTATGGCGGTCTATAGCTCACCATTATTTACCATGCTCTTATCGCGCCATTATGGAGCTCTATAACTCGCCATCACTCGCCATTGTTTCTTGTTCTCTTATCGCGCTTAATAGCTCGCCATTGTTTATCGCGCTCTATAACTCGTCATTGTTTATCGCGCTCTATAGCTCGCCATTCTTTATCGTGCTTTTTTGGCGCTCTGCAGCTCGCCATCACTCGCCATTGTTTATCTCACTCTTAACACGCTCCTATAGCTCACCATCACTCGTCGTTTATTATAACTCTCTTATCACGCTCTATAGCTCGCCATTGTTTAATGCACTCTTATCATGCTCTTATGCTCTTATCGCCCTCTTATTATGGTCTTTAGCTCGCCATTGTTTATTGTGCTCTATAGCTCACTATTATTTATCCTGCTCTATAGCTCCCCATTATTTATCACACTCCATAGCTCACCATTATTTATCGTGCTCTATAGCTCGCCATCACTTGCCATTGTTTATCGTGCTCTTATGGCGCTCTACAGCTCGTCATCACTCGCCATTGTTTATCGTGCCCTTATCATGCTCTTATCGCACTCTGTAGCTTGCCATTGCTTACTGTGCTGTTATTGTGCTGTTATTGTGCTGTTATTGTGCTGTTATTGTGCTCTTATTGTGCTCTTATTGTGCTCTTATTGTGCTCTTATTGTGCTCTTATTGCGCTCTTATTGCGCTCTTATTGCGCTCTTATTGCGCTCTTATTGCGCTCTTATTGCACGCTTACTGCACGCTTACTGCACTTTAATTGCGCTCTATAGCTTACTATATTTTATCGCACTCTGTAGCTCGCTATTGCTTATTGCACTCTTTTTGAGCTCTTATTGCGCTCCTATTGTGCTCCTATCGTTCTCTATAGCTTGCCATTGTTTATAGCACTCTTATTGCCCTCTTATCGCACTCTATAGCTTGAAATTGTTTATTGCGCTTTTATTGCACTGAAGATACACTCTAATTCGTTCTAATTGCGCTCTTATGGCACTCTGAAGCTGGCCATTGTTTAATGCGCTCTTATCGTGCTTTTATTGAGCCCTTATTGCTCTCTTATTGCACTCTTATTGCACTGTATAGCTCATCATTACTTATCGCGCTCTTATCGCAGTCTATAGCTCACCATTATTTATCGCGCTCTTATTGCGCTCTTATGGAGCTCTATGACTCGCCATCACTCGCCATTGTTTATCTCGCTCTTATGGCGCTCTAATGCTCGCCATCACTCGCCATTCTATATCACGCTTTATAGCTTGCCATTGTTTATCGTGCTCTATAGCTCGCCATTGTTTATAGCACTCTTATCGCGCTCTATAGCTCACCATTGTTTAATGTGCTGTTATCGTGCTCTTATCGCGCTCTATAGCTCGCTATCACTCGCCATTGTTTATCATGCTCTTATCGCGCTCTACAGCTCGTCATCACTCGGCATTGTTTATCGTGCTCTTATCGTGCTCTCATCGCACTCTGTAGCTTGCCATTGCTTACTGTGCTCTTATTGTTCTCTTATTGTGCTCTTATTGCGCTTTTATTGCGCTCTTATTGCCCCCTATTGTGCTCTTATTGCACGTTTACTGCGCTTTAATTGGACTCTTATTGTGCTCTATAGCTTGCTATTGTTTATCGCGCTCTTTAGCTCGCCATTGTTTGTCGCTCTCTAAAGCTCGCCATTGTTTATTGCGCTCTATAGCTCACCATTGTTTATCGTGCTGTTATCGCGCTCTATATCTCACCATTGTTTATTGCGGGCTTATTGCGCTCTAAAGCTCGCCATTGTTTATCGCGCTCTTATCGTTCTCTATAGCCCGCCATTGTTTATCGCGCTCTAAAGCTCATTATTAGTTATCGCGCTCTTATGGTACTCTATAGCTCACCATTATTTATTGCGCTTTTATGGCGCTCCATAGCTCGCCATTATTTATCGTGCTCTTCTCGTGCTCTATAGCTCGCCATCACTCGACATTGTTTATCATGATCTTATCGAGCTCTATAGCTCACCATTGTTTATAGCACTCTTATTGTGCTCTTATCGCACTCTTATGGCACTCTAGCTCGCCATCACTCATCATTGTTTATCGAGCTCTTATCGTGCTCTTATGGCGCTCTATAGCTCACCATTATTTATCGAGCTCTATTGCTCGCCATTCTTTATCGCACTCTATAGCTTGCCATTCTTTATCGCGCTCTATAGCTTGCCATCACTAGCCATTGATTATCACGCTCTGATGGCGCTCTACAGCTCACCATCACTTGCCATTGCCATAAGAGCACAATAAAACACTTTATAGCTCGCCATTGTTTATTGTGCTCTTATCGTTCTCTTATGGTGCTCTATAGCTTGACATTGTTTATCGCGCTCTTATCATGCTCTTATGGCGCTCTACAGCTCACCATCACTTGCCATTGTTTTTCATGCTCTTATCGGGCTCTTATTATGCTCTACAGTTCGCCATTGTTAATCGCGCTCTATAGCTCGTGATCACTCACAATTGTTTATCATGCTCTTGTGATCTTATTGCGCTCTATAGCTCGCCATCACTCGCCATTGTTTATCGCACTCTTATTGCACTCTTAATGCGCTCAATAGCTCGCCATTGCTTATCGCGCTCTTATCACATTCTTATCTCGCTCTTTTCGTGCTCTTTAGCTCACCATTGTTTATTGTGCTCTTATTGCACTCTATAGCTTGCCATCATTCGCCGCTGTTTATCGTGCTCTTATTGCGCTCTATTGCTCGCCATCACTCGTCATTGCTTATCAAGCTCTGATGGCGCTCTACAGCTCGCCATCACACGCCATTGTTTATCGCGCTCTTATTGTGCTCTATAGCTCGTCATTTTTTATCGTGCTCTATAGCTTGCCATTGTTTATCGCACTCTTATCATGCTCTATAGCTCGTCGTTGTTTATCACGCTCTTTTCGTGCTCTATTGCATACCATTGTTTATCGTCCTCTTATGGCGCTCTACAGTTCGCCATCACTCGCCATTGTTTATCGCGCTCTTAGCGCACTCTATACCTCTCCATCACTTGCCTATTTTTATCACTCCCTTGTAGCGCTCTACAGCTCGCCATCACTCGCCATTGTTTATTGTGCTATTATCGTGCTCTATAGCTCACCATTATTTAACGCGCTCTATAGCTCACCATCACTCGCCATTGTTTATCACACTTTTATTGCTCTCTTATTGCACTCTTATTGCACTCTTATCGCGCTATATAGCTCGCCATTACTCGGCCTTTTTTATCGTGCTCTTATGGTTCTCTACAGATCGCCATCACTCGCCAATGTTTATCGCGCTCTTATCACACATCATTGTTTATCACGCTGTTATTGCGCTCTTATGGCGCTCTATACTTCACCATCACTCGCCATTGTTTATCGCGCTCTAATGGTGCTCTACAGCTCGCCATCACTCTCCATTGTTTATCATGCTCTTAATGCAGTTATCGCGCTCTATAGCTCACCGCTCTTATTGTGCTCTTAATGCGCTCCTATTGTGCTCTTATTGCGCTCTTATCGCGCTCTATAGCTCAAAATTGTTTATCGCACTGTTATCACGCTCTATAGCTCTCCATTGTTTTTTGCGCTATTATTGCGCTGTTATTGCATTCTTTTTGCACTCTTAATTACTCTTATCGCACTCAATAGCTCAAAATGGTTTAATGCGCTCTTATTATGCTCTATAGCTCGCCATTGTTCATTGCGCTCTTATTGCACTCTTATTGCGCTCTTATAGCTCACCATTATTTATCGCACTCTTATCGTTCTCTATAGCTCGCCATCACTCGCCATTGTTTATCGTGCTCTTATGCGCTCTTATTGCGCTGTATAGCTCGTCATTGCTTATCGTGCTTTTATCGCGCTCTTATCGTGCTCTATAGCTTGCCATTGTTTATCGTGCTCTTATTGCGCTCTTATCGCGCTCTATAGCTCGCTATCACTCGCCATTGTGTATCGCGCTCTATAGCTCACCATTGTTTATCGTGCTCTTATTGTGCTCTCATCGTGCTCTATAGCTCGCTATTGTTTATCGCGCTCTTATGGCGCTCTTCAGCTTGTCATCACTCGCCATTTTTGATCACGCTCTTATGGCGCTCTACAACTCGCCATTGTTTATCTCGCTCTTATCGCGCTCTATAGCTCGCCATTGTTTATAGCAGTCTTATCTCGCTCTATAGCTCTCCATTTTTTATTGCGCTATTATTGCGATGTTATTGTGCTGTTATTGCATTCTTTTTGCACTCCTATTACACTCTTATCACACTCAATAGCTCAAAATGTCATTGTTCATTGCGCTCTTAGAGCACTCTTATTGCGCTCTTATAGCTCACTATTATTTAGCGTGCTTTTATCGCGCTCTTACCGCATTCTTATCGCGCTTTTATTGTGCTCTATAGCTCGCCATTGTTTATCGTGCTCTTATTGCACTCTTGCACTCTTATCGCGCTCTATAGCTCTACAGCTCACCATCACTCGCCATTGTTTATCGTGCTCTTATTGCGCTCAATAGCTCGTCATTGCTTATCGTGCTTTTATCGCGCTCTTATTATGCTCTTATTGCACTCTTAATGCGCTCTACAGCTCACCATCACTCGCCATTGTTTATCACACTAATATTGCGCTCTATAGCTCGCCATTGTTTATCACGCTCTTATCGCGCTCAATAGCTCACCATTGTTTATAGCTCTATAGCTCGCCATTGTTTATTGCGCTCATATTGCGCCGTTATTGCTCTCTGATTGCATTTTTATTGCACTCTTATTGCACTCTAATCATGCTCTATAGCACGAAATTGTTTAATGTGTTCTTATGCTTTTATCGCGCTCTTATGCTCTATAGCTAGCCATTGTTCATTGAGCTCTTATTGCACTCCTTTTGCGCTCCTATTGCACGCTTATTGCACTTTTATTGCGTTCTTATTGCGCTCTATAGCTCGCCACCACTCGCAATTGTTTATTGTGCTCTTATGCACTCTTATTGCGCTCTATTGCTCACCATCATTCGCCCTTGTTTATCGCGCTCTTATTTCACTCTTATTGCGCTCAATAGTTCGGTATTGCTTATCGCGCTCTTATTGCGCTCTTAAAGCATTCTTATTGCACTCTTATTGAACTCTATAGCTCGCCATTGTTTATAGTGCTCTAAAGCTCACCATTGTTTATCGTGCTCTATAGCTCGCCATTGTTTATTGTGCTTTTATTGCGCTCTTATTGTTTTGTTATTGTGCTCTATAGCTCGCCATCACTCGCCATTGTTTATCGCACTCTTTCTGCACTCTTTTTGCACTCTTATCGCGCTCAATAGCTCGCCATTGTTTAATGCGCTCTATAGCTTCCAATTGTTTATCACGCCCTATAGCTTGCCATTGTTTATCGTGCTCTATAGATCGTCGCCATTGTGTATCGCGCGTTATAGCTCGCCATTGTTTAGCGCGCTCTATAGCTTCCAATTATCACACCCTATAGCTCGCCATTGTTTATCGCTGTTATGGCACTCTACATCACTTGCCATTGTTTATCTCGCTCTTATGACGCTTTACAGCTCGCCATCACTCGTCATTTTTTATCACGCTCTTATGACGCTTTACAGCTCGCCATCACTCGCCATTGTATATCACGCTCTGTAGCTTGCCATTGTTTATAGCACTCTTATTGCGCTCTTATCATGCTCTATAGCTCGCCATTGTTTATTGCACTGTATATGCACTCTATTTCGCTCTAATTGCGATCTATATCTCGCCATTGTTTATTGTGCTGTTATTGTGCTATATATGCGCTCTAATTGTACTCTAATTGCCTTCTAATTGCACTCTGTAGCTCGCTATTGTTTAATGCACTCTTATCGTGCTCTTATCATGCTCTTATTGCCCTCTTATTATGCTCTATAGCTCACCATTGTTTATTGTGCTCTTATTGCGCTCTATAGCTCGCCATCACTCGCCATTGTTTTATGGTGCTTTAATCGCGCTCTTATCACACTCTGTGGCTCGCCATTGCTTATTGCACTCTTATGGCGCTCTTATTGAGCTCTTATTGAGCCCTTATTGAGCCCTTATTGCGCTCCTATTGCGCTCTTATTGAGCTCTTATTAAACCCTTATTGCGCTCTTCTTGCTCTCTTATTGCACTCTCACTCTATAGCTCATGATTACTTATCGCTCTTTAATTGCGCTCTTATGGCGGTCTATAGCTCACCATTATTTACCGTGCTCTTATCGCGCCATTATGGAGTTCTATAACTCGCCATCACTCGCCATTGTTTCTCGTTCTCTTATCGCGCTTAATAGCTCACCATTGTTTATCGCGCTCTATATCTCGCCATTGTTTATCGCGCTCTATAACTCGTCATTGTTTATCGCGCTCTATAGCTCGCCATTCTTTATCGAGCTTTTTTGGCGCTCTGCAGCTCGCCATCACTCGCCATTGTTTATCTCACTCTTAACACGCTCCTATAGCTCACCATCACTCGTCGTTTATTATAACTCTCTTATGGTGCTCTACAGCTCGCCATTGTTTATCACGCTCTTATCGCGCTCCATAGTTTGCCATTGTTTATTGTGCTCTATAGCTCACCATTGTTTATAGCACTCTTATCACGCTCTATAGCTCGCCATTGTTTAATGCACTCTTATCATGCTCTTATCGCCCTCTTATTATGGTCTTTAGCTCGCCATTGTTTATTGTGCTCTATAGCTCACTATTATTTATCCTGCTCTATAGCTCCCCATTATTTATCACACTCTATAGCTCACCATTATTTATCGTGCTCTATAGCTCGCCATCACTTGCCATTGTTTATCGTGCTCTAATTGCGCTCTTATCACGCTCTATAGCTCGCCATCACTCGCTATTGTTTATCGTGCTGTTATGTCGCTCTACAGCTCGTCATCACTCGCCATTGTTTATCGTGCTCTAATTGCGCTCTTATCGCGCTCTATAGCTCGCCATCACTCGCTATTGTTTATCGTGCTCTTATGGCGCTCTACAGCTCGTCATCACTCGCCATTGTTTATCGTGCCCTTATCATGCTCTTATCGCACTCTGTAGCTTGCCATTGCTTACTGTGCTGTTATTGTGCTGTTATTGTGCTCTTATTGCGCTCTTATTGCACGCTTACTGCACGCTTACTGCACTTTAATTGCGCTCTATAGCTTGCTATATTTTATCGCACTCTGTAGCTCGCCATTGCTTATTGCACTCTTTTTGAGCTCTTATTGCGCTCCTATTGTGCTCCTATCGTTCTCTATAGCTTGCCATTGTTTATAGCACTCTTATTGCCCTCTTATCGCACTCTATAGCTTGAAATTGTTTATTGAGCTTTTATTGCACTGAAGATACACTCTAATTCGTTCTAATTGCGCTCTTATGGCACTCTGAAGCTGGCCATTGTTTAATGCGCTCTTATCATGCTTTTATTGAGCCCTTATTGCTCTCTTATTGCACTCTTATTGCACTGTATAGCTCATCAGTACTTATCGCGCTCTTATCGCGGTCTATAGCTCACCATTATTTATCGCGCTCTTATTGCGCTCTTATGGAGCTCTATGACTCGCCATCACTCGCCATTGTTTATCTCGCTCTTATGGCGCTCTAATGCTCGCCATCACTCGCCATTCTATATCACGCTTTATAGCTTGCCATTGTTTATCGAGCTCTATAGCTCGCCATTGTTTATAGCACTCTTATCGCGCTCTATAGCTCACCATTGTTTAATGTGCTGTTATCGTGCTCTTATGCTCTTATCGCTCTCTTATTATGCTCTAATGCTCGCCATTGTTTATTGCGCTCTATAGCTCACCTTTGTTTATCGTGCTGTTATCGCGCTCTATATCTCACCATTGTTTATTGCGGGCTTATTGCGCTCTAAAGCTCGCCATTGTTTATCGCGCTCTTATCGTTCTCTATAGCCCGCCATTGTTTATCGCGCTCTAAAGCTCATTATTAGTTATCGCGCTCTTATGGTACTCTATAGCTCACCATTATTTATTGCGCTTTTATGGCGCTCCATAGCTCGCCATTATTTATCGTGCTCTTCTTGTGCTCTATAGCTCGCCATCACTCGACATTGTTTATCATGATCTTATCGAGCTCTATAGCTCACCATTGTTTATAGCACTCTTATTGTGCTCTTATCGCACTCTTATGGCACTCTAGCTCGCCATCACTCATCATTGTTTATCGAGCTCTTATCGTGCTCTTATGGCGCTCTATAGCTCACCATTATTTATCGAGCTCTATTGCTCGCCATTCTTTATCGCACTCTATAGCTTGCCATTCTTTATCGCGCTCTATAGCTTGCCATCACTAGCCATTGATTATCACGCTCTGATGGCGCTCTACAGCTCACCATCACTTGCCATTGCCATAAGAGCACAATAAACACTTTATAGCTCGCCATTGTTTATTGTGCTCTTATCGTTCTCTTATGGTGCTCTATAGCTTGACATTGTTTATCGCGCTCTTATCGTGCTCTTATGGCGCTCTACAGCTCACCATCACTTGCCATTGTTTTTCATGCTCTTATCGGGCTCTTATTATGCTCTACAGTTCGCCATTGTTAATCGCGCTCTATAGCTCGTGATCACTCGCCATTGTTTATCGCACTCTTATTGCACTCTTAATGCGCTCAATAGCTCGCCATTGCTTTTCGCGCTCTTTATCACATTCTTATCGCGCTCTTTTCGTGCTCTTTAGCTCACCATTGTTTATTGTGCTCTTATTGCACTCTATAGCTCGCCATCACTCGTCATTGCTTATCAAGCTCTGATGGCGCTCTACAGCTCGCCATCACACGCCATTGTTTATCGCGCTCTTATTGTGCTCTATAGCTCGTCATTTTTTATCGTGCTCTATAGCTTGCCATTGTTTATCGCACTCTTATCATGCTCTATAGCTCGTCAGTTGTTTATCACGCTCTTTTCGTGCTCTATGCATACCATTGTTTATCGTCCTCTTATGGCGCTCTACAGTTCGCCATCACTCGCCATTTTTATCACGCTCTTATGGCCTCTACAACTCGCCATTGTTTATCTCGCTCTTATCGCGCTCTATAGCTCGCCATTGTTTTATAGCAGTCCCTTTTCTCGCTCTATAGCTCTCCATTTTTTATTGCGCTATTATTGCGATGTTATTGTGCTGTTATTGCATTCTTTTTGCACTCTTATTACACTCTTATCGCACTCAATAGCTCAAAATGTCATTGTTCATTGCGCTCTTAGAGCACTTTATTGCGCTCTTATAGCTCACTATTATTTAGCGTGCTTTTATCGCGCTCTTACCGCATTCTTATCGCGCTTTTATTGTGCTCTATAGCCTCGCCATTGTTTATCGTGCTCTTATTGCACTCTTGCACTCTTATCGCGCTCTATAGCTCTACAGCTCACCATCACTCGCCATTGTTTATCGTGCTCTTATTGCGCTCAATAGCTCGTCATTGCTTATCGTGCTTTTATCCGCTCTTATTATGCTCTATTGCTACCATTGTTTATCGTCCTCTTATGGCGCTCTACAGTTCGCCATCACTCGCCATTTTTGATCACGCTCTTATGGCGCTCTACACTCGCCATTGTTTATCACGCTCTTATCGCGCTCAATAGCTCACCATTGTTTATAGCTTTATAGCTCGCCATTGTTTATTGCGCTCATATGTGCCGTTATATGCTCTCTAATTGCATTTTTATTGCACTCTTATGCACTCTAATCATGCTCTATAGCACGAATTGTTTAATGTGTTCTTATGCTTTTATCGCGCTCTTATGCTCTATAGCTACCATGTTCATTGAGCTCTTATTGCACTCCTTTTGCGCTCCTATTGCACGCTTATTGCACTTTTATTGCGTTCTTATTGCGCTCTATAGCTCGCCACCACTCGCATTGTTGTGCTCTTATGCACTCTTATTGCGCTCTATTGCTCACCATCATTCGCCATTGTTTATCGCGCTCTTATTTTCACTCTTATTGCGCTCAATAGCTCGGTATTGCTTATCGCGCTCTTATTGCGCTCTTAAAGCATTCTTATTGCACTTTATTTGAACTCTATAGCTCGCCATTGTTTATAGTGCTCTAAAGCTCACCATTGTTTATCGTGCTCTATAGCTCGCCATTGTTTATGTGCTTTTATTGCGCTCTTATTGTTTTTGTTATTGTGCTCTATTAGCTCGCCATCACTCGCCATTGTTTATCGCACTCTTTTTGCACTCTTTTTGCACTCTTATCCGCGCTCATAGCTCGCCATTGTTTAATTCACTCCTATCGTGCTCTTATCGCACTCTATAGTTTGCCATTGTTTATCACAATCTTATGTATGCTCTATACAGCTGCCATTGTTTATGCTCTCTTATGTGCTCTATATGTGCTCTTATTGTGCTCTTATGTGCTCTATTGCTCTATTTGTCTTATTGTGCTCTTATTGTGTTTATTGTGCTCTTATTGTATCTTTTGTACTCTTATTACTCTTATTGTACTCTTATTGTACTCTTATTGTGCTCTATAGCTCATCATTGTTATTGCGCTGTATAGGTCACCCTTATTTATCGCGCCGTTATGAAGCTCTTATAACTCGCCATCACTTGCCATTGTTTATCGTGCTCCTCTCGCGCTCTATAACTTGCCATTGCTTATCTAGCTCTTATCGCGCTCTATAGCATGCCATCACCGCCATTTTTTTATCACGCTTTTATGGCGCTCTACAGCTCGCCATCACTCCCCATTGTTTATCACGCTCAATAGCTCGCCATTGTTTATCTGTGCTCTATAGCTCGCCATTGTTATCGCACTTCATGGCGCTCTACAGCTCGCCTCATCACCATTGTTTATGCTCCTTATCGCGCTCTATAGCTCGCCATTGTTTATTGCGCTTTTATCGCTCTCTATAGCTCACATCACTTCATTGTTTATCGTGCTCTAATTGTCATCTTATCACGCTCTATAGCTCGCCATCACTCGCATTGTTTAACGTGCACTTATGGAGCTCTACAGCTCGTCATCACTCACCATTATTTTATGGCGTTATCGTGTTCTTATCGCACTCTATAGCTCGCCATCACTCACCATTGTTTATCATGCTCTTATCTTACTCTTTAGCGCACTATTGTTTATTGCACTCTTATTGTTCTCTTATTGCGCCCTTATTGCGCTCTAAAGCCCACCATCTTTTATCGTGCTCTTATCGCACTCTTATGGCGGTCTATAGATCACCATTATTTATCGCGCTCTTATCGTACTCTATAGAAATTCTTACCTTTTCTTCTTTTTCAGAAAGCACAAAACAGGCTACTTGGTGGGTAGCAGTCTTATGGGATTTAACTCCGACAATTATTAGCTGTTCATTTTCATAGATGTGACGCATCCTCTCTGTGCACTCGGAAACCTGTGAGTCAAGACATGGGAACGTTAGCTAGACTTGTGGTTTTAAAAAACATTAATGTGGAGTTGCTTGTTACTTACGGTCATGTTTCTGACAACTCCTTTGCAAGTGCTTGAATATGATTAATGCCTCAAGATAATTTAGTATTTCCAACTGATACACTTCATTTCGGCATCCTCTTTGGACATTCTTGATGACTTGCAAAAAAGTTGGCTTTGCAATGGTCAGGATCTCCCAACATTGCTGAGGTATTTTGTTCAACTTATGCAACTCCTGGTACCAAAGAGAAAGATTAATAAATGTGATTGTTAGGTAAGGCCTATTTTTAAGACATGAGTGAAAAATCCTGGAGGGAGACATAAATTAATAAAATAAATAAATAATTGTGTATACCTCTGTAAGGATAAATATTAGCTGACATACTTTTTGCTGACAATGTCTTTTGCAACTCCCTTGGAAAATTTCTTGTGGATGTCCGCAGTCACATACTGGAAATACTTCATGGCCTTGAAGAGTTTCATTTTTATCGTTTAAACTGGTCGCAAACGGTATACATTGTACAAATCTTCGGACGTTCTTAATGTAGTTGGTGACAGTTTGGTTGCACAGGCCAAGATCTTGCAACTTTTTGAAAAATAAATGGGTGTTGTCAATCTTTGTTGCAAAGTTGAGGCTCGCATGACAATTGTTCATAAAGTATAGAAACCTTGACACATCATCAACAATATGTATTTTTCCAACTTGCAATGGTTCTGCAAATTAGAGGAAAAACCTTTTATTATTGGATCAGACAAAGGATGGCGATTATAAAAACCTGCATCTTTCATTTTGATCCTTTTGTCCACAGTCCATTTCTGGCTTGGCATCCTACAAATTTGGAGGAAAGAACAAGTCAGACTGGAATCAAATTACAACTTTGTAAAAAATACTTTGCGTGTGTGTTTATTTAAACACATATATATATACATAAAAATATACAATGGCGTCCTGCCCATGGCAGCAGACTATGCGGCCACTATGGGGCCTGCGAGTCTGGGGTTCCCATTGCCAATGCATTCACGGGGCCCTCACCCAGTGGCAGAATGTGATAAACATTTCTGTGGACCCCGAGTGCTGACTGGCAGCAGCACTTTGCTGGCTGCCTGCCTTTTTGAACACACAGCATTCAGCAGTGGATGATGCGTATAAAGTTTATCCATGGGTAAAGCTAGCACATGATCCTCTACTGTCCCACAGAGAAAGATAGTAATGGCAGTGCATTTCAGTATGCCCCGCCAAAGCTGTGTGCCCCATAGAGCTGTGTGTTTCTAGGGCACTTTTTTGGCATCCTGTTTTATGGCTGTAATGGATGGGAAATTTATGGGCTAAAATAGTAGAAAAATTTACTTTGTAAGGGCTGTAAAGTTGTGGGATATGCTATTAAGTGACCCAGATAAATATTCTTGGTATTGTTTGCATATATATATGCATATATAATATGCATGATGAGAGAAAGTTACACACACTAAGAGACCTCAACCTGTCTTCATCTGTTTGGCTGGTATTTTTGTCACTTCCTCTGGTCTCTGATGGTGGGTTTACACGTCCCGATATCGCGGCGATATCGGAGGCAACGGCACGGGAGTGCGCATTTTGTCAGCCCTTTTCCCGATATCGCATCGGCGGTTTACACGCTGTGATATCGGGAAACAACGTCCCTCCGATATGTACGCCCACCAACCCAGTAACGACCACTTAACATGGGAGTTAATGGGTAGCATCGGCGTACAGATCGGAGTTGGGCTGTCACACGCTGCGATGCTGCTACAACGGCCATGCGATATCGGGGAGTTGAATAGCACGGTCATTCAACTCCGATATCGTTTTGGCATCGTTCCAGCATCGCGTTGTACGCTCAAACCGTACAACGCGCAAACGATATCGGGTCCAACTCGCGACCCACGTGACTTTTTGTCGGAGTTGGATGCCGATATCGCGGCGTGTAAACCCGCCATGAAACATCCGACAACGGAGCCGATCAACAACCAGAGGATGTAGAGTCTTCTGCAGCTGCAAGATTTACCAATTCAGGATTTGATATGGCTGGGTGTGTCGATGTGCCAGTTGATGTAGATGGCTCCTCATCTTCAACAGTCCTGTAAATTATAAAAATCCTTAGTAATAAAGTGAAGTACAAACTTGAGTAGGCCAGTGGTGTTGACAATTTTTTAAAGTGGCCTAAAAGCCAGGATGTGCTGAGGCATATGCAATGTTTGAGCAAGTGGTTAAAGTAAATTCCTTGTACGAATTTACACTGACATGTAGCTATCATGATCCTGCATGACTGGCGGCTCTTCCTCTGTGACGGGCGGCTCTTCCACAAGGACATTAGATATTTCCTTCTGGATAGGCAGCACTTCCTCCTCATTGGGCAGCTCTTGCTCACTGGCTGGCAGTTCATCCTGCACAGATGATACCCCTCATCTTCACAGATGATGCCCTCTCATCTTCGCAGGTGATGCCACCTAATCTTCAACAATCCTGTTAATAAATACATGTGATTATTTGGAATAGTTCAGAACATAAATGCAAACCTATAAAGCTTACACAAGTATGAACATCAGTATTCAAAACATAAGATGTTAGTGGTGCATACCTGGCCATAGTTGATTTCTCAGGTATGATAAATCCTCTGTCCTCCAGGAGGGAGATAAGATCGTCCTTTGTAGTGACCTCTGGAATCTTGTCATAAGGGATATATGTTCCTTTTGTTGCAATTGTTATTAGCGTGTTCTTAGATGCTGCACAGATGAGGAGAAGGATGCGCTAGTGAAAGAGTATAAGGCATTGTCGTGTAAAATGCTGTGGCAGTTGAGTAAATGTTTTGTAACATACTGGACATGTCTTTGGTATCCTAAAACCACTGTAAAAAAGAAAAATGTAAGATTAGGACCAATATTACTGAGAATCCTGCTTGTCCACCCACTAATATCAACCACCATTTGTTTTTGGTTTCAGCAGGACAATTGGATTGCATAAATCTGATTTGTTTAAAAAAAAATAAATAAAAAAGTACACAGCTCATGAAACTCTTACTTTCTAAAAGGCACATCTCATCATAGCAATATATATATTTTTTTTAAAGATGAGGGCTGGCTCTTGTGCCTATTTTGACTACCAACAGCCAGCCCTCATCATAAAGTTTCTCTTGAGAGCTGTCTATTTGGTCAATTTTGAGCTCCAACAGCCAGCCCTCATTTTTGGTCAAGACCGGACAAAAACGTACATGATTTTTTTAAGGAGTAATTGTACATACAGTTTAGCGCAAGTCAATGTGTTTTTGTCCCATACAATACAAATTGTGGCAATATTGTGTCAATAACATATGCGTTTTTTTATTATATACATGTTCCTAGATCTTGCGCAAATCTAATGTTTTGCAAAACCTATGTAGATTGAAAAAATACCGTTCAAAAAATGCATGTGGCGTTGATCATGCAAATGCTTAAACAGTTTTGCATATGGCCGGCACTCATTTTTCAGTCAAAACGAAAAAAACGAGTATGCGATCAAGTGGATATATGGTTTAAAGCCTTTTTACTGCAAACATTGAAAGATACAGAAAGACCGTGTCAAAAACAAACACTTTCTGCGACTGAGCCTGAACCATTGCAAGCTTGATGTCTTGATCAGGTGATTTGGATAATTGAAATATAGACTGGGGTATTTAGGTTTGCAGGATTTCCTCAGTCCTTGCCAGTTGTCAATTGTTCCTGGAGGTGTTTCACCTCTGCCTGGTTGCTTCCTGTCCTGCTGCAAAACTTCCAAGCTAAGTGAATGGTTTTGTTTTCTTGTGGCACACAAGCTGTGTGCTTGTTTTGGAATTGTCTATTTCTGCTCAGAGTTGTGTTTTTTTTTTTTTTTGGATATTTGGTCTGCATGTCTGTCTAAAATTTTAGGAAGAAAACCTGCTCTCTGTTAGGAAATTAAGTGCTATTCATTGGTGGTTGGATTGTACAGTTTTTGATTGTGTCATCATAGTTGGATTCACAGGAGTTCTGCAGATTTAGAGGGCGCCACGTCTTGAGTAGACTCAGGGGTATTTTTGTATTATCTGCTGTGGATATTTTTGAAAGGATTTTTATACTGACTGCAATAGTATCCTGTCCTGTCTTTACCTATCTAGCTAGAGTTGCCTCCTTTGCTAAATTCTGTTTTCTGCCTGAGTGTGTCTTTTCCTCTCTTACTCACAGTCAATATTTGTAGGGGGCTTTCTATCCTTTGGGGGTTCTGCTCTGAGGCAAGATAGAATTCCTGTTTCTATCTTTAGGGGTAGCTAGTTCTCCGGCCGTGCTGAGGTGTCTAGGGTATGGTTAGTCACATCCCACGGCTACTTCTAGTTGTGGTGTTAGGTCAGGAACTGCGGTCAGTAAAGGTACCACTTACTCCTGTGAAAGATATGATCCGGTGACCTTGGAGCCGCATGAATAACATGCAAGCTAAAAAATTTGCGCAGGTCACAGAGATGACATCAGATAATGCTGAAGTATAGTTAGGCACCTGATTCCAGTACAAGCTGTTGAGATTCATTCTGTGTGCTACTGGTGTTTTGTGGAAAAGCCGATCTAAGATTGTGTAAGAGCTTTGATAGAAATAATCTTCTCAGTTTAATCTTCGTTCGATAAACTCTATAGACTGCGTCTTCAGAACCAAAAGTGGGTTTTATTCGGGTAGGAAAAAATACAGAGATTTACAGCAAAAGCAGTATGACTGCAGAAATCTGAATGACAGGCGCGGGAGCCACAGGTGTCACACTCAAGATGGATTCAGAATAATGACTCCCCGTCTCTTGGACGGGGCGTGTCTTTATACCAGTTTTCCCCATAGAGAATCATTGTTACCAATGACTCTCTATGGACAAAGGATTACGTCACCTGTCATAAGTGATCCCTTCATATTACTTACAACATATATTGACATGAAAAAGCACATTCATTTCATTACTAACTACATACAAATTATCTCATAATAGCCTTTTTGGGACCAAGCACAAATCATAACTTATTGACATTAATCAGCTCTGTTCTTGATTATAAGAAACGTCATATTAGCCTTGAGGGATAGAATACACCACAAAAAATAAGACAAATTCAGAACTGGCTTATGACCTGATTATAAATTTTGCTAAATGATCAGACCAAATCTAATTAACGAGTATCTGTTTTTTTATACAGGTTAGGTCATTGCTTATAGCTAGAAGACATGACATTTATATTTCTACTAACAGAGAAAGTTTAAAGTTACTTTTTTTCAAACAGACAATATGGCCGACAGAGGCCTTGGTACCCATGGCCTCCGTCTAACAAGCTTCTGCTGATAATCCTGCATGCGTGCTTCCCTTCCTATGGCAGGAATTATTTTGCCAAATTTACTCTTGTACCCGGGATCTAAGAGTGTGGCAACTCAGTAGTCAGTATTACTTCTAATTCGGACAATCCGAGGGTCATGTTGCAGGAAGTGCAGCAAGAAGGCGCTCATGGGTCTTGCGCATCCTGGAGGACCAAGTCCTTGTTGTGTTGGCGGCGGTGAGGTGAGAATCATGGTTCCTTCCTCTGCTCTCTCCCCCCAACCTCGCACAACAGCAGATGAGGGAGATATTGATCACATTTCTGAGTCTTCCATGCCAATCGCCAATTCGTCCTCCATTTCTTCCTGGGCTCCTTCACCTTCCTCAACAGTTTGGCTGCTACCATGTGCCCTCGTTAATCCCTCTCCCACGCCTGCCGCCTTGGTGCTGACGACCGTAAGGACCTTGGTGATCTTGTTATCCCTTCCGCATAGGACTCCTCCTGTACTTCTCCACCTCCTCTCGTCCCACCACCTGACTCCGAATACTGTTTATTCCGGTCATCTACATGCTGGAGCACGCTCTAGTCATGCTGATAATGGCATCGTCAGCGATAAACATCTTTGTCGCCATTTCAAAACTGTGCAGAAGGGTTCATAGGTCCTTGATCTCATACCACTCCAGCAGTGTGCTCCTTCCCACCTCTGGATCTCGTTGGCCCAGGCTAGACGATATTGCATCAGGGCTCAGCGGTGCTGCCACAGTCGCTGCAACATGTGCAGAGTGGAATTCGAGCGTGTCAGCACATCGCATTTCAGCCAGTGAACCGGCAGGCCGAAAGACTTCTGGAGCGATGCAAGTTGTTGAGCTGTGGGATGCGAACGCCGGAAGTGAACACACAGTGACTGTGCCCTCTGCAGAAGCCCATCTAGGCCGGGATAGTGTGTTGAACCTGTCCAGCAATTTTTAATACGTGAGCCATACAAGGCACGTGTGTCAAATTGCCCGGCGAAGGGCCGCACCCAGGTTTGCAGCATTGTCACACACGGCCTTCCCTGACTGCAGGTTTAGTGGAGACAACCATTGCTGAAACTCAGTCTCCAGAGCTGACCACAACTCTTCAGCTTCACCTTGAAATGTCTGGGAAATGTGAGTCAAACACCGCCTGATGGCGTTGAGCACTGCTGCCAGCATAGTAAGGAGGTGTGCTGGATTCCTTGTACGCAGTTACAATGCAGATGGCATTACCAGACAGGCTTTGGGTGCAGGTGGAGGACTGAGATGAGGTTGAGGAGGCAGAAGCAGTAGAGGAATTGCTACGTACCGAGGATTGACACTCAACTCGTGGGGACGGCAAGACATTTACAGCAGACCCTTCTTCAGCTCTCACCATAGTTACCCAGTGCCCAGTCAGCAACATATAACGCCCCTGTCCATGCTTACTGGTCCAAGTGTCTATGTGTGACAGAGTGCATTTCACCACAGAGTTTCTCAAAGAAGCGGTGATGTTGTCTGCGACATGCTGGTGTAGTGCAGGCACACCTTTCTTGGAGAAGTAGTGGCAACTGGGCATCTGGTACTGGGCACTGCGACGGACATGAGGTCTCTAAAATCCTCTGTGTCCACCAGGCAGAAAGGCAGCATTTCTGTAGCCAACATTCAACTGCTTAGCTTTGTCATGGCTAGGAGGAAATGGTCTTTACTTGTCCACATCTGAGAGATGGAGGGCTGGCTGCTGTGCTGAGACAGGGTTGAGTAGGGTGTCCCTGGCAAACTGCTGGTCTGTGAGGAAGGTCCAGGAAGAGAGATAATGTTGCCTTCATTCAAAGGTGGTGCTCTCGATGTCTGAGAGAGCTCAACACCAGCAGCATTTTCCACTTCAAAAACAAGTGACGACCTGGCAATCACACTGCCTGTTGCAGGTAAAGAGGTGGAAGGTCTGCGTCCAAAAGCATGTGTGACAGCTGTCCGACTCCCCACAGTCACAGAGGATGAAGAGCACGCGGATGGGGCAGAAAGAGGTTGGCCCACCCTGCTAGCCCGCATTGTAACTCAGTGAGTTTCCCACTGCAACTTATGCTTCATGCATGAACCGTCACATGGATATGAAGTACTCAAACTATTGTTTTTGGCCTCTAGTCAGAGATTGGTGACACATCTTGCAGATGACATGAGTTGGGTGATACTTAGCGATGTCAAAAAAGGCCCTGACTAGACAAGGCTTAGAGCTCATGCGACTTGCAGAGCCACCACGACTTCTGCTCAGAGGCAGAGTTATGGCTGCGGATGCTGTTGTTGACGTGCTTCCAGTACTCTGTCTCTGTCCAGATAGGCGCAACCTAACTTCGTCGTCACCATCATCCTCCTCCACCTCCTCTGCTGACCTCGACTGACTGACGATGAGGTTGGAGATCCCACTTACTTTCAACCCACAATCACCCTGTGTGTTCTCACACCCCTCGTCCTCACAGACAACTTCTTCCTGACCTGACCGAAAAGTTAAGTTGTCGGTCCAATCAGGTATCTGAGCCTCATCAGCATCTTCCTCATTGTCTCCACCAAGAGGAGTTACAGTTTGAGCATAATGTAGACCCTCATTCCCAGAACCTTCTTCATCTGAGCCTGCATCCAACTCACAAAGCTTCTGGGCATCAGTGCAGATTATTTCCTATGCCGGAGTCACTGCAGCTTTGGAGCAGACCTCTGATTCCCTGCCTATAGTTTGACTGAACAGCTCTGCAGACTCAACCATCTGTTGCCCCATACTCAGAAGGGCGGCTGGTGACTTGGGAGCTGGGCGGAAGCAAGTGTGATTGGGGTGACAACTCAGAGGACTGGACGGTTTGGGATATTGAAGTTAAGGTGGAGGAGAGACCACTTGATGGAGCACTTGAGATCCATTCAAGCACCTGCTGTTTTTGTGCATCATCTACAATAGGTATCGATGGTCATCGCTGTAAGAAATTGATCATATCAGATTGTCCACAGAAAGAAGTAGACATCTTTTTTTGGCTGGAAGATGGTCTTTCTTCAGCAGACGTTACTTTTGCTTTACCACCTACCCCACTGACACAAACCTTTTTGCCCTTTCCACCATGCTGATTCCCCTTCCCACCAGCAGCAGGCCTTTTGCCACTTATTTTGTATGTGACCAAATTGGCAACTCTGCAGTTGTTGGGAAAAAAAATTAGGATGGAAATCGAGCAGAGCTGAGTGGCCAAATAGTGGTACTAGGCCCAAACTATTAGCTGGGCTAGGTGCAGTTCAAAATTACTTGAACTAGACAGGCGGTGTAGCTTGGTTCACAAGTGGGCTACACCACTTCTACCAGACACTACTACTAGCCCAAAAGAATTGCCTGAACTAGCTGCAGTAAAAAAAATGGCTACTGGATAGACAGGCAGTGTAGCTTTCTTCACAGCAGTGCTACACTACCTGCCCTAAAGGATTACCTGAGCTAGATTTGGTCAGATGCTTTGAAAAACACTTGTACAGCACTGGCATACACCTGGCTGGCAAAAACTAATAGGAACTACTCTAACATAGCCCTCAAAAGGGCTGATATTTACAACTAATCCCTACTCCCTAAACCTATCTGTCTATCTAACTTGAGATTCGCTCACTATCTATCTAACTAACACTTTATAGCGCCCACAGCAGCAGTACCTGACTAACACACAACTGCAACACTGAGGAAATGGTGGCGATGGGGAAAATGGCTGGGTCTTATAGGGCAAGGACATGTGACATACACAACCAATGACACGTTCTTGCTTGTGTGCAAAAAATGTACTTTGCTGTGTGTGTGTGTCATTGGCTGACAGCCTGCACCGCCCCACTGTATATGCAGTTAGGAGAAAAAAAAATTGAGATCGGCATTATTTCTGCAGCACTGATCTAAACCCCTTCTCCCCCCCCCCCCTTCCGCACACTATACACTGAAACTGGATATTAACATTCATTAACAGTATTACTGTGAAAAGCCAGTTACGCTTTTGGTGAACGAGCTGTTATCGAACATAAACTCGAACTGCCGAATTTGAAGCTAATTGTTCGCATTCGTCAAATGACTCGAACATCACCCAAAACAGGTCGTATTTGAAATTGGTGAACATTTCGAATCGAACACTGTTCATCTCTAATTATACATACAAATCTTTATTGATTACCAGAACAGTTTAAAATACAGGGTGGGCCATCTATATGGATCCACCTAAATAAAATGGGAATGGTCTGTGATATCAACTTCCTGTTTGTAGCACATTAATATATGGGAGGGAGAAAACTTTTCCAGTTGGGTGGTGACCATGGTAGCCATTTTGAATTTGGCCATTTTGGATCCAACTTTATTTTTTTCAATGGGAAGAGGGTCATGTGACACATCAAATATATTGAGAATTTATAAAGGAACAATGGTGTGCTTAGTTTTAATTGAAATAACTCATGAAAGAATAAAGTTTAAGTTGATATCACCTTTCATTCCCATTTTATTTAGGTGTATCCATATAAATAGCCCACCCGAGCAATTGGGCCATTTATATTTTTTATCTTGCCTTTGGTCTCTGCCTCCATCATAATGCTGCCACATTCCTGAAAAGTGCCAGGCTCTGTGGCACTGGGGGCGGAAGACGTCTCCCCTCATACGCTCTCCCTCCGTACATTCTCTCTATCCCTGTGCTGTCTCTCTCCCCCTTATGTTCACTTCTCCCTTCTGTGCTCTCTCCTTTAAGCTGTCTCTCCTCAGTGCACTGTCCCTCCCCCTTGTGCTGTCCTATTCATTAATGAGATCTCTTCTTTGCGTTGTCTCCCCCCTGTGTGCTTTCTCTGCCCCAGTGTGCTATTTCTACCTCCTGTGCACTCTCTGTGCCCCACTGTGTGCTCTCTGAGCCCCCTGTGGTGTCCAAAGATGGTGGCGGCGTAAGTGCGCATGCGTGCACTAGATCACACAGTCGCCATCTGTGTACACCCAGGTGTCCAAAGATAGCAGCCACTTGAGTAAGTGCGCATGGACACCGGGTATACGCATCCACACTTACTCTAGCGGTGATGTGTCAGCTGCAGAACCACTGGGGTACAACAACTGCTGTTTTAGGTGGCAGCAGTTGGGGGTGACTGTGGCCCACTGGCAGTATTGTGCAATGCGCCAATACCACGAGTGGGTGCCATATTTGTAGGCCCATCACTTGGGTGTGCAAATATGGTTGAGGCGCATGATAGCAGGATATCCGGATGCTGGAAGTGACAGACAGGACAGTGCAATTATGTAACTTCCCACCTGTGTGCGCTCTCTGCCCTCTGTGCACCTTCTCTGCACCCCTGTGTGCCGACCCCTCCCTCTTTGCGCATTCTTTACCCCTTTGTGCACTCTCTCTGCCCCCATGTGATCTCTGCCCCTCCTGTGTGCTCTCTCTCCCCTTGAGCCCTCCATCTTCCCCCGGGTGCTCTCTGGGTGGTGTGGTGCGCCATGATGCTGCCATCTTTGTATACCCAAGTGTCCAAAGATGAATAGTAATGAGTTTGGGTAGCACAGTCGTGCGATCCACCAGTCATATGCTAAGTTTCAGTTATTTCAGAGGAAAAGAACAGACAGCATGTATGTATGACCGGGATCAGGGAGAATCGAGCGTGATGTGCGCCCTGCATATTGGATAATGATGAGGTCAATGGTAACTATATAATGGGGCTGAGGTTGTATTGGATTGGTACACCTTTGAACCTTTGCTTATACCAAGTTTATTTCTACTTTTTCATTTACAGGGCTCAGCTTGTTTTTTTCCCTAAACTAGACAGCTAAAATCTTCAAAAGCTACAGGGTTGTGCTGCAGTAACTTTGCACACATTTGCAATTTTGCATGTACTTCAGCAAGGAGAATATAATTCCTCTTTGCTGCAGCAATTTTATGGTCACCTTCTGTTGCTGATAGCCTTAGTGATTTATAAATTTGTTCTTCATATACTGCTTTAGGATCTAAGGTTTGAATTGTCTGATTTGAGTTTGCAAATGGGGGCAACATCATCCTGTTAATATCACTGTTTGACACAGTCTGTGGTTGTGACTCACTGAGAACCAGTAGTATTTTCTATTTGTGGGCATGAACTTAAACTAGCTCAGCTCAGAGCCAATTACCGTATATACTCGCGTATAAGCCGAATTTTTCAGCCCAAAAATTGGGTTGAAAAGACCCTCTCGGCTTAACGCGAGTATATACCCAGTGGTAGAATACAGCAGCCCGCCACCCCTATCAGTATACAGGCCCCCCCATCAGGATCCCGGGCCCCCCCTCCTTGCTCCGCAAAACCTGCAAAGTAAAATCCTTATACTTATCACTGTCCTGTCGCCGCTGTTCCCGCCGCTGCCATCGCGATCCCCGGCTTCATCCATCTTCCTCCGGCTTCCTGTGGTCGCAGGCAATGACGTCATTGCCGGCGCCGACCACAAGAAACCGGAAGACGCTGGAAGAGGACGGGGAGCGCGATGGCAGCGGCGGGGACGGCGGCGACAGGACAGTGATAAGTATAAGGATTTTACTTTGCAGGTTTTGCGGAGCAAGGAGGGGGGGCCCTGGATCCTGATGGGGGGCCCTGTATATACTGATGGTGGCGGGCGGGCGGCTGTATACTACCACTGGGGCTGTATATACCTCTGGGGCTGCTGTATACTACCACTGGGGCTGTTTATACCTCTGCGGCTGCTGTATACAACCACTGGGGCTGCTGTATACTACCACTGGGGCTGCTGTATACTACCACTGGGGCTGCTGTATACTACCACTGGGGCTGCTGTATACTACCACTGGGGCTGCTGTATACTACCACTGGGGCTGTTTATACTTCTGGGGCTGCTGTATACTACCTCTGGGGCTGCTGTATACTACCTCTGGGGCTGCAGTATACTACCTCTGGGGCTGCTGTATACTACCACTGGGGCTGCTGTATACTACCACTGGGGCTGCTGTATACTACCACTGGGGCTGCTGTATACTACCACTGGGGCTGTTTATACCTCTGAGGGCTGCTGTATACTACCTCTGGGGCTGCTGTTATACCTGGCTGTATACTACCACTGGGGCTGCTGTATACTACCACTGGGGCTGTTTATACCTCTGGGGCTGCTGTATACTACCTCTGGGGCTGCTGTATACTACCTCTGGGGCTGCTGTATACTACCACTGGGTGCTGTATACTACCACTGGTGCTGCTGCTGTATATACCACTGGGGAGGCTGCTGTAACACTGCTGGGGCCTGTATATACCACTGGGGAGGCTGCTGTATACCACACTGCTGGGGCTGTATACCTGTGCTGGGGTCCACCCTCGGCTTATACACGAGTCAATAGGTTTTCCCAGATTTTGGGGGCAAAAGTAGGGGAGTCGGCTTATACACAGGTCGGCTTATACACAAGTATATACGGTATATAAATCTTCCATTGGTAATTGCTGAAATTGTGATTAATCCTTTTGTTGTGCCACTATCTGACAATTATTTTATGCTTGCAATTGTTATGTTTTTTGATGATATTGCCATAACCGGTGATACTTGGTTACTCATTATCCATGTATATGTATTTGGTGGTATTGGTGTATTACCCCTTTTTTTCACACCAAGAATTAATGCAGGGTGACAGCCTTAGTTTGTTGGTGTTGTCACCTTTTAAATGTTTTTAAATGTTTTGTCTGTTCCTGTATATACTGTGTTTCCCCGAAAATAGGGCACTCCCCGAAAGTAAGGCATGCTTGGGAGGGCGCCCTACTTCCTAATATAAGGCACCACCCCCTGATTATAAAGTGTATCTCCTCAGCACGCCACCGATCACAAGACCGGGGCATGCATCTGTGTCTCGCTCCCCACTGCCCCCGCTGTCTGAGCCCACCACTCTATACTGCTGTTCTGCCGCGCTCACAGCCCTGGATTGCAGCCGTGAATGACAGCTCTGGAGCTCTGTGCTGGTCTCTCCCCATGAGCCCTGAGCCAATTGCAGGCAGGAATCATGGGCCAGCTGATGTCAGTAGCCTCTGATTGTTCCTACACTGTGATTTGCCCAGGGCTCCTGCACTGTGCAATTTCTTTCCTCTGCGGTGCTGCTTTGATGGTGCAAAGAAAGAAGTACGGTAAGAAAGTGAAAGTGTGTGTGTGTGTGTGTGTACACACATGGGAGGCTGCAGTAGGATACGGTACTGGGATGGGAAGCTGCTGCAGTGGGATACGGTACTGGGATAATGGGAGGCTGCTGCAGTTGGATACGGTACTGGGATAATGGGAGGCTGCTGCAGTGGGATAAATTTTTTTTTTTTGGTTAATATGACACCCCCTGAAAATAAGACTTGGTGCACCTTTTGGAGCAAAATTAATATAAGACATGTACGTGTTTCCCCGAAAATAAGACACTATTTTTTTATAATAAAATTTTAGTTACTCCTATTAAGTGTCCAAAGATGGAGACAACCTGAGTAAGTGGGCATGCACATACCTGTCGCATGCATGCGCAAATACTCAGCACCGCATCTTTGGACACCCAGGTATTAAATTCAAGTGTACAGGTTAATTGTTTTCCTGGGATATATTTCCGCTAATGGATATACTTTACTTATTCACATTTTGAGTTAGACATCAAAAATCTCAGGTACAGTATTGTTTGTATAACTACTTAGCATCTGGCTTGACTTGTAAGTTCCTTCAATTTATTTTCAAAATTCTTTTCATGAAAGAGAAAACAAACATTACAAGGTATACTGTCACATATAGAATACAAGCCTTACTTTCATTACAAAATAAGATGTGTTTAAATAGGCGGTTTTGAACAGTAGAATCATAACGAGCGTTTATAAAGAATGGGGACCACACCGTGATAATATATAAATTTCTATCAATCAGAACAGACCGCTTTTGGTACTAAATATAAGTCTAATCGCTAGAGCAAAGTTAAGGATGAGCGAGTACTAAAATATTCGGACTCTCTAGACTCGTAACGAGTATGTCCCGATATTCGTTACTCGTTAGGAGTATAGCGAGTCCCATTGAATTCAATGCTGAAGCGAGTATTGCGATTAATTTCCCTGTTGCTGGACCCTATAAAGAGGTCTGGTAGCAGAGGAAAAACATGCAATACCCAAATTTATTGTTTATAAGACTGCGGTAAAAAGACATACCTGTCAATTAAAACTGGATTCTCCCAGATTGTCCCGGTCCGATGCAATCTGGTCCCATAGAGTCCCATGTTAGGTGTCGCCGGATTTTCCCAGACCGGGCAATCCGGGACAATCCGGTTTAATGACCAATTCTAAAAATAGGTTAAAACCAGATTCACCCGTTCCGGTGCAATCCTGCTAACATTAACATGAGGGTGTATGGCGCCAGATTGCACCGGCTTTAATGTAAAAATCGTACTGGTTCCCGGAATGCAATTCCAGGCTGCGGCTATGCTACAGAACAATCTGAGCACTTCGCACCCTCCCTCCGAAGCTACTTTGGGAAAACTCGGAGAGTCACATCAGGACTGGAGCCATTTTACTGGATGTAGCTCATCTTTAGTGCATCAGCTAATTATGGTGAGTGCAAATTGATAACTGTCCTGTCATACTCATATTGCATCATCTGTCCATTGTAAACATAGAGTCTGCATGGCTATGTGCATGACGTGCTTGCAGAATGCACATGCGTGTACTTTACCATGCATGGACATGTGCCTGATGTGCTTACAGCATGCACATACGTCGTGCACGTGACCATGCAAGCCCAATTGGCCATGGCCATGCTGTGCTTGCAGCAGGCTCAGGCGTCAAAGTATGCATCCATGCTCCTGTACATCATTCAATAGCTGCATGTGTTATGGCAATAAATAGTCAATAACTTATATAACTCTTATAGAAGTCATTCAGAAATCTTCCATTGTGCAGACTGCAGCATCCCTCATCCTCCCCTCCCTCCTTCAGGATTCCTCTGTCTCAGATTTTATATAATGTTTTGAGATAGATGTAGCAAAAAATGAAGATGTACAATCTTGTAAGACAGTACTACCACGCACCTGGCTTTTCAACAATGGCAGAAAATTACACCAGAGGATGCCTAGTCTGTGCCTGGTGTAACCCAGGAAAAACAGAGAAAACTCCACAGAAGTGTACACCTAGACTCTTGCTTCCAATGTATACAGATTGACCACATTCAGATGCCATCCTCAGGAGGATTTGAATATGCACTGGTAGTCGTGGACATATTCTCTAGATGCTAAAACCACTGCAAAGAAACTCCTCTCAGAGATGGTGTGCAGATATGGGCTCCCAGAAACCATAGAGAGTGACCATGGGTGAGCATTCACAGCCAATCTGACCAAAGAGATATGGCAGGCCCTGGGGACAGAGTTAGCTCTTCATACTCCGTATCATCCCAAAAATTCAGGAAGGGTCAAGAGAGGAAACAGGGCATTAAAGGCAAAAATGCTGAAAGCAGCGCAGGAAGCGGGGGAAGCCGTGGCATGAAAGTCTTCTCCTCGCATTGTTCAGTGTCAGACACACCCCAGCTAGTGCAACTAAGCTATGTCCCTATGAAATTCTGTTTGGTAGTGCCCCCAGACTAGGGTTGTATTTCCCCCAACAGTTGACCCTACTGTATGACAGCTTGACTAAGTTTGTTACCGAATTAACAAGCATTTGACTAACATGCATTCTCGAGTTTTTTCCTCTCTCCCAGATCCTCAAAACCTGGAAGGAACCCATCAGATCCAGCCAGGAGATTAGGTTCTCTTCAAAAGGTTCAGCAGACGTTCCCTCGAGCCCAGATACGATGGCTCCTTCCAAGTCCTGCTGGTCACCTCCACGGCTGTGAAGGTTGAAGGAAGGCCTACATGGATCCACGCATCCCACTGCAAGAAGGCACCAGATCCAGAAGCCAAAAATGGTTGTTTTGCTCCTTAATCCTGATATACACACTCAGTATAAAGCAGGGGGGAGCAGGTCACAAGAGAATATGGGAGATCATACGGGAGGTCATGTTAGTAGCACAGCTACAAGGGTCACATATCAGTTTTATTTCTACACCATAGTAAACAGATGCACACGACACGAGATCTACAACAGCTATAGGTAAAAAGGGGGTATAGACCAGTCCAGGCAAAAGAACGCAAAGATAAATGGGGTAGAAGCCTGCCAGACCATATGATCTGACCAAGGGTAGATGGGAGCATAGCCAAAGCCCTAAAAGGACTCAGACCAGTCAAGAAGAATTAGCTCATAATTCTGGTGTTAAGGATCCATGGGACACTTTGTTTGGGTGGTGGGATGGATGGCAGAGAGCACTTATCAAACTAGGTATAATAATCCTGTGTGTTCTATTTGTAGTGGCTCTAATTTCATGCTGTGTAATACCTTGCATCAAGAAGATGAAGTCTCGCATCATGAAAGAGACAGTGACCACAATGTATGCAGATCTCAGAGGCCCTGATGATGAAGGAGAAATATACGCCTGAGAATGATGCCATTGCCATTGCCGCAAGATCCCTTGGAGAAATACGAGAACTTGAGACCCATCTTAGAAGATAGAGTAGGGACAGTTTAGGGTGTGGCTAAGGCCAACTGCAAAGGGATTCCGACATTACGGTTTGTCTCAATGTTGGTGAAGTGTCTCCCCTTTCCTCTACCTTTTTCCCCTCCGCCACCTAGGGTAAAGATTTAGGGTAAGATTTTGAATGTTTCCAAAGGGGGGAATGTTATGGCAATAAATAGTTAATAACTTATATAACTCTTATAGAAGTCATTCAGAAATCTTCCAGTGTGCAGACTGCAGCATCCCAATTACTCCCCCTCCTCCTTCGGGATTCCTTTGTCTCAGATTTTATATAATGTTTTGAGATAGATGCAGCAGCGTAGAAGCTCCTTATCACAATGTCTCCGGACTGAATGTACTGACCAAGGCTAAACTAACTAACATACATTAAATGAATGTTTTTCAGAATAAAATGTAGATTCAGCATAATATGATGCAATCACCCCTAATAACACCCCTTTTAATAACCCTTTAAGAACCCGTATATAACTGTTAACTCCTCCCTTAAAAAAGTTCTTTGTCATTAAGCTCTACTTTGACTTGTTTGTCAGCGTGGTTCTTACAGTGGCGTGCACACAATTAGACAAAGCATCAATTTGGCGGCAGACAATCAAAATGACAGCCCACCCAGAAGGTGTGGAGGGCATCCATTACATATGCACTGGAAGGCCAGGCTACCCTCATGGGCATGTGCTGGGTTTGTAGTCATGTGTTGGCGAGGCAGGATATACTGTTGTTTGTGTGTGCAGATGTGTTGTTTAAACGCCCAAGGCTTGTTCCACAACATGTGTGTTCATGTGTGTTTAGTTTAGCTACAGGGATTGTTCACCAGTGCCGAGCCCTAGGCTCTGTGGTACTCGGGTATCAGGCTACAAGGGGTTAACGCTCCTGTGTCACGGGGAGTGGTGTCCGCGCCTGATCCCGTGTCTTGGGTGACTTCAGTGGAAAAGGGTATATTTACATGGGATTATATTTACAAGTTGTCGTGACGCCACCTGTAGTTTCTGTTGAGGTGTCACCAGCGCCGCCACAGTTCACCGCAGGTAGGTGTTATCGTGGCTAGTTGGCAAAGTCCTCTACAGGTAGGGCTGGAACTCCGGGGCAGCGTTCCTGTATGGGGATCAAGTTCATGAAAGGAAATACAGGCAGAGGAAAAGTCACTTTTCCTCCGGGAACTTTACTGTTAACTTGCATTGGCATCATACAAAGTTACCAAGTTCAGCACTTTAGATGTTACAAGAACAGGTAGCTTAACGGGTGTCAACAAGTACATGCCAAGTGGTATGGTGGAAGCCTTGGTGTACCTTCTTTAGCTAACCCGTGTGTGTTCTTCCATGCTTTACAGTTTGGTGTGAAGCCTGGTGACTTTGAATCCAGCCTGGCATACTGTCCTCTCTCACCTTTGCTGTGGTTGTGTAACCCTCTACTGGCTGGCAGCTCGTTCCGTTGGTCGTGCCTGTTAACCTTCTTGTGGACTGCTGTGGTGCCCAGGAGACTATTAGACTCCACAAGAAACTGGATTCTCTGGCATGCTTGTAGCTCCAGCAGTCTGCTGTCTTCGTTGCCCGGTAAGCTGTCTGGGAGAACCTATCAATGGCCCCTCTTTCCCAGACCATCTGCTCTCCTGGAAAGCTCCTTTCTCCTTAAACACTGCATTCTTCTGCCATCTCTCCTCATGGTCCCTCAGCCGAGAGACCTAGTAGCAAATAACAAAAAGGCCCAAGACCTAGAGGCAAAGACCTAACACCTAAGACTTAGAGGCAAAGAACTTTTTCACCCTAGAAGTGAATTTATTCCCCCCTGGCTAACCTCCCACCCTATATGGTAATGTTGGATTGCTTGAGATGGGTACCACCCACCATCCTAGGGTCCACCTGCAGCTGTAGCATCTGCACCTCTTGTACAGGTGCAGTACCTCTCTGTAAGGCCTGCTTCACGTGTCGCCACACCAGCACCTGTAATGTGTTTGGGTGTTTGCCTTTCAATAGATGTTGGAAAATGTAGTGTAGGGCTGATATGTTTGCCATCTTTTTTTTTTTGTTTCTCAAACTTGATTTTCATTTCCACAGACTGTTTTTCGTATTTCCATGTGCTGCAATGTCTCGTCGGCTTTTAGGGCACGTGGAGGTGGGTGGTTATGATTTTTTTTTGGTTTGTGCGAATGTTCAGTTGTTTATTTAAATGATAAAAAAAAATCATAAATTATATACTGTAAAGGATGACTCAGGATCGGAATGGGAGCCGGAGGGTGAGGATGTGCTGGTTGCTATAGAGGATCATGTGAGTATACGTCCAGCCTTCAAACATTTTTGCCTTAAGGCGTCATCTGTATGTTCTTAGGTTATGACACTGCTCCTTTTTTTCTGCAGGGGTCAGAGTCATCTGGAGAAGAGGCTGGGGGTCCATCCCATAGTTGTCGCGCCAAAGCCAGAGGTGCTGGGACCCGTGTAAGTAATGTTAACATAATGTGTTCTTCCCACAGCCAGGGTACTGCCCATGTTCAGTTTAAGAAGGAAATGTGTGGCCCATCATCAGGGCAATTGTCAGTAGACATTTCCATAGCAACAGGTATTGTAGACTATGTATGTAGTTTGTTAGTTTATTTTTTGTGAAAGCATAGCGATGCAGGGTTTACTACCAATATACAATATGGCTGATTTTTTACGACCGGCCGTTTGCCAGCAACCATCGAAGTGTGGTTGAAAACTGGTGCCATTTTGCCGGTGGACTGTCCCTGTTTTTGAATGTTCGCGTTGGGCTGGCCAGAACATTCAGCTGTGTGTTTTGCGTAACAGAAAATTACACATAGGTATACAATTATATAGTACCTAACCACACCTGTACCCGTGTAAAGCAGTGATGGAGTCAAAGATGAGACAGCGGTCGTGTTCTGTCAGGAGGAGCCCGAGGAACAGCGGCTGGCTGCGTCCAGGATGGGGCGTGGGAAGCCCTCCTGGCCACACCCGGCCGCTGTTCCACAGCTACCTCCTTCCCGTACAAAAGTCCTTTACACAGTAGACGGTGGCTAAGGGCCGCTTTACACATACCAACTTCTGTGACCAACTTCTGAACAGAACAGATCTCTGGTTGCAGTGAAATCATGGACACATTGTTCCATTTGTACACAGCCACAAAATGGAACAACTTGTCCATGATTTCACTGCAACCAGAGATCTGTTCAGAAGTTGGACACATAAGTTGGTGTGTGTAAAGTCACCCTCAGTGGTTAGCATAGTTTCTGGTGACTTAGTGGTCAACACAGTATATGACGGTTGAGTAGACAGCACAGTCTATGCTTGTTATCGTTATTCAACACATTGATGTAGTGTTTTGAAGATAGCTGGGTATTGTCCCTTTGTCATTGTGTGGTTAACAAGTTACACACGGAGGGCAAAAACCAGACACAGGATAACGTTGTGTCCTCAACTGCGGGCCCAACCTAACTCATCGTGATATGATGTTCAATCACAATGGACAAGCAACACTATGTTGCCAAATGTGCCAGCCTTCAAAATCATTGCACAATCATCCTGTTGGAGTGGGACCTGACCCACATCTGTATACTTTCTGTAATGCAGTCCTGGTCTCATCATTGAAAGTTACATCTATACTAACTGGTTGTCCAATACACACATTAGGTAAATGTATGATGCGCTGTTGTTTTAATGTTGTAATTTAGTTCCTTTTTTTGGGTTTCTCCACCAGGCTTCCAAAAGGTCTCGCAAGGCCGTTACAGAAGATAAGCAACTCCTCATCCAGCTAGTTGAAGCACGGGCTCCTTTGTGGGATCCTCTCACCCACCAGCATAGTAATATGGCGCAGAGCATTCAACTGTGGGATGAAGTGTGTGCTTGAGTAGTCCGAGGATGGAGAAGTCTTAATCGGTCAGGCCAAGCTCGTCACCGTAAGTAATTTGATCTTCTTTGTATGCATTTATTGTTACTTGTGTTCACAGGTATTTCCCTCCTAATTGTGTGACTGATGGCTCTTAATATCACATGGCATGGGAGTTAAGACAGGAAACGGGGTACTCTGCACCGGGCCGTGGGGTCGCTTGCTTCATTAGGGATGTCACGTCGGTCGCAAACCGGGCCCTGGTCACTGGCTGACTCACTGAAAAGGGGGTTAGTAATAGAAGATATGGTTAAAGTTTGTGACGCCACCCGGACTTATGTGGCCATTAAGGGACACTGCTGCCTGTATGGCAGATGGGGATGATGACTTGGGGGCAGCGGAGGTGGTAAGCCCTCTCCGGGTAGGGCTGTTGTTTCCTAGGCAGTAGTGGTAGATGGTGCTATTTGTGATGTGATTTTCATGTGCACAGTCAGTTAATTGGCAGGCAAAAGTTTACCACAGCTTTAAACAGTCATGGTGCTGGATAACATGTTGCTGTCAAAGAGAGAGACTGAGGCACAGGCAGGATTCGACGCGTTGTACTGTTCAAAGTTAACAGAGTACTGTCCATGGAGTCTGCATCGGGGTTCGGGGCTCTCCTACCCTGCCGGTTCATTCGCCCTCCTTTTCTGCACCTTGTGTATTAATGCGGCTCTGCAAACTATTTCCCGGATAAATGTTTCCTCCCGGGTACTGTTCGGACAGGCTACTCAAGTCCTTTCTGTATAACCTCTACGGGTGTATTTCTGAACTCTCCTGTGTTGCTGTGTCTTGGGCCAGATCAAGATCATTCAGTCCTCACTCCTCAGGTTTGCTTTCCAGTATTAAACTTGCACAGCCACGGATCCGGTGTCCATACTTGTGCTCCTCTGGGGTGAGTGGGTCACTTCTCTGTTTCCCCAAAAATGTTCTTCCTCTATGTCTCCTTCCTCAGACCTCTGGCTTTTTGGGCCTGGAAGTGTTCATTGAACCCCACAGAAGCTATGGTCTGCTCCTCTCAAATATGCAAACGGACTAACTGTTACTGGCTGTTTATTGTCCACTCAGACCACATTATATAAAGGGAAGCAGCTTTGTGTACCCCTTATGCCCTGGAGGTGCTACTGCAGTGTTGTGTCTTGAGTGTGAGGGTAGTTAACCCTTTAGTGATCTTATTGTGGCACTTCACTCTGGGCGTGACACACATGTTTTGCCTTTCATTTTGAGATCCTCCTTTATACATGCATTTGTCAAAATTATACTAACTTGTGTATTCCTCCATTGCTGTGCTTCTGTAATCGCAAATTTCTTCAACAAACCAAACAAACCTTGAGTAATGTTGTGTCACAACCATAATATCTGATTGCCACAATAGTTTAGGGTATGTTACTGAAAATTTTCTTCTTCACATTCAGGTGACATTGTGATGTGTAAATGGCGCAACATCCGCGACTGCTTCAGGAAGCATCTAAGAGCAGAGGAGGATTTTTGCAGGTGTCTAAGGACCAAAAAAAACACCTTACAAATACTCGGAGATGCTTGAGTTCCTGCGACCATGCATGTATGCAAGAGGGTAAGGAGGATTAATGTATGTTAATATTGAATGCAATTTGTCTAATTCAGGCTAGCAAGTACACTTTTGTACGGCTGGATTCACACTGCAGTTTACTCCCTTCTGTGATTACATCCCTTTGTTGTGCAAAAACCTGGACAGGAACTTTCCAAGAGAAACTTTATTTAAATGTTATCCACCTCCTGTGGATTCTATTGAAAATCCAGGTTTGGGCTCACAAAGCAAATGGAAGATGATCAGGGGAAAAACTTCTGTGTGAAACCAGCCATACTGCATATATGGCCTACGCTTTTCATGAAAAACAAAATGGCAGACTTAGCAAAATGCACATATTGAAATTTAAATCTGTGAAAATAATTATAGTAATAAGAAAAAAAAAACGAACTCAACCAAACGTCTTAACTTTGTTCTTTTATGCAGAGTAGTTAAGTGCAAGTGCAGTTAAAATACATAATAAAGCAGTGTATTTAGTTGATAGTTTTTTTGCAAACAAATAATTACAAATACACGATTCACGTGTTCACGGTAAACCTTATCAAAACAGTCCTATCTGTTGTAATAAAAACATGACCATGTGAAATTATACATAATGAGCAGGGTCAAAACAGGTGCAGTGTCCGAAAAGGACTGAGGGCAAAGACACCTTATTGTGTGCAGGGCTCAAAGGGAGGGGCGGGAGGTTGTCATCTCTTAAAGGGAAGAGACATACTTAGATAAAAAGTAATTAACAATTACAAGTAATTTAACCTGGTAACGTGATTTTTACTCCTCTCACCCACAGCACCCAACGTAGACCCCTGCAGCCACCAATTGCAAGAGACCCCCAGCCACCTGAAGCAGTCCCGGAACATGTCAGCGGTGATGACTTGGCCACGTCTGCAGGCCTATCAGAGGATGACCGTACTGGCACAGGCACAGACTCCAGGCAAGACAGGAGCCATGCAGAAGCTGCTCTAACATCTCTTCCCCTATCGGAGCCACCTGACTCTGGTGCACCTTCTCAACCTGCTGTTTGGGTTGGCCGCCAGCGCCAGAGGGGTTCCAATAGGAGTCTTGACCCTGAGGTTGCACATAGGTCTAAGGCCCATCAGAACATGTATAACGAGCAGACCCTCAAGATGACAGATGAGTTGCAGCGTGTCCAAAATGAGCTGATGGATCTGAGATCAAATGTGCAATGTAATTCGAATTTGTATTTCAAAACAATAAGCAGGGAGATGGAAGAGATGTCGAGTGAGCTGCAGGCTTACATAATACAGTGTTGTCAGGAGGCTGTCCGGAAAGCCAAACTGATGGGTCCCAACATGCAGCTACAGCAACAGACTCGGGCCACCCAACACCCCTCCCACAGTCCTCCTTCAGTTGGCAGCACTGATGCATCATTACGTGAGCACACTGAAAGCCGGGTACATGTTCCACTTGTACCAACTGTGGAGTCACGTAGCCTGCTTGAGTCTTTGAGGGAGCCAAATCTGCCAGATTATACATTGCAACATCACATGGCAGCGGGGAGCATTGTTGACATTCAAACAGCTTCCTTTGGAAGAAGACACACCCTTCTAACAGGCTCAAGCATCCAAGGAGACAACGTTAAACACACCCGGCCAACCCATGGTACTCCAGCAACCCAAGGGTATGTGTATCCATACTCCCACCAAGTGAGGCAAGGTTCCGGATCACAGTGGCCCTACCAGCCAACACATTCTCACCAACATGGGCGATTGCGACGGAGTGAATCCAGCCCACTTGGACAGCCAACATATGACTTCGCACAAGCAGGTCAACAGTTTGCTTCTTCGGATCAAATTATGCCTTCCTATGGACTAATTCATCCAGAAAAATATTAACCTAGTGTTAGGTGCTCAAGTAGGGTTTCCAACCCGTTTAAGGATAATCAAATTAACTTGCCTCAAAAAGATTGAAAAAAGAAGATTTTTATTAAGTAGCTTTTATGGACAGAATTATAAAGCAAACGTTTCGGCCTACTGGCCTTCCTCAGTTGCTAAATAAAAGAACACAGAAAATACATTTTAAATGATCAATATTCATGCTCCATAAAGTAACACTGAATAAAACAAAATATAGATATAAATGTATACCATTAATTCTTGTCAACATGCTTCTTCATTACTGACGATGTTGTCATTCACATAGGCTGTATGGAAGATAAAATAGTCTTGTTCAGACAAGGGGATTTAAACAAACAAGTAATAGACATATTGTATAAGATTCAATAAAAGAGAAAAGAGATTTGGCACAAAGGATCCAATGGTAACACCACCTAAAAGATCGAATTCATATGTATCATGCATTATTATATAACACTCACCAAGATTATGACGCTTATAGAACCGCACCGCAATGCCAGAGATAACAGCATACTGAACGCTGTATTTCATGTGTATTTATCTTCCTAACCTGGAACTAGGAAGCCGCACATGATCCAGCGTCATAGAGACTCGCATGCGCATGAGTTATGTTATCGGTAACCAGCGATATCGAGCCATGTGCTTCCACGTCACAAGCTTGCGGTCATGTGACATCGCGTCATAGAGACGCGTGCCCATGCGGAAAAATAGTATTGCGGGTCATAGCAGTACTAGTCTCAAATTGCAAGACACAGATATAGTGATCAATGCTATATTACGTTACTAACAGGACTCTATACGGAGAAGGCTAAAGGGAAAGGTAGAGAGACAAGAAAAAGAAAGAAAAGGAAAAAGATATAGATAAAGAAAGGGCAGCCAGTGACAAAAGGAGAGATGGAAGAAAAAAGGGAGAAAAAATGAATTATGGAATATAATGGAGTAAAAAGAATTACCTTCACCAAAGGAAAGGAGTCAATGATTCTGAGGAAAAAAGAGTAAAAAATAATTAATTATAGAAAATTCACAGTGTCATAGTCATGATTAAGACTTCTATGAGATAAAGTTTGTAATCTATGTATCCAATACGCTTCGCGTATATGCATGTTTCTGGAGATTAACCCCCTGCGTGGTAGGGATATCCCTTCTAACACTTGGTATTTGAGTTGAGAAAGTCTATGGCCCATTGTGTTAAAATGATAAGGTAGTGGTAAACTCTTTTGCTCACATCGTATGTTCGATTTATGTTTGGATATTCTGTCCCTGATATGTTGAGTCGTTTCACCCACATAAATGAGTCCACACGGACATTTTATGGCATATATGACATTGGTCGAATTGCACGTAAAAAAAAATCCTTTGATGGGGATACCCTCACCCGTATGTGGGTGGTAGATCTTATCTCCTTTCGTAATATTATTACATTGAAGACCGTTCAAGCATGGAAAGGTTCCATGTCTTCTAGTCGATAAGAAGGATTGCCGAGTTACTTTAAGGGCTGAACCGACATCAGCTCTAATTAAACGGTCTTTAAGATTTTTGGCTCTCCTGAAACAGGGTAAAAAGTTATCCTGAAACTCAGGAATCGTAGGGTAACCTGATCGCAAAATACCCCAAAATTTCCGTATTGAAGCATGAAGTTATAAATAAAAGGGTGAAAGGTGTGCACCAATGGAACCCGATTGCCAACTTTTTTCTGAGTCAAAAGATGACTGGAATTTTTTAATGTTATTAAAGGATAACCTCTATCCGAAAAACTTTGACACATTTCTGATTGTCTCTGATCCAGTTCTGTGTAAACAGAGAGAATTTTGCGTACCCTATTTAGTTGTGACAGGGGGATCGATTTTTTGACAGTCTCTGGATGACAACTGGAAAAATATAGAAGGCTATTACGGTCTGTTGTTTTCCTAAAGATATCGAACATTAGAACATTACCCATCGTATGTACCAGTGTATCCAGATAATTGACACAGTCTCGGCTATAGCTTATAGAAAATTGAAGCTATGATATGTATGAAATTCCAAGAGATCTTGGACAGAGCCCCCCATATGCAAAATAATGTCGTCAATGTAACGTCCCCAAAATTTCACATACTTTTTATGGTATGCATAAGTATAGACAAATTTATTCTCAAATGATGACATATAACAATTTACATATGGGGGGCTACGTTAGACCCCTTGTCATTGTAAATAGTAGGTATCTTGAAAAAGAAAAAAAATCTCGTGTAACACCAGTGAGAGACATTGTAACAGGAATTCTTTCACATCCATATCAAAAAAATGTAACATCAGTAGTTCCTCAACTGCATCTAGACCTTTTTGATGAGTAATCGAAGTTTAAAGGCTAGTAACATCCCAAGAGACCAACAAAAGTCTAATGGTAGGTTATCTAGGGATTTAATCTGTTGAATAAAATCACCAGTGTCCAAAATGAAAGAGGGTGTAGTTTTAATCAATGGAGTTAACATTTTATCTACTTGAAATCGGTGAAAGAATGGAATCCGTAGAGGCCACTATAGGACGTCCAGGCGGGTTATCAAGACGCTTATGTACTTGAGGTAAAATATAAAATACCGGAATAATTGGATGAGACTTAGTCAAAAACGTTTGCATCAATGATGCCCCGCCTAAGACCTAACTGTAATAGTTGAGTAATCTTAGATCTAATTGCAGGAGTAGGATTAGAAGACAAAGGTGTATATACAGTCGTATCAGATAGTTGTCTAACACATTCTTGAATATAATAATGTCGATCCATGATAACCACTGCACCGCCTTTATCTGCAGGTTTTAATATAATTTCTGGATGTTCAAAAAGTGTAGTAAGAGCTTGTCTTTCTATGTTAGATAGCTTAGAGGTCCAACGTAATTTTTTGGACTCTATCAATCGTCTAAATTCGATGACCTCTCGTGAAACAAATTTAATAAATGTCTCTACTGGTGGATCATTTTTTACTGGCATAAAAAGACTTTCAGGGCGTAAGCTTGGCATAAAAAGACTTTTAGGGCGTAAGGCGGCATAAAAATACTTTTAGGGCGTAAGCCGGCATAAAAAGACTTTTAGGGCGTAAGCCGGCATAAAAAGACTTTTAGGGCGTAAGCCGGCATAAAAAGACTTTTAGGGCGTAAGCCGGCATAAAAAGACTTTATGGGCATACGCCGGCGTGAAAAGACTTTTAGGGCGTAAACCGGCATAAAAAGACTTTTAGGGCGTAAGCCATTTTGCATCAATGATGATGCAGAATCATTGATATCTACTGGTGGATCATTTTTTGCTCTTGCTTACGAGAGTTCATCGAATTTAGACGATTGGTAGAGTCCAAAAAATTACGTTGGACCTCTAATCTATCTAACATAGAAAGACAAGCTCTTACTACACTTTTTGAACATCCAGAAATTATATTAAAACCTGCAGATAAAGGCGGTGCAGTGGTTATCATGGATCGACATTATTATATTCAAGAATGTCTTAGATCAACTTGCGGGATAGATTAAAGACAAGGTCGTTATAAGTTCTATCGATATTATCTAAGATTACTCAACTATTACAGTTAGGTCTTAGGCGGGGCATCATTGATGCAAAAGGTGTCGAGTTTTTGACTAAGTCCCATCCGATTATTCGGTATTTTATATTTTACCTAAAGTACATAAGCGTCTTGATAACCCGCCTGGACGTCTTATAGTGGCCTCTACGGAGTCCATTCTTTCACCGATTTCAAGTTAATAAAATGTTAACTCCATTGATTAAAACGAAACCTTCAGTTTTGGACACTGGTGATTTTATTCAACAGATTAAATCCCTAGATAACCTACCATTAGACTATTTGTTGGTCTCTTGGGATGTTACTAGCCTTTACACTTCGATTACTCATCAAAAAGGTCTAGATGCAGTTGAGGAACTACTGATGTTACATTCTTTTGATATGGATGTGAAAGAATTCCTGTTAACATGTCTCTCACTGGTGTTACACGAGATTTTTTTTCTTTTTCAAGATACCTACTATTTACAATGACAAGGGACCACGATGGGGTCTAAGTAGTCTCCCCATATGCAAATTGTTATATGTCGTCATTTGAGAATAAATTTGTCTATCGTCATGCATACTATAAGAGTATGTGAAATTTTGGGGACTTTAATTGATGACATTTTTGCATATGGGGGGGCTCTGCCAAGATCGCTTGGAATTTCATACATATCTTAATTCTATATGGTCAGAGCTTCAATTTCTATAAGCTATAGCCGAGACCGTGTCAGTTATCTGGATACAATGGTATATAGAATGGATAATGTTCTAATGTTCGATATCTTTAGGAAAGCAACAGACCATAATAGCCTTCTATATTTTTCCAGTTGTCATCCAGAGACTGTCAAAAAATTGATCCTCCTGTCACAACTAAATAGGGTACGCAAAATTTCTCTCTTGTTTACACAGAATCTGGATCAGAGACAATCAGAAATGTGTCAGAGTTTTTCGGAATAGAGGTTATCCTTTAAAAACATTAAAGAATTCCAGTCATCTTTTGACTCAGAAAAAAGTTGGCAATCGGGTTCCATTGGTGCACACCTTTCACCCTTTATTTATAAACTTCATGCTTCAATACGGAAATTTTGGGGTATTTTGTGATCAGGTTACCCTACGATTCCTGAATTTTAGGATAACTTTTTACCCTGTTTCAGGAGAGCCAAAAATCGTAAAGACCGTTTAATAAGAGCTGATGTTGGTTCAGCCCTTAAAGTAACTCGGCAATGCTTCTTATCGACTAGAAGACATGGAACCTTTCCATGCTTGAACTGTCTTCAATGTAATAATATTACGAAAGGAGATAAGATCTACCACCCACATACGGGTGAGGGTATCCCCATCAAAGGATTTTTTACGTGCAATTTGACCAATGTCATATATGCCATAAAATGTCCGTGTGGACTCATGTGGAGTCGTTTCAGCCACATAAATATCAGGGACAGAATATCCCAACATAAATCGAACATACGATGTGAGAAAGAGAGTTTACAACTACCTTATCATTTTAACACAATAGACCATAGAGTTTCTCAACTTGAATACCAAGTGTTAGAAGGGATATCCCTACCACGCAGGGGGGGGGTAATCTCCAGAAACAAATGCGTATACGCTAAGCGTATTGGATATATAGATTACAAACTTTATCTCCTAGAGGTCTTAATCGTGACCATCACACTGTGAGTTTTCTATAATTTCTTATTTTTGACTCTTTTTATCCTCAGAATCGTTCACTCCTTTCCTTTTGGTGAAGGTAATTCTTTTACTCCATTTTTATTCCCCATTTCATTTTTTCTCCCTTTTTTCTTCCATCTCTCCTTTTGTCACTGGCTGCCCTTTCTTTATCTATATCTTTTTCCTTTTCTTTCTTTTTCTTGTCTCTCTACCTTTCCCTTTAGCCTTGTCCGTATAGAGCCCTGTTAGATATAGTGATCAATGCTATATTACGTTACTCTGTCTTGCAATTTGAGAACAGTACTACTATGACCGGCAATACTGTTTTTACGCATGCGCCTTCTATCGTTCATCCTACTCAACTGTCACGCTGGATGTCAACCATGCCATCAGTCTTTGACGCTGGATGTCATCTTCCTATTCGGGTTAGAGCTATACCATAACATACATGCGTTCAGACGCTGTTATCTGCTGGACCATGTGCTGCTTCATAGCGTATAATCTTGTGAGGTTGTATATGATGCATTTACATACACGAAATTGACATCTTCTAGGTGGTGTATTCATGCATTGCGATGCGGTTCTATTAGTGCTCATAATCTCTTTATGTTTATTATCATGAATACATATAGCAATATCTGATCTTCTTTTTGGTTGTTAATATATCACATTCATTGGATCCTTTGTGCCAAATCTCTTTTCTTTTTATTGATCTTATAACAATTGTATTTCGTTTGTTTAAATCCCCTTGTCTGAACAAGACTATTTTATCTTCATACAGCCTATGTGAATGACAACATCGTCAGTAATGAAGTAGCATGTTGACAAGAATTGATGGTATAAATTTATATCTATATTTTGTTTTATTCAGTGTTACTTTATGGAGCATGAATATTGATCATGTAAAATGTATTTTCTTTGTTCTTTTGTTTAGCAACTGAGGAAGGCCAGTAGGCCAAAACGTTTTGCTTTATAATTCCGTCCACACCAGCTACTTAAATTTTGAAAATAGAAGATTTTTATTTTGTGCCAAGTTAATTTGACTATTCCTATGGACAAACGCATGCTCAGCCTACAATGGGGTGGGGGCTGCAGTTGCAACATGCACCTTGGGTGCCCCAAAGTCCAGCCATTGTTGTGTGCAGCCCGCAAGAAATCGCTATTCAACAAGTAACTACATGCACATGGAGCCTTTTGTCTGGAGCGGGGCAAAATGTGCCAACCACAACAACTGTGTCCACGACTGTGGACACCGCAACTGAGGAACATGTTGCCAGCACCCCACCAAGGGACTTAACTGAGCTGTAATGTTGTATCACACATAACAACAGGAAAACACTGACTGACATAAGGATTGGTTAGCTTTACTAAATATCTGTGTGTTATTATTTGTTCTAAATTGTTGGGTACAATGTGTCATGTATATTTACAAGGGAACGTGACGCCTATTTTAATTTAGGGAAATATATGTACCGCCGCTGAAAGCCGGGCGTTGAAGTGATGATGGTTTCAGCAGAGTGTGTTCCAGCTCCCCACAAGTTGAGCTTTTACCTACGTGCAACGGTGATGCGGGACGAGGACGATGAGAGGGATGATGGAAATAGTTCTTGTAGTTGTTACCCCTCTGGTGAGATGCTGCAGATGGTGCTGAAGCCCTTTGTTCACCTGCAAGGAGAATGACAGGCCAATTCTCCTCAAACTATAGTTTACTGCTTACCGACAGATGTTAAACGATACATGGTACAGTTTGGTTTACCGGTTGTCTTTAACCGGTTCAGGGTCACCCTTATGGAGGTTTAAAATGTTCCTTGTTAGTATTTCTGGTTACACTTTAGTAATCAAGGAGTTTAACAAACTCGCAAATCTCTCCTGCCCTTACTACGGTCTGTAGCTAATAGATAAGGTTGGTTCATTACCGTTAGTGCGTTCCTGATGCTCCCATACGCATCTCTCCTGCCAATGTAATGCGGGCTGTCACCTAAAGTCTCCTGAACTGTTTCCATTACAGATGGGTAACATGCATTTGTGGAGGTAACGTGAACATGATTACTATGGGCACGCAGCACGTTGGTTTGCTGACAGAGGTCAACTAAAGACCGACTCGGCTTCACGTCCAGACGTTGTTCACCAAACATGACGATCCGGCTACAATCAGTCCTGGTCACTTCCCTTGTGTCATGGCCCCCACTTAAAGATGGGTATCCCTCCTGTTAGCGCTACTGTCAGGCGCCTCCTTCATGACTGCTTTCACAGCACTGTGTGTGGTTTAAGTGTCCATAGTTTATTGTTTTCACACTGTTTTGTAGGTTACACCCCATTTTGGGACATCATAAAAAACCAGTCCCCCCCATACTAAGGTGGCCAACTATTGTGTGTATGTGTACATTAAGTCTCAATATGTTAAAGCCATCTCTGACTACTTGTACAGATAAAACGTTTTTTGTCAGGTTTAATACCTCTATGTCGCTGTGTAAATATGCAATTTTTTTTTGATGAAAAATAAATCAATAAAGAAAGACCTTTTGAGTAACAAGAAGTACACTTTTAATAATGATGCATTTTAACTGTCATACTATAGTGTAGCATAAAATACTGTTTAATATTGTAATATTTAATGAGAGAACCTTATGTAAGGGATTGAGCAGACATCACTTTATGTTATTCCAGAGTAGCTTGCAAGAATGGTTCCACAGTGTCATACGGTTGACCCGAATCATAAACTGTCAATCATGAACACACTTGACATGTAAAAATGCGTGTTTGTGAACAATATTTATATGCCTTTCAACCAAAACAGTAAAAAAAAAAAAAAAAATGCGAGCTTACATGAGCACATACAACATATTCAAATAGCAATCTTTTAAATCATGTCATCCGTCCAGGGCACGCTACCAGCATTTGTTAATAAATAAGTGGCTTTAGAATAAATGTTCACTACATTGCCCACCTGCAATAGTTTGTATACATGAATCATGCAGGCCTACATGGCCCTAATCCAGTCTTGCTTGTACTCGAAGCAGAGTACTGGCAATGCCCATGGTTCAGGCATTGGCATGTGGTTTCCAAAAATTAGCCCAAGGGCCTGTGGTGTTGTTGCTGTTGAATTTTTTTTTTTTAAAGGGATTAATGTTAACCCCCTAAATCACGCTAGAAATTTTTTTTTTCTTGTGTGACTTTAGCTTTGTAGGATGTCGTCTGGAGGGCTTGCAAACTGTGGTGAAATCCAGTCCTTTATTGAACTTTATCAGAGTCAGCCTGTCTGCATTGTCTGGTGTCAGCCGTGTCTGTGTATCAGTGATGATAGCCCCAGCGGCACTGAAAACCCGCTCAGAAGGCACACTAGCAGCTGGGCAGGCCGGCACCTCCAAGGCATATAACGAGAGCTCTCTCCAAGTGTGAAATCTGGATACCCAGTAATAGAAATTGAACAACATGGTAAACGAGTATGTAAGTGACAGTACCTGCTTCCTTACTGACCCTTCTGTTCCGTTCAGTCTCCTAGATATGGAAACCGGAGCAACAAGACGTTGCTGATTCGATGGTTTATTGAACATGGCCCAGTTAGTGGACATCTTCCCACCACCTCTTTTGGAGATGCAGGCCGTGTGTGTTCCGATCAATGCCTGCTGTGCAAAGAGCTGCTACCTCTCGTGAGAGCGGTATCTGAAGGTGATCTTGTCAGCAAATTATCAACAAGAGCAGTCTTGAAATAATCAGTTGTTAAGCCCCTTGGTGACTGTAACAGCAGGGAATTATATTTGTCCTTATAACGTGGGTCCAGAAATGTGGCCAACCAATATAGGTTGCTGTTAAATATGTGAATCACGCTTGGGTCTTGTGACAGATAATTACACATGAAGTCAGCCATGTGTGCCAAGCTGCAAAGAATCAAATGTTCGGTGTCACTAGAAGGCTGACCAATACCCATTGTGGCCTCCAAGTCTGTGTCCGCCTCCTCCTCTCCAGCCCACCCATGGTGTACCGACATAAAACTGGTGGTGTGAGTACCATCGGTAGCATCAGGGTTCCCGTGTGTACCACCGAAAAATAACTCCTCGTCTTCATCAGCATGTTCTTCTTGACCGAATGTTGCCTGGTGAGATTGGCTGTGCTGGGTAGGATCAGGTATGTTTAAATCTGGCTTCATTTTTAAGATTCATGAGCGATTCTTTAAGCAGACATAGCATCGGTATAGTAAAGCTGATAACTGACTGATCACCGCTCACAAGCTTTGTGCAGTAATCAAAATTATCTAGCTCCTCGCAAATGTCAGCGATCCACACCCATTCGAGAGTTGTAATGTGTCTTGGCTGAGTGTTTGTGTGACGGGCATGTTGGAGCTGATATTCTGCAATTGCCCTCTGCTGCTTACTAATCCTAGATAGCATATGAAATGTTGAGTTCCAGCGTGTGGGCATGTCACAAATTAGCCTATGGTTGGGCAAATAAATTAAAGTGCTTTTGAAGCGCTAAAAGACTTCCAACAGCAGTTGACGAATGTCGGAAATGAGCGCAAATTCGGCGCACCTTCTCAAGTAGGTCTGGTAACTCCGGGTAGGTTTTAATAAATTTCTGAACCACTAGGTTCAGCACGTGAGCCATGCAAGGCACGTGTACCAGGTTACCGAGCTTTAGAGCCGCCACGAGGTTACAGCCATTATCGCTGATGACCAGACCTGTTTGATGAGTGGCTCTCCCCACTGCAACTGCAGTCTGTTGCTTTAGACCTTTCAAGAGCTCTGCTGCTGTGTGCGATGTTTGACCTAAACACATGAGCTTCAGCAGAGCTTGTTGTCACCTTGCTGAAGCGCTGCTGCAAACCTCCCAACTAGGCCGTGATGTTGAGGGCAAGTCCGCATTGGCAGAGGAAGCGGAAGAGTGTTGAGTGGAGGTATATGAGGAGGTGGAAACCCTGAATGATTTTGGGCCCCGCTATTCGTGGTGTGGGTAGTATCTCACACGGTCCACGTTGAGAATTTGTCACACTCTCCACCAGGTTGATCTAGTGTGTCATGATAGAGATGGATCGTCCCTGTCCACAACTACTTGTCCATGTGTCCGTTGTTAGGTGGACTTTCCCGGTTACTGCATTGGTCAGTGCACGCTTTATGTTGTTTAACACGTGCAGGTGTAACGCGTGGACGGCAGTAGGTGAAAAGTAGTGGCGACTGGGAACAGAGTATCGTGGTGCAGCCACAGCCAACAGCTCCCAAAAAGACTCAGTACCCACAAGCCTAAACGGCAACATCTCCACAGCTAGCAACTTAGCAATGTGGCCGTTTATTTTTTTGGCAAGTCGGTGAGAAGATTGGTATTTCCGCTGCCTTTCATAAAGCTTTGGCACGGACAACTGGACGCTTGGCGATGACAGACTAGTGGCTGGACTTGTGTCCTGTCTCTCTTCAACCGCAGGTTGGGAGCAGGAAGTATCAGAAGGACATGCTTCATCTGCAGTAGATTGTGAAGGACGGATCACAGTTTTTATGGCAGTGTTATGAGCCGAAGACAATGATTTGGTACCCTGCTGTTGTGACCACCGAGTAGGGTGATTAGCTGCCATATGCTTACGCATACCTGTGGTGCCCATGTTGCCTTTGCCATGCCCTCTGCTTAGCTTTGTATGGCAGATCATACAGATGACTACATTTGCTTCGGATGGGCTATCCTTAAAAAAATTCCACACAGCGGCTGAACGAGCTCTAGTCTTGATTTGTGGCACAGAGGGATTGCTATGGGCAACAGGTGAAACAGTTTGCATTGTGTTTAAAGCAGTAGGCCTTGGTACCTTTGTCAGTGGTACATAGACACTTTCTTCCTCCGTGCTGCTGTGCTGGCTATGCATGGCAGCATTCTATGTCGGATCTGTGGTCTCATCATCTACCACCTCGTCGTCAATTTCTTCCCGATTAAGCGATGGATTAGGCTGCCCAGATGACAATAGTGTCTCCTCATCATCATCATCGGCCACCTCCTGAGACAGTGTATGACGTGGCTCAAAGTGGCTTTCTTCTTCCCGGGGTGATTCCAAAATTTGGCCCTGAATCGAGAAAACGTCTTCTTGTTGTATATCGTGAAGGTTTGACGCTGAAAGGCAAGAGTCAAGCAAGGGATCATACGAACCAAACAAATCCTCTGAGTGCCCAATGTTGTGTTCCAAAAATTCCAAGGGCTGAGGATGGGGTGAGGAAATTGGAACATGTTCAGGATTGGATGACCCAGCGTTGTCTCTAGTGCAAGTAGACTGTGTGGTCAATGAAGATTGGGTGCTGCTAGAACAAGTCATTGATGTCTTATCAGCCATCCAAGACATTATCTGGTCTTGCTCTTCAGTCTTAAAGACACGTTTTCGTTCCACAGTGGGAAATTTTGACAGGAAGGTTGATCTATCAATCTTCATCTGTCTACCTGAATCTGTGTCTTGTTTGTCACGACTGCCAAGGCCACGACCACGTCCCTGTCCCTTTTTAGATGTTGTGGTTTTTGGGACATGTTTTTAGATGTTTATTTACAGTTTTTGTAAAACAAGTAGCAGCAGGAACTATTTCCTAGAAGGAGGAGAGTAGAGGCTAATGCTTGTTTTATTAGTAACAGAACAGATCCTGCACAGAACAATCGCCAAGAGGTTAGAGGTGGGATTATGCAAAACCAGTCACCACCGTGGACTGCAGTGCTGGCTGCGTGAAAGATTAAAGGAACGGTGCGAGCTTCTGGGTGGAATAGCAAAGCACTGTCCCTAAAAAAAATTATGCTGAAGTGGTAAATATGACCCCAAAATTATCTGGTGAAACAAACAAAAAAATAAGTTTAGTATTTCAGCTCAGAGAAGACCTGACTAAGCTCAGCTATGAGGTACTGTGTGAAACTGTAACACTACCTCCTGCCTGTCTACCTGCCCTACAGTCCCTTACAGGACTCCTCCAGTTAGCTCTCAGAAGAGCTTTTGGGTTACATTTTAGGTTTTTTTTTAGATGTGTTTTTCCTACACTGACAATCCCTAGAATTAGCTCACTCTCTCCCTACACTAGCTGTGTTTTTGTGTCCTTGAGGAATGTGCCCAAAATGGCGGGGGAAAGGCTTATATACAGCCTCTGAGTCATGCATGACATATGCATGACGCTGGACAGCAGCCAATCATAGTAATGCCACAACCAACATGGCTGCGGCATTACTAACTATGATTGGATAATATGCTGGGCTGGCTGTTCACATTTTACATATTCTGTATTCGGTACTCGCCAAATACAGAATACGTGAGTAGACTCACTCACCCCTTACTTGCTTCTTAAATCGGGTGTCCTGTTGAACATGTCCGGTTTTAGATACAATTCCAGGACAATCCGGCACCATAGACAACCATGTTATGTTGCCCCAGATTTACCTGCACTGGTTTTGTCAGATTTTAAAACCAGATTGTCACGGATTGACGCAGTCCGGGACAATCTGATCCCATGGAGTCCCATGTTGGGGGGCGCCAGCTTGCCCTGGACCGGGACAATCCGGTTTGATCCGGGTATAAAAATCGGACAAAACTGGTCCGGGAAAATACGGCACATGGGAACATGGGACGCTATGGGACCGGATTGGCTGGGACCGGATTGGCCCGGACTGGGTCAATCCGGGAAAATCCGGAAATATCCGGTTTTAATTTACAGCTTACGGCTTTTACCGCAGGCTTCTAAACAATGATTAAGAAAATTGCAGGTTTTTCCTCTGCTGCCAGACCTCTTTATAGGGTCCAGCAACAGAGGAATTGCAGTTCCCTTGATTTAAATTGGACTCGTTACTGTGCGAGTAATTGCTAGGAAACTCGCAGAGTAACGAGTAGAGCGAGTACCCTACTATTCGTTGAGTAACGAGTAGACTCGCTCATCCCTAAGCAAAGTATTTCAAACTTAAATCTGCACTGACATTCCAGGCTTGTCTAAGAAGCATTGGATTAAGAAAACTGTTCCCAATAACAAGTGCAAACAGTAGACAATAGTTATTGAGAGAAAAATAAACAAGAGGGGGAAGGGGGTAAGAGTATGCATACTGTAGCAGAAGCGGGGATAGTTGGAAACGGTATAGAGGAGGGTAAAAGGATAAGGGAGGCATGCACAGGTGGGTGCATATTATGATATTCAAAAAGTCAGTTTATTTAGTAAGGGTAGAGGATCTATAGTTAACCATGGTTGCCAGATGTCCAAAAAGGTGGCTCGCGAGTGGTTCACCAGGGGCACCGTCTCAGATACATGATAGAGTAAATGTACCTTATCTTGGAGATGTAGTAATGTGGGGAGATCAGTGGTTTTCCAATGGACCGGTATTAATAGTTTAGCCGCATTAAGGATATGTTGGGCCAAGAGCTATGCTCTTTTATGTTCTGGCCAGATCAAAAAGTTCAGTAAAGCTGTCTCCGGTTTTAGTTTCAAATCTTTCCATAACACAATGCCAATAAGGCTCTCAACTTGCTGCCTAAATTTAATGATGACGGGACATTGCCACCAAATATGAAAGTAGCTGCCAGGACCCACTCCGCATCTCCAGCACCCAGAGGAAGTATCTTCATTCCAGCCAGAGCTCTGGATTGGCGTGTGATACCATGTTGTAATTATTTTGACGGTGTTTTCTTGTGCTCGGACACACTGGGTCGGGCCATGGGAGTGCTTGTATGTATGGAGAGTTTGGGCCGGTGTGAATTCGTAACCCAAGTCTCTTTCCCAATTTGAGACATATACTCTTTTTGGACCGCTGTCAGAGGTCACTAAGGCTTGATAAATGGTGGAAAATATTTTCTTGGGTCTAGAGGTCTTGGCGCAAAGCATTTCATAAGTTGTTAAAACGTCATATTAGAAATACTAGTCTAGTCCGAACTTTAAGAGTGCATTGATGGAGCCGTAATGAACAAAATTTAAGAATGACAAGCCAGGATTTGTTGTAACTCGAATAGTGGGAGGAGTGTTCCTTCTTGCACCAGTTGATCTATAGAAATGTTGGAATATTGTAGATCTTCCCCAGTCTGTCCTGAGTTTCGCATAGAGTAAGCCAGGATGTCCGAAAGCAGGGGAGACAAGGGCGGGGCCAAAGTGTTTATGGAGTCTTGCCATATTTTGAGTGTAGTTTTAGTATGTACGTTTAATATAAGAGCGTCAGGTCGTAGATGTGTCTGTACTTGGAAAAGGTATTGTCACGCTCTACAGACGGATCTGATGTAAGGACCCACTGGACCGCAGGCAATGCGGATGCTGATGCCAGGATGAGTGAGAGAACCAAACAAGGAAGGTAATTTTCAAAGATTTATTTGCACACAACGACAGCAGTGAGCAAAACACCCCAGGGGGAAGGCTACAGGGCCACCTCACCGGAAACACCTCCAAAGGAGTCCAGCAAGAGTGACCCCTATACAGGGATTTCTCCTGGCCGAGGCTAAGGGGGGCCCGAGAGAGGCGGACGACCGTGTTGAACCGACCCAAGGGAAGGAACCGACAGCAGAGAGACACAGAGGTGCAGAATGGGGTCCTTTGGGAAACCAGGAAACACAGAGGGCAGCAGGGAACAGGCAGGAAGGTATCCAACTGCAAGAGAGAAAAAAACAAGATTAAGGAAAAGCATACAACAGGAGAACCTTAACAAGACCTGGGCCAGCAACTTCAAGAAGGTAGAAGTTGCCCAGGCAATGTCCAGAAGTGAATGAGGACCTTATATCCCCACTGCCTCTCAGTGATTGGCTGAGAGACGGAGCAGGGCAGACTGGAACCCTGGCCCTTTAAGAGTGGCTGAGTGCACGCGCCCGCCCCTACTGAGAGCTCAGGGAGGAAGTGACGCAGCAGGAGCCCCAGGAGGACGATGCAGCAGCGTGGAAGCCGAACCCTGGCCACTTGACAAGCGATGATGCACTCTGAAGCCCTGGGGCCGCCGCCGGCCGTCTGGAACCTCTGAATCCCCGGACCAGGGCCGGTGACGGAGCGATAAGTAAGCGGGTAGGGGGGACAGTAGAGCGTGCAGTGGAGGCGCCTTGCCACAGGGACGCAACAGTACCCCCCCTCCATGTTCCCCCAGAAGCAAACCGGGATGAAACCTGCGCAGGAGGCGCGGAGCGTTGATGTTCTCTGCAGGCTCCCAGGACCGTTACTCCGGACCGAACCCTTTCCAGTCAACCAAGTACCACGTAGAGCGGCCCCTCCTCTTCATATCCAGGATGGTGCTGACCTCCCACACGTCGGATGCAGAGGCTGGTGGAGCTTGCGCAATCGTATCCTGTGAGTAGCGGTTGAGGACCAAAGGTTTGAGGAGAGATTGGTGAAAAGAGTTGTGAATCCGTAGAGTAGGGGGTAGCCGTAACTGGTAGCACACCGCATTCAACCTGCGATTGACCTCAAAGGGACCGATGTATCGAGGACCCAGCTTGTAAGAGGGGATTTTGAGGTGGACGTATTTGGAGGAGAGCCATACCTTGTCCCCTGGCTGGAACAGGGGGGCATCCAGGCGCCGCTTGTCGGTGTGGACTTTCATCTGTCTCGATGCCTTCTCCAGAGCTGATCGTGTCTAGTCCTAGATCTTGGAGAAGTCTCTAGCCACCGCCTCCGCCGCCGGAGTAGGAGTTGTGATGGCCACGGGAGTCGGGATCCTCGGATGGTGTCCATATACTATGAAGAAAGGCATGGAACGAGAGGACTCACCGGTGTGATTGTTGTAGAAGAACTCCGCCCAGGGTAGTAAGGTTGCCCAATCGTTGTGGTGTGCGTTGGTGAAGTGTCGCAGGTAGCCGGACAACACCTGATTCACCCGTTCGCCCTGCCCATTGGACTGCGGATGGTAGGCTGAGGAGAAGTCCAAGGCGACATCGAGCTTCTTGCAGAGGGACTGCCAGAACCTGGACACGAACTGAACACCCCTGTCAGAAACAATGTTAGAGGGAAGACCATGTAAGCGGAGAACATAGAGGATGAACAGCTCAGCCAGTCTGGGCGCATAAGGCAGACCGGGCAACAGAATGAAATGGGCCATTTTTGAGAACCTATCCACCATTACCCACACGATGGTGTTGCCGGAGGAGGGCGGGAGGTCAGTGATAGTCTATGGCGATGTGTCTCCAGGGTTCACAGGGCACCGGTAAGGGCAGGAGAGGTCCGACAGGCAACCGTTTGGGCGTCTTGTTACGGGCACAGGAAGAACAAGCTGAGACGAAGTCGGTGACGTCCTGGCGCATCCGTGGCCACCAATAATGCCGACATATCAGCTGCAGGGTCTTCGTTAGTTCAGCATGGCCAGCGAGTCTGGAGGAATGACCCCAGCGAAGAACACTCTCTCGATTGGCCTCTGTCTCAGCCGCCCCCAGGCAAAACGATGGTTACAAACGGAGCGGAGCCATCATGCAGAGATTAGACGGATCAATGATGGGGCTTGGCTATTCCTCCTGATCATCGATGAGGAAGGACCGGGACAAAGCTGCCGGGCGGAAGTGAAGACGGAAGTCGAAGTGGGCAAAGAACAGGGACCAGCGAGCCTGTCGTGGGTTGAGTCTCTGGGCTGACTGTAGGTAGGCCAGATTTTTGTGATCGGTGTAGATCACTATAGGATGTGCTGCGCCTTCTAGGAGGTACCGCCACTCCTCCAGAGCCATTTTGATGGCAAGCAGTTCCCGGTCTCCTATGGAGTAGTTACGTTCACTGGAAGAGAAATCCTTGGAGAAAAAAACACAAGTTACCATGCGCCCAGTGGTGGTCTTCCAGGTGAGGATGGCTCCCGCTCCGGATGAGGATGCATCCACCTCCAGATAGAATTGTTTATCCGCCGTAGTCCTGTGGAGGGCAGGAGCTGTGGAGAAAGCGCTTTTGAGCGACAGGAAGGTGGATTCGGCTTCTGGGGTCCATACCTTGGCTGGCGTTCCTTTCCGAGTCAACGCGGTGAGGGGTTAGACCAGATCAGAGAAATGCGGGATGAATTGCAGGTAGTAAGGCCATCCAGAGATTCCTGGGCTTCGCCAATTAAATCCCACTGGTTGAGGCCACTTCAGGACGGTAGATACCTTCTCTGGATCCATCTCGAGATCGGCATCGGATATCACATATCCCAGGAAGGGCAAGGAAGTCCATTCGAACAGGCACTTCTCGTACTTCGCGTACAACCGTTTCTCCCGTAACCGGAGTAGGACCCGCCAGATGTCTCGCCTATGTAGGAAGATCGGGGGAGAACACCAGGATGTCGTTTAGGTAGACTACGACACAGACCTAGAGGAGATCTTGGAAGACGTCATTCACAAATTCTTGAAATACCACAGGAGCATTGCACAATCCGAACGCCATTACCTTATATTCGTAGTGCCCATCCCGTGTGTGGAAGGCTGTCTTCCATTCGTCGCCTGCTCGAATCTGGACAAGATTGTAGGCACCACGCAGATCCAACTTCGTGAAGACCCGGGATTCACGCAGTCAGTCGAAGAGCTCAGGAATGAGGGGCAGCGGGTACTTGTTCTTCACGGTGATGGCATTGAGACCCTGATAATGAATGCATGGCTGTAAGGTCCCCTCTTTCTTCTTTATGAGGAAGAACCCCGCACCCACAGGTGAAGTGGATTTCTGGATGAAACCCCGCGCCAGGCTGTCTTTAACGTAATCGGCCATTGCCTGGGCCTCGGCGGGGTTCAACGGGTAGATGCGACCTTTCGGAAGTGAAGCCCCTGGAACCAGATCGATGGTGCAGTCGTACGGTCTGTGAGGAGGAAGGGTATCGGCCTCCTTCTTATCGAAGACATCAGCGTAGGACCGATGGTAGACCGGGTAAGGCCGTCAGCGAGGGAGGGATCTGGACAGGACGAACGGGCAGCAGACACCAACTGTGACAAGCCTGACCCCACCGCAGGACCTCTCCCGTACGCCAATCCAGGACTGGATCATGACTGCGGAGCCATGGCAAGCCGAGTATAAACAGAGGAGAGACGGCAATACATAGGAGAGCCGCTCAGTGTGGAGTGCTCCGACCTGTATCTCCACCTCACTTGTAACGCCCACTATCGTGTCCTGTAATGGTCTCTCATCGACTGAGGTGATGATGCGGGGATGCTGCAGGGGTAGTATGGGGATGCCATAACGTTGCGCCGTTTCCAGCTGTACGAAATTACCTGCAGACCCGGAATCCAGATAAGCCACCTCCGAATGGCGTTCGTCACCGACCTTCACCTGGATGGAAATAGTAAGTGGTAGAGAGGAGTCACCCTCACCTAGGTTGGCCTCTCTTACCTGGCCTGGGTGGAGGAGTTTTCCGGTCTCTTGGGACATTTCCTACGGAAGTGTCCGGATCCACCGCAGTAAAGGCCCTGGGTGAGCCTCTCCTCCCTTGCCTGACTGCTTAACCTGACGCGGTCCACCTCCATGGGCTTGGGGGCTGAAGGGCGAAGCCCGGGGTACCGGAAGAAGGAGCCGCTGGAACGTGGGAGCCAAGCGGGGAGGTCTTCTCTCCTGTGTCCTCTCCTGAGTCCTCTCCTTGTTCCGCAGACGACGGTCTATCTGGATCGCAAGGGTGATGAACTTGTCCAGGGAACCGGGGAGATCCCGTACTGCCAGTTCGTCCGTCACACGCCCGGATAACCCCAACGGAAGACACTGATCAAGGGCTCATCGGACCAGCGAAGCTCAGAAGCCAAAGTGCCGAATTGTATTGCGTACTGACCGACAGACAGATTACCTTGCTGCAGACTGAAGAGGGCCTTGGTAGCAGAGGCGACCCGTCCGGGTTCATCGAAGATCCTGCGGAAGGTGGCCAGAAACACCCTCAGGTCTGACACAATGGGATCCTCCCTCTCCAGTACCGGATTAAACCAAGCCAACACCTCGCCCTCCAGATGGGACACCAGGAACGCCACCTTGACCTCGTCCGTAGGGTATTGGTGTGGTAACAGCCGGAAATGAAGTTGACACTGGTTGAGAAACCCCCGGCATAGCTTAGGATCCCCTGAGTACCTGGTGGGCTGGCATAACCAAATAGAAGAAACAGCGCCTGCTGTGGCTCCGGAGGGTGACATGGAGCCAGAACCCTGGGAGGCTTTTGCCCTCTGTAAACTGGTAAGTCGACCATCCACGGATGTCATATAGGACAGCATCCTGTTCTGTAGCTCCCTCTGGTGGTCCAGTTCTTGTTGCAGAACCAATATCTGGGAAGAAAAAGAAGGGTCAGAGGTGTGGAGTGCCTCTAAGCGGCCCTCCAATGACTGTATGAAGGACACAACGTGGTCATGGCTCTGACAGAGGCCGGCAAGCTCTCTTTGGGCATCAAACCTGGCATCAGCGGGGTCCATAGCCTGGGCAAAATCTGTCACGCTCTACAGACGGATCTGATGTGAGGACCCACTGGACCGCAGGCAATGCGGATGCTGATACCAGGATGAGTGAGAGAACCAGACAAGGAAGGTAATTTTCAAAGAATTATTGGCACACAACAACAGCGGTGAGTAAAACACCCCAAGGGAAGGCCACAGGGCCACCTCACCGGAAACACCTCCAAAGGAGTCCAGCAAGAGTGACCCCCTATACAGGGATTTCTCCTGGATGAGGCTAAGAGGGGCCTGAGAGAGGCGGACACCCATGTTGAACCGACTCAAGGGAAGGAACCAACAGCAGGGAGACACGGAGGCCCAGAATGGGGTCCTTTGGGGAACAGGCACTGAGGTATCCAACTGCAATTGAACAAAACAAGGGTAAGGAAAAGCACACAACAGGAGAACCTTAACAAGACCTGGGCTAGCAACTTCAAGAAGGTAGAAGTTGCCCAGGCAATGTCCAGAAGTGAATGAGGACCTTATATCCCCGCTGCCTCTCAGTGATTGGCTGAGAGGTGGGGCAGGGCAGACTGGAACCCTGGCCCTTTAAGAGAGGCTGAGAGCACGCACCCGCCCCCTACTGAGAGCTCAGGGAGGAAGTGAGGCAACAGGAGCCCCAGGAGGACGATGCAGCAGCGTGGAAGCCTAGCCGCTTTGACAAGTGGTGATGCACTCTGGAGCCCTGGGGCTGCCGCCGACCGACTGGATCCCTGAATCCCCGAATCCCCAGACCAGGGCCGGTGACGGAGCGATAGGTAAGCGGGCAGGGGGGACAGTAGAGCGTGCAGTGGAGGCACCGTGTTGCAGGGACGCAACAGGTATCTGAGAGGGAAAGGGGCAAGTGCTTCTTCCACCTCGAGCCATTGCCTATCTCTGGAGCCTCGAATTATATCTACTGTTCTAGTCAAAATGGCAGCTCTATAATAACGTCGATGTCTGGTGCACCCATGCCTCCATCCCTCCACAGGTGCAGTGTCCAACAAGGCCTGAGGGCAAAGACACCTTATTGTGTGCAGGGCTCAAAGGGAGGGGCGGGAGGTTGTCATCTCTTAAAGGCAAGAGACATACTTAGATAAAAAGTAATTAACAATTAATTTAACCTGGTAACGTGATTTTTACTCCTCTCACCCACAGCACCCAATGTAGACCCCTGCAGCCACCAATTGCAAGAGACCCCCAGCCACCTGAAGCAGTCCCGGAACATGTCAGCGGTGATGACTTGGCCACGTCTGCAGGCCTATCAGAGGATGACCGTACTGGCACAGGGACAGACTCCAGGCAAGACAGGAGCCATGCAGAAGCTGCTCCAACATCTCTTCCCCTATCGTAGCCACCTGACTCTGGTGCACCTTCTCAACCTGCTGTTTGGGTTGGCCGCCAGCGCCAGAGGGGTTCCAATAGGAGTCTTGACCCTGAGGTTGCACATAGGTCTCAGACCCATCAGAACATGTATAACGAGCAGACCCTCAAGATGACAGATGAGTTGCAGCGTGTCCAAAAAGAGCTGATGGAGCTGAGATCAAATGTGCAATGTAATTCGAATTTGTATTTCAAAACAATAAGCAGGGAGATGGAAGAGATGTCGATTGTATTATGTAAGCCTGCAGCTCAGTGTTGTCAGGAGGCTGTCCGGAAAGCCAAACTGATGGGTCCCAACATGCAGCTACAGCAACAGACTCGGGCCACCCAACACCCCTCCCACAGTCCTCCTTCAGTTGGCAGCACTGATACATCGTTACGTGATCACACTGAGAGCCGGGTACATGTTCCACTTGTACCAACTGTGGAGTCACGTAGCCTGCTTGAGTCTTTGAGGGAGCCAAATCTGCCAGATTATACATTGCAACATCACATGGCAGCGGGGACATTCAAACAGCTTCCTTTGGAAGAAGACACACCCTTCTAACAGGCTCAAGCATCCAAGGAGACAACGTTAAACACACCCGGCCAACCCATGGTACTCCAGCAACCCAAGGGTATGTGTATCCACACTCCCACCAAGTGAGGCAAGGTTCCGGATCACAGTGGCCCTACCAGCCAACACATTCTCCCCAACATGGGCGATTGCGACGGACTGAATCCAGCCCACTTGGACAGCCAACATATGACTTCGCACAAGCAGGTCAACAGTTTGCTTCTTCGGATCAAATTATACCTTCCTATGGACTAATTCATCCAGAAAAATATTAACCTAGTGTTAGGTGCTCAAGTAGGGTTTCCAAACCGTTTAAGAATAATCAAATTAAGTTGCCTCAAAAATATTGAAAATAGAAGATTTTTATTAAGTAGCTTGTGTGGACAGAATTATAAAGCAAACGTTTCGGCCCACTGGCCTTCCTCAGTTGCTAAATAAAAGAACACAGAAAATACATTTTACATGATCAATATTCATGCTCCATAAAGTAACACTGAATAAAACAAAATATAGATATAAATGTATACCATTAATTCTTGTCAACATGCTTCTTCATTACTGACGATGTGGTCATTCACATAGGCTGTATGGAAGATAAAATTGTTTGTTTAAATCCCCTTGTCTGAACAAGACTATGTCAATACAATATGTCTATTACTTAACTGTCAATCATGAACACACTTGACATGTAAAAATGCGTGTTTGTGAACAATATTTATATGCCTTTCAACCAAAACAGTAAAAAGAAAAGAAAAAAATACGAGCTTACATGAGCACATCTAATATATAATTGCCGTAGCGCACTTCCGTCATTTTCGGCGCTACTTCAGTCGTCGTGGACGTGGCTGGACGTGGTTGCCTCACAGCAGCCACGCGACCCACGAAGCATTGCCCGCGTAGCGGGCATTGCGAGCCGTTGCCGGGCGCGAGCAATGGCCGCGAGGCCGCCATTGCGAGCCGTTGCTGAGGCGCGAGCAATGACCGCGAAGCGACCATTGCGAGTCTCCGACCCCGTGGAACGACCGACCAGAGCCGAGCCCCGTGGCCGAAAATAGAACCAGGGGCCCGGCCATAAATTCGCCGAAACACCGCTATGTATCTCGATGGGAAGTGAGGCGCTATTCTGATTGGTCGCTGTGTGCTGCCGGCGACCAATCAGAATAGCGCCTCACTTCTCATAGAGATACATAGCGGTGTTTCGGCGAATTTATGGCCGGGCCCCTGGTTCTATTTTCGGCCACGGGGCTCGGCTCTGGTCGGTTGTTCGTTCCACGGGGCCGGAGACTCGCTTCGCGGCCATTGCTCGCGCCTCAGCAACGGCTCGCAATCATTGCGAGCCGTTGCTGAGGCGCGAGCAATGACCGCAAAGCTGCCATTGCGAGTCTCCAGCCCCGTGGAACGACCAACCAGAGCCGAGCCCCGTGGCCGAAAATAGAACCAGGGGTCCGGCCATAAATTCGCCGAAACACCGCTATGTGTCTCTATGAGAAGTGAGGCGCTATTCTGATTGGTCGCAGGCAGCACACAGCGACCAATCAGAGTAGCGCCTCACTTCTCATAGAGAAACATAGCGGTGTTTCGAACAATGCATGCTTGGTTCGATTTTCGGCCACGGCGCTCGGCTTTCGCCGGCCCAAGAAAATCGCAATGGACCTACCGCGGCTGCAACGACTCACCTATCTATCTATCTCTATATCTATCAATGTATCTATTTCTATCTCTATCTATCTATCTATCTATCTATCTATGTACAGTTAGGGCCAGAAATATTTGGACAGTGACACAATTTTCGCGAGTTGGGCTCTATATGCCACCACATTGGATTTGAAATGAAACCTCTACAACAAAATTCAAGTGCAGATTGTAACGTTTAATTTGAAGGGTTGAACAAAAATATCTGATAGAAAATGTAGGAATTGTACACATTTCTTTACAAACACTCCACATTTTAGGAGGTCAAAAGTAATTGGACAAATAAACATAACCCAAAAAAAATATTTTTATTTTCAATATTTTGTTGCGAATCCTTTGGAGGCAATCACTGCCTTAAGTCTGGAACCCATGGACATCACCAAACGCTGGGTTTCCTCCTCCTTAATGCTTTGCCAGGCCTTTACAGCCGCAGCCTTCAGGTCTTGCTTGTTTGTGGGTCTTTCCGTCTTAAGTCTGGATTTGAGCAAGTGAAATGCATGCTCAATTGGGTTAAGATCTGGTGATTGACTTGGCCATTGCAAAATGTTCCACTTTTTTGCACTCATGAACTCCTGGGTAGCTTTGGCTGTATGCTTGGGGTCATTGTCCATCTGTACTATGAAGCGCCATCCAATCAACTTTGCAGCATTTGGCTGAATCTGGGCTGGAAGTATATCCTGGTACACTTCAGAATTCATCCGGCTACTCTTGTCTACCGTTATGTCATCAATAAACACAAGTGACCCAGTGCCATTGAAAGCCATGCATGCCCATGCCATCACGTTGCCTTCACCATGTTTTACAGAGGATGTGGTGTACCTTGGATCATGTGCCGTTCCCTTTCTTCTCCAAACTTTTTTCTTCCCATCATTCTGGTACAGGTTGATCTTTGTCTCATCTGTCCATAGAATACTTTTCCAGAACTGAGCTGGCTTCTTGAGGTGTTTTTCAGCAAATTTAACTCTGGCATGTCTATTTTTGGAATTGATGAATGGTTTGCATCTAGATGTGAACCCTTTGTATTTACTGTCATGGAGTCTTCTCTTTACTGTTGACTTAGAGACAGATACACCTACTTCACTGAGAGTGTTCTGGACTTCAGTTGATGTTGTGAACAGGTTCTTCTTCACCAAATAAAGTATGCGGCGATCATCCACCACTGTTGTCATCCGTGGACGCCCAGGCCTTTTACAGTTCCCAAGCTCACCAGTCAATTCCTTTTTTCTCAGAATGTACGCAACTGTTGATTTTGCTACTCCAAGCATGTCTGCTATCTCTCTGATGGATTTTTTCTTTTTTTTCAGCCTCAGGATGTTCTGCTTCACCTCAATTGAGAGTTCCTTTGACCGCATGTTGTCTGGTCACAGCAACAGCTTCCAAATGCAAAACCACACACCTGGAATCCACCCCTGACCTTTTAACTACTTCATTGATTACAGGATAACGAGGGAGACGCCTTCAGAGTTAATTGCAGCCCTTAGTCCATTGTCCAATTACTTTTGGTCCCTTGAAAAATAGGAGGCTATGCATTACAGAGCTATGATTCCTAAACCCTTTCTCCGATTTGGATGTGGAAACTCTCATATTGCAGCTGGGAGTGTGCACTTTCAGCCCATATCTATTATATAATTGCCGTAACTGACTTCCGTCGGAGCGGCGCTGCTTCCGGTGGCTTGGTTAGCGAGTCCAAGGTGCTTCTCCTGGACTCTGTCCGTGGCCGCGTAGCAGCCGCGGCGACTCCCGAAGCAATGCCCGCAAAGCGGGCATTGCGAGTCGCTGCAGCCTCGCGAAGCAATGCCCACCACTAACCAAGCCACAGAAGCCCATACTACTGTAGTGTACACCGCTATAGTATACTACAGTCCCATGCCCATAAGCGCCATGGGACTGTAGTATACCATCGCGCTGTACACTACAGCCCCCTGCCTCCCTAAGTGACACCCACCACTAACCAAGCCACAGAAGCCCATACTACTGTAGTGTACACCGCTATAGTATACTACAGTCCCATGCCCATAAGTGCCATGGGACTGTAGTATACCATCGCGCTGTACACTACAGCCCCCTGCCGCCCTAAGCCCATACCGCTATAGTATACTACAGTCCCATGCCCATAAGCGCCATGGGACTGTAGTATACCATCGCGCTGTACACTACAGCCCCCTGCCAAGGGCATACGACTGTAGTGTACACCGCTATAGTATACTACAGTCCCATGCCCATAAGCGCCATGGGACTGTAGTATACCATCGCGCTGTACACTACAGCCCCCTGCCGCCCTAAGCCACTACCCCGCCGCAGCCACTACCCTCTGCCGCACCTAACCCCTAAGCCACTACCCCGCCGCCGAAGCCCCTACCCTCTAAGCCCCCCCCCGCACCTAAGCCCCTACTGTCCGCCGCCAAGCCCCCACCCGCCGCACCTAAACCCCTACCCTCTAAGTCCGCCGCACCCCTACACCCTAAGCCCCGACCCACCGCACCTATGCCCCTACCCCGTAAGCCCCGCCGCACCTAACCCCCTACCCTCTAAGCCCCGCCGCACCTAAGCCCCTACCCCCTAAGCCCCGCCGCCTCCTAAGCTCCCGCCGCCAAGCCCCCACCGCCGCACCTAAACCCCTACCCCCTAAGTCCGCCGCACCCCTACACCCTAAGCCCTGACCCGCCGCACCTAAGCCCCTACCCCCTAAGTCCGCCGCACCCCTACACCCTAAGCCCCGACCCGCCGCACCTATGCCCCTACCCCGTAAGCCCCGCCGCACCTAACCCCCTACCCTCTAAGCCCCGCCGCACCTAAGCCCCTACCCCCTAAGCCCCGCCGCCTCCTAAGCTCCCGCCGCCAAGCCCCCACCTGCCGCACCTAAACCCCTACCCCTAAGTACGCCGCACCCCTACACCCTAAGCACCGACCCGCCGCACCTATGCCCCTACCCCGTAAGCCCCGCCGCACCTAAGCCCCTACCCCCTAAGCCCCGCCGCCTCCTAAGCTCCCGCCGCTGTCGCTAACACCTAAAGCCCTACACCCGAAGCCCCCGCCGTCCCCTACCCTAACGTCCCCGTCGATCACTCACATGCCTTCTTAGTCATCTGATCGTCCGTCCGGCCAGGCGTCCTCTTCCTCCGGCCCCGGGGGTCTTCTCTCTTCTTTCCGCCATCTCCGCCTCTTCGTCCGGCCCCGGGGATCTTCTGTCTTCTTTCCGCCAACTTCCAGCACCGACGTCCTCTTCACTTATCATTGACATAGAATGGACGACAAATCCACCATTCTATGTCAATGACATGTGAGGGGCTCTTCTGATTGGTCGCTGTCTACTGCCCTCAGCCAATCAGAAGAGCCCCTCATTTCCCATTGACATACATTACCGGTGTTTCGGCGATTTTATGGCCGGCCACCTGGTTCTATTTGTCGGCCCTAAAATTGCCGACACACCGCTAATGCATGTCTATGGGCAGTCCGCCCGATTTCGGATTGGACGCAGACCAATCAGAATTCGAGCTCACTGCCCATAGACATGAATTAGCGGTGTGTCCGCGATTTTAGGGCCGACAAACAGAACCAGGTCGGCGGCCATAAAATCGCCGACACACCGCTAATGTATTTCAATGCGAACAAATTAATTTAATAATAAAAAAAATAATAAAAAATAATAAAAAAATAATAAAAAATAAATAAAAAATAAACGGACCTGAAAGAGAACTGGCTCTCAGCCTAAATAATAAATTTAATAATAAAAAAAATAATTAAAAAATAATTAAAAAATAATAAAAAAATAAATTAAAAATAATAAATAATTCAATAAAAATAATAATAAAAAAATTCAATATATGCTAATTATATCAGCCCTTTCAGCGGACCTGAAAGAGAACTGGGTCTCAGCCTAAATAATAAATTTAATAATAAAAAAAATAATTAAAAAATAATTTAAAAATAATAACAAAATAAATTAAAAATAATAAATAATTCAATAAAAATAATAATAAAAAAATTAAATCTATGCTAATTAGATCAGCCCTTTCAGCGGACCTGAAAGAGAACTGGGTCTCAGCCTAAATAATAAATTTAATAATAAAAAAAATAATTAAAAAATAATTTAAAAATAATAAAAAAATAAATTAAAAATAATAAATAATTCAATAAAAATAATAATAAAAAAATTAAATATATGCTAATTATATCAGTCCTTTCAGCGGACCTGAAAGAGAACTGGGTCTCAGCCTAAATAATAAATTTAATAATAAAAAAAATAATTAAAAAATAATTAAAAATTAATAAATAAATAAAAAATAAATAATTACATAAAAAATAATATAATTAAAAAAAAAATGCTAATGATATTACTGCTAATAATAATGCTATTAATGCTATTAATAATGCTAATAATGCTATTATTAATGCTATTTATGCTAATAATAATGCTATTAATGCTATTAATAATGCTATTAATGCTATTTATGCTATTAATGCTATTAATGCTAATATTTATCCTATTCATGGTATTATTAATGCTATTAATGCTAATAATAATGCTATTAATGCTATTAATGCTAATAATAATGCTATTAATGCTATTAATAATGTTATTAATGCTATTATTAATGCTAATAATGCTATTATTAATGCTATTAATGCTAATAATAATGCTATTAATGCTATTAATAATGCTATTTATGCTATTAATGCTAATATTTATCCTATTAATGCTATTAATGCTATTAATAATGCTATTAATGCTATTAATTATGCTATTAATGCTATTAATGCTAATATTTATCCTATTAATGCTATTAATATTGCTATTAATGCTAATAATAATGCTATTAATGCTATTATTAATGTTATTAATGCTATTATTAATGCTAATAATGCTATTATTAATGCTATTAATGCTAATAATAATACTATTAATGCTATTAATAATGTTATTAATGCTATTATTAATGCTAATAATATTATTAATGCTATTAATGCTCATAATAATGCTATTAATGCTCATAATAATGTTATTAATGCTATTATTAATGCTAATAATGCTATTATTAATGCTATTAATGCTAATAATAATGATATTAATAATGTTATTAATGCTATTATTAATGCTAATAATGCTATTAATAATGCTATTAATGCTAATAATAATGCTATTAATGCTATTAATACTGTTATTAATGCTCATAATACTGCTAATAATGCTATTAATACTGCTATTACTGCTAATAATAATGCTATGGCTTATATTATTGCTATTGATGATGCGATTATTATTTAAAAATCTTTAAAAAAACAATAAACATATTTTAGATACCCGATGCATTTGCATCAGGCTAACAGCTATAACTACTATAATCAAATTAATGCACGTTCTAGAATCCCGATGCATTTGCATAGGGCTCACAGCTAGTTTATTATATATATATAATTGTATTTCTGAACATGTTTTTGTAAAGAGCTAAAATAACAAAACTTGTGTCACTGTCCAAATATTTCTGGCCCTAATTGTATCTATCTATCTATGTATCTACATCTATCTATCTATCTATCTATCTATCTATCTATCTATCTATCTATCTATCAGATAGATAGATAGATATAGATACATAGATAGATAGATAGAAATAGATACATAGATAACAAGAAAAAAACTGCACAGCACTCAAAGACAAATGTGAACTGGTGCTAGCAAAGACGCAGGGTCATATAATGTGAAAAATTCTTGCAGCACACAGCTACTACCAATGATGTACAAATGCTACAAGCTATATGTGTTTGAGGAAAAAGTTTAAAAATGTACGTTTTTTTCAAAAAACTCAAATTCTAATTTTTTATTTCTAAGAAATGATGGGAGAGCTGGTGTCTCACGGTCCGCGCTGCTTCAGGGTTAAATAAACTCACCAAAGAGCCAAATCGATTTCCATCCTTTTATTCCTCCTCTCTCCTACGCGTTTCGGCGCCTATCCAGGCACCTTCATCAGGGATGTCCCTGATGAAGGTGCCTGGATAGGCGCCGAAACACGTAGGAGAGAGGAGGAATAAAAGGATGGAAATCGATTTGGCTCTTTGGTGAGTTTATTTAACCCTGAAGCAGCGCGGACCGTGAGACACCAGCACTCCCATCATTTCTTTGATACATACCACTATCCAGTGGTTGGTGGAGGTCCTGCAGCAGCTGGAACATCGTTTCCAAAAACGCCTTAAACCAGTTGTGGGGATCACAACTGGACCAGGTGAGCAGCTTCACAGCACCACCACTGTATATAAGTGTCACTAGTGATAGGGCGCTATTGAGCCTCTTGTCCCCCTCCCTATTTTATCTTTACAATTTTTTATTTCTGAAGTTCTTGGTACATACATTGTCGCAGTTGATGAGCAAGCAGACATTGGCCAAAGTGACTTCAGGTCTGATGAGTCCTACTCTGATATCTCTATCCTCCTTGTCCACCCCCCACTTCTCAGTGGGCAGACTCCATCTAGACCCTCGATCACCTGTAGGTTAATGAGGGTGCACATTGCAGCAAGGAGCCTGCAACTCCATATAATAAACAACAAGAAAAAAACTGCACAGCACTCAAAGACAAATGTGAACTGGTGCTAGCAAAGACGCAGGGTTATATAATGTGAAAAAATTCTTGCAGCACACAGCTACTACCAATGATGTACAAATGCTACAAGCTATATGTGTTTGAGGAAAAAGTTTAAAAACTTACGTTTTTTTCAAAAAAACTCAAAATTCTATTTTTTTATTTCTGAAGTTCTTGGTACATACATTGGCCAATGTATGTACCAAGAACTTCAGAAATAAAAAATTAGAATTTTTGAGTTTTTTTGAATAAAAAGTAAGTTTTTAAACTTTTTCCTCAAACACATATAGCTTGTAGCATTTGTACATCATTGGTAGTAGCTGTGTGCTGCAAGAATTTTTTCACATTCGATAGAAATAGATAGATAGATAGTAGTGATGAGCGAGCATGCTCGCCACTACTCGGTACTCGCACGAGTATCACTGTACTCGGGCTACTCGGCGAGCACCGAGTAATCTCGCCATACTCGTGCTGTGCTCGTGGTCGTCATCTCTGCATGTTGGCGCTCTTTTGAGAGCCAGCCCACGTGCAGGGATTGGCTGGCAGACCACTGCAATGCAATGCCACAGCCATGTTAGTTGTGGCATAGCAGTGATTGGCCGCCCTGCACAGCGTGACCAAGCCTTTATAACTACCGGCGCGCTGTGCTCGGCACACAGCCATCCAGACAGTCAGTGTAGGGAGAGTGTCTGCTGCTACTTAGGGACAGATTTGCGGCCCTTGTAGGAAGATCCGGAGCAGGGCTGCAAACTGCTGCTGACCACAACAGTCCTTCTCAGGACTAATCTAGGAGGATATAGGCAGGGTGATCCAGATCGAAGTCCAAGCTTTCCAGTGACCAGAACAGTCCTTCTCAGGACTAATCTAGGAGGATATAGGCAGGTGATACAGATCGGAATCCAAGCTTTTCTGTGACCATTAGAGTCACCAGACTGGTGTACGTCATACCTTAATACAGGTTAAGGACTAAAATCCTAATCTCCTGTGACCATTACAGTCACCAGACTGTTGTAATTACTACCTTGATACAGGTTAGGGACGAAAATCCTAATCTCCTGTGATCTGACCAGTCACCAGACTGGTGTATGTCATACCTTGATACAGGTTAGGGACTAAAATCCTAATCTCCTGTCACCATTACAGTCACCAGACTGGTGTACGTCATACCTTGATACAGGTTAGGGACTAAAATCCTAATCTCTTGTGATCTGAACAGTCACCAGACTGGTGTACGTACTACCTTGATACAGGTTAGGGACTTTTATCCTAATCTCCTGTGACCTCTACAGTCACCAGACAGTTGTCGCAGTATACAGGCAAAATGCGCAAGGGCGTTGGCAAGGGCGTTGGCAAGGAACAAGGAAGTGGACGTGATGGTGGTGCAGGCAGAGGCCGAGGTCGTGTGCAAGCACTAATTTCGCAACAACAAAGGGCCACATCTCCTCGCTCGCACGTCCTGTCCCAAATTCTTGGAGCCCGCAGCAGTACACCGCTGTTGAAGCATTATCCGCTATCCAAGTAACAACCTGTTGACACTGCTCTTGCTTCAAGTCAGATGGGCACCTCCACAAACACCCTGTCTTCCACACGGTCAAGTGTCAGTAGCCGTGATACTGCACCGCACATTTCCCAACCTGATCCTCCTTCCTACCACCAGGCCGAGTACACGTCTACGGACATTACTGATCCCACACTAGGACACTCGGAAGAGCTGTTCACGTATCCATTCGCAGAATCTGGCCTGTCGCCACCTCCTCTTGAAGTGGGTGATGAGGAGATGGTATGTACAGATGCCCAAATATTTGAGCAGCCACGTTCTCACGAACGGAATGTTGCCAAAGTGTCTCAACAAGGGGTGGACGATGATGAGACACAATTGCCAGGAAGTCAGGAGGAGGATCAGGGTGCGGAAGAGGAAGACGACGTGGTGGATGATCCAGTAGCTGACCCAACATGGCAGGAGGATATGCAGAGCGATGCCAGCAGTGCACAGGGGGAGGGAGGCGTAGCATCCCAACAGGCAGTACGAAGCAGGGTCGTGTCCGCAGGCAGAAGGCAGGCAACCGTTCCCCGGAACAACAACACGACTCAAGATGCCTGTGCAAATGTTCGGTCTTCCCAAGTCTGGGAGTTTTTTAAGTTGGCTCCAGAAGACTCCAAAAAGGCCATTTGGCACACCTGCTATGCCAGTATCAGCAGGGGTACGAAAACTAGCAGCCTGACCACCATCAGCATGATCAGGCACATGTCAGCCAAGCACCCGACTTTGTGGGAAGTACAACAGAGTCGAGGAGCGGTGCTTGCTGATGTCACTGCTACGTCTTCGCCTGTTGTGCGTGCGAGCCAATCCCCTGTCCATGCTGGCCGCGAACAAGCCTCCGGCCCTGCACCTGAAGTTGCCCACGCACAAATTACACCACCATCAAGCACGTCCTTGTCCCAGCGCAGCGTTCAATTATCCATTCAGCAAACATTTGAAAGCAGGCGCAAATACGCTGCCAACGCCCCACATGCCACAGTCCTGAATGATCACATTTCGCGACTCATAGCGCTAGAAATGTTGCCTTTCCGGCTGGTGGAGACGGAAGCATTCCGCGACCTGATGGCGGCTGCTGTCCCACGTTACTCGGTCCCCAGCCGCCACTATTTCTCTAGATGTGCCGTCCCCGCATTGCATAACCACGTGTCCAACAGCATCACACGTGCCCTGAACAACGCTGTTTCAGCCAAAGTCCACCTAACCACAGACACGTGGACAAGTGCTTGTGGGCAAGGCCGCTGCATGTGCATGTGCTAGAGGTATTTCAAGACTTACTTCTTGATGACCTCAAAAGAGATCTACTACTTAAAAGTAGAAAAACTAAATGCAAAAACAACCTGTCAAAATGTGAACATGAAGCACTAACACAACTCCGAAACAACAAAGAAATTGTGATTAGAGCAGCAGATAAAGGGGGTGGAATTGTTCTCCAGAACACTACTGACTATTTGAAGGAAGCAGAAAGGCTATTATCAGATACAAAATACTATAGGAAAATAGGTTCGGATCCATACCCCTCCCTTGTTAAAATTTATAATCAAAAAATAAATGAAGCCCATAAAAATGAGATTATCACTGACAATGAGAAGAAATTTCTTATAAATCATCACCCAACAACACCCTTTTTATATCATCTCCCGAAAATACACAAAAGCCTGATTGACCCACCAGGGAGACCTATAATTTCGGGGATTGGATCCTTAACTAGCAACCTAGCTATGTTTATTGACAAAATACTACAAAAATATGTGTTTAATTTGGAGAGTTATGTCAAAGACTCCACTGATATAATAAAAATGTTAAAAGGAATTAAATGGAAAGAATCATATATGTTGGTGACACTAGATGTATCATCCTTATACACCAACATAAAACATGCCATTGGAATAATGTGCACTGCATACTATCTTAAAAATGACCAACAGATGACCACAGAGATGACTAATTTTATTTTAGATGGATTACACTTCATCCTGAATAATAACTACTTTGTCTTTAATAATATTATATACCATCAGATACATGGGACTGCTATGGGGTCCAAGGTAGCATGTTCATACGCAAACCTCTTCATGGGGCTATTTGAGACGGTGCATATGTTGAACAGTAATTTCAAAGAGGGACTAATTACCTATAAAAGATTTATTGGCGATATCTTCTTGATTTGGGATACAGGGAAGAGTGATTTTAATGATTTTTTGCAAGGTATCACACAGAATCAGTGGGGCCATACATTTGAACCTACAACACATAACGAAACCATACATTTTCTAGATCTTACCATATTTATAAATAATAATCAAATTTTCACAAAAACCTACTTTAAGGCAACGGATAGAAATTCATATATACACTTCAGCAGTGGTCATTATAGCAAATGGCTTAAAAACATCCCATTAAACCAATTCAAAAGAGTCAAAAAGAACTGCACAAACATAGAAGATTACAGAGTACAATCAGAGGTTTTAAAAGAGAGATTTTTAATGAGAAAATACCCTAAGAGACTGATCAGGAATGCACAAAGACAGAGTGGTCAGCTTAATCAAGAAATGTTATTGTCACCCAAACCCAAAATGGAGACCAACAATAAACATTCTTTAAACTTCATTACCAGATTCAATAATTGTCACAAAACTATCAAAAAATGCCTAGAGGCACATTGGCATATATTAAAGAAAGACACGGTATTAAAAGAACTAATTCCCGAAAAACCTGGCATTACATACCGCAGGGCACCTAACATCAAAAGCCTGATTGCACCCAGCCGTCTAAACAAATGCATGACAGAAGGCAATCAAAGTAATAAAATCATACCCAAAACTACCACAAAATGTGGGAAGAATAGATGCCTCTGTTGTAAAACTATTCCAAAAACAACCCACTTCAGATCCACATCTACCAATGAGAGGTATCAGGTGAAATACAATATGAACTGCACTACAGAATATATAATATATTTACTGGAATGCCCCTGCAATCTTCAGTATATAGGGAGAACTACACAACCCCTGCACAATAGATTGAATAAACATAGATCAAACATTAAGAATGCCTATAAATTGCATGGGGTCTCACATCATTTTAATATATGCCATAATAGAGATCCATCACTACTGAGGATCACCCCTATAGATCATGTTCCACCAACTGTAACCAACAGGTTTGAAATCCTAAAAAGAAAGGAAAAATATTGGATTTTCAAACTAAATACAATAAAACCAAAAGGGTTAAATTTAGTCACTGAGTTGATCTGAAAACTTATATGTATCTATATCATTTTATCTATATAATTTTTATATCATCACCCAAAAAAAAATTTTATTCAATATTATTGTATATATGTGTTATATACATATACTATGTGTGATTGGTCATGTTTTTATTTGACCCGTCTTTCTATTTAACTTTGTCCCCTTTGAATATATGTATTTTATATTCATCATTTGTTCTATACTAACATAAACTTGTGCTGGCCCCCTTCCCCCCCTCCCCCCTCCCCCCCACCTTTTTTTATACACATAAATATGAGTGATATATATATATATATATATTTTTATCTATTTTTACTCAGATTTTCATCCATGTCCATATTTATATATCCATACATATATTTATATACTCTTCAAGAGTTATAAAACATAACTTGGCATAATCAAGAAAAATTTATTGTATATATAGTCAGAAAACCCCCTTTTTTGGGGAAGATAAATGCACTATACACTTAGCAAGCTATTTTCACACTTGTTCCTATACATAGTAACCCAGTAGTATGCAGTACACAGACACTATTAAGTAGAATCTGGTATTTGGGGGCCACCTAGTGGCTTTTTTGTAGATTCTTCATGAATACTTTTTTACTATCAATTTTGTCTTAATTTATAAGTGATAGGCACTACTCTTTCTTTCATAACTAAGAAATAAAAGATGTAGTGAAAAACAGATACATCTATACTATATTATTCATCCTTTCCACCATCAATATTTTCGTGTATGGATTCTTACTTTATATATCTATTATTCAAACTTGAGCTACCTAATTATTCACACAAAAAAAATATTTTTCCCACCCACTCTTTGTCGTATTCTCTCTTTTTACACCAGCACTAAAGATACAATACACAGCATGAACTTCATTTCAATTTAAACTAGAAGCAAACCGCAATTTAGAACATAGTTTAGGCTGCATGCCAACAATTAACTGTATCTCTCAGCTAATGGGTGGCGCGCGCCGCTCATTGAGAATAGAATGCCTGACACGCGCTGGGCTGCACGCCGGCAATTAACTATCTCCCTGTTGATGGGTGGCGCGCGCCACTCATTGAGAATAGAACCTCAGACACGCGCTAGGCTGCGCGCCGGCAATTAACTATTTTTCTTTGTTGATGGCTGGCACGCGCCGCTTATCAGGAATTCGTATCTCATTTTATAGAATACCATATCCTTGATAAAGATGAGAATCTTCTTAAAATGTCTTGATATAAAATAGCTGAGTTTAGGCAGCTATCTAAACTGTAAGAACTATCAATCACCTTCCTTATCTGGATCACATACCTCATTTGTTACTATGGAATAATCTCCTTAGTTATAATCCCTTGGTCAATAATCTAAAAGTCATCTAAAAATCTATCTGTTGAAAAATTTATCTGTGCCAATGATTACAATGATTATATTTTCAGTATTTTTGTGATTTATATTCTCACATTTTTGATACCATCAAACCTACAATGCATTATTACAAAACTTATCATTATTATAAGATCTCTTTTACATATAATTTATTTAATAATCTATTTTAATAATTTTTTAATCTATCACATTTTTACTGGAATTAACCTGCTGATAATGATGGACTATGAATGCTCAGGACATTTAGAGCTATACGCTAATCACTCATCCCCCAAAATCTGTATATAACTATTTTTGTGCTTTATAGGTTCTAGCCCAGTATATACCACATAATTCTTTTACCTCTCTTTTTAATGGAAAATTATACCTGTACGTTTTAGTGTTTTTAATTGATTTTTGTATGCTGTATTTTTATTTATTTTTTATGTATTTTCCGTCACTGATCCATTCCTCAAACTTTAGATAGCATTTACGGTGTATTGTTTACAAACAAAGTGACGTCACAAAGGGATCCTCCCTGACTGTTGACGTCACATCCAGCATTACATTACACTTTTTTGGCGCCTTACTCTTGTTAAATATGAAGTGTGGTCATTGTTAATCTTGATGTCCCTGAGGAAGGAGCTCAGAGGTGGCTTCGAAACGCGTAGGACAGGGAGAATAAAGGATGTTTTACTGAAGCACTGTCTTCTCTGTGACTTTGTGACACAGCAGCGCGGACCATCACACACCTTTTTCCTTACATCTGATACCAGTGTTTCACGTCCTGTGGTAGGTGGAGGTCCAGCAGCAGCTACATTTCTCGCGCTCCAGCCGGTTGTGGGTTTACACAACCCAGCAAGGTGAGTGAACAGTACACATCACCTTTTTCCAACAAAGTGTCATCATTGATAGGGCACTATTCTGCGCCTCGCTTTGTCTCCTTGTGTTTACACATTATCTGCCCCCTATGCACTCTTCCCGTGTGCTCTCTATTCCCTCTGTGTGCTGTCTCTGTCCCCTGTGTGTTGTCTCTTCTCCCTGTGTGCTGTCTGTCACCCTGTGTGCTCTCTTCCGTGTGCTTCGTCTTCCCATGCACTCTCTCCCTGTGTGCTTCGTCCTCCCATGCACTCTCTCCCTGTGTGCTTCGTCCTCCCATGCACTCCCTCCCTGTGTGCTTCGTCCTCCCATGCACTCTCTCCCTGTGTTGTCTCTCTCCTCATGCTCTCTTTCCCCCCTGTGTTATCCGTCCCCCCTGTGCACTCAGTTCCCTGTGGTGTCTCTCTCTCCCACTTGTGCTTTGTTTCCCCCTGTGCAGTGAGCGCTCGTGTTCAAGGGCTGTGCATACCTGGTGCGCGCAGGCACAGTTAGTCAGCCTACTGCCTTCTTCGGACACTAACTGTGCCTGCGCGCACTGGGTAGGCCCAGGCAAAGTTAGTCATGCAGCGGTGATGTCAGGAGTAGAATGGGGGTGGCACGGAGCATTGGGGAAATGCGACGACAAAATGTTTCGGCGGTTGTGGGTGGCTTTGGGTTTGGTTGTCGGTGGCACCACTGGCGTTATTGTGGGAGGGGCCATATTTGAACACATCATTTGGGTGTGCAAATATGGCTGCCTCCAATGCGTGACAGGAGTACTTTGGGACAGAAGTGGATGATGGATGCCACTTCATGATTACGTAAGTAGATGAAAATGTAAATTAGAAACTCAGAACAAAGAACACAGTGTTAATAATGTAGCAGAAATAGCAAATACATATAGTAAATATATATAGTAATTCATCTAATCACACCTTTTTAAAAATTGTCTTTATTTCAAACAAGCTTTGGAAATGGATAGGTTGAATTTTACTCATCAATTTTAGGATTCTATTGCTCATCTAATGTCACAAACAATTTTCGAACGGACATGTCTTAACATTAAAATAATCTCCATTCATACGAATTAACTACAAATTCCAAATTAGCATATAGGAATCATAAATTTAATACTTAGGGACCTTTTAAACTGATATTCTGTGCATGGATAAAGGGATCATTCTTTAATTATGACATTATGGTGTAGCTTTGACTCCTTGGAACACATAAGGTGGTGGTGGTGCATTTTCTTGTGCAAATGGTGGAGGATATCCTACAAATGCAGCTGGAGCTGTAGGAAGATTTGTGGAGACCACAACATCATTTTGGATCAAAAACACCTGCAGTAAAAAAAAAAGAAAGACAGTAAGATATAAGGAACGTAAACATGTAACTGGCTTGGGTTTCTACTTTTTGGAGGGTTAAGAATCTAGGGCAAAGATATTGAGATGTGGTAATGAGATTATATGTAAAACTGGTGATTTAAGCAAATTAGTTTGTCAATATTTGGGGGCATAGTAATTCTTTCGGCACACATTTATTAAAGAGGCTGCTCATCAGTTATCACACCACATTCCAGAATCTGAAGTTATTGCTCAAAAGTAAATAAAAATACTTAAAGGGAACCAACCACCTCAGATCACCCTAATACACAGTTAGTACATGTCCCTGCACCCTAAGGATACGTTTCCAGCACTGTTTTTGTGTAGAATCTTGCATTAGTATAACTAATATAAAGAGTTTATAAACTTACCAGCCTGGAGACATCTGGGTGTATCCCTCCTTCTGTTATACTACAGGGCTGTGCATTCATTGCATGGCTGTGCTCCCCCTCCCTCTGTGCAGAGGAGATAACGATCACGCCCATCAGGGCAGGGCAGCAGGCACGGAGGGAGGGGGAGCACAGACATGCTATGCACAGCCCTGAAGTATAACAGAAGGAGGGATACGCCCAGATGTCTCCAGGCTAGTAAGTTTATAAACTCTTTATCAGTTATACTAATGCAAGAATTTACACAAAAACAGTGCTGGAAAGGTATCCTTAGTACATGTCCCCTAACTGTGTATTAGAAACAGATGAGTCCTGCACACAGAGAACAAGTCTGTAGGAACTAGTGAGCAGGAGCCAGCAAGACCAGTGTCTGAAATGGACTGAAGGCGACGAGGCTATATGTGTGCAGGGCCCTCTCTGGGCCCTGCACACATATAGCCTCGTCGCCTTCAGTCCATTTCAGACACTGGTCTTGCTGGCTCCTGCTCACTAGTAAGTATACACACTAGTCAGGTTTTTAATACAACAGTTAGGACCGCGTCAGAGATGGGTACACTTTGAAGTTAGTGACGTGGCTTGAAATAACTTTTTTTGCGCAAAAAAATGGATGGACTAAGTACCCTTTATTTGTTATACTATTTTTTATACTGCACTTGCATTTAATACTTTTATTGCAGTGTACTGTTGTTTTTGGTCGCATTTAGCTTTTTGTCTCTAAATAACTGAGTATTAGGGTGATCTGAGGTGGTTGGTTCCCTTTAAGTCTATAGAACTCCGGCCCTTGTTGTGAGTACAGGCATACATTGTAGAAAGTAGCCCCATACAGTAATCCCATTTTGAGCCAAGGAAGAAGAGCAGTGCTCACACAACCTAGAAGAGGATCAGGACAGTGCTGGAAACTGGGGAAAACAGCGATCAGTAATTATACAGTTGTGGCCAAAAGTATTGACACCCCTGCAATTCTGTCAGATAATACTCAGTTTTTTCCTGAAAATGATAATAATACCAAAGAATTTGTGATTGCAATCTTCATTTAATTTGTCTTCAATGAAAAAACACAAAAGAGAATGAAGCAAAAAGCAAAACATTGATCATTTCACGCAAAACTCCAAAAATGGGCCAGACAAAAGTATTGGCACCCTCAGCCTAATACTTGGTTGCACAACCTTTAGCCAAAATAACTGCGATCAACTGCTTCCGGTAACCATCAATGAGTTTCTTACAATGCTCTGCAGGAATTTTAGACCATTCTTCTGTGGCAAACTGCTCCAGGTCCCTGATATTTGAAGGGTGCCTTCTCCAAACTGCCATTTTTAGATCTCTCCACAGGTGTTCTATGGCCACCTTAGAAGTCTCCAGTGCTTTCTCTCAAACCATTTTCTAGTGCTTTTTGAAGTTTGTTTTGAGTCATTGTCCTGCTGGAAGACCCATGACCTCTGAGGGAGACCCAGCTTTCTCACACTGGGCCCTACATTATGCTGCAAAATTTGTTGGAGTCTTAAGACTTCATAATGCCATGTACACGGTCAAACAGTCTAGTGCCAGAGGCAGCAAACCAACCCCAAAACATCAGGGAACCTCCACCATGTTTGACTGTAGGGACCGTGTTCTTTTCTTTGAATGCCTCTTTTTTTCTCCTGTAAACTCTATGTTGATGCATTTGCCCAAAAAGAGAACATTCTTCCAAAACGTTTTAGGCTTTCTCAGGTAAGTTTTGGCAAACTCCAGCCTGGCTTTTTTATGTCTCGGGGTAAGAAGTGGGGTCTTCCTGGGTCTCCTACCATACAGTCCCTTTTCATTCAGACGCCGACGGATAGTACGGGTTGATAGGCAGGGGTGTTAATACAGTTGTGGCCAAAAGTATTAACACCCTTAGGCCAGGGTCACACATAAGCCCTTGGTCTGTTTTTGGCATCAGTTTTTGCATTTTTTTTTCTAAATCCAAAAACTGATGCAAAAACGGATTATCTCCTATATAATTATCTAAGGCGTCTGTCGGTCACAGAAATTGCGTACCAGACAGAGGCCGCTCATTGGTGGCTGCCTCCGGCAGCCACCAATGAGCATAGTCTATGTAGATAGGCACGCAAATTCAAAGTTCGAATTTTGCGCCAATTTGCAGCCTGGCGACACACGGGTCCGGCCGATGGTGGCTGAGCCGCTGACCAGCACAGAGGTCCGCGGCGATCCAGCTGCAGGAGGGAGCAGGAGATCTCCTGCTTCCGCTCATATAATATGCATAGCCGCTCTCCATCACCATGGTGCTGAAACCGCACCATGGTGATGGGCTGGGGAACGGCCCATCTGTGATGGCACACGCCCCCTATGTTAGATATGGCCCCCATGCTGCTGCCATAGTAAAATAATAAACTCTATATTTACCACCTGGCTCCTCCTCCAGTGCTGATCTCCCAGTGTCTCTCTGGTCTCCCGGCTGCTGCTATGATGTCACACTCTGCTGTGCCGATCACATGACCACACAGAACCAGGAAGTGTAGGAGCTCTGCAGCATCATCTCTGCCCGATCACAGCAGCAGTGAGACCGGGAGATCAGCGCTGGAGGAGGGAAGAATAGAGCAGCATGGGGGCAATATCTAACACAGGGGGGCATGTGCCACACCTAAGGGATGTGTGCCACATATAGGGGACGTGTGCCACGCATAGAAGACATGTGCCACGCATAGAAGACATGTGCCACGCATAGAAGACATGTGCCACGCATAGAAGACATGTGCCACGCATAGGAGACATGTGACATGCATAGGGGACATGTGCCATGCATAGGGGACGTGTGCCACACCTATGGGACGTGTGCCACGCATAGGGGACGTGTGCCACGCATAGGGGACGTATGCCACACACAGGGGATGTGTGCCACGCATAGGGGACGTGTGCCACGCATAGGGGACGTGTGCCACGCATAGGGGATGTGTGCCACACGTAGGGGACGTGTGCCATGCATAGGGGACATGTGACATGCATAGGGAATGTGTGCCATGCATAGTGGACGTGTGCCATGCATATGGGACATGTGCCATGCATAGGGGACATGTGCCACACATAGGGGACGTCAGCGCCGGACTGGGGTGTCTGGGGACCACCAGGGAAATTGACTCCAGGGGCCCACCCACCCGGGCCCACCCGGGCCCACCCATTTTTCAGCTATATGCAAATATCTGTTATCCGTTATACCCATCATAGTGTAGCGTAGGACTGTAAAACACAGGCGGCTCCTGCACATCATTGGTGCGCTCACCATTACTGTGATGTACAATTACTGTAGTTTGCATTAAAGGGATTTTTTGGTGAAAACAAGTTATCAGCGATGCACAGGTTTACTGGGTGATCACTTATTTATTGGTGGAATCTGCACCATCAGAAGAATGTGGAGCTTTGAGTATTTGGTGAGTTTTTTACCTCAGTATTTGTAAGACAAAACCAGGAGCAATCAGAGGTAATTTTTTATTCATTTCTCACCCTCTCCTGGTTTTGTCTTATAAATACTGAGGTGAAAATTCTCACCAAATGCTCAACTTGCTTTCTCTGGCGAACCTCAATAACTGCATCTCTGCTGCTGTGTCACAGTACAGGGAGGGGTTAAATATCAAAGTATTTAATATCTGTTGGAAATAAAGAAGTTTCCCCTTCTTGATATCAGATAAAACAAATGACCAAACACAATCCACTTTACCAAGACCAATAATACCAGATAGAAGGGAGAAAAACCACCACACTGTGACCAGATCATATAGTATCACCACATAGTGCCCAAATAATGCCACATACAAGACAAATACCACCACACCATGACCAAAGCACATAAAACCACCACATAGTGATAAAATGCTACCACATACAAGGTATAAATACTGCCACACTATGAGACCACATATTACTACCACATAGTGACCGAATAATACCATATACAAGGGACAAATACCGTCATGTGATAACCAAAGCACATAATGCCACCACATATAACACTAAATTAATATAAATGTAAAAAAGCTCTGTATATTGGGTCAGTGTGCAGGTTATACAGTGATCACCAGTGACATTATACACAGGAGCTCTGTGTATAGTGTCAATGTACAGGTAATAGTTATCACTGGTGACATTATACACAGGAGTTCTGTATATAGTGTCAGTGTACAGGTAATGCACTGATCATCATTGACATTATACACAGGAACTCTGTATATAGTATCAGTGTGTGTATAGGTAATGCATGTAGCTTCTCCCCCCATATTCCATGTAGCTTCTCCTCCTCATCCAGCCAGGTACCTTCTCCCTCTATCCCCCATCCATCCATGTACCTTCTCCCCAATCCACCAAACCATCCATGTACCTTCTTCCTCATCCATCCATCTTTTCCCCCCTTTTTCATGCCACCCCCCACCCCATTTTGCTCCCTTTTCCAGGCCGTCCCATCCATCCATTTATCCTATTCTGCCCCCTCTTCTAAGCCGCCCCATCCAATCATCCATCCATCCCACTTTGTCCCCCCAGGCTGCTATCTTCGGCTGTAACAGCGCCTTACCTGACTCCACACTACTAATTCTGGCAGCTTCTTCCTCTGCAGCTCCCAGTCTCTCGCTTGCCAGCATCGGGCACCAAGCAGGTTCTTCCTCTGTGGCTCCTAGTCTCCCGCTCACCGGCACCAGGTACCCAGCACCCAGCAGCTTCGTCCTCTGTGGCTCCCGGTCACCAACACCAGGCACCCGGCATCAGGCAGCTTTTTCCTCTGCAGCTACCACTCTCAAGCACCTGGCACCAGGCACCTGGCAGCTTCTTCCTCTGCAGCTCCCGGTCTCCGGCACCAGGCACCCGGCAGCTTCTTTCTCTGCAGCTCCTAGTCTCCAGCACCAAGCGGCACCCGGCAGCACCAGACAGCCGGCAGCACCAGGCACTCGGCAGCACCAGGCACCACGTCACCCGGCAGCAACAGGCACCCGGCATCACCAGACATCATGTCACCCAGTAGCACCAGGCACACAGGCAGCATCAGGCGTTCGGAAACACCAGGCACCCGGCAGCACCAGGCGCCCCGGCAGCACCAGGCACCACCAGGCGCCCCCGCAGAACCAGGCACCACCAGGCACCCCGGCAGCACCAGGCACACAGGCAGCATCAGGCATTTGGCAACACCAGTCACCCAGGCAGGACCAGGCATTCGGCAGCACCAGGCACCCCCTGGCATCACCAGGCACCACGGCAGCACCAGGCACCACAAGGCACCTCGGCAGCACCAGGCACCACAAGGCACCCCGGCAGCACCAGGCACCACCAGGCGTCCCGGCAGCACCAGGCGTCCCGGCAGCACCAGGCGCCCCGGCAGCACCAGGCACCATCAGGCACCCCGGCAGCACCAGGCACCAACAGGCGCCCCAGCAGCCCCAACAGCACCGGGCACCACCAGGTGCCCCGGCAGCACCAGGCGCCCCGGCAGCACCAGGCACCACCAGGCGCCCCGGCAGCACCAGGCACCACTAGGTGCCCCGGCAGCACCAGGCACCACCAGGCACCCCAACAGCACCAGGCACCACCAGGCACCCTGACAGCACCAGGCACTACCAGGTGCCCCGGCAGCCCAAGGCACCACTAGGTGCCCCGGCAGCACCAGGCACCACTAGGTGCCCCAGCAGCACCAGGCACCACCAGGCACCCCAACAGCACCAGGCACCACCAGGCACCCTGACAGCACCTGGCACTACCAGACGCCCCGGCAGCACCAGGCATCCGGCATCACCAGACATCATGTCACGCGGCAGCACCAGGCACACAGGCAGCATCAGGTGCTCGGCAACACCAGGGACATGGCAGCACCAGGCACCACCAGGCACCCAGGCAGGACCAGGCTTTCGTCAGCACCAAGCACCACCTGGCAGCACCAGGCGCCCCGGCAGCACCAGGCACCACAAGGCGCCCCGGCAGCACAGCAGCACCAGGCGCCCCGGCAGCACCAGGGGCCTAGCAACACCAGGCACCCAGGGTGAGCCCGACACCGTCAGGCACCTAGGGTGAGCCCGGCACCATCAGGGGCCCAGCAGCACCAGGGGCCCGGCACCATCAGGCACTCTGGGGGCCCGGCACCATCAGGCACCCTCCGGTTCCTTCGGTGGGCCAGTCCACCCCATTGGGACACAGTGACCCCCCCCCAGGATGGGAACACGTAGGGGCCCCCCAGGATGGATGGGGACTCATAGGGGGCCCCCCTGGATGGATAAGGACACATAGGGGGCCCCCAAGGATGGATGGGGACACATAGGGGGCCCTCCCAGGATGGGGACACATAGGGGGCCCCCCCAGGATGGGGACACCCCATCCATTCTAGGGGGCCCCCCAATTATCCCCATGCATCCTGGGGGCCTCCCATGGGTCCCCATCCATCCTGGGGGCCCCCGATGGGTCCCCATCCATCCTGGGGGCCCCCCATGGGTCCCCATCCATCCTGGGGGCCCCATCCATCCTTGGGGCCCTCCATGGATCCCCATCCATCCTTGGGGCCCCGAATGGGTCCCCATCCATCCTGGGGACCCCATCCATCCTTGGGGCCCTCCATGGGTCCCCATCCATCCTGGGGGCCCCCTATGTGTCCCCATCCTGATCCCCTTGATCTGCAGACGCAGTTTAAAAAAAAAAAAACCTCACCGGTGTCCAGCGCTGGAGATTCAGCGCAGACTGCTGCAGACGCGCACAGGAAGCAGAGTCCTGGAGTGATGACGTCATCGCCCCAGACTCCGACCTCCTGTACGTGCCGGCAGCATGAGCTGTCAGCGGAGGGTGAGGAGGGAGCGGTACAGCGGGAGATCGCTCCCCGCTGTACCGCACACTGCCACAGACAGGCTAATCATATTGGTGTGCTATGCACCGATATGATTAGCACTAACTCAGGGAGGGGGGCAGCGGCGCACAGGGGGGCGGGGCAAAGGGGGTGGAGCCACGGGAACATGGGGCCCCCCGGGGGATCTCCCTATCTCCCGCCGGGCCAGTCCGACCCTGGGGGACGTGTGCCATGCATAGGGGATGTGTACCACGCATAGGGGACGTGTGCAACGCATAGGGGACGTGTGCCACGCATAGGGGATGTGTGCCACTCATAGGGGACGTGTGCCAAGCATAGGGAATGTGTGCCACGCATAGGGGACGTGTGCAATGTATAATGGACGTGTGCCACGCATATGGGATGTGTACCATGCATAGGGGACGTGTGCCACGCATATGGGATGTGTACCATGCATAGGGGATGTGTGCCATGCATAGGGGATGTGTACCACGCATAGGGGACGTGTGCAACGCATAGGGGACGTGTGCCACGCATAGGGGATGTGTGCCACTCATAGGGGACGTGTGCCAAGCATAGGGGACGTGTGCCACGCATATGGGATGTGTAACATGCATAGGGGGCGTGTGCCACGCATAGGGGACGTGTGCCATGCATAATGGATGTGTGCCAAGCATAATGGATGTGTGCCATGCATAGGGGACGTGTGCCACGGTTTGGGGACGTGTGCCACGGATTGGGGACGTGTGCCACGGATTGGGGTATGTGTGCCACGCATAAGGGACGTGTGCCATGCATAATGGACGTGTGCCATGCATAATGGACGTGTGCCATGCATAATGGATGTGTGCAATGCATAATGGACGTGTGCCATGCATAGGGGACGTGTGCCATGTGTGGCGCCCTGCTCACGCAGGTAACCACAGATCTCTCTAATGCACAGCTGGGTTTCCACAGCAGGTACCTACTACATACAACACCTTCCACCCTGACACAGTAGGGGGAGCACCATTTGGTGACCTTAGGCAAGATCCCCTGTAAATACTGCTGCTGAAGGAGGAGTTAGTCAGAGTGTTCAGATGCTAGGAGAGCTGCGAGGACGTCCTGGTGGTCGGTGCTGCGATTAGGCCCGAGCCAGTTACCTGAAGTGGCCCTTCTACGTCCGGCGAGCCTAAATGAGACTGAAAGGGAGTAGCATTGAGCCCAGAGGGAGCAAGGAACTTGAGGGAGTTCTTCTCAGGAGAAACACTGGATATTGAGGATCCGCACCTGTGGGACACTATAGGACCACAGAAAATCCTGTTGCACCATGGAGGCCACGGCTACCCTGTTTGTTACCCCTGTGAGTCAAGAGAGGGAGCTAGACACAGCAGGGCAGAGCCGCAGTGATCAGGAGAAGGTATCCCGAAGACCGCACAGGAGGAGAAGCAGACACTACAGTCAGGAAGAGAGAGGAGACTGCAAGCAGGCGGTGCTTCAGACAAACACTACAGAACAGCGGAGGCCTTACACCCACTTGCTGTGGGGACCCACTGTGCAACCTGTCCACTTGCCAGTGCCCAGGATTGTTTTGCCTGTTTAATAACAGTAAAAGGTTAAAGAGACTTCCCTGCGTGTGTGTATCCTTCGTCTCCACTCCCAGTATCCTCCATAGACTGCTCCAGCACTCCCTATACAATCCCAGCTCCGCTCCAACCTGTCCCTGCTGACTACACTGCCCGGAGCTCCAGTCCTGCCTGCGGAGGACTATACCATCTCAGCCGTAATACCTCCGACCTCCGGCAGACTGTGGCGGTGCTGGTGCTACTTCTACTTCACCAGAAACTGCAGGTGGCGTTACGACAATTAACATTGTAAATAGTCCCTTGTACATAATCCCCTTTTCAAAGAACCATCCCCCGGAACACGGGACCAGGCGCGGCCGCCATTCTCAGTGACACAGTTAACCCTTTTGCCGCCTGACACCCGAGTACCCCACACCCTGGGGTGACACACTTCTTTTTCTGGCACTGTGAACAGGATCCCATGCCCAGTATTACGGGGTACTGTGGGCCTTGATATTGACTGTATTGAGTGACTGTTTAAACTATGCCGTCATTGCTGTGCCAAAGAGCGGGAAGAAAGGGGGCATGCCAGCCTGTTGAGCGTGAAAGTGAAACCCGCCCCTCGCTCAGCCGAGCATTCCAGAGCGCCGCGGCCCAGTTCGGAAACTCCCGAACTGTTTAACTCTTTAAGGACTGGCTGTAATTCCCTAGGCGGGCCTCCAACATGTCGGCCTCCTCCAGCGATGACTACTGTGCGTACGTTGATCCTCAGAATTACATCGGACGGTCCATGGCTGCCTCCGGTAGCACTGCCAGCACCTCCGGCGCCCCGGGTGCAGCCGCCCCGATCATGCCGATGTCACTCCTATGCATCCCGGGTGCCAAGTGGTTGCCCCAGTATGACGGACGCCCCGATACACTGGATGAGTTCTAACGAAAAATCAACAACGTTGTAGATCTGTATGCGATGACCGGTCAACAATGCACTGCTGTGGTACTCGGACAGTTAACCGGTGCAGCAGAGAAAGAAAGTGCGTCTTGGTCTGTTGAAAATCGCAAATCCGCCTCTGCTATATTCAATAAACTAAGAGCTACCTTCGAGGAGTGGAATGAGGCTGATATACGCATGTGATTCAATCACTGATACCAGAGGCCGGGAGATGACATAAGAGCTTATGCCTGGCGTCTGGAAGAAGCATTGTGTGCCCTTATACATGTCAGCCCTGCTAGTGCAGCTGATGAAAATAAACTCCTCATTGAACATTTCACTCAGGGACTGCCATACCCTCAGGACAGTAAAAATGTACGTTGGTGGTCATTGAGCAATCCAGAAGCTGACTTCAACACCCTGAAAGAGATGGCCATCAAAGGGTTAAAGCTGGTAGAGACCCATGAAGCTGCAATTAAATGGTAGTGCAGTGGTGAGCTGCAGGCTACTTCCAAACCATTAACCGTGTCTGCAGCCACGCACAATGTACAATCTGCTCAGCCTCACAAATATGATGCCCTGAGAGCTGAGATGCGTGCTGAGATGCACCAGATGAACAAGAACATCTCCAAACTAATGGACGCTATGCAGTTACAGCAAAGCCAACAGCCAGCACCAAGACCCCAGCCCAAGCCTCAGTCACTGATTCAACTCGCCGACAGCCCGGAAGATGTATGCGAGGGAAGCAAGCCGCAGCGTACCGAGGGAAGACCACCGACCCCTATAGCTCCACTGGGGAGCCCATCTGCCGCCGCTGTAACCGCATCGGACACTTCGCCAGGAGCTGTCCTTTAAATGGGCAGTCCCTGGGGGCCAGGGCCAAACCTCAGGATTAAATCAACAGGGCCCAGCCACCTGGTACAAGACCTTCATCGGACAGAGGCCATTTCTGTCCATTGTACTGGATGGCTTCCCGACACCTGCTCTGCTGGACACTGGGTCGCAGGTGCCCACCATCCCCTATATCCTTTATAAAAAGTATTGGGCTGATGCAGAACTGATACAGATGCATTAAGGATAAGGTCTATTTCAGGCTAACTGGGAACCACTCACCGTAATGGGGGTTAGAGAATTCCCCATAAAGGTGGGGAGGGTGGAGTTGCATAACCAGGGGGTCCTTGTAGTAGCAGAAGCAAGTAATGCAAATGATCCTTATATCATACTAGTTACCAATGTTGCTAGCAATTGCATGGAGGAAGTTTTGTCTTTGCTTCAACAGATTGCAAACACTGCCAGACCTGGTCAGAGGAAGCTTCTCCAGTGTGAGATCAGAGCCATCCTGCACCAACAACAGGTAACGATTACAGGTGGTGAAATTGGTACTGCACGGGTGATAGACCCATTGCCTATTGTGATTCCCCCAATGAGTGAAATGATGATTTGGTGTCGAGCAGCTATAGGTCTGAGAGGGCAGGACTATCAAGTGTTAGTGGAGCCCGTCAGCACAGAGCACAGACCTACACTGTTGATAGCCAGGAGGGTGGTGGACGTACACAATGGGAGAGTACCTGTTCGCATCTTAAATTGTGGCAGTGAAGAGGTTAACTAACCCAGGTATACCACCGTTGCTAAATTGTACATATTCAGCAACAACGAGATCCAAGCAGTGCGACCCGAACCCACGAAAAAGGGGCAAAACCTGATCAAACCATTGGGCCACTGGAGGACTGGTGCCAACAGCTCCATGTCGGAACTGACACCACTACTGTGTATGAAAAGCAAGGTGTGTACCGGGTAGTTCAATAGTTCGAACAAGTCTTGAGTAAGCATCCACTTGATTTTGGTACGATAAAAGGGGGACAACATCACATCCCCACAGGTACACATCCACCAATCAAGGAGCGGTACAGGCCTATTCCACCTGCACATTATCAAAAAGCCAAGGAAATATTACAGGACATGAAGGACGCAGGGGTTATACGAGATAGCTGTAGTCCCTGGACAGCTCCATTAGTCCTAGTCAGATAAAAGGATGGCAGTATGAGGATGTGTGTAGACTACAGGCAAATAAACCGCATAACACACAAAGATGCTTACCCGTTACCTCGTATAGAGGAATCTATAGCTGCATTGAAGCCTGCCAACTACTTCTCTATGTTAGATCTCACTAGTGGGAATTGGCAGGTGTCCATAGCCGAGGAAGACAGAGAGAAGACGGCATTCGCAACATCTATGGGCCTATGTGAGTTTAACAGCATGCCCTTCAGCCTATGTAATGCACCCGGAACCTTGCAGTGATTAATGGAGAGTTGCCAGGGGCACAAGAACTTTGAGACAGTGCTGCTCTACCTGGATGACGTGATCGTGTACTCCAAGACCTACGAAGAACATGTCGCACACCTAGGAGAGGTGTTTGAATCTTTGGTCAAATACGAGATGAAGCTAAAGCCATCAAAATGCCACCTGTTAAAGCCAAGAGTGCAGTACCTGGGACACGTAGTCAGTGCCGAAGGCGTGGCCCCCGATCCAGACAAGGTGGCAGCAATCAAAGAGTGGCCAGAACCCAAAACAATCAAGGAAGTACATCAATTCATGGGTTTGGTAGGCTACTATCGGAGATTCATCAAGCAGTACACCAAGAAGGCTGATCCCCTGCAAAACCTCCTAGTAGGCCAACCCACGAAGGGAAAGTCGAAGGATTCTCCATGGAGATGGGGCAAGGAACAAGAGGAAGTGTTCCAGACGATGAAAGAAGCCCTGACAGGAGAAGGAATCCTTACTTACCCAGACTACAAGCTGCCATTCCTGCTGTATACATAGACATGTAGGTAGGTACGGCACAAGAAGGATCACCAAATCCCACGCTTATATAATCAATGCAAAGGGAAGGAAAAGATGGCGTGTAGAATGGACCGGGATCAAGCCAATTAATATATCTCAATAATTTTATTATCCATAGAAAAAACAAGTACACACATGTGCAATGACAAACATTTAAAAACAATTAAAATAGCAGACAAGCTGCTAACATCAAGACTGCCTGCAATGAACAGGATGCACTAAATGACATAATGATCAGTGGAATCACAAAAAAAAAAAAAAAAATCTATTTCCAGGGCAGACATATAATCAATAGCACTGATAGACAAGCCTGTATCTGGATTAGACAGGTGGGTAAACCCCCTACAAATTCGTATACATCTTAGAAGACAGGCAGGCTAGTCATCATACATCAGATAATGCATCAAAATCAACTGGAAAATACATGTAAAACCAAGGAAAGAGCAAAAAGGCAACTAATATGCATTGTTGTCAAAGGTGCCCTGTAAAATTACCATCATTGCCCACTGAGGGGTATATGTTTGCAGCCAGTCAGGACCAAAGGACCCTCACCCAACGCGTGTCGCCCCCCTATACTGGGGCTTCCTCAGGGGTCAGAGGGGTGATGCTGGTCAGTCAGAGCACAGTATATATACCTGTTTTGTAGATCATAATATCAGTCAGCTGCTGATCACCATGTGCAGGCCACTTCCGGGTAGGCGGGGGACGTGTATCTCATAGTAGATCTCACAATGTGTAGTATTAATGGTGCTTGTAAAGACCGGCCGGTCTGGGCCCACCCCTTCAAACTGAGCATGCTCAGTGAAGCAGTGGACCCTGGGAAATGTAGTTTCTAGCCTGTGTAAAGGTGGAAGTGATGCGGAGGAAGTGGAAACAGCAGGGAGGTGACAGAGTAGTCATGTGATCAGGGATGTAAACAGATGATCAAGGAACACTTTGTTTAAGTAAATCAACATAAAGAAAGGAGAACAGAAGTGCCTGGATAACACCTAAGGAATATAATAGATAAACAATTTGTTGGGAGGCCCTGAGGCGTGGGTGCATTGCGCCAAACACCGCACACCAGAGCCTACCAGCCACTGGTAAATGGTTGCTAAGCAACACATATATAATTCTCAATTCGGGCATTTCCCCTAGTAATGGGGAGTTCAATGCCAAATTCAGTTTTGATCAAAAATTATTATTTATCATGTTGTAGTGTAACCCCCTGTTCTCCAGAGGGGGTCACACAGCATTGAGAGGAGAATGGGGAAGGGTGAGGGAAGAGGGGGGGGAGGGAAAAAAAAAATATATCGATATATAAATTAATGAAAGGGGGGGGGCAGGGAAAAAGGGGGGGAAAGGGGAGGAGAGGGGAGGGAAAGAAAGGTGAGAAGGAAAAAGCAAACAGAATACAAATAAGGATTTAAACATTTAAACAATAACCATAAGACACTATAAAAATAGTCTTGGTCATCCATCTTCTGATTCAAGTCCCGTCGTCTCCTGCAGATCAAACCCTCTGGCATGTCCCCAAGTCTGAGTATAGGATTGTTTTAGCAATTTTTATGGCAGTGGCAGGTGGCAAAGTTCAAATAGTATCCAGGAATTAGTACCCAGGGCTAAGTCGAGGAGAAAGGGGAAGAAAAAGAAGAGAAGCAGAATAAACAAGAGTATCTTGGAGATGTACACAAATCTAATATGACCATCCAAAGAAGGAGGAAAGGAAGACACAATGTATAATCCTTTATCTCTTGTAGAACCCATTATACGTAATCTCTTCATTAATCCCCTTAGGAGACATACTCTGTAGATTGTATATCCATCTTGCCTCCTGCTGTATACAGACGCCAGCAATGTGGGGCTCTGGGACGTCCTCTCTTAAAAGCAAGACGGCAAGGAGAAGGTAATCACATATGCCAGTAGAAAACTGCGACCCACAGAGAGGAACCCAGAAAACTACAGTTCCTTCAAGCTGGAATTCCTGGCCTTGGTCTGGGCCATCACAGAGAGGTTCAAACACTATCTGGCCTCTAGCAAATGTACAGCTTACACAGATAACAATCCGCTCACCCACCTGGAAACTGCAAAGTTGGGAACCATGGAACAGAGGTGGATGGCCAGGCTCTTCAACTACCAATTTACCATCAAATACCGTGCTCGGCACCAGAATGGAAACGTGGATGTTCTATCCAGGATGCCACACTTATCGGAAGAGAGTGTAGATGAAGACGAGCTGGAAGAAGTTGAATTACCTGCCTTCCATCATGTAAGAGTAACCCAATGGCAGCAGACCCATCAAGACCCCTCTACAAGATCAGTAAACCCGTTACCCCACTTCGACTGGAAGGAGGCGCAAGACTATGACCCGGCTGTCAGTCTAATCAAACAACTGATGACCCAAGAGTCAGCAAAGCTGCCTGAAAACCCCCTGTCTGATGCCAAACATCTGTGGAATGAGCGAGGTAAACTGTTCCAATATCAAGATAAGTTGTGCCGGCGATACATTAATCCAAGAACTCATGAGATGGCTTAGCAGATCATCGTGCCAAAATCAGAAGTCCCCATGGTCCTGAACGCTTATCACAATAAAACTGGTCACTCCGAATGGAAGAAGCTTGAGGTGCTTCTGAAGGATAGGTTTTTTTGGGTCGGTATGCGGTCATCCATTGAAAAATCGTGCAAGAATTGCAAATCCTGTAGCCTGAGAAGAGAGGACGTACAGAGCCAGAAAGCCCAGCTTCACCCCATTGTCACCAAACAGCCTTTGAAAATAGTTGATTTGGATCATGTAAAACTGACTCCAAGTAGACCCGGCTATACCTACACGTTGATCATGGTTGACCATTACTCAAAATTCTTAATGGTTGCCCCTGTAAAAGACCTGACAGCTGCAACAGCTGCAAAAACCTTCCAAAAAGTCTTCTGCACACTGTTGAGATATCCAGAGCATATCTTAACAGATCAAGGATCAGCCTTCGAGTTTTGCCAGATATATGGGTGCAAAAAGATCAGCACAACCCCATATCATCCCCAAACCAACGGACTCTGTGAAAAACTGAATCACATCATGATTGACATGTTAAAAATCCTACCATTAGAAGGGAGAAACTAATGGCCGGGAAAACTACCTTAGTTGACATGTATAACCACATTTCCAGTAAGTTCTACCAACTGTACACCAGCATACCTGATGAGAGCCCATACAGGAAAATTACCCGTAGACTTGGAACTAGGAGTAGTAGATCCTGAAGCAGATCATGCCATTGCAAATTGGAAAATCCATCGCCAAGAACAATACAAAAAGGGTTCAAGAAACTGTTGAAAATAACCTGGAGAAATCCCGTGCAAAACAGGAAAGGGACTACAACAAACATGCTCCAGCAGAACCCATACCACTTGGAAGTATGGTCCTAAAGAGAAGAACTCGCCATAAACTAGACGATCAGTGGGAACATGAACCCTATGAACTAATAAACTCAGGAAATGATAGTGATAAAGTCTGCGTCATCAGCAAAGATGGTGGAAGAACCAGACAAACCCTATCCAGACATCTCATTAAAAAGTGTCCTCCAAATTGGGAAGATCAAGACCTCTCCAATCAGCACATTCAAGAGTCTGAACCAATCCCAGAAATAAGTCCATATCCAGAACCAAAGACGAAAGTCATCCCTACCAGATTAGGTGAATTCCCATAAGATTGGCCCCAACAAGACGGAGCTATCATTGTGCCAGTACTAAATTTCTACCAGCCTACTGAAGAGATACCCAGGAATCAGGAAGAAATACCCGTTGCTAGAGAATCTGAGGATGCTACAATCGGTACACCTGCTAGCCCAGTAGTGAGACTAAGGCAACGCAGAAACCTACCTGAAACACCTGCACCAAGCTCAACACTAGACACTTCACCTGAGACAGTGACACCTGTAGTGCGGAAGTCAAAGAGATGCACACAAGGCCAACCCCCGTCTAGGTTTGTAGAGTGGGTATAGAACAAGGTAGAGCACACACTAAGGAAAACGTGTAAATAAGTACACTACAATAGAAATGTAAATAGTAGTGTACAGAAGCGTGGAGGAACTGGGCCTAGCCCCAAGCACATTAAGTTAGGAACAGAAAGTGCCTGGGGTTGGGAGGAACCAGGTCTCCTAAGCCGAGACACCCATAGGGACAAAGGTTTATTGTTAAAATGTGGACTCTTAAAAGACTTTTTCCCCGTTTATTACCTGGAGCGTACAGAAATGGACTGTAAAGGACTCTTTAAACTTTCCTTTTGAACTTTCCCCCTTTGAACTCTTTTCCCTTTTTGAACTTTGAACTTTTAAAATTTCAAATGGACTACGGTTAATAGACTAACGTAGCCACAAACTTTCAAAAGCCTGCAGTGAATGGACTAGCACCGTACAGACTTACCTGTTTTCCCTTTTTCAAATATTTTTCAGTGTCTTTTTGTAAATTTTTCTATTTTCAGACTTTGTACATATGTTACCTGTTTTATTGTTATATTGTTATTCTTTGTTCAAATACAAAAATTGCTCCGTCCAGAAGTACTGATGTTACCTATGGGGGTATGTGGCGCCCTGCTCACGCAACCACAGATCTCTCTAATGCACAGCTGGGTTTCGACAGCAGGTACTTACTACATACAACACCTTCCCCCCGACACAGTAGGGGGAGCCCAACTTGCTGCCCTTAGGCAAGATCCCCTATATATACTGCTGCTGGGGAGGAGTTAGTCAGAGTGTGTGCAGACGCTAGAAGAGCTGCACGGAAGTCCTGGTGGTCGGTGACGCCGCATCCCTGCTACATACAGCCGCATACTGTAATTTCCTCCGGGATCAATAAAGTTTATCTAATCTAATCTAATCTAATTCCACAAGCCTAAGTGGGACTGAAGGCAGGGTGCTCAGAGCACAATAGTGAGCGGGGAGCTTGAGGAAGTTCATCCCAGGAGAAACGCCGGATATTGGGGATCCGCACCTGTGGGGGACTATAGGCCCACAGAAAACCCTGTCGCACCATGGAAGCTTCAGCTACTTGGTCTCCCTGGTGGTTCAAGAGAGGGAGCCAGGCACAGCAGGCCAGCTGCAGCGTCCAGAGAAGGTCATCCCGGAGACCGCACAGGAGGAGAAAGAGATAGACAGACAAAGGAAGAGAGTGGAGGCAAGTCAGGCTACAGCAGGCTGTGCTTCAGAGACTAAACAAAGCAGAGGAAGCCTTATACCCACTTGCTGTGGGAACCCACTGTGCAACCCTGTCACCCGTCGGTGCCCTGTACATATTTACCTGCAAGTCATCAGTAAAAAGGTAAAAGAGACTTTCCTGCGTGTGTGCATTCTTCCCTTCTACTCCCAGCAACATCTATAGACTATTCCAGCTCTACCTAAACAATCTCAGCTCCACTACAACCCGCTTCCCCAAACTACGCTGCCCCAGAGGCCCAGTCCTGCCTGCGGAGGACTATACCTTCTCAGTCGCAATACAACCGACTTCTGGAGGACTGTGGTGGCGCTGGTGATATCTCACCAGGTACTGCAGGTGGCGTCACGACAAACAACAAACAGGTACATAATCCCCTGGGTGCTACAGAAGCTTGCAGAGAAAAACTTGGATTGAAAGATTGACACCTATTCTGTGTTTTGGAGACACTCCTGGTTTTGGCACATAAACACTGATGGACACTAATCAGTGAAATCATGCAGCATGAAGGGGGCCTAAGTATTTGCTGACAGTACCAAAATATGTAGATAGTGGTGAGTGAGTCTACTCGTTACTATTTGCTATTTGCACAGATAGTATGATATTCATGATACTTGTTATTCAGCAAGTTTTTTGGATTTTACTTATGCTTTTCAGCTCACTCGAATATCAGGTTTCCTGACTGATTTTCAGCCAATAAACATGCTGGGATTGCTTGCCAGTCATAGTAATGCCATATCCATCATTGATAATGGTGGCACTACTGTGATTGCCAAGCGCAGTATAACCAAAGAAAAAAAATATACCCGAGCCGAATAGCATGAGGTTTGGGGGGGATGGGGCTGTAAAAAGACAGACATAGATGAGAACATGCTCAAACGGCATGGGAGCAGTATACAGACATGATGTACACTTTTTGTATATTGTTCTGCCATACAGCTGTGACAGAACCTAATGAAAATAGATAGAATACATAGATCAGGCTTACGGTACCGTCACATGATTCAATGTCATTAAGTTATCACCAACGTTCTCACGGGAGCGGGGTCAATAGGACATCTTTTTGACATCATTTAGTTAGGACATCATTTTGACACTTGACTTAAAAAATATGTCCATATTAACTTCCCAGTCACCACGTCGAGGCGAGTCTCTTGAACTGGGTTCCTAACCAATCGCCCATGATACAATTGCTCTCTGTTGTCACTTTTTATAACTTGCCCATACAAAAGGAGGTTTTAATCCAGGTAGAGGCAGAAATTGCCAGCAGCAATTCTGGACAGCAGAAGGCAGGCTGTCACCCTAAAAACAGTGGTGAAAACTCTGACTTGTTCTGTGTCTTCAGCTCTCAAAAGAGTTATTGTTCTGATGGTATTACAGAGTGGCTCCTTAAACTGTCCCTGCTGGAGTATCTCTCCCTCCCTACTCTACACTGACGTAGTAAACACAGCAGGTAGCCCTCAAAAGGGCTTTTGTGTTATGAAGAGGCCTAAACACTAGAGATGAGCGGTGTTCAATTCGATTTGTTCGCCAATCTCAAATTCAAGCTGTTTTGGGCGGTGTTCGAGGCATTCGTCGAATTAGAACAATTAACTTGAAATTCGGCAGTTCGCGGTTATGCTCGATAACGCTTCGATCACCAAAAGCTTAACCCTAACCCTAACCCTAACCATGTTAATGACTGTGAATATCCAGTTTATGGGTATAGTGTGCGAAGGGAGGGGAGTTGTACCAGTGCTGCAGAAATGATAGCGATCTCCATTTTTTTTTCTCAAAACTGCAGATACAGTGGGGCAGTGCAGGCTGTCATCCAATCACACATACACACAGCAAAGTGCATTTTTTGCACACAAGCAAGGTTATGCATCATTGGCTGTGTAAACATGTCCTTAGCCCTATAAAGACCCAGCCATTTTCTCCATCGCCACCATTTGCTCATTGCTGTAGCTCTGTGTCAGACGGCACTGCTGCTGCTGTGGGCGATATAGAGCGAAATCAAGCAATTGTGTTCTGATTCAGCTAGTGAGGTAGATAGATAGGTTTAGGGAGTAGGGACTGGAGGTAGTGTGTGAATTTTAGGAGTATCAGTCCTTTTGAGGGCTGCTTCATAGGAGTAGCAATTAGGGACTAGGGACTAGTTGTCCAGCAGCCCCTTTTCAGGTGTACTTCATAGAAGCAGGGACTAGTTGTAATTTCAGCCCTTTTTAGGGCTAGGTTAGAGCAGTCCCTATTAGTTTTTGTCAGGCAGAAGTGTGCCAGTGCTGTGCAAGCATTTTTAACAGCATCTGGCCACACCTAGCTGTTGGAGTCCTTTAGGGCAGGTAGTGTAGCACTGCTGTGAAGAAAGCTACACCACCTGCCTTAGTAGGAATTTTTTGGCTGCAGCTAGTCCAGGCAATTTGTTTGGGCTAGTACTGTAGCAGTGCCACTAAAAAAGAAGTAGTGTAGGCCACTTCTAATACAAACAACTACACCACCTGTGTAGTCACTTACTTCTAGTTTTTAACTGCACCTTGCCCAGGTCTCACTTTGGGCCAAGTAGCAATGCCACTAAAAAAAGTAGTGTATGCCACTTCTAATAAAAACTACAAGTAAGTGACTACACAGGCGGTATATTTGTTTGTAACTGCACCTTGCCCAGGTCTCACTTTGGGTAAGTAGCAGTGCCACAAAAAGAAGCCAGTGTAGGCCACTTCTAATGCAAACAAATACATCGCCTGTGTAGTTACTTACTTCTAGTTTTTAACTGCACCTTGCCCAGGTCTCACTTTAGGTCAAGTAGCAGTGCCACTAAAAAAGAAGTAGTGTAGGCCACTTCTAATACAAACAACTACACCGCCTGTGTAGTCACTTACTTCTAGTTTTTAACTGCATCTTGCCCAGGTCTCACTTTGGGTGAAGTAGTAGTGTTGGTTCAGTCACCTCTGCTTGATTTACATCCAGCTTTTTGTTGTCCAACAAATGTACAGTTGCAAATTTTGTCCCATACAAAATGAGTGGCAAAAGGCCTGCTGTTGGTGGGAATGGGAGTAGGCGTGGTGGAAAAGGAAAAAAAAGTTTGTGTCCGTGGGGTAGATGCTAAATCTACATTAACATCTACTGAAGAAAGACAATCTTTCAGGCAAAGTAAGATGTCAACTTCTTTACGTGGCCAGTCGGATATAATCCCTTTCTTACAGACACGAGCATCGGTACCACTTATAAATGAGGAACAAAAACAGCAGGTGCTTGAATGGATCGCAAGTGCTCCATCAAGTGGTCTCTCCTCCACCTCAACTACTACATCACAAACCCTCCAGTCATCTGAGGTGTCAGCCCAATCGCACTTCATTCCTCCAAGCTCCCTGGTCTCCAACCGCCCTACTGAGTCTGGGGTAACACACATGGTTGAGTCTGCAGAACTTTTCAGTCACACAATAGCCTGGGAATCAGAAGTCAGCTCCAAAGCTGCAGTGAGTCCAGACGAGTTAATGATCTGCCCTGATGCCCAGAAGCTTTGTGAGTCTGATCCAGGCCCAGATGAAGAAGGTTCTGACGTTCATGTAGACCCTCATTCCCTAACTGTAACTACTCTTGCTGGGCACAAGGAGGATGATGCTGATGAGACTCAGTTTGTCAATCCAATCCAGTACCTAAGTTTTCGGTCAAGGCAGGAAGAGGTTGTCTCTGAGGAGGACAAGGGATGTGAGAACACAGAGGATGATGATGAGGTTGGAGATCCCACTTACTGTCAACCCACAGTAAGCCAGTCGATGAGGTCAGCACAGGAGGTGGAGGAGGATGCTACTGACGATGAGGTTAGGTTGCGCCTTCCTGGACATAGATGTAGTACTGGAAGCACGTCAACAACTGCATCCGCAGCCACAACTCTGCCTCTGAGCAGTAGTCGTGATGCCTCTGCAGCTCGCATGGGCTCAAAGTCTTGCCTAGCCTGGGCCTTCTTTGACATCGCCAAGGATCTCCCAAATCATGTCATCTGCAAGATTTGTCACCAAACTCTGAGTAGAGGCCAAAAGCTCAGTAGCTTGAGTACTTCATGTATGAACCGCCACATAGACATGAAGCACAAGTCGCAGTAGAAAGCTCACCGTGCTAGAATGCGGGGTTCCGGGGCGGGCCTGCCACCATATGCCCCATCAAGTGCATCCGGGTGCTCTTCATCGTCTGTGACTGTGTGGACAGCTGTCACACATGCTTTGGGATGTAGACCTTCCACCTCTTTACCCGCAACAGGCAGTGTGATTGGCAGGTCGTCACTTGGTTTTCAAGTGGACAATACTGCTGGTGTTGAGCTCTCTCAGAGCGCCACCTTTGGATGAAGGCAACAGTACATGTTCATCTGCACCTTCCTCCCAGACCTGCAGTTTGCCAGTGACACCCTACTCAACCCCATCTCAACACAGCAGCCAGTCCTCCTTCCCTCAGACATGTGGACAAGTAAAAGGCCATTTCCTCCACGTCATGAGAAAGCTAAGCGCTTAAATTTCACCATCTGTAAGCTCTTGGCTTCAGAAATGCTGCCTTTCCGCCTGGTGGACACGGAGGATTTTCGAGACCTTATGTCCTGTAGTGCCCCAGTACCAGATGCCCAGTCGCCACTACTTCTCCAAGAAAGGTGTGCCTGCGCTACACCAGCATGTCGCAGACAACATCACCGCTTCCTTGAGAAACTCTCTGTGTGCATTTCACCACAGACACTTGGACCAGTAAGCATGGACAGGGGCGTTACATGTTGCTGACTGGGCACTGGGTAACTGGTGAGAGTTGGAGAAGGGTCTGCTGTCCAATTTTTGCCGTCCCCACGAGTTGTTCGTCAATCCTCTGTAGGTAGGAGTTCCTCCACTGCTTCTGCCTCCTCAACCTCGTCTCGGTCCTCCACCTCTGCCCAAAGCCTGTCTGGTAATGCCACCCGCATTGTAACTGCAGAGAAGGAATCCTGCACACCTCCCAACTATGCCGGCAGCAAGGCTCAACGTCATCAGGCGGTCTTTACCCTCAAATGCCTTGGAAACGTAAGTCACACAGCTGAGGAGTGGTGGTCAGCTCTGGCGACCGAGTTTCAGCAATGGTTGTCTCAACTCAACCTGCAGCCAGGGAATGCCGTGTGTGACAATGCTGCAAACCTGGTTGCGGCCCTTCGCCGGGGCAATATCACACACGTGCCTTGTATGGCTCACGTGTTGAATCTGGCTGTCCAGCCATTTTTGACACCCTATCCCGGGCTAGATGGGCTTCTGCAGAGGGCACGATCGCTGTGTGCACACTTCAGGCGTTTGCATCCCGCAGCTCAACGACTTGCTTCGCTTTACAAGTCTTTCGGCTTGCCTGTTCTCCAGCTGAAATGTGATGTGCCGACACGCTGGAATTCTACTCTGCACGTGTTGCAGCGACTGTGGCAGCACCGCCAAGCCCTCTTGCAATATGTTATGATGTATAGCCTGGGCCAACGAGATCCAGAGGTGGGGCAGATCACGCTTCAGGAGTGGTCTCAGATCAAGGACCTATGCACCCTTCTGCACAGTTTTGAGATGGCGACGAAGATGTTTAGTGCTGACGATGCCATGATCAGCATGACTATTCCGGTGATCTACATGCTGGAGCTGACACTAAACAATATTTGGAGTCAGGTGGTGGGACAAGAAAAGGTGGAGGAAGTACAGGAGGAGTCCTATGCGGAAGGGATGACAACATCTCCAAGGTTCTCTCGGTCGGCAGCAACAAGACGGCAGGCATGGGAGGGTGGTGGAGAGGGATTAACGAGGGTGCATGGTAGCAGCCAAACTGCTGAGGAAGGTGCAGGAGCCCAGGAAGAAATGAAGGAGGAACTGGCGATGGGCATGGAAGAGTCAGCAGATGAGGGAGACCTTGATGACATTTCTGTTATGTGAGGTTGGGGGGAGAGGGCAGAGAAAGGAAGCATGATTCTGACCTCCCCACCACCAACACAACAAGGACTTGGTCCTCCTGGATGCGCAAGACACGAGCGCCTTCTTGCTGCACTACCTGCAACATGACCCTCGGATTGTCCGAATTAGAAGCAATGCCAACTACTGAGTTGCCACACTCCTCGATCCCCGATACAAGACCAAATTTGCTGACATTATTCCAGCCATACAAAGGGACACACGTATGCAGGAGTATCAGCAGAAGCTGATACATAATCTGAAATCGGCTTTTCCACAAATCACCAGTGGTATACAGAGTGAATCTCACATTTCTCTCTTGTCAACCATGGGACTGTCGAGTCATCGTCACTCACACCATACCAGTAACACCATAGGTGGTGGTGTTAACACCCAATTTCTTTGCCTCGTTCCACAATTTTTTCAGACCTTCTTTTGTAAGGCCTGAAGAAACGAGAAGTCTGACACATAGTCAACGCCTGGTGCGGATGGTACACGAGTATCTCCAACTTAACATCGATGCCATGACTGGGGAACTGGACTCTTGCTCATTTTGGGCTTCCAAAATGGAAAAATGGCCTGAGCTCGCCACTCATGCCTTGGAGATCTTGTCATGCTCCGCAGCCAGCGTTCTCTCGGAACGTGTCTTCAGCACTGCTGGTGGTGTGCTTACAGAAAAGCGCACGCGTTTGTCCACCCAGAATGTGGACAGACTAACGTTCATAAAGATGAACAAGGCATTGTTCCGCAAGGACTTTTCTACTCCTGTGTCATCCTGAGGAGAATGAAGCCTTGTGGTTTTTGGCCTAAAAGCAACCATTTAAATTTTGTAACTGTGGGGCAATTGATGCCACTTAAGTGGTGTCTGTGCCCAAATTTTTTGAAAAAATGGAGACTCTTCTTGTAGTCCCCTAAATGTGACACAATGCTCATAAAGCACGCATGAAGCCTTACATATAGTGAGGGAAAACATCACCAAATACTCCTTGTCTGAACATGGCCTTACAGATACTGAAGTAAAACTCACCAAGTACTCATCATCTGAACATGGCCTTACAGATAGTGAAGTAAAACTCACCAAGTACTCCTCGTCTGAACGTGGCCTTACAGATACTGAAGTAAAACTCATCAAGTTCTCCTCGTCTGAACGTGGCCTTACATATAGTGAGGAAAAACATCACCAATTACTCCTCATCTGAGCATGGCCTTACAGATGGTGAGTTCTACTTCACTAAGTTCTCCTCGTCTGAACGTGGCCTTACATATAGTGAGGAAAAACATCACCAAATACTCCTCGTCTGAGCATGGCCTTACATATAGTGAGGAAAAACATCACCAAATACTCCTCGTCTGAGCATGGCCTTATGGCCACTTTACACACACCAACTTCTGTGTCCAACTTCTGACCAACTTACTGGTTGCAGTGAAATCATGGACACATTGCTCCATTTTGTGGCTGTGTACAAATGGAACAATGTGTCCATGATTTCACTGCAACCAGTAAGTTGGTCAGAAGTTGGACAGATAAGTTGGTGTGTGTAAAGTGGCCATTACAGATAGTGAAGTAAAACTCACCAATTACTCCTCGTCTGAATGTGACCTTACTAAAACTGAAGTAAAACTCTCTAAATACTCTTCGTCTGCATGATGCCTTACAAATACTGAAGTAAAACTCACCAAGTACTCCTTGTCTGAATGTGGCCTTACAGATAATGAAGTAAAACTCATCAATTACGCCTCGTCTGAACGTGGCCTTACATATAGTGAGGAAAAACATCACCAAATACTCCTCGTCTGAGCACGGCTTTACAGATAGTGGTGTAAAACTCACCAAGTACTCCTCGTCTGAACGTGGCCTTACATATAGTGAGGAAAAACATCACCAAATACTCCAGTATCTGTAAGGACACATTCAGACGAGAAGTAAAAGTCACCAAGTTCTCCTCATCTGAACGTGGCCTTACATATAGTGAGGGAAAACATCACCAAATACTCCTTGTTTGAACATGGCCTTACAGATACTGAAGTAAAAGTCACCAAGTACTCATCATCTGAACATGGCCTTACAGATAGTGAAGTAAAGCTCACCAAGTTCTCCTCGTCTGAACGTGGCCTTACATATAGTGAGGAAAAACATCACCAAATACTCCTCGTCTGAATGTGGCCTTACAGATAGTGAAGTAAAACTCACCAAGTACTCCTCGTCTGAACGTGGCCTTACATGTAGTGAGGAAAAACATCACCAAATACTCCTCGTCTGAACATAGCCTTATGGTGGGTTTACATGCTCCAACGTCGGTCCGATATTGGATCCGACGGCGCGGGAGCGCGCTTTTTCTGGCCGGAATTCAAAGAATCGCATCGGAGGTTTACACAGCGCGATATCGGGATACAACGTCTCTACGATGTCTACGCCCCCCGACCCAGGAACGACCATTTAACATGGTAGTGAATGGGGGACTTTGTACTTCACATCGGAGTTGGGTTGTCACACAGCACGATCCTACTCCAACCTGCATCCGATATCGGGCCGTTGAATAGCACGCTAATTAGATCCCCGATATCGATTTGACATCGTTCGTGCGTTGTATGGTGTAAATGACCAATACGATGCACGAACGATATCGGGTCCAACGCACGAACCACGTGACTTTTGGTCGGAGTTGGATGCCGATATCAGGACATGTAAACCCACCATTACAGATAGTGAAGTAAAACTCACCAAGTACTTCTCGTCTGAACGTGGCCTTACAGATAGTGAAGTAAAACTCACCAAGTACACCTCGTCTGAATGTGGCCTTACTAAAACTGAAGTAAAACTCTCCAAATACTCATCGTCTGCATGATGCCTTACAAATACTGGAGTGAAAACGGATTTTAGAGGGTATGACATGCCTATATCTGTGTCTCCTCCTTTTACTCGTCCATCTCTTTTCTTTTCGCATTTTATATGTACTTGTCACTTTTCCATGTGTTTGTTGTGTGTTTTGAGTAGTTTGCCACCTTTTGGACACCAAGGTGTTTTCTATGTGTTTGTATGTGTTTGTGTTTGCCTGCCATTGTTTTCAATGGGGTTCGACGAACACACATCAAATTCGACGAATCAAATCGAATTCGGACATCGGGGTGGTGGCTCATCTCTACTAAACACTCTCCCTGCAGGAAGAAAAAGAAAAGGGCGCATGTGTAGATACACAGGCTATTTGTATAAATAAAAAGTGCCTGTGCACTCGCCTATAATGGTTGTGTATGTCTACACAACCAAGATTAAACGTGTGGGTAACGGGGCTCCGTGTCGCCTCTCTCTAATAATGCTGCCATCCTGCCAGTGATTGCGTTCACAACTCCGTGCTCCGCGAATTTCACGTGGTCCTACCGGACCGGATACCGCATCACCGCAGGTCCTCAGTATCTTTATCCCAGTAATTAGGTGACCGCACCTCAACCCTCCAGATATGCCAGGCTGCTCCTGCCGCTTTGGCTCCGTAGAGAGAACTCACATAAAAACAACGGTCTCAGGGAGCACCAAAGGAATACTGGACTAATTAGTGGATAAGAACCGACCTTTATTCTTCCTCCAATACCACTGCCACAACGCGTTTCGACGGTCTAAGCCGTCTTCATCAGGTGGGGTAAAGGAGAATGTTACAATGACAGCTTTATAAAGGGGTGGTGTTTTACATAATTTAGACCACATGTTGTAATCACTTAACCCTTTCATTGCAAAACTCTATATAATACATTCTTTACCAATTAACCTCTTATTTCCCCTTGAACCAGCATTGTGTACTCATATTTAAAAACTTTTTACCTGAATTCATAAACTCACAATTCTTAATAAAAACGTCCTATCTATATTTAAAAATATTTAATAAAAAAAAAATATATATATATATATATCTATATCTATAATATAAAAGCCGAAGGCCGCTTCCGGAAAACCCGAAGGGTATTTCCGTGATGGCCTCCGGACCCATGCTGGTGACGTCACCAGTGCACTGTAGCCGGGCTGCGCCGGCCAGGAACGTTCCCCTCTGTCCCAGCCACCTCCTCTTGCCCGCTCCAGCCGCCTCTGCCCTCCAGCCAGCCGCTCCAGCCGCCTCTCACCTCCACACAGCCGCTCCAGCCGCCTCTCACCTCCACACAGCCGCTCCAGCCGCCTCTCACCTCCACACAGCCGCTCCAGCAGCCTCTCACCTCCACACAGCTGCTCCAGCCGCCTCTCATCTCCAGACAGCCACTCCAGCCGCCTCTCACATCCAGACAGCCGCTCCAGCCGCCTCTGCCCTCCAGCCAGCCTCCACTCGCCTCTGCCCTCCAGCCAGCCTCCCCTGGCCTCTGGCCTCCAGCCAGCCTCCCCTGGTCTCTGCCCTCCAGCCAGCCTCCCCTGGCCTCTGCCCTCCAGCCAGCCTCCCCTGACCTCTGCCCTCCAGCCAGCCTCCCCTGGCCTCCGCCCTCCAGCAAGCCTCCCCCTCCAGCCTCCGCTCTCCCCTCCAGCCTCCGCTCTCCCCTCCAGCCTCCGCTCTCCCCTCCAGCCTCTCCCCTCCAGCCTCCGCTCTCCCCTCCAGCCTCTGCTCTCCCCTCCAGCCTCTCCCCTCCAGCCTCCGATCTCCCCTCCAACCTCTGCTCTCTCCTCCAGCCTCCGCTCTCCCCTCCAGCCTCTCCCCTCCAGCCTCCGCTCTCCCTCCCACCTCCGCTCTACCCTCCAGCCTACCGCTCTCCCCTCCAGGCTCTGCCCCCCGCCTCCCTCTCCCCTCCAGCTTTCCCCTCCCGCCTTCGCTCCTCCCCTCCAGCCTCCGCTCTCCCCTCCAGCCTCTGATCTCCCCTCCAGCCTCTCCCCTTCCAGCCTCCGCTCTCCCCCTCCAGCCTCTGCTCTCCCCACCAGCTCTCCTCTCCACCTCCGCTCTCCCCTCCAGCCTCCCCTCTCCCCTCCAGCCTCCGCTCTCCCCCTCCAGCCTCCGCTCTCCCCCCAGCCTCCGCTCTCCCCTCCAGCCCCTCCGCCTCCATCCTCTCCAGCCTCCGCTCCTCCCCTCCAGCCTTTCCCCTCCACCGCCTCCGCTCTCCCCTCCAGCCTCTGCTCTCCCCTCCCGCCTCTGCTCTCCCCTCCCCGCCTCTGCTCTCCCCTCCAGCCTCCGCCTATCCCCTCCCGCCTCCGCTCTCCCTCCAGCCCTCCCCTCCAGCCTCCGCTCTCCCCTCCAGCCTCTCCCCTTCACCTCCAGCTCCTCCCCTCCAGCCTCCGCTCCCCCTTCCAGCCTCCGCTCTCTCCTCCAGCCTCTGCTCTCCCCTCCAGCTCTCCCCTCCAGCCTCCGCTCCCCTCCAGCCTCGTCTCTCCCTCCAGCCTCTCCCCTCCAGCCTCCGCTCTCCCCTCCAGCCTCTCCCCTCCAACCGCCCTTTCCCCTCAGCCTCCGCTTCCCCTCCAGCATCCTGCTTTCCCCTCCAGCCTCTGCTCTCCCCTCCCCCCTCCGCTCTCCCCTCCCCCTCTCCCCTCCAGCCTCCGCTCTCCCTTCCAGCCTCTGCTCTCCTCTCCAGCCTCTCCCCTCCAGCCTCCGCTTTCCCTCCCTCCTCTGCTCTCACCCTCCCAGCCTCTGCTCTCCCCTCCCCCTGCTCTCCCCTCCAGCCTCCGCTCATTCCCTCCGCCTCCACTCTCCCCTCAGCCTCTCCCCTCCAGCCTCTCTCTCCCCTCCAGCCTCTCCCCTCCAGCCTGCTCTCCCCTCCAGCCTCTCCCCTCCAGCCTCTCCCCTCACCTCTCCCCTCAGCCTCTGCTCTCCCCTCCAGCCTTCCCCTCCAGCCTCGCTCCCCCTCCAGCTCTGCTCTCCCCTCCAGCCTCTCCCCTCCAGCCTCCGCTCTCCCCTCCAGCCTCTGCTCTCCCCTCCAGCCTCTGCTCTCCCCTCCAGCCTCTGCTCTCCCCTCCCGCCTCTGCTCTCCCCTCCTGCCTCTCCCTCCCGCCTCCGCTCTCCCCTCCCACCTCTCCCCTCCAGCCTCCGCTCTCCTTTCCAGCCTCCGCTCTCCCTCCAGCCTCCGCTCTCCCCTCCTGCCTCTCCCCTCCAGCCTCCGCTCTCCCCTCCTGCCTCTCCCCTCCAGCCTCTGCTCTCCCCTCCAGCCTCCCCTGTCCTCTGACCTCCAGCCTCCCCTGTCCTCTGACCTCCAGCCTCCCTGTCCTCTGACCTCCAGCCTCCCCTGTCCTCTGACCTCCAGCCTCCCCTGTCCTCTGCCCTCCAGCCTCCCTCCAACCTCCCTGTCCTCTGCCCTCCAGCCTCCCCTGTCCTCTGCCCTCCAGCCTCCCTGTCCTCTGCCTTCCCGCCTCCCCTGTCCTCTGCCCTCCTCACCCCTCCATCCTTCCCTGTCCTCTGCCCTCCTCACCCCTCCAACCTCTCCTGTCCTCTGCCCTCCTCACCCCTCCAGCTTCCGCTCTCCTCACCCCTCCAGCTTCCGCTCTCCTCACCCCTCCATATGCAATGTACAGTATGTGTATATACAGTATGTGTGTATGTAGTCACTTCCCTCACTTTGTCCGCACTTCCCTCACTTTGTCCGCACTTCCCTCACTTTGTCCACACACGCACACACACACACTCCACTATAGTTAGCACAGGCCCTGCATCAGCCGCCTGGATCCTCAGTCGACATGTCGCCACCCCCCAACTACTGGATCCAATATAGCATCCAAGAAGTCTTGCCAAACTTCCCGGACGCCATATTGGATCCAGTCGTCTGCGGGCGGCGACATGTCGACTCAGGATCCAAGCGGCGGGGAAGACGCAGGGTCGGTGCTAACTATAGCGGAGTGTGTGTGTGTGTATGTATGTATGTGTGTGCTGACCACTCTGCCCACGGCGCTGCGCTGACCACTCTGCCCACGGTGCTGCGCTGACCACTCTGCCCATGGCGCTGCGCTGACCACTGCCCACGCCAGTGTGCTGACCAATCTCACCGCACTCACTGCTAACCACTGAGCCACCGCACTTACTGCTAACCACTGAGCCACCGCACTCACTGCTAACCACTGAGCCACCGCACTCACTGCTAACCACTGAGCCACCGCACTCACTGCTAACCACTGAGCCACCGCACTCACTGCTAACCACTGAGCCACCGCACTCACTGCTAACCACTGAGCCACCGCACTCACTGCTAACCACTGAGGCACCGCACTCACTGCTAACCACTGAGGCACCGCACTCACTGCTAACCACTGAGGCACCGCACTCACTGCTAACCACTGAGCCACCGCACTCACTGCTAACCACTGAGCCACCGCACTCACTGCTAACCACTGAGCCACCGTACTCACTGCTAACCACTGAGCCACCGCACTCACTGCTAACCACTGAGCCATCGCACTCACTGCTAACCACTGAGGCACCGCACTCACTGCTAACCACTGAAGCACCGCACTCACTGCTAACCACTGAGGCACCGCACTCACTGCTAACCACTGAGCCACCTGTATACACACAATTCATTTCACCACACTCCCCTAACTATTAGTAAATAGACTATATATGGATTCTAGACTACCGATTCTTTAGAATCGGGCCTCCATCTAGTATATATATATGTATACATATATTTTTTTTTTTTTTAATTAGATATATACTTAAAACTACGTAAAACTATGGGGATTTTGTAACCAATTCAGTTGGCGACTTTTAACCTTTTCAGATTTGATGGTTTGATGTGTTTTCCATCGTGAGGTTCAAAACCTCCAAGGTGCAGGGTGCCTCTTTTTTGTGAATCCAAAAAAACTTCCTATAGACTGGGAGTATATAATGCCACATTGCTATAGATTGTAGGACTGAAAACCCCCACAAATTATTAAAGTCACCCTGGGAACCCTCTCAGGGTGTCTTCACAATGCTATACTGTGATTTCCAGCCCCCAATACAAAAGTTAAATTTCTTAAAGAGACAGTACCCTTTTATATACAATGGCCAAAAATAACGTTTTAGAATTGCCTACTACTATTATAAACCCAACAAATTGTTCAAATCACCCTGAGAACCTTGTTAGTATGTGTTGACAATGCTATACTGCGATTTCCAGCCCCCAATTCAAACCTTAAATTTATTAGAGACAGTACACTTTCATATAAAATGTCTGAAAATAACCTTGTACATTTGCCCACTACTATTACAAAGCCAATACAACCCAATACTGTCCATTTTCATGGTCATAACCTATGTTTCCAGTAGCCAAATACCCAACAACAGTAAAGGTACCTTTACACGCTGCTACAGAAGGTTAGAAACAACCGGGTTTTGGAGACAAATGTATCTTGCACCGTCAAATCAACCCGAGGTAGCGGCGTGTAAACTAGCTTGTTGCCACCCGTCACTTTCGGCACCTGTTTCAGAGCAGTGCTCTAAAACAGGTTGATTTCAACCCGATGGTAGCGGCGTCTAAATAAGGTAGGGTAAGGTTTTTTCGCCACCTAGTTAACTCCCTGGGGCGTGACACAGCCTCCGTGAAATCGCCCCCCTTCAGCGATCATTGGAGGAAGCTCCTGCGTTACAATTGGTTGTCCCTGCATAGGGCGGCATATTTAAGGAGCTGACCAGTCACACTACACAATTGCAATAGCATCATGTATTAGCCAGCCTTCCTGCGCTGGCTGGCCAATCATGATGCTATTGCATTGTCCAATCATCGTACGAGCGTCTCGTAATCCACAACTCTGGCACGCCTATGTGTTGTCCCTGCTGCACCAGGTCCTCCCATATTACCTTCTGTAGCGGCGTATAAATGAGGGACGGTGCTCTACAGAAGGTAACTTGTGGCACTCGGCGGTGCCTCCAGAGGTAGATTACACGCCGCTACAAGGTGCTCTACAGAAGGTTTAAAGGCGGTATCGGGTACCGTTTGTAACCGTTGGTACGTGCTTGTGCACGTGAGAGACCCGGTTGTTTCCAACCTTCTGTAGTGGCGTGTAAAGGTACCTTAAGGGCTACTTAAAAAATTATCGCAATGAGAAAAATGAGCTAAGTGACAACCCGAAAGGGCAAACGAATTTCCTACCTAGCTGCCACATGTCATGACTTCAAAGGTGTGTTGTGGGGTTACCCGCACAAGATTGAACGGCTGAAAACAAATCGAGAAAGATATAAGAGGAACAACATTAAACCTTCTCGAATTTAATGGTTTGATGTATTTTCAATCATAAGGTTCAAACCCTCAGGGTACAAAGTGCCCATCTTATAAAGAAAGTAAGTTTCTGGATTTATAAGTGTACTCAATCTATCTTGTCCATTATCCACAATGTGGTCAATGATGGTTATTTTCATTTTACTCGGGTCTTTGTGGTGATAATTTGCATAGTGTCTTGAGACGCTATGTAATTGATATCCTGCCTTTATATTAAATCTATGTTTATTTAATCGGGCATGGGCCGTTTGAATTGTCCGGCCAATGTATTGCAAGCCACAAGGGCACTCCAACAGATATACCACATAGGTGGATTGGCATGTTACTCTGTTTGATCTGAAAAACCTCATTAGTGGTATTAGATTTAAAGGTTTTTGCATTATTGGTTATAACGCCGCAACACATGCATTTAGGTGTATTGCATGCGAAACAACCTCCTGTGTTAGTATTGGTCGTTATATTCCTCATTTTTTTCTTTCTATTCGTGTTACTGGGAGCAAGCAAGGTTTTTAAACTTCTATTCTTCCTGAAGATGATATTTGGTTTCTCTGGAATGCAGTGGTATTGGAGGAAGAATAAAGGTCGGTTCTTATCCACTAATTTGTCCAGTATTCCTTTGGCGCTCCCTGAGACCGCTTTACCATTGTTTTTATATAAACACTCTCCCTAGCAGTTCAGTGATCTCTCCCTATGCTTATCTAATGCAAAATGGCAGCAGCAAGGCTTAAATAGACCTTATGATGCTGGACGGCCAGCCAATCATGGTAATGACACAACCAAGATGTCTGCGGCATTACTGTGATTGGTTTAGAAGCCCAGCATGTTTAGTGGCTGCAAAGGAGGCACCAAAACAGAAGTCGTGACATCTGAATATAGCAAGGAGAGTACACAAATACTCACAGAATATTGAGTAACACGAATTCCGTACTATCCATGTGAATAGCGAATAGTAACAAATACACTCATTCATCACTAATCACAGGTTACATGTAAAAAATGCCTTCTTATGGAAATTGAAGGATTTGAGAATCACAGGTTACAGGCAAAAAAAAAACAATTTTTAAGGGAAACAGAAGAATTTGAGAATTACAGGCTAGAGGCCAAACACAGCCTTTTTAGGGGAAACTGAAGGATATGAGGTTCACAGGCTAAAGGCAAAAAAGTGCACTTTTAAGGTACCTTTACACGCCGCAACTGTGGGAGACAATTTTGGCAGCGATATTTCGTCCTAGCAATATAGCTGCCAAACTGCCTCCTTATTGTAAATCGGGAATTTGGCGGCGATAAAACCAATGTCGTCTGGTTTCGACTGCTCCAAAATCGAAACCAGGCGACAATGGCTTTATTCCAGCGAAAAATATCGCCGCCAAAATTGTCTCCCGGGGTTGCGGCGTGTGAAGGTACCCTTAAGGTACCTTTACACGTGGTAACTTTTCTAGGAATTTGACTGGCAACTTACTGGTTGCAGTGAAATCATGGAGACATTGTTCTATCTTGTTGCTGTGTACAAATGGAACAATGTGTCCCTGATTTCACTGCAACCAGTAAGTTGTCAGTGAAATTCCTAGAAAAGTTGCCGCGTGTAAAGGTACCCTTAGGGGAAACTAAAGGATTTGGCAATCCCTTCCTGTATGCAAAAAACGTGGCTTTGTCAGCATACACACACTTGCTCTCAGCACAAAATGCCTATGTCCAAATACACAATCTTGCCCTCCTATGATATGTAAAACACAATTGAGTAGCTAGCTATTTAATTGTGTAACATGGAAAGAGCAGCACGAAGCAGCATGAAGCAGCATTGTCCCTAGCAGTAACATTCTCAGAATTGCGAAGTCGACAAGTGGCCGCTTCTTATATCCATGTGACTTTGGCAGCCAATGACACAAACCTCTGTGTCTTCAACTTGTGGATGTTTTATGCAACCTGTTTGGCTACTGGCTCGGAACATCCACAAAGAAAGTGAGGGAAAAATAAAATGGAGTCCAGCGCTCTTCTGACCTCTTCACACCGTATCCCCTCATCAAAGACATCCTGCCCGCTATCCTACACTGTCAGAAGGTAGGAGAAAAGCATCACTTAAACACAGTAATGCTTTTTAAATCCGCGTTCACTAACTTTTTGGCAAATTGCTTGGGTTTGCCAAACCTGAACCAAATCTGCCATGTTTCACGTGTTGACTGCGTTGCAGTCCATGAGTGTTGCGACTGTGATTTACATCTGAGTTTTTTTTCCTTTAGTTAATGCTGTAGTCTATGCTGTGTGCGGCTCTGCAGGTGGAGGTGAGGTGGAGGGGTGTGTCATAGCATTCAGATCTCCACTCTCTCAGCCTTGAAGTATTTCCACTCCCCTTCAACCGGGTGTCACAGATAAAGTTCATTCTCTACTAGGACCCCATGAAGTGAAGATGTGCTGTACTGAGCTGTGCAGCTACTGCCATTCTCTTCCATAGGAGCTGCTGGGTTTTCCCGGTCTGTGGGTGGAGGTAGGGGCTCTTAGCCTAGGGCTGATCAGGAGCAAAGGAAATGGTGGCAGCCTGTATGTCCTCATGTGGCGCCCTGCTCACGCAGGTTGCCAAAGCCTTCCCCACTGTACAGCTGGGTTTCCACAGCAGGTACTTACTACATGCAACACCTTCCACCCCAGCACAGTAGGGGGAGCTAGACTCACTAACTTTAAGTGAGGTCCCCTTTAAATACTGCTGCTGGTGGTGGAGTTAGTTAGTGTGCAGATGATAGGAGAGCTGCGAAGACGTCCTGGTGCTCTGTGCCGCAGTTAGGCCCGAACCAGTGACACGGAGTGGCCCTTCTACGTTCAGCCAAGCCTAGGAGTGGGGACAGACAGCCGAAGCTTAGCCAAGGGAGCAGAGGAACTAGTGGAAGTTTTATTATTATTATTATTTATTTATATAGCGCCATTATATTCCATGGCGCTTTACATGCTAAAAGGGCAGACTAGGACAAGTAACATAGTAACAATACAAGTAACAATAAATGTTGACAATTCGGTTGTACAGATACAAGAGGGGAGAAATCCTGTCCGCGAAGGCTCACAGTCTACGAGGGGCGGATGGGGATACAGTGGGAGGGGGAAATTCCAGTCGTGAGACGGTGTGGTGGACCGGGTCTTATTGCAGGTGGTAGGCTTGGTGGAAGAGGTGGGTCTTCAGGCTTCTTTTGAAGGTTCCCAGGGTAGGAGAATATCTGATGTGTTGGGGCAGAGAGTTCCAGAGTATAGGTGAAGCACGGGAGAAATCCTGTATGCGGTTGTGCGAAGAGGAGATGAGGGGGGAGTAGAGGAGAAGCTCTTGGGAGGATCGCAGGTTGCGTGAGGGTAGGTATCGGGAGACCATGTCAGAGATGTATGGAGAGGACAGGTTGTGAATGGCTTTGTATGTCATGGTTAATGTTTTAAACCGGGATCTCTGGAAAGTAGGGAGCCAGTGAAGGGCTTGACAGAGGGGGGAAACAGGGGAGTAGCGGGGAGACAGATGGATTAGGCGGGCAGCGGAGTTCAAGATAGATTGGAGAGGTGCAAGAGAGGTATTGGGGAGGCCGGTGAGCAGGAGGTTGCAGTAATTGAGGCGGGAGATGATGAGAGCTTGAATAAGGGTTTTAGCAGTGTCGTGGTCAAGGAAAGTGCAAATCCTATAGATGTTTTTGAGCTGGAGTCAGCAGGAGGTGGTGAGGGCCTGGATATGGGGCTTGATGGAGAGGGAAAAGTCAAGGATAACCCCGAGGCACTTGGCATGGGGGACTGGAGAGAGAGAGCAGTCGTTGACGACGATGGATAGGTCAGGTAGTGAGGGGGAGCGTCTTGGGGGGAAGACTATGAACTCGGTTTTGTCCATGCTTAAGGAAGTGAGCAGAGAAGAAGGATGAGATGGCGGACAGGCAGTGTGGAATTTTGGATAGAAGGGAGGCGATGTCAGGACCAGACAGGTAGATTTGGGTGTCGTCGGCGTAGAGGTGATATTGGAGGCCATGGGACTTAATGAGTCGCCCTAGGCCGAGACTGTAGATTGAGAACAGCAATGGTCCAAGAACCGAGCCCTGGGGGACCCCGACAGATAGGGGTAGGGCGAGGAGGATGTGTGGGAGTGGGTGACACACCTGATGCCCCTTGCCAGCATGAGGAACAAGACTGCAGATATGGTTGGAAAGGTAGGAGCATCACTAGCCTATTCTGCAGTCCATGGGCTCTGAGGTAATGGAGCAGTCAAAAGCTATATGACATGTAGGCATGACACTTCCAGTAGGTAATGATGAGGGACTGATCCCTCAGCTACACCTCCTGGGACTTTCGATGTCCCACAAGTGTAGTTTTAGTTGTCTTCTTTTGGTTGTCAGTTCCCCTTGGGAACCTCATAATTTTGTTCTTATTTTGCCCTGGGACCACCCAAGAATCCTCAACCACCCGATTCCTCTATACTAGGCCCACCAGAACATCTAGAGATCTCTCCTGTAAATCTACGATTGAACCGGTCTTGGAAAAGTTAATAAACTAATCAATTAACACTCTCTCCAACATCTGGACTTGAAAAAGTTTTCTGGCTGTAGCCATCTTTGTACCAAGTGCAGGAGGTTAAACATCTGGGACCTAAGAGGCTTGTCTCTGTGATAATCACATTGATGCACTCATTGTGCCTTAACCACCAAGGTTGCTCCCAGCCAGGTCAAACTCCCTGCAATGAACTTGCCGTACAGCTTGGCTCCCCAGAGCATAAAGTCATAATAGGCCTTCTGTGGTTTCTTAGTAAAGTATGACACTAGAACCTGTACCTATGCAGACTCTCATTGCATGGCATACTGTCAAACACTGTCAGTAATGCCTCAACTTCATCCCCCAGAGACATCATTTGCAATGCCTCCCTCACTATCTTGCTGGGTCTCATTACTTTGATTTGGAGAGAGTGTGGCCTCCCAGGTGGAGGCAGTTTCTGCCAGGCATAACATAACTGTAGCTGCTTTTGTTGTTCCTGCTTCTGCAGCTGGAAATCTTGCATCATTAGTTTGCTGTTGAGCTTGCTGGTCCTGCTGCCATTTCAGCTGCTGTTGCTGTAAATTGGCCTGTACATAGTGGTGGACCACCAATGCAAGTGTGGCGCCCCTGAGGGGGCACACAGACAGCGCGTAATTTCAAACATTAAGGTAACTATTCCAAAGCAATGGGTATTATTGCTGCTTAGTCATTTGGTGGCGGTTTTCTATGAGAGGCTGTGTCATAATTTTCTGGTATACAATCAGATACCACCGATGATAATTTGAATCGGCAACATAGTGGCTGTAGCTAAAGTTGTGAATATTGGTTTGGTAATTAAACAATTTAATCATATAGAGCACCTTTGCCATTTTTGGCTTGCACACAACATTTGACCAACACTATACCCTATGGATTGAATCGACCCAATTGGATGTCACCAATTATATCTTGCAAACGTTGTCTCCCCACTTGCTAATTGTTGTTTGTACATACCATCACCTCCTTGATCCTTTGTAATTAAATTATATAATAAACTGCATTCTCAAAATGGGCTGTAGATCATTTTTCTCTTGTTAAATTGTGGTTCTGTAGTGATTGCCCAATAATCCTCTCTATTAAGCCCCTGTCACATGGGGCGACATCGCCGCCTGTTACCTAGGCGATGTAGGGGCGTGGCCTATCGGCGTCATCGCTCCTACGTCGCCTCATGTAAGGGGCGATGTCGGCGCCGCCAGGCGGTCACTTAATTTCAGAGCACTGATCTGAAACCAGGCGACCATCATGGGGTGATGTGCACACATCGCCCCATGTAACCGGCCGCCAGTGACCTGTCAGGCGATGGGAGCCATAGGCTCCCATTGTCCTGCTTCGCCGCTGGGGTTTTCAGACACCCCAGCGGCGATGCCGCCTGACAGCTCACCGGAGCGGGGCTGGAGATGTCGCCCCATTTAAATGTGGGACAGCGACGCTGGCAGGGTGCCAAAAACGTGCACGCTCCCGCCAGTTGCCGCCGACATCCCCAGCCCTGTTGCCAGTTGTGACGGGGCCTTTATAGTATGGACCATAATGTGGTCACACTTAGGGCCACGTCACACACACAGATATCTGTGCAGTATTGTTCGCAGATCTCTGGTTGCAGTGAAATCATGGACACATTGTTACATTTGTACACAGCCACAAACTGGAACAATGTGTCCATGATTTCACTGCAACCAGAGATCTGCGAACAATATCTGCACAAATATCTGTGTGTGTGACGTGGCCCTAAGCTATATAATGTCATACTTTCTATATGTGCAGAGGTTTCTAGTATTAATTAGGTCAAGATGTGCAGAGCTGCAGAATAATCATGAGAGCTCAAAGCAGTGAGGGACTAAAGGCCACGTCACACGCTTCAATTTCTTGAGCGATATCGCTTAAGCGATCAGTTTTTTTGATCGCTTAAGCGATATTGTTTGTGCATCGCTGCGTGTAATCAAGCGATTTTACAATGTAAAATCGCTTGATTGTTTGATCGCAGATTTGTGAGCCAGAGCTCAAATCAAGCGATAAACGCTTGATCAATCTGCATCATTGTGGTGTGTGACACCACGATAAACAATCTCCCAGCGGCAGAGCCTATGCTGGGAGATGGTATCTCTGGTAAACATCGGGTTACTAAGCGCCGCGCGGCGCCTAGTAACCTGATGTGTACCATAGTTACCAGCGATCTTGCTGGTCCTCATCGCTGGTGAGTCTGTCTGTGTGACAGTTCACCAGCGATGTGAGCGACATTGTTAGCGATCGCGCGTGCATGTGATCGCTAACAATATCGCTCACAAGATTGATGCGTGTGACGTGGCCTTAAGGCTGGCTTCACACTGCAGTTTTTCACTGATCAGTGTCCATCAGTGTTTGGGTGCCAAAATCAGGAGAGGAACCAGGAGAGGAACTTGCAGAGAAAAACTATAATTGAATGATTGACACCTGTTCTGAGGTTTGGAGACACTCCTGGTTTTGGCACACAAACACTGATGGACACTGATCAGTGAAAAACTGCAGTGTGAAGCCAGACTAATGGTGGGTTTACACGTCGCGATATCGGCGTCCAATTTCAATGAAAAGTCACGTGGTTCGATCGTTGGACCCGATATCGTTCCTGTGTTGTTTGGTGTGAACGTCCAATACGATGCAGGAACGATGTCAATGCGATATCGGGGATTGAATGAGCGTGCTATTCAATGGTCCGATATTGAATGGAGATTGGAGCCGGATCGTGCTGTGTGACAGCCCAATTCCGATGTAAATTTCTACGTCACCCATTCACTCCCATGTTAAATGGTCGTTCCTGGGTTGGGGGGCGTAGACATCGTACGGACGTTGGATTCAGAAATCGCAACGTGTAAACCTCCGATGCGATGAGGGAGAAACGTGCACTAAATGCGCGCTTCCGCGCCATTTAATTGCGAAATCGCAACGATATTGAAACGTGTAAACCCAGCATAAGGAGAGGTAAGTATTTCTTTTTTAATCAATGTAAACATTCTGGGCCTATTATACTGTTTGGATGGCTATGAGGGCGTTATACTATTTAGAAGGTAATGTGCTGCTCATTTTACAATTAGAAAGGCAATGTGCACGGGTGCAGGGTTGGTCTTACCCCCTCTCCAGGTGCTGCTGCTGGTCCTCCTGGTCTCAGGTACTCTGTTGTTCGTGTACTCGTCCGCCAGGACCGCTGTCCCACAGGCCCCCTTTGGTTTCCGGTCGCGGATGAACTGTTGGAGGTCCTCGGGACAGTTCCACAGGAATTGCTCCATCACGAACAACTCCTTGATCTCCTGGGCTGTGCGGCGCTCCAAACCTTTGATCCAGTGGTCAGCTGCTCGCAGGAGGGCCCGCATGTGGTCGGTCCAGGTATCCTTTGGACCCCTCTGCAGGCTTCGGAACTTCTTGCGGTAGGACTCCGGGGTGAGGTTGAACTGTCGGATCAGGGCCTGCTTGATGCTCGCATAGTCTGGCGACTCCCCGGCAGGGAAGTCCCCCAAGGCTTTCATGGCGTCACCCCTCAGACGGGGGGTCAGGTACTGGGCCCACTGGCCTGAGTCCAGGTTGTACTGCCTGCAGGTCTGCTCAAAGGCCAGCAGAAAAGAATCCAGGTCTCCGCCTGCCTCCAGAAGGGGAAAGTTCTCAACTCGGACCTTCGGTGGCTTGGGCTCCTGGTTGGCTGGAACGGGCTGCGAGATCCTGATCTGAGCCAAGTCGAGCTGGTGCTGACGCTGTGCAGCCTCACGTCGCTCGGCGGCTTCACGCTCTGCAGCCTCACATCGCTCTTGGTACCCTGGGCCAGTTTAGCACCTCCTGGTCACTGACACACAGCTGCAACCTGATGCACCCACACACCTTATATTTGCACTCTGACTGTCTAGTGTTGAGTTGATCTTAGGACCCTGACAGCAAAAGCTACTGCCAGCAGTCCTTAGTGTTAGGGAGTTGGGTCCACAACACTATTATCTTGATCCCACCGCTGCCACCACTTGTGGTGAATCGTGACCTGAACCTGGCAGCTCCACAGCGCCTCCTGTTAAACCCAGGTCAGTCAGAGAACTGCCTGAGGATAAAGAAGGGCCGCAGCTGCCTTGCCTGTGCTGGTTTATTAAGGCACCTCTCAGTGAGTGTGGTATATGTCTTCTAGCTCGCAGCTAGAAGCACATATAATCTCCTCCACCCCGTCACTGCCAGAGGCCCTGAATAACCCCAAGCACAAATGCTGCCACCAGCTTCTCGTTTAATATAAGTCCGGTCTGTGGTCGGGCTTATATTGGGTCAGAAACCAACCCAGGTAGCGTTATATGAGCACACGGACGTGGGAATCGTGATCAAGATAAAAAGAGCAACTCAAGATTAAATTTATATATTTAATCACCCTAATGGTACACTAGATATTAATATTTACAGTTATTATTCAGATGTTACAAATATTACAGTCAGATATGCCAATAAAAGGAAGAATGGAATACACAGAATTACACACACATGTGAGCAGTTACCTTAGTGCTGATGGCACCACAAGGGCGGCGTGGCACCAATCTGTTCCTTGGGTAATCTCTGGCCTTGGTGGAAAAATGCCCATTCAGAAGAAGTACCAGGTGGAGATGGGGCAGATGAGTTTTATACATCATGGGCTGCCCCTGTCTCCACCCATCTCACACCTCTGGGATGTCTCACAACTCCCACCCCTCTGAGGGGAGATATGGACACCCAGATTCCATAATGTTCCCTAGCCGTGTCCGTGGGCATCGCAGACGGAAGATAATACTTTCATATTTTTAGTTATGATTTTATCTTCGTCTGGATATGAAACATGCCTCCTCTGGTAACAGCCTAGTAGCCAATATCCTGTTTAGATGGCTTACAGTTATCCTACATCCATGTGAATACCAGCCCTATTTCCGTCTAGATGTCACGATCATGGATCCACGCTTGCCATGTTCATAGACAGCACGGCTTATGAGATATTAAGGTTATAGTCACGGTGCCTTCCAGTCTGCCTGGGAAGAAAGAGACTTATATTGAACGTGTCACCTTTTGGCATAACCCCAGTCCTGAGGAAGCCCCATACATCTACCTGATTACCACATCAAAGTTAAGGATGAGTCCTGTTGTGTGGACAGTCGGCTTTCATCTACATACTAATTACTCTACCATTTGCTGCTGTCCAGGATGAATGGTCTCTGGCTTTCTTTGTGAGTGAGATGTGCCTTCAAATTGTTTTCTGGGAGAAATGGAATATGGGGAATTATGGCAATTCCTTACCAATATTCATCACAAGGCTCATTATACTTTATGGAAGACTATGTGGGGACAATTACACTGTTTGAACGTCTATATTAAAGCTAAATACCCTTTAAATGATATATGTGAGGGCATATACTCAATATATACTGAAATATAGCATAATATAATAATAACAAAAGAGCACAGAAAAAGGTGCAGGAAAAACTAAAGGGCCAAAAAATTTACTTTTACTTAGGGATGGGCGAATCTACTCGCTAGGACTCGTTACTCGGCGAGTAGTAAGGGACTCGCAGGACTCGGTACTCGGCGAGTTTCCCAGTGATGACTCGCACGAGTCCAATGCAAATCAATATCAATCCTAGTTTTGTCAGAAACGCTGACAAAACTAGGATTGCCATTGTTTGCATTAGACTCGTGCGAGTCATCACTGGCTACTGTGCCAGTGATAGCAGGGAAACTCGCAAAGTAACTGCTGTTTCTTTGCGAGCCGAGTCCAGCTGTCTTCTCTGTGCAGCTCCAGGGTCCTAGAGCCCGCCTGCTCACAGAGATGATGTAGCAGTGCTGAGATTGTTCTCAGTCTGCTCATTCCCTGTGCATGTAGCAGAGAGGACATCGCGTTTTGGACTACGTCGGACGGAAGAGGATTTTTTTAATTAAAGATGGAGTCCCTAATGGCTTTTTTTTTTTATTTCAAATAAAAAATTTTCTCTGTGTTTTTTTAACCCTTTATTGGAGATTCTTAGTGGCTGGGTCAAACGTGGCCTGACATTAAGAATCTCGGGCTTAATACCAGCTTGTATAACAAAGCTGGTATTAACCCCTTTATTACCCAGCGTGCTACCGCCACCAGGGCCGCTGTAAGAGCGGGGTTCAGCGCCAGAGGATGGCGCTTCAATGAACGCGCCATCTTCTGGGGCGGCTGCGGGCTGCAATTTGCAGCGGGGGGTGCCCAGAAAGCTTGGGCATCCCTGCGCTGCGGATTCCAGCCCTCAGCTGCTTAGCTGTACCTGGCTAGACATAGAAATTGCGCGGAGCCCCACGCATTTTTTTAAAATTATTTAATGAATTTCAGAGTCAGAGTCTCAGAGTCAGAGTCAGAATCTCAGAATTTCATGAAATAATTTAAAAAAAATGCGTGGGGCTCCGCGCAATTTCTATGTCTAGCCAGGTACAGCTAAGCAGCTGGGGGCTGGAATCCGCAGCGCAGGGATGCCCAAGCTTTCTGGGCACCCCCCGCTGCAAATTGCAGCCCGCAGCCGCCCCAGAAGATGGCGCGTTCATTGAAGCGCCATCCTCTGGCGCTGAACCCCGCTCTTCCAGCGGCCCTGGTGGCGGTAGCACGCTGGGTAATAAAGGGGTTAATACCAGCTTTGTATTATCAGCTGGCCCTAAGCCCGAAATTTATGGTGGTCACGCCAATATTAGACATGACCGCCATGAATTTCTATTAAATTGTTTTAAAAAAAAACACAACACAAAGAAAATTTTTTATTAGAAATAAAAAAAAAAGCCATTAGGGACTCCATCTTTAATTAAAAAAATCCTCTTCCGTCCGACGCAGTCCAAAACGCGATGTCCTCTCTGCTACATCCCCTGTGTATAGATATAGATCTCTATGCACAGGGAATGAGCAGACTGAGAACAATCTCAGCTCTGCTACATCATCTCTGTGCACAGACATTCATGTCTGTACACAGGGAATGAGCAGACTGAGAACAATCTCAGCACTGCTACATCAGGCAGCAGGCAGGCTCTAGGACCCTGGAGCTGGCAGCCAGCACAGAGGAGACAGGTCTCTTATCTGTGCGAGTCAGCGATTACTTACAAAGTAAACGAGCAATGCAAATAAATGACAAAACTAGGATTGCTTCAGGCTGAAGCTTCCGACACACATCTGCGATTTGTAAATCTCACACTACTCGCTATTACTAGCTTCCCCATTCATTAACATTGGACTCGCTAGACTCGCAACGAGTAGCGAGTCCTGGGCTCGGACTCGCTAGAGTCAAGCGATTCCGAGTAATTTAGGATTCGCCCATCACTACTTTTACTCACATCACATCATTTAAAATGTAATTAATAAAAATGTTACAAATTCTACAAATTGCATGAGGATAGACAGATACTGGCAAAAAAGTAATATATATTTTTATATGATTAATCACCCGCCATGGGAGTGGTTGGATCAGCTTGCCTTCTTAAGGCCCAGTTACACGGCACAACATCATTAACGACATCGGTGATATGTCACGAGTTTGGAGGCGTACCAACGACGTCATTGCGACCCTGTTGCGTGTGAGTGGCAAGTTGTAACGATAAATCATTGGTCGGAGTTGACAGGTTTACTAACACGTTGGTAAACCTGACTATCTCAACTCCAGCAACCTGCTGCATCGTGCTGGGTGACACCGCAATAACGATGTCATGGACAAAGTTTTTATACTTTACTTATACTTTCCGCATGTGTTAGGCTCTAATTTTTAAAGCCACACTCTACAGTTTCTAAACTGGATTAAGGGCCCATCACACGCTAAGATATCGGTAACAATATCGTTGAAACGTCATAGGTTGTGAGACGTTCAAATGACGTCATAATGACGTTGTTGCATGTGACACATAAATACGACCAGCGATAAGTCGGCTGATCGTTGATCACAGGTTTATGAACCGGAACATAAATCAGTCGTTGATCGTACGTTCGATCTGCTGCATCGTTGTGTGTGACACTGTGATAACGATCTCGTTTATGACTTCGCCTATTCAGAACTGAAGCACCCAACGACCGCAAATATTGCTCGCTTGTCACTGAATCATTGCTGCATCGTTCTCAATATCAGTATGTGTGACACCTCACTAGCGATTATTGACCTAAATCGCTGGAACGACATTCAAGTCGGATCGTTGGTCGGATCGCCGACACATTGAAGTGTGTAACGGGCCCTTTAGATACATTGATGTGGCTCTTTCCTTCCTAACTCTACTAATGCAGATAGCCAAACTTCTGTATGACTGGACACAAAATATTTATATTTTTTTTGTTTTCCATATACATTCTACTTATTAAAGGGAATTATATACAAGTGCTTCTCAATAAATTACAATATCATCAAAAACATAATTTATTTCAGTAATTCAATACATAACAAAAGACATACTGATAGGATATTTAGATAGTGAGCCTCAATGGGGACAGTGTTTCAAATGTATGTAAAGTGCTATGGCTATTAATAGCGCTATATAAATGAATAAATATTATATTTGTTTCACTTTGTTTGTAATGTCTCTATATGATATTATTATAGAGTGATTTATTCCAGGTGTTTATTTCTGTAAATGTTGATGGCTGATTATGGCTTACAGCCAATGAAAACCCAAAAGTCATTCTCTCAGAAAATTAGAATATTATATAAGACCAACTGAAAAAATTATTTTTATTTCCAAATGTTGGCTTAATGAAAAGTATGTTCAGTAAATCCACTCAATACTTAGTCAGAGCTCTTTTGCATGAATTACTGTATCAATGCGGCATGGCATGGAGCTGATCAGCCTGTGGCACTGCTGAGGTGTTATGGAAGCACAGGTTGATTTGATAGCAGCCTTTAGCTCGTCTGCATTGTTGGGTATGGTGTCTCTCATCTTCCATTTGACATTATCCCATAGATTCTCTATGCGGTTTAGGTCAGGCAAGTTCATATATGGGCCAATATACTGTTTGAAGGGCTATTAAGCACAATTATACTGTACAGTGGGGAGGTTGTGCTGGGGCCATCATGCTGTCTGGAAGGGTATAGGGGCCATTATAATGTATGGATGCCCATTATAATAATAATAATAATAAATCTTTATTTATATAGACCCAACATGACCCACAGCGCTTTACAATATAGTGGTTAGAGTACAGAAAATATAATACAGTAAGTAATTACAGTAGAGAACAAATACAGTACAATAATTGGATACAAAACAATAGGTATAGAATCAATGTAAAAAAGAAAATACAATAAATAAAGCAAGAAATGAAGGTGACCCTGCTCAAAAGAGCTTACAATCTACAACGGGATAGGGGTTGCACAAGGTACAGGGGCTTATTGCACTGATGGTCCAGGCATCTTGAGGAAATGGGGCATAGGGCTAAGCTTACATGGATGGTCATTATACAGTCTGTGTAGACCTTTTTGTTTTGGTGAAGTTTGTAGAAGAGTAATGTCAAGAGAGATAGCCCATTCACTATCTACAGTACAAAGGACTTCTATTAGGGAGTATGATAGGCTGCCCTGCTGTTCTGTTCCCATGTACTATACACTTGTATTGCTCCTGGGTCACTATGACCCGGTTTATTAAATCTTGATTTTAGATGCTCTAACTCAATTATTTTATACCTTTTGCTTACTAGACTATATGGGAACATGTTTGGAAATTAAAAAAAAGAAAAATGAAATTGAAATCTTTTTTTTTTTTTTTTTATTCAGAAAAAACTTAGTAATAAGCAAAACAAAAAATAGCAAACTACACATATGTGGTAAAAAAAAACGAACCAAAACAAGCAAATCAAACATTTTGTGAAAAAAAATTAAAGATAATAAACACTTCAATTTGAACATATTCACATGGAAATAATACTTTATGTATTCTTGCATGAAGAACAATAAACATGGGCTTTGCATAAGAATTTTTGGCATCCAGAACATGTAATACTTGTTTTACTATCACAAGACTAAGGGCAATAGCTGCACCTTTTTCTTTTTCTTCTTGAAGCATCGCTGGTAGAGACCATGGGGGTAGAAGTGGTTGTGGAGGCCATGGTTTCACTTTCCTGAGCATGTTGTTGGATGCTCCGTACAAGGCCTGCTGCTCCTTCCGTTCTGGGTGTTACCTTTATTTCCTCAATATACGGCCTAACCAGTGCTTTTCCAAGCTCTTCTATAAAGAGTCTTCATTTATGGAGTTTGTTTGTATTCCAATTCGGGTTGATTTCCCTCCACAACACAAAAGCATTGTATGCCGACAAATCCAGAATGTTATAAAACAGAATCATAGGCCACCAATTTGTTTTTCTTTTGCAGGTATATGTACTAATGAGCTGATCTAATGTGTCTACACCACCTTTGGTTCCAATATAGTCCAAGATCATGTTAGCTTTTTTTTATCTTCCAGGGTACTTACTGTATTATCATGGTGGTTCATACTAATTAGTATTACTTGTTTATTTATTTTTGGAACAATACGCAACAGACTTTGGTTTACACCGGACAGCCCCGGACCGGACTGTGCCGTGGTGTGAAGCTAGCCTGACAGCCCCGGACCAGTTTTTGGCCCCAAAGTAGCCTATGGGGCCGGATGTAGCCGGATGGCAGCTATCCGGTTTCCATCTCTCCGGTGGAATCTGGAAGAAATCTGATTTTCCTCACCGTACACAAAAACATTGCTTTGTGTTCGGGGAGAAAAATCTCCCCAAAATGCCGTTATCGCGGATTCACCCGGATTCTCCTTCGGTCCGGGAGGATCCGGAAACCGGATACCGGCGGCTGCACGCCGCTGTTTCAGGACTGCGGCTAGCTCCTCGCGGTCCTGATTCATTAGCAGCTGCGTCCGGCTGCACACCGGACAAGAGGGCATATTAGCCCTCCGGTTCTGTGTGCTGATCCGGTCCGGGGCTGTCAGGGTCATCCTGGACTTTTTACACAGGATGATGAAGAATGATAGGTGCAGAACAATCACCGGTAGAGCAATCTGTCCTCTACCGTATCATGTTATCGTCAGAACTTCTGCAGTTTGCAGCGGGTGATCTGCTGTCGAGAGCAAAGATTTTTGTTCCTCCATAAACAATCCAACCACCCGATGATGGGCCGCATTTTGCTCATTGTTGGGCGATTGCCAACATTTTTACACCTTGGAAAACTTATCTGTGCTGCTGGGATTTATAAATGTAGATGTTAAATACACACAACACACGGTATGTGATGCAAACACTATATATTACACGTATACACTGAGCACACACACATAGACAAACACATCCATTCCCATCATTGCCTGTGTCATACAGGGAGAATCACTCTTTCTAACCACTTATCCTCTGACCAAGAGATGGGGATTGTGAACACAGGACTCCTTATATTGATTAAAAATTGTCTACAAGTGTTTAACGAAATAGGATTTACAAACAGTAAGGAGAAAGTTTCCATAGGATCATCTACTTAAATGTCATCTTTAACAAAGATCTGCTATATTCTTCATATTATAAAAAAATACATTTGAATTAAGCCCCTTCCTGGTGGTCTTGTGTTGTTCTGGGGTCACTAGTGTAAATATTGATCTTAAAGGGGTTGTTCAGAATTCTATAAACATGACTGATTTCTTTGAAAAACAGCGCCACTCCTGTCAACAGGTTGTGTGTGATATTGCAGCTCAGCTCATTTGAAGGGAATGGACCTATGCTGTAATAATAATAACACTTTATTTGTATAGCGCCAATATATTCCACAGTGCTGTAATACTACATGCCACCTGTAGACAGAGGTGGCGCTGTTTTTGAAAGGATGTAGTAAAGATATTATTAATCCTGAACATCCCCTTTAATGGCTTGAAAGTTCTGCTTGATAACTGTCTACAAATTTAAAGTTAGGGGACCTCCTTAATTCCTAATCACAGCCATCATGAACATGTGAAGATTGAAGCCTGTGGGGGGGGCGCTCTTCTGCTGCTATTACATGGCTAAAACAACACATTTTTCATATGTGAAAAGGGCTCAGAGACAGTGCAAATCATATTAACCCTTAAAATTAAATACTTTATTATTAATTTGTGTAACACAAAAACAAACCACCGATAAAAACTAGGTGCACAGCATACCTGGAAGGAAGATATCTGGCCCTGATGTGGCCCTCCCTCCTTGCGCCTGTCTGACTGCGGAGGTCGGCCCCCACTCGTCGGTGGCTGACCCTGTATACACCTATACTTGTCCCGGAAGCGTGAAGTTTGTGCGCCTCACCCTAGATAAGCTCCTCAAGACAGGCACTAGGTGCAGATATATATCCGTGTCCTAGTATTAAAAAGACACCCGTCTACTGACGTAGATTTTTGTCAATCTATTCCATTAGCATTTTTCTAATGATGCCTGCTGTATATGCCTCACTCAAAAAGGGAGGGTGTAGCTATACCCGATATCTGTGTTAGTCTGCTCCCCTAAATTCAACGTGTATACAGTTAGAAAGGGTTAACTTATCTTATGCAGCGCAGTGTGTCTCTCCCCGCGTGCCTCGACGCGTTTCTCCATGTCATCAGGAGGCTTGATGATCCGGTTCTTTAGTGTGCCAAGCAAACACACATAATATTGATGTGCTGTGAGGGGAGCCGGCTGATGTCCATAACCCCCTTATATTGAGTGTCTGATCAACTTGGCTCCTCCCATCCCGCCGATCTCACTTCCTTCCTCCCCCCTATGCTATTCTCATCCATTCCACCGAATACTAGATAGAAATGCAGAGATCAATGTCTCTACATTCACACTTATGGGTATCATTGCTTCACAAATGTGTTATTTGCAGCGGTGTGCTCACATACTGAGCGCCATTACCGCTACTTCCTGCCGATGGAACACATGCGTCACCGGAAATGACGTCCGAGTGACGCGCGCATGCGCATTAGGGACAGGAGGCGCTGATACGTCACCGGAAGTGACGTATCGCAATTCCGCACGTGCGCGGTACTCTCCTGGCATCTCCGGTCGCCAGGCAACAAAGTACCTGCTACCTTGAGCTAAGCCTAGCTGTATGAAAAAAACACAATCGCTATTGATACACTGGTATAGTGGAAACAGGGAATAACCACAAAACGTACTGGAGAATAAGAAAAAAATTCCAAGTGGTTTCAAATTGCAAAAAAGTGCAATTCCACGATGTTTTTTTGAGTTTTTTTTATTATGTTAACTATATGGTAAAAGTGACTTCATAAAGTTGATTATCTAGGTCACAATAAGCAGATACTGAACGTTTTTTTATTTCAATCATAACCCCCCCCTTTGAATTTTGTAAAAATAATAATAATATTAATAATAATAATAATAATAATAATAATAATAATAAACATTTGCTTTATTCGCCATTTTCCGAGACCCATTATGTTTTAATTTTTGAAGATACCATTTTGAGTCAGATACAACATTTTATTGCATTTTATTGTAAGGGTACCGTCACACCTGGCGATTTCGATGGCGATTTTATAAGCACCCAATGTGAATAGGTGAGGGTGACGCATTTGAGTGGTCGCCTGGTTTCTCAGCAGTGCTTTGAAGCCAGGCGAACACTCTGGTGCGATGTGTACATATCGCCCCATGTAACAGGAATTGCCTCTGGGGTTTTTGGACACCCCAGCGGCGATGGCACCTGTAAGATCGCCGATCCGTCGCTCGAGGTGTCACCAAATGTATACATGCGACGGTGAAACTGGCGGGGCGCCAAAAATGTGCGTACTCCTACCCGTCACTGCTGATATCTCTGGCGACGTCGCCACGTGTGATGGCCCAACAACATAATTCTGATGTTTTTATTTTTTTCCCGTTACGCCATTTACCACTTGGATTATTTAATTTCATATATAGATAGTTTAGATACTTATGAACTCAGCGATACCAAATATGTGTATTTTTTATTTTTGTTTTACTGTGTTAATGCTATTTTCAGTGCAGCTCCTGTGGGGGCCCCAAGAGAGTGGGGGCCCTAAGCAACTGCCCAGTCTGCCTCCCTAATACCAGCCCTTGCCGGCAGCCAACTTGTTATTCTAGTCCAGACAACTAGAGATGAGCCACCACTCTAGTGTTTGAATTTCATTCGATTAGTCGAATTGGGGGGGTGTTCGTCGAATACCGACGAACACCATTGAAAACAATGACAGGCAAACACAAACACATACAAACACATAGAAAACACCTTCTAAGGTGTCAAAAAGGTGACAAACTACTCAGAAGACACAACAAACTCATGGAAAAGTGACAAGTACGTATAAAAATGGGGGGAAAAAAAGCTGGACGAGTAAAAGGAGGAGGAGACACAGATATAGGCATGTCATGCCCTTCTAAAATAATGTCAAACACATTTAGGGGACTCCAACAAGAGTCTCCATTTTTTCCAAAAATTTGGGCACAGACACCACTTAAGTGGCATCAATTGCCCCACAGCTGCAAACTGTAAATGGTTACTGTCATGAAGCACAATCAAAAATCCACAAGCCTTTAGTCTCCCCAGGATGACACAGGGGTAGAAAAGTCCTTGCGGATCCATGACTTGTTCATCTTGATGAACGTTAGTCTGTCCACATTCTGGCTGGACAGATGCATGCGCGTATCTGTCAGCATACCACCAGCAGCGCTGAAGACACGTTCAGAGACAACGCTGGCTGCAGGGCACGACGGGATCTCCAAGGCATGAGTGGCGAGCTCAGGCCATTTTTCCAGCTTGGAAGACCAAAATGAGCAAGGCTTCAATTCCCCAGTCATGGCATCGGTGTTCACTTGGAGATACTCCTGTACCATCTTCTACAGGTGTTGACTATGTGTCAGACTTCTTGTGTCTTCTGGCGGTGCAAATGATGGTCTAAAAAGTTTTTAAACAATGTCACAAAATTGGTGTTACCACCAGATACGGTGTTACTGGAACGGTGTGAGTGATCACTCGATAGTCCCACAGTTGGCAATTTAGAACTGTGAGATTCACTCTGTGTACCACTGGTGTTTTGTTGAAAAGCCGATATAACATTGTGTAACAGCTTCTGTTGATACTCCTGCATGTGTGAATCCCTTTCTACGGCAGGAATTATTTTGTCAAATTTTGTCTTGTACCAGGGATCTAAGAGTGTGGCAACCCAGTAGTTGGTATTACTTCTAATTCAGACAATCCTAGGGTCATGTTGCAGGTAGTGCAGCAAGAAGGCGCTCATGTGTCTTGCGCATCGAAGAGGACCAAGTCCTTGTTGTGTTGGTAGTGGCGAGGTGAGAATCATGCTTCCTTCCTCTGCCCTCTCCCCCCTCCCCCGACCTCACACAACAGAAATGACATCAAGGTCACCCTCATCTGCTGACTCTTCCATGCCCACCCCAGTTCGTCCTCCATTTCTTCCTGGGCTCCTGCATCATCCTCAACAGTTTGGCTGCTACCATGCACCCTCATTAATCCTTCTCCCCCACCCTCCCATCTTGTTGCTGCCGACCGTGAGGATCTTGCTCATCTTGTTATCCCTTCTGCATAGGACTCCTCCTGTACTTCATCCACCTCCTTTTGTCCCACCACTTGACTCCGAATACTGTTTAGAGTGTGCTCCAGCATGTAGATGAATAGTTATGCTGATAATGGCATTGCAGGCGCTAAACATCTTCGTCGCCATCTCAAAACTGCAGAAGGGTGCATAGGTCCTTGATCTGAGACCACTCCAACAGCTTGATCTGCCCCACCTCTGGATCTCGTTGGCCCAGGCTATACGTCATAACGTATTGCACCAGAGATCAGCGGTGCTGCGACAGTTGCTGCAACATGTGCAGAGTGGAATTCCAGCAAGTCGTCACATCGCATTTCAGCCAGTGAACCGGCAGGCCGAAAGACTTCTAGAGCGATGCAAGTCATTGAGCTGCGGGATGCGAACACCGGAAGTGAGCACACTGCGACTGTGCCCACTGCAGAATCCCATCTAGGCCGGGATAGTGTGTTAAAAATTGCTGGATAGCCAGGTTCAACACGTGAGACATACAATGCACGAGTATCACATTGCCCTGGCGAAGGGCCGCACCCAGGTTTGCAGCATTGTCACACACGGTCTTCCCTGGTTGCAGGTTGAGTGGAGAAAACCATTGCTGAAACTCAACTCTCCAGAGCTGACCACAACTTTTTAGCTGTGTGACTCACATTTCCCAGACATTTCAAAGTATACACCGCCTGATGGCGTTGAGCCCTGCTGCCAGCATAGTAAGGAGGTGTGCAGGATTCCTTGTGTGCAGGTACAACACAGGTGGCATTACCAGACAGGCTTTGGGCGCAGTTGGAGGACCGAGAACGGTTGGGAAGGCAGAAGCAGTGGAGGAACTGCTACGTACCGAGGATTGACGCACAACTCGACTGCAAGGCTTGTACAGCAGACCCTTCTCCAGCTCTCACCATAGTTAGCCAGTGCCGAGTCAGCGACATGTAACGTCTCTGTCCATGCTTACTGGTCCAAGTCTCTGTGGTGAAATGCACCCTGTCACACACAGAGTTTCTCGAGGAAGCGGTGATGTTGTCTGCGACATGCTGGTGTAGCGCAGGCACACCTTACTTAGAGAAGTAGTGGTGACTGGACATCTGGTACTGGGGCACTGCGACGGACATAAGGTTTCTAAAATCCTCCGTGTCCACCAGGCACAAAGGCAGCATTTCTATAGCCAACAGCTTGAAGATGGTGAAATTCAACCACTTAGCTTTGTCATGGCTAGGAGGAAATGGTCTTTTACTTGTCCACATCTGAGGGACGGAGGGCTGGCTGCTGTGCTGAGATGGTGTTGAGTAGGGTGTCCCCGGCAAACTGCTGGTATATGAGTTAGGTGCAGGCAGCGATATAATGTTGCCTTCATCCAATGTGGTGCTCTCGATGTCTGAGAGAGCTCAACACCAGCAGGTTGAATTTTACCAACTCCCTCTTCCACAGGCTGCGACTTAGAGCTTCCTTCTGGGGCGGGAGGGTGGGCATTGATGTTCGCCTGGGGAGCAGGATGGTAAGAGGGAGGTTGCCCCTAGGTAAGGCTACTTATAGCCAGGAGGCAGGCTGAAGGCTAGTGAGAAAAGGGGGAGGAGGGGAATCTGAGCAGGCAGGCTAAAGGTAGTTGAGAGAAGGGGGGCTTCTTTTCTTGTCTTGTATCATTGCCCGGAGAGTGGGATTGTTGATGCTGTGCCAGCTGAGGGCTCGGCAGTCTAGAGCATACGGCAGCGGCCGAGGTGCCCTCCAGACTGCCGAGACCCAGTATTCGGTTCCCCTCACTGTGCAATGATTGAGATCACCACATTGTAAGTTTCAAAGCTTTATTAAAAACACGCAACAAATCCGATAGCTATATAAAGAAGGCGGGACGTGGGCGCTAGCTAACAATGGAAACCGAGGGACTGTTAGGAATTAGTAAAAAGGGGTGGATTGATTTTGGCCGCAGCTCTTTGTTGTTCTGGGTATAACAGCCTACAAGCTCACTTGGAGGCTTAATAGCCTTGAGGCGTATCAGCCTAGTGAGGCGTAACAGCCTTGAACGGCCTACCGGCCTTGCGCGGCATATCAGCCTTAGGTCCTGGGGAGAGGCAAAACCTGATGCCCTGGCCGTCCTAGCCCGGTTGACGCCCTGTAGGAGGGGCGCCCGATTCCTAGGCCGTCCTGGACAGGTTGAATTTTACCAACTCCCTCTTCCACCGGCCAAGGAGCTGCTCTAAGCAGAGCCAGAGCTGCGACCCCCCCCACACGTGCTTCTGATCTTCCTCTACCCCGTCAAGGTTGGTTATATTCCTGTCGGTTATCCTAATCTCATTCTGCTTCCGTCCGAGCTTAGGAAACCTTCCACTTCGTTCTGTGTAATTTCGTGGTGGACTACCATGCCATACCTGACCGCCACTAACTGCACAAGTCGTGCGTTGACCTGTTTCCTGGAGCGTTCAACCGCTGACGGGTTTCTATCTCATAGACACGTACATTGGGCAGCGTAGCAGCTATATTATCACTATGCAATTAAAAGAGATCCAACGTTTCTGAATCTGTCTTCATGATTGCCCAGTTCTTGCATCCTCATGGACACCAACTCGTCGCTCCCGGCATGTATACTACTATCACTGGATCCGGTAGTACCTTCGAAATGGCCACTGCCTCTGCAAGCCCTGTGCTGCCCATGTCGAGTCTATTGCAGTTTACCAATGGACATCATGAACCCACAAACTGAGGTTTTCTCCTTTCCTGGCTTCCTCTCCCTGCTTGCTTGTCTGCCCATATCATTTCTGATTGACCTAGGACCCCGACCTAGGCTCTGCCGGCACCTATACGAAAAATTTCACTTCCTTGTTACTGGGGGGGGGTAAAAGGAGAAAGAAGAACTTTAAAGGTAGTGAGTAAAGATGGGAAGGGAGGCAGCTGATGTAGGAACGGGGAAAAAGGAGACTGGAAGTGGGGAGCCGGAGGAGGAAGGAAGAGGCCGGAGAGGAGAAGAGGAGTAGAGTAGCGGAGTTATGAGAAAAGAGGGGAATGCTGATTCTTGGCAGGGGACACCCGTGCATCGTCCTGCTCACAGTAAATATGGTGTTACATACCGAAAAAGGGGTCTGACTTCCATCTTTTCACCTGTTGTCTCTTCGTGGTTTGAAAAACCCGTTCTCGCCGCCTCCGTTGCTGCACCGATCTGAAAGGAATGTGTGCCGTACTGGTTTGGTTGGCGACCCGCTTTCTTAACGGGACTTTTAGCAAACTGGCGAACTGCGCAACGGTAATCGGGGCACCATCTACATGCGCGAAAAACATGATTGAGGAGTGCGAGAAGAGCAGTACTGCTGTATGGTCTCCAAGGGGCATAGAGGACCTCTGAATGAAATGGGGGACCATATACCTTGGCTTGTTTGGACCGCCTGATGCGAATTCTAAACCCTTTCGTTACATGTTATTGCGTCGTCATGCCGTAGCCCCCCCTGGGCGGTGGGCTGACTTGTTAACTGGTTTGCTAACGTGTAGCGCTCCCAAAAGGCAACAGCGAATGCTGCAGTGACCAGCCCAGCTTAGTGGTGACTAACACAATATTGCAACCAGCCCTTTGCCATATGATTGGAAAACAGGATGACTTAGTGCTACGGGACATTGTTGCGCTATTGCAGGAATGCCTGCTGACCATACCAGGTTGCAGTCAATCCAACTGTTAGGATTTCCAGGAGGTGCCATGGGGGGGGGGTTCTCCAATTTGTCGTGTGACAATGCACTTACATTTCTTACATGGGGAAAACCCGTCGGTCCTCCTGCACAGCGTTGCGGACTGAGATTACGAGGCCGTATATATAATTTAAATTTATTCTTTTAATTATATTTACTTATATATTTATTATTAATTATATACCCATTTTTCTTTTTTTTTTTGCCGGTTTGTTTTATATTTCCTTGACGCTTAGCCAAGCTGTCGAATCGCCTCCTCGACCCTCTTGTAAAACCAGGAATTTCCAGGTCCTGCTTCTCATGACCTACTTTGGCAGGGCCTATGTCTAATGATAACCTTGCTAATGAGAGTACTGCGAGGTGTCGCAGTGTGTACTGTGGGTGCGGGATACTAACAGGTGTGTGTCATAACAACGGGATAGCCTCTATGCCATGGTTGAGTCGTGGCCTGCGAGCTAGACCGTACCCCCCCAGATCTCACTTTTTGGCACTAGCCCCCCGAGGCCTGGGCCCTGGCTAAGGGAGGCTGTTGCCTTATATAGAAGTAACGGATATATCCCCAAGCATTATGGTTGTACTAATGTGTATGCTTACCCAATGCATTGGGAAGCGATGTGTGTCTTCTTCTTGTAGAGCTGGAACCATTTTTTTTTTTTTTTGATAGATCTGGTGTCCTTAATTAGCTTTGTTTCTATTATGCTCACGTGGTGAGCTGCTACCTATTAAATTATTACTTGAATCTTGTGTTGTTATTATTTATCTGTCTATATATAAGAAGTTAGAGGCGGCACTTTCTTCAAAATTCAGTCATATGGGCATTATTCTCAGGGACCGCGACGTTTCGACCGTATGGTCTATCTTAAACAGTGTCCACCAGCATTTATAATTTTTTTTTTTATTTATTTATTTTTTTATAAAGCCTGTATAGCTGATAAATCCGTCTCGGAGGAGCAGCTGTCAAAACGAATCCTGGACCTTATACAGAAGGTGGTAACTAGCACGCTAGGCGGGGTTATGTACCTCAGCATGTAGCCGTGGGTGAGAGGTAAACTAACGACCATTGCCCGATGTGTCCCATCTGCTGAGCCTGAATTTAATTATCTACCTAACGAACAAGGAAGGATGGGAAAAGTGAGGGTGAGCTTCCTTTGGAGGAGACTGTTTGATGTTCTGCTATACCCTTCGTGGCTTTGAACTATCACAGCATGTGACAACTCTTATTTAGTCAAGAATTGCAGGCAATGTACTCCTTAATTTACTGTTACAGTAACTCCAATAAGTCAAGAAAGTCAGTCTTGGAATTACTAGGATATGTAGAAGTGTTCCAGAGTTATAACCTCAGAAGGTGACCCGGTAAAATTGTAAATTGAGGCTTGGCCCTTAAGGGGTTAATATAGCCAGGGAGCGGAATACCTGTTTTGCGTACCAGACCAGCGAGACTCACGATCATACGTACCAATCAGAGCGGGCCTCACCATCCCCCATCTTGGTGGAATGTTGCACCTGAATTGTGCCAACCTGTACCTGTAGCATACTGTGGAAATAGACACTTACGTGATGACTGGCAGAAGCGGTGTAGGTAAATGTATGTATATGGCTGAAATGTGAATCAGTTTTCGTGATCTCATTACCATGTGTGTTAACCATTGCAGAAGCGCTTGCGTGTAATCTTAAAGGGAAATTATGTTACTAGCACTTGGGGCAACCCGAGTGCGGATTCTCCTGAAAGGAGAGGGTTTTCTATGCGATATATATTGTAAATGCGGGCAACTGCTGGGGCATCCTTGTACAGTATGGTATACCTTCTTGGAAGTTAAATCTATTTGGTGTGTTATACACACATACTTATTAATCTTTGCAGGTATGTATATATTGACCTGCCTCCAGTGTGTATCCGCTTGTCCCGGTTATGGGGGAGTGACTGGTGCCAAGGTATAAGGAACTAGGCAGGGATACGTGGCTTGAATTAAGCAGCTGATACATATGACAGCAATTGATCGATACAGGCTTTGTGTATAACTATATTATGATACACGCTGCTACGAGGTGTATGATGATTCTGAACAGGATCTGGGAAAGCTGGGTGACTAAGGGTGGTGACGTCGAAGCATCTTTGAGTGAAAGCGGGGAAGAAGCGCCCACATCACACACTCTCTGCCATGTCAGTGATAAACTAAACAAATCCTCCCCTATGATATATGGGCTTACTAATGTGCAACAATGCTTTTTGGAGGGGCTCCTCACAACTTTTGGCACTACATGTACCAGCATGACCGTGCTATTGCTCAGCTGGGAGTTGATTAGATCACATGCTTATGGTCTATTAGGATAGAGTTATGCATGTGTTTGAAGGAGCAACGCAGCTGCGTGATGCTGCCTGCTGCCCCTGACTGCTGAGCCCTTTCATTAAGCAAAACCTGCTCCGCCAGCAGCGTGCTTGCTGGGATGGCCGTGCCAGTGTGGTGGGTGGCTGGCCAGATGTGTGGGAGCACGCCACGGAGGCTGTGTGTTGCACCAAGTGTTCCAGCTGAGCTGATGGTGCTTGGTGCAGATACAATGAGTGTGGAACTGGGCTGCAGTTGCAGAGCGCTCTCATCGGTCAGCATCGGCCGATCAGCTTGCTCTGCAGCTGTGTCTTGCAGCCTTGGCTCCGGCTGGCTGCCTCTCTGTACAAGCAACAGATCGTTGCCTGTTGGAGGGGCGGAGCCACCCGGGCCTGTGATTCACGGAATTCAGCATGGTTGGGATGCTACGTCACAACACCACGCCGGCCCGGAAGTGACGTCGCCGCACATGTTGTGCGGCTGGCGGAAGCCGCGCTCGACTTTCGGTCACATGACGGCCGCGTCACTGCCGGCCGCGTCACCGGAAGTGACGCGAAGGGCCGGCAATCGGAGCGCGACGATGGCTGCGCCACAGGAAGTGACGTGGCGGACCTGGGACCAGGCCGCGGCTCTCGTGGGACCGCGGACCCCGGTGGAGCAGGGGCTGCGCGAGAAGAGCGCGTTCCAGGAGGAGGGAGCGCGGCGGCCCCTGCTCCCGGCTGGCGGCTGTGCTGGGCGAGGAGAGCTGGCTCCTGTGCTGCAGCGGAGACCCGCGCAGTGAGTGGCCGCGGGGGGGCCCTGGGGGGATGGAGCCATGCCGTCCCGTGGCCGGCGAAGGCGGGGGGGTCCCCGTGACCGGGCGGCACAACCCGGGTGCATGCAAGGGGGAGGGGCCCGCCCGCGTGGGGTGCAGCCGCCACCGGCTGGCCTGTGCCTGTGTGCGGGAGCCCCCCACGAGGGTGCCAGAGGGGGGCCGCTGGGTGCAAGTGGAGGTGGCCCGGCCCTGCCAGCCCGGGCCCTCCGCCTGCGTCTGGGGCTGTCAGTGAAACTTGCAGAGCTGTATGTGTGGACGTGTAATGTGCAGAAAGCACAGTTGTTTGTGTGGACATGTAATGAGCATAAAGCCCACCACCTCTGCCGGTGGGCCTGGTGGACCTTACGCTCTGCGGGCCACCCGAGAGGGAGCTGGTGCCACAAGGGAGGCAAACCATTTGGCTCTCTCCCGGCTGGTCCTCTCCTACCTCTGCTCCTACGGTCTATGTTTGGCGTCCATCATCCGTTCGGCGAAGCGATCGTTGTTTGTTCACCTGTCGGCGTTGATGTTCGCCTGGGGAGCAGGATGGTAAGAGGGAGGTTGCCCCTAGGTAAGGCTACTTATAGCTAGGAGGCAGGCTGAAGGCTAGTGAGAAAAGGGGGAGGAGGGGAACCTGAGAAGGCAGGCTAAAGGTAGTTGAGAGAAGGGGGGCTTCTTTTCTTGTCTTGTATCATTGCCCGGAGAGTGGGATTGCTGTTGCTGTGCCAGCTGAGGGCTCGGCAGTCTAGAGCATACGGCAGCGGCCGAGGTGCCCTCCATTATGTTTTCAAGGGGGCTCAGGTCACCCGATTACAGCAGGCAAGCACGCTGGTGGGCTCTCCAAAACCCTGATGCAGAGTTTGCCACCCTAAAAGAACTGGCCATTAAGGGACAGCAACTCCCAGCAAAGCTTTCAAACTGGTTGTGGTTCTCACAACCTTAAAAGGTGAGTGGATATCCTTATAATCCACACTAAAACAAACAGTGTCTTTTTGATAAGGCACAATCTGCGCCTCTTGTATCTCCTCTCTTTTTTAGTTGATATTTAATCCCTCCTGGAGGAAAACAGCGGGAGATTTGGGCGGTTTTCCCTTTTCGGAGATGGAGTGCAGCAGAGTGAACAATGACCACACACATAGGATGGATTACTTGCATGATCGGTTTTCCTCAAGGGAGAAGTTAATCCTGCAGACTATCGGTGTCAATAACACAGCATGTGTTGAATTAGAAACAGTTAAAGAACTTTTTACTGAGAATGACCTAAAAATCATGAAGAACCAACTACATGCACTAGAAGACAACCTTAAAAGAGAAATACAATATGGAATAGATGCACGATTTTTAACTGTATATATTGAAGAAAAAATTTGCCCACGAGGATTGAGGCTAGTTTTAGCTTCTCCTTTCCAGGATGACAGTGAGTTCTCAAAAAAATGGGATGGTATTCTTAATAGATGTATGCTAGACTTACTAACTTTATTATGTGAAAAACGGACAATTTTGGTTAAACAAGAAACTAAGGAAATTGGGAACATCAGCAGAGACTTATATAAGTTCGAGATACATCCTGAATATAAGAGAATATGTCCCAGTATAGGCATTAACCTAAAGCAGATAGAACATAAAACTGTGATAAGAAAATCCAAAAAACTTAATAGGGGAAGATCTGACTACCTTGATAAAAAAAACTAAGCCTGAAAATAATACTTTTAAACATAGTAGGAAATATTCCAATACAGATGATAATAATCATTTTTTTTTTAAGCCCAGAAAATTTTCTAATAACTATAGACAAATAAACACTGAAGGAAGCTCCAGTAAAAACCCTGAACAGTGCCCACAGAATATTGTTCCACCAAATGTAAAAAATAACTGCTTAGAAGACCCTACAAAAAAGACAATAAACACTGAAACAATAGCCAATAGGTAACTACTGGCAACATTGAACTTGGTAGTGATAACAGTCTTATAGTCGATGAAATATTTGAGGATGAATTTTTTGAAGAAAATGAAGCTCTGCCAACAATAAGTGCAGGTGAAATCCCCACAAATAATATTATTACTACTAGAGCAATTATACATAGAACCGAAGAAAAATCGGACCAAATAAATATAGATCAACCTCCCTGCAATAAACCCAACAGAAGTGATGGAGAACACCTGAAACAAATTAGAGAACAAATAGAAAGGATTAATAGGGAAAAACCCCTTAGGCCGGCTTCACACTGCGTGTGTGATCCGATTCGTGCCTGTCCGCTTGAGGCAGACAGCCGCGGACAGGATCAGCACACAGGACTGGGGGCTATTATGCCCTCCGATCCTGTGTGCAGCGCACACAGCTGCAGCCGCTGACAGGTCAGGACTGCGGCGCCCGTGGTCCTCACCTATCAGCAGTGGGAACTGCGTGCGGCTGCACACAGGATCGGAGGGCATAATAGCCCCCCAGTCCTGTGTGCTGATCCGGTCCGCGGCTGTCTGCCTCAAGCGGACAGGCACGGATAGGATCACACACGCAGTGTGAAGCCAGCCTTACACCTATTATCTTACACAGCAATAAAAAGGTGTCAGCAGTTACAGCTGACAAACCAGATGTCAGCCTGATCAGATTTGAAAATGAAACATCTATAGCACAGAACAACCAGAATGACATACCGTATATACTCGTGTATAAGCCGAGTTTTTCAGCCCAAAAATTGGGCTGAAAAGTCTCCCCCTCGGCTTATACACGGGTCAATACGGTAGGCTGCTGTGGTGGGGGCTGTGTCCGGACTGGGGAGGCTGGAGGAGGCGGGGGGAGGCTGCTGAATGAGAGCCCCATCACGTGGGGCCGCTCATTATATATGCACTGCTTCCCCTGACAATCAGCGGCAGGGGAAGCAGTGCATATCTAAATATATGCCCCCAAATGCTGGCACTTGCCCCCCTGCTTGTAAGGCCCCCCCCGGCTGCTTATCTTACCATCCCTGGTATTCTGCATCGCGCGCGCAGGTCCCTCCGTGCTCCCGTCCTCCGTAGCATCCGGGGTCATGTGACCGGCCGGTCGCATGACGTCACCGCTACGCAACGGCCGGGGACCCCGGATGCAGCTGACGCCGGGAGCACGGAGGGACCTGCGCGCGATGCAGAAGACCAGGGATGGTAAGTTAAGCAGCCGGGGGGGGCCTTACAAGCAGGGGGGCAAGTGCCAGCATTTGGGGCTGTTGTATACACCTCTTGGGCTGCCTGTATATACCACCTCTGGGGCTGCCTGTATATACCACCACTGGGGCTGCTGTATACACCACTGGGGCTGCTGTATACACCTCTGGGGCTGGCTGTATATACCACCAATGGGGCTGCCTGTATACACCTCTGGGGCTGCCTGTATATACCACCACTGGGGCTGCTGTATACACCTCTGGGCTGTCTGTATATACCACCACTGGGGCTGCCTGTATACACCTCTGGGGCTGCCTGTATATACCACCACTGGGGCTGCTGTATACACCTCTGGGGCTGCCTGTATATACCACCACTGGGGCTGCCTGTATACACCTTTGGGGCTGCCTGTATATACCACCACTGGGGCTTCTGTATACACCTCTGGGGCTGCCTGTATATACCACCCCTGGGGCTGCTGTATACACCTCTGGGGAGGCTGCTGTATACACCACTGGGGAGGCTGCTGTATACACCACTGGGGAGGCTGCTGTATACACCGCTGGGGCCTGTATATACCACTGGGGAGGCTGCTGTAATACTGCTGGGGCCTGTATACACCACTGGGGAGGCTGCTGTATACTACTACTGGGGAGGCCTGTATACCACTGGGGAGGCTGCTGTATACTACCACTGGGGAGGCTGCTGTATACTACCACTGGGGAGGCCTATATACCAATAGGGAGGCTGCTGTATACTACGACTGGGGAAGCCTGTATACCTGTGCTGGGGTCCACCCTCAGCTTATACATGAGTCAATAGGTTTTCCCAGGTTTTGGGGGCAAAAGTAGGGGGGTCGGCTTATACACGGGTCGGCTTATACACGAGTATATACGGTAATCATCCTTGATAATTCAAGTAATAACACAGGCATTGTGCCTTTTTTATCCACAGTGAAACAGGGAAAGGGTCAGATAACAAAATTCTTCAACCCCATTCTAGGAAAAAGAAAACAAGAAGAGGAGCTAGGGGACAAGGAAAAAGAAAAAAAGAAAGTAAAAATAAGTTTTGTGGACTAAAAAACAATGAACTCAAAATATCATCTGATAATAATAACATAATAAATTTATCAAAGTATAATCCGACAGAAGAAGAAACAAAGCTTCTAAATAAAGGTCTCTTTTTTTGCCCAGATAATAGACCATTTCGAACTATTTATAGATGTACATAATTTCATCAGACGCCTCACTCTCAAAAGACACATTGCAATAAATCCCATAATGCAAAATAAGGACTTTGGGACACCTGTATCTGAAATTTCAAAATTTAAACCCAAATCAACATATTATCCTATCGAAAGTAAGGGACATTTTTTAGAAACTTTCCAGGACCTTATATTGAAAGATTTAAAATATGAAGAATTACTGAAAGGTACTGAGTCCAAAAGTAAAAGAAATGTATCTATAAAAGAAAGAGTAGCCCTAAAAAACTTGCAAAAAAACAATGATAAAGGGCAGCAGGCACTTTCGTTATTCAAGACATTGAGGATTATCTGAAGGAGGCGAATAGAATTCTTTCAGATTCTGATTACTATGGACTAATAAATGAAGATCCTCATCCCCCATTGATTAGAGTATATAATGATATGATTAACAATGCCTATGAACAATCAATCATCAGTGAAAACGAAAAGAAGTTCCTCATAAACCATTATCCTACTACCCCTTTTCTGTACCATTTGCCAAAATTTCATAAAAAACTTGTAGACCCCCCAGGCAGACCAATCATATCAGGAATTGGATCCCTAAGCAATTTGGCCACTTTTATTGATAAATCCTACAAGTCCATGTTTTTTATTTGCACAGTTTTTTAAAGGATTCTTCAGATTTAATTAAGATTTTAAAGGACATCACCTGGAAAAACACTTATATATTTATTACTTTAGATGTATCATCACTGTACACCAATATAGAATATGACATTGGTATAGCCTGCGCTGAGCACTTTATTATAAATGACACAAGTTTTACAGATGCAAAAAAAGCTTTTATTTTGGACGGTCTGGATTTTATCTTAAAAAACAATTTTTTTATGTTTCAAAATCAATTCTACCACCAGTTAAAAGGCACAGCTATGGGGTCCAAAGTAGCATGTTCTTATGCAAATCTTTTTATGGGGGTATTTGAGGAAATACATGTTTTTAAAAATGAACAAAAAGATGGAATAATTGTTTATAAGAGATTCATTGATGATATTTTTTTAATATGGGACACTGAAAAGGGCAATGTTGAGAGTTTTTTATCTGGGATTTTTAACAATATGTGGGGATTACAATTTGAACCTCATATAAATGCATCTACAATTAATTTTCTTGATTTAAACATCTTCATAGAAGGTGAATCCATTTACACTAAGACGTATTTTAAGAACATTGATAGAAATAGTTACATCCATTATAGGAGTGGGCATTACAGTAAATGGATAAAAAATATTCCTTTGAATCAGTTTAAAAGAATTAGGAAAAACTGTACCAGAGATATGGATTTTGAAGAACAGTCAAAAATCCTCATTGATCGATTTCACCATAGGAAATACCCTAGAAGGCTGATAAAAAACGCCCAAAAACTCAGCAAAGATATCAGACAGGATCAATTATTGGAAAAACATGAGAAACCTGCCACAGATAGTGAATTCGGCTATAATTTTAATGCCAGGTATAATAAGTGCCACAAGAGCATCAGAAAGGTTCTGGACAAACACTGGCATATCCTGCAGAATGATCCTTTTCTGAGCAACATTCTTCCCCCTAAACCTAAAATAACTTTTTGCAGAGCTCTAAACGCAAAAGGAATAATTGCACCTAGCCGTCAACATAAAAATCAGTCACATAATAAAGATGACCATGTATTAAATGCTAAAGTAACCAAGTGTGGGATGAAAAATTGCCTGTGTTGCAGAGCAATATATGAAACTGTCAAATTTTGCTCCAGTGTCACTGGTGAAACCTTCCCCATAAAGCAAAACATGAATTGTGGCACCAAATATTTGATTTATCTAATTGAGTGACCCTGTAAGTTACAATATGTTGGAAGAACAACACAGACATTACATGCAAGGCTTAATAAACATAGGTCAAATATCAAAAAGGGCTTCAAGCAATATGGGGTATCATGGCATTATGAAAAATACCATGATAGGGACTTCACCAAAATGAAAATTCTACCTATTGAATGTGTCTCTGAATATACAACAAACAGATTTGAAGCCCTAAAAAAGAAAGAGAAATGTTGGATGTACAGACTTAATTCCCTCAAACCAAAGGGATTCAATTTGATAACTGAATTAATTTAATCATGTTTTTAATCACTACTTTAACCTACCGTATATACTCGTGTATAAGCCGAGTTTTTCAGCCCAAAAATTGGTATGCTGTGGGGGGGCTGTGACCGGTGGCTGGAGGAGGCAGGAGGGGGCCGCAGTGACCGCAGGCGGTCACGTGGGGCCGCCTCATTAGTGCAATGAATATGCACGGCATCCCCCCGTCCATCAGCGGCGGGGGGATGCTGTGCATATTGCAATACACAGCCCCCCCTCCTTATTATGGGTCCCCCAGCAGAAATAAACAGCCCCCCCCTCCTTATCATGTTCCCCCCAGGCGGCGGCAGCTGTGAAAATAACAAACACTTTATACATCACCTTCCGGCGCAGCTCTCCGCTCCTCCGGTCCTCCGCTCGCCGGCTTCTTCTTCCTTCTTGTGCCGGTGTCATGTGACCGGGCGCAGGAGATTACGTCATTTCCTGCGCGCGGTCACAGAAGGGGGGCTGTTTACTACCACTGGGGCTGCATATACTACCACTGGGGCTGTATATACTACCACTGGGGCTGTATATACTACCACTGGGGCTGCATATACTACCACTGGGGCTGCATATACTACCACTGGGGCTGTATATACCACTGGGGCTGCATATACTACCACTGGGGCTGCATATACTACCACTGGGGCTGCATATACTACCACTGGGGCTGCATATACTACCACTGGGGCTGCATATACTACCACTGGGGCTGCATATACTACCACTGGGGCTGTATATACCACTTGGGGCTGCATATACTACCACTGGGGCTGCATATACTACCACTGGGGCTGCATATACTACCACTGGGGCTGTATATACCACTGGGGCTGCATATACTACCACTGGGGCTGCATATACTACCACTGGGGCTGCATATACTACCACTGGGGCTGCATATACTACCACTGGGGCTGTATATAATACCACTGGGGCTGTATATACTACCACTGGGGCTGCATATACTACCACTGGGGCTGTATATACCACTGGGGCTGCATATACTACCACTGGGGCTGTATATACCACTGGGGTTGCATATACTACCACTGGGGCTGCATATACTACCACTGGGGCTGCATATACTACCACTGGGGCTGCATATACTACCACTGGGGCTGTATATACCACTGGGGCTGCATATACTACCACTGGGGTTGCATATACTACCACTGGGGATGCATATACTACCACTGGGGCTGTATATACCACTGAGGCTGCATATACTACCACTGGGGCTGCATATACTACCACTGGGGCTGCATATACTACCACTGGGGCTGCATATACTACCACTGGGGCTGTATATACCACTGGGGCTGCATATACTACCACTGGGGCTGCATATACTACCACTGGGGCTGCATATACTACCACTGGGGCTGCATATACCACTGGGGCTGTATATACCACTGGGGCTGCATATACTACCACTGGAGCTGTATATACTACCACTGGGGCTGCATATACTACCACTGGGGCTGTATATACCACTGGGGCTGCATATACTACCACTGGGGCTGCATATACTACCACTGGGGCTGCATATACTACCACTGGGGCTGTATATACCACTGGGGCTGCATATACTACCACTGGGGCTGTATATACCACTGGGGCTGTATATACTACTGGAGCTGCATGTATATACCACTGGGGCTGCTGCTGTATACTACCACTGGGGCTGCTGCTGTATACTACCACTGGGGCTGCTGTATATACCTCTGGGGCTGCTATATACCACACTGCTGGGGGCTGTATACCTGTGCTGGGGTCCACCCTCGGCTTATACACGAGTCAATAGATTTTCCCAGGTTTTGGGGGCAAAAGTAAGGGGTCGGCTTATACACGGGTCGGCTTATACACGAGTATATACGGTATGTTTTGTCTTCACTGTGATACAAGTTCTGAAGGAACTACTCTGCTGCCATCTTGTGGTGAACAATTGCACTACAGAGTACCATATTCTTAACATAGGTAGCTATGGTTACTGCATCCAAAACACTGCCATCTTGTGGTTTTTTTCTATATTTACACCCCTTGTATAGTTAATATTGCTTCTCAGTATTTTTATGTCTTTTCTCTAATTTTATCTGCATAATTTTAGTAATTATAGCTATTAACACTCTATTTTTTAACAAATATTCTTAGTTTTTTTATGTTTTTATTATGTACTAGATGGCGGCCCGATTCTAAAGAATCGGGTAATCTAGAATCCATATCTTATACATAAAACCCGAAGGCCACTTCCGCCCAAAATCCGCTCAACTTCCGTGACGGCCTCCGTCCTGTGTCAAACACAGGAAGTACCAGACCCACAGAGCCCCAGCCACATCCGGGAACCGGCCCGGCCCACAGCCCTGCAGCTCATCGCCCACTCTCCTCCTCCATCAGGCACAGCCCGATGTACGCCCACCAACATCCGGCAACCGGCCAGGACCGAGTGTGGCGCCTCCGCCGGCACAGCTCCCAGTCCTGCCACGCTCTCTCCACACACCCGCTGAAGCTCCTCCATCACGGAGCTAGCCCCGCCCACACTCCGCCCCCGGCCTCCGGAACCGCAGCCAGCACTGCCGCTCACCGCCGCCCGCCAACAGCCCAGTAAGTGTTCCGCCCCCCTCCCTCCGCTCTCCTCTGCCACCTCCGCTCTCCTCTGGCCCCTCCAGCCCTGCTCTGGCCCCTCCAGCCCTGCTCTGGCCCCTCCAGCCCTGCTATGGCCCTTCCAACCCTGCTCTGACCCCTCCAGCCCTGCTCTGGCCCCTCCAGCCCTCGCCGCCCTCACTGCTGACCACTGAGCCACCGCCCTCACTGCTGACCACTGAGCCACCGCCCTCACTGCTGACCACTGAGCCACCGCCCTCACTGCTGACCACTGAGCCACCGCCCTCACTGCTGGCCACCACCCTCACTGCTGACCACTGACCCCCTGCCCTCACTGCTGACCACTCAGCCACCGCCCTCACTGCTTACCACTGAGCCACTGCCCTCACTGCTGACCACTGACCCCCTGCTGACCACTTACCCCCTGCCCTCACTGCTGACCACTGAGCCACCGCCCTCACTGCTGACCACTGAGCCACCGCCCTCACTGCTGACCACTGAGCCACCGCCCTCACTGCTGGCCACCGCCCTGACTGCTGACCACTGACCCCCTTCCCTCACTGCTGACCACTCAGCCACCGCCCTCACTGCTTACCACTGAGCCCCCGCCCTCACTGCTGACCACTGACCCCCTGCTGACCACTTACCCCCTGCCCTCACTGCTGACCACTGAGCCACCGCCCTCACTGCTGACCACTGAGCCACCACCCTCACTGCTGACCACTGAGCCACCCCCTCACTGCTGACCACTGACCCCCTGCTGACCACTTGCCCCCTGCCCTCACTGCTGACCACTGAGCCACCGCCCTCACTGCTGACCACTGAGCCACCGCCCTCACTGCTGACCACTGAGCCACCGCCCTCACTGCTGACCACTGAGCCACCACCCTCACTGCTGACCACTGACCCCCTGCCCTCACTGCTGACCACTCAGCCACCGCCCTCACTGCTTACCACTGAGCCACTGCCCTCACTGCTGACCACTGACCCCCTGCTGACCACTTACCCCCTGCCCTCACTGCTGACCACTGAGCCACCGCCCTCACTGCTGACCACTGAGCCACCGCCCTCACTGCTGACCACTGAGCCACCGCCCTCACTGCTGGCCACCGCCCTGACTGCTGACCACTGACCCCCTTCCCTCACTGCTGACCACTGAGCCACCGCCCTCACTGCTGACCACTGAGCCACCGCCCTCACTGCTGACCACTGAGCCACCGCCCTCACTGCTGACCACTGAGCCACCGCCCTCACTGCTGACAACTGAGCCACCGCCCTCACTGCTGACCACTGAGCCACCGCCCTCACTGCTGACCACTGAGCCACCGCCCTCACTGCTGACCACTGAGCCACCGCCCTCACTGCTGACCACTGAGCCACCGCCCTCACTGCTGACCACTGAGCCATCGCCCTCACTGCTGACCACTGAGCCACCGCCCTCACTGCTGACCACTGACCCCCTGCCCTCACTGCTTACCACTGAGCCACCGCCCTCACTGCTTACCACTGAGCCACCGCCCTCACTGCTGACCACTGACCCCCTGCTGACCACTGACCCCCTGCCCTCACTGCTGACCACTGAGCCACCGCCCTCACTGCTGACCACTGAGCCACCGCCCTCACTGCTGACCACTGAGCCACCGCGCTCACTGCTGACCACTGAGCCACCGCCCTCACTGCTGACCACTAAGCCACCGCCCTAACTGCTGACCACTGAGCCACCGCCCTCACTGCTGACCACTGAGCCACCACCCTCACTGCTGACCACTGAGCCACCGCCCTCACTGCTGACCACTGAGCCGCCGCCCTCACTGCTGACCACTGAGCCACCGCCCTCACTGCTGACCACTGACCCCCTGCCCTCACTGCTTACCACTCAGCCACCGCCCTCACTGCTTACCACTGAGCCACCGCCCTCACTGCTGACCACTGACCCCCTGCTGACCACTGACCCCCTGCCCTCACTGCTGACCACTGAGCCACCGCCCTCACTGCTGACCACTGAGCCACCGCCCTCACTGCTGACCACTGAGCCACCGCCCTCACTGCTGACCACTGAGCCACCGCCCTCACTGCTGACCACTGAGCCACCGCCCTCACTGCTGACCACTGAGCCACCGCCCTCACTGCTGACCACTGACCCCCTGCCCTCACTGCTTACCACTCAGCCAACGCCCTCACTGCTTACCACTGAGCCACCGCCCTCACTGCTGACCACTGACCCCCTGCTGACCACTGACCCCCTGCCCTCACTGCTGACCACTGAGCCACCGCCCTCACTGCTGACCACTAAGCCACCGCCCTCACTGCTGACCACTGAGCCACCGCCCTCACTGCTTACCACTCAGCCACCACCCTCACTGCTTACCACTGAGCCACCGCCCTCACTGCTGACCACTGACCCCCTGCTGACCACTGACCCCCTGCCCTCACTGCCGACCACTGAGCCACTGCCCTCACTGCCGACCACTGAGCCACCGCCCTCACTGCCGACCACTGAGCCACCGCCCTCACTGCCGACCCCTGAGCCACCGCCCTCACTGCTACCCACTGAGCCACGGCACTCACTGCTACCCACTGAGCCACGGCACTCACTGCTACCCACTGAGCCACGGCACTCACTGCTACCCACTGAGCCACGGCACTCACTGCTACCCACTGAGCCACGGCACTCACTGCTAACCACTGAGCCACGGCACTCACTGCTAACCACTGTGCCACCTGTACACACACAATTAATTTTACCGCACTCCCCTAACTATTACTAAATAAACTATATATACATTCTAGACTACCCGATTCTTTAGAATCGGGCCACCATCTAGTATAGTATATTTACTAATAGTTAGGGGAGTGCGGTGAAATGAATTGTGTGTATACAGGTGGCTCAGTGGGTAGCAGAGTATACGGTGGCTCAGTGGTTAGCACTGTATACGGTGGCTCAGTGGTTGGCACTGTATATGGTGGCTCAGTGGGTAGCAGAGTATATGGTGGCTCAGTGGTTAGCACTGTATACAGTGGCTCAGTGGTTAGCACTGTATATGGTGGCTCAGTGGTTAGCACTGTATACGGTGGCTCAGTGGTTAGCACTGTATATGGTGGCTCAGTGGTTGGCACTGTATATGGTGGCTCAGTGGGTAGCAGAGTATACGGTGGCTGAGTGGTTGGCACTGTATACGGTGGCTTAGTGGTTAGCACTGTATATGGTGGCTCAGTGGTTATCACTGTATATGGTGCATCTGTGGTTAGCACTGTATATGGTGGCTCAGTGGTTAGCACTGTATATGGTGGCTCTGTGGTTGGCACTGTATATGGTGGCTCAGTGGTTAGCACTGTATGGTGGCTCAGTGGTTAGCACTGTATGGTGGCTCAGTGGTTAGCACTGTATATGGTGGCTCAGCGGTTAGCATTGTATGGTGGCTGAGTGGTTAGCACTGTATATAGTGGATCAGTGGTTAGCACTGTATACGGTGGCTCAGTGGTTGGCACTGTATATGGTGGCTCAGTGGGTAGCACTGTATACGGTGGCTCAGTGGTTAGCACTGTATATGGTGGCTCAGCGGTTAGCACTGTATGGTGGCTGAGTGGTTAGCACTGTATATAGTGGATCAGTGGTTAGCACTGTATATGGTGGCTCAGTGGTTAGCACTGTATACGGTGGCTCAGTGGTTGGCACTGTATATGGTGGCTCAGTGGTTAGCACTGTTTACGGTGGCTCAGTGGTTGGCACTGTATATGGTGGCTCAGTGGTTGGCACTGTATATGGTGGCTCAGTGGTTGGCACTGTATACGGCGGCTCTGTGGTCAGCAGAGTACGGCGGCTCTGTGGTCAGCAGAGTATGGCGGCTCTGTGGTCAGCGCAGGAAGGAGGCAGAGTGGTCAGCGCAGGAAGGAGGCAGAGTGGTCAGCGCAGGAAGGAGGCAGAGTGGTGAGCGCAGGACAGCGGCTCTGTGGTCAGCAGAGGAGGGCGGCTCTGTGGTCAGCGCAGGAAGGAGGCACAGTGATCAGCGCAGGAAGGAGGCAGAGTGGTGAGCGCAGGACAGCGGCTCTGTGGTCAGCAGAGGAGGGCGGCTCTGTGGTCAGCAGAGGAGGGCGGCTCTGTGGTCAGCAGAGGAGGGCGGCTCTGTGGTCAGCAGAGGACGGCGGCTCTGTGGTCAGCGCAGGAAGGAGGCAGAGTGGTCAGCGCAGGAAGGAGGCAGAGTGGTGAGAGCAGGAAGGAGGCAGAGTGGTGAGCGCAGGACGGCGGCTCTGTGGTCAGCGCAGGACGGCGGCAGAGTAATCAGTGCAGGAAGGAGGCAGAGTGATCAGCGCAGGAAGGAGGCAGAGTGATCAGCGCAGGAAGAAGGCAGAGTGGTGAGCGCAGGAAGGAGGCAGAGTGATCAGAGCAGGAAGGAGGCAGAGTGATCAGCGCAGGAAGGAGGCAGAGTGTTGAGCGCAGGTCAGCGGCTCTGTGGTCAGCAGAGGAGGGCGGCTCTGTGGTCAGCAGAGGAGGGCGGCTCTGTGGTCAGCAGAGGAGGGCGGCTCTGTGGTCAGCAGAGGACGGCGGCTCTGTGGTCAGCAGAGGACGGCGGCTCTGTGGTCAGCGCAGGAAGGAAGCAGAGTGGTCAGCGCAGGAAGGAGGCACAGTGGTGAGCGCAGGAAGGAGGTAGAGTGGTGAGCGCAGGACAGCGGCTCTGTGGTCAGCAGAGTACGGTGGCTGTGTGGTCAGCAGAGGACGGTGGCTGTGTGGTCAGCAGAGGACGGCGGCTGTGTGGTCAGCAGAGGACGGCGGCTGTGTGGTCAGCAGAGTACGGGGGCTCTGTGGTCAGCAGAGGACGGCGGCTCCGTGGTCAGCAGAGGACGGCGGCTCTGTGGTCAGCAGAGGACGGCAGCTCAGTGGTCAGCAGTGGACGGCGGCTCTGTGGTCAGCAGAGGATGGCGGCTCTGTGGTCAGTAGAGGAGGGTGGCTCTGTGATCAGCAGAGGAGGGCGGCTCTGTGGTCAGCGCAGGAAGGAGGCAGAGTGATCAGCGCAGGAAGGAGGCAGAGTGATCAGCGCAGGAAGGAGGCAGAGTGGTGAGCGCAGGACAGCGGCTCTGTGGTCAGCAGAGGAGTGCGGCTCTGTGGTCAGCAGAGGACGGTGGCTCTGTGGTCAGCAGAGGACGGCGGCTCTGTGGTCAGCGCAGGAAGGAGGCAGAGTGGTCAGCACAAGAAGGAGGCAGAGTGGTGAGCGCAGGAAGGATTTAGAGTGGTGAGCGCAGGAAGGAGGCAGAGTGGTGAGCGCAGGACGGTGGCTCTGTGGTCAGCAGAGGACGGCGGCAGAGTGATCAGCGCAGGAAGGAGGCAGAGTGATCAGCGCAGGAAGGAGGCAGAGTGGTGAGCGCAGGACAGCGGCTCTGTGGTCAGCAGAGGAGGGCGGCTCTATGGTCAGCAGAGGATGGCGGCTCTGTGGTCAGCAGAGGACGGCGGCTCTGTGGTCAGTGCAGGAAGGAGGCAGAGTGGTGAGCGCAGGAATGAGGCAGAGTGGTGAGCACAGGAAGGAGGCAGAGTGGTGAGCGCAGGACAGCGGCTCTATGGTCAGCAGAGGACGGCGGCTGTGTGGTCAGCAGAGGACGGCGGCTGTGTGGTCAGCAGAGGACGGCGGCTGTGTGGTCAGCAGAGGACGGGGGCTCTGTGGTCAGCAGAGGACGGGGGCTCTGTGGTCAGCAGAGGACGGGAGCTCTGTGGTCAGCAGAGGACGGCGGCTCTGTGGTCAGCAGAGGACGGCGGCTCTGTGGTCAGCAGAGGACGGCGGCTCTGTGGCCAGCAGAGGACGGCGGCTCTGTGGTCAGCAGAGGACGGCGGCTCTGTGGTCAGCAGAGGACGGCGGCTCTGTGGTCAGCAGAGGACGGCGGCAGAGTGATCAGCGCAGGAAGGAGGCAGAGTGATCAGCGCAGGAAGGAGGCAGAGTGGTCAGCGCAGGAAGGAGGCAGAGTGGTCAGCGCAGGAAGGAGGCTCTGTGGTCAGCAGAGGACGGCGGCTGTGTGGTCAGCAGAGGACGGGGGCTCTGTGGTCGGCAGAGGACGGGGGCTCTGTGGTCGGCAGAGGACGGGGGCTCTGTGGTCGGCAGAGGACGGGGGCTGTGTGGTCGGCAGAGGACGGTGGCTCTGTGGTCAGCAGAGGACGGTGGCTCTGTGGTCAGCAGAGGACGGCGGCTCTGTGGTCAGCAGAGGACGGCGGCTCTGTGGTCAGCAGAGGACGGCGGCTCTGTGGTCAGCGCAGGAAGGAGGCAGAGCGGTGAGCGCAGGAAGGAGGCAGAGTGGTGAGCGCAGAACGGCGGCTCTGTGGTCAGCAGAGGACAGCGGCAGAGTAATCAGCGCAGGAAGGAGGCAGAGTGATCAGCGCAGGAAGGAGGCAGAGTGATCAGTGCAGGAAGGAGGCAGAGTGGTGAGCGCAGGACAGCGGCTCTGTGGTCAGCAGAGGAGGGCGGCTCTGTGGTCAGCAGAGGACGGCAGGTCTGTGGTCAGCGCAGGAAGGAGGCAGAGTGGTCAGCGCAGGAAGGAGGCAGAGTGGTGAGCGCAGGAAGGAGGCAGAGTGGTGAGCGCAGGACAGCGGCTCTGTGGTCAGCAGAGTACGGCGGCTGTGTGGTCAGCAGTGTACGGCGGCTGTGTGGTCAGCAGTGTACGGGGGCTCTGTGGTCAGCAGAGGACGGCGGCTCCGTGGTCAGCAGAGGACGGCGGCTCTGTGGTCAGCAGAGGACGGCAGCTCTGTGGTCAGCAGAGGACGGCGGCTCTGTGGTCAGCAAAGGAGGGCGGCTGTGTGGTCAGCAGAGTACGGGGGCTCTGTAGTCAGCAGAGGACGGCGGCTCTGTGGTCAGCAGAGGACGGCGGCTCTGTGGTCAGCAGAGGACGGCGGCTCTGTGGTCAGCAGAGGACGGTGGCTCTGTGGTCAGCAGAGGACGGCGGCTCTGTGGTCTGCAGAGGAGGGCGGCTCTGTGGTCAGCAGAGCAGGGCGGCTCTGTGGTCAGCGCAGGAAGAAGGCAGAGTGATCAGCACAGGAAGGAGGCAGAGTGGTGAGCGCAGGAAGGAGGCAGAGTGGTGAGCGCAGGAAGGAGGCAGAGTGGTGAGCGCAGGACGGCGGCTGTGTGGTTAGCAGAGGACGGCGGCTCTGTGGTCAGCAGAGGACGGCGGCTCTGTGGTCAGCAGAGGACGGCGGCTCTGTGGTCAGCGCAGGAAGGAGGCAGAGCGGTGAGCGCAGGAAGGAGGCAGAGTGGTGAGCGCAGAACGGTGGCTCTGTGGTCAGCAGAGGACAGCGGCAGAGTAATCAGCGCAGGAAGGAGGCAGAGTGATCAGCGCAGGAAGGAGGCAGAGTGATCAGTGCAGGAAGGAGGCAGAGTGGTGAGCGCAGGACAGCGGCTCTGTGGTCAGCAGAGGAGGGCGGCTCTGTGGTCAGCAGAGGACGGCAGGTCTGTGGTCAGCGCAGGAAGGAGGCAGAGTGGTCAGCGCAGGAAGGAGGCAGAGTGGTGAGCGCAGGAAGGAGGCAGAGTGGTGAGCGCAGGACAGCGGCTCTGTGGTCAGCAGAGTACGGCGGCTGTGTGGTCAGCAGAGGACGGCGGCTGTGTGGTCAGCAGAGTACGGGGGCTCTGTGGTCAGCAGAGGACGGCGGCTCCGTGGTCAGCAGAGGACGGCGGCTCTGTGGTCAGCAGAGGACGGCAGCTCTGTGGTCAGCAGAGGACGGCGGCTCTGTGGTCAGCAGAGGACGGCGGCTCTGTGGTCAGCAGAGGAGGGCGGCTGTGTGGTCAGCAGAGTACGGGGGCTCTGTAGTCAGCAGAGGACAGCGGCTCTGTGGTCAGCAGAGGACGGCGGCTCTGTGGTCAGCAGAGGACGGCGGCTCTGTGGTCAGCAGAGGACGGCGGCTCTGTGGTCAGCAGAGGAGGGCGGCTCTGTGGTCAGCAGAGCAGGGCGGCTCTGTGGTCAGCGCAGGAAGAAGGCAGAGTGATCAGCACAGGAAGGAGGCAGAGTGGTGAGCGCAGGAAGGAGGCAGAGTGGTGAGCGCAGGAAGGAGGCAGAGTGGTGAGCGCAGGACGGCGGCTGTGTGGTTAGCAGAGGACGGCGGCTCTGTGGTCAGCAGAGGACGGCGGCTCTGTGGACAGCAGAGGACGGCGGCTCTGTGGTCAGCGCAGGAAGGAGGCAGAGTGGTGAGCGCAGGAAGGAGGCAGAGTGGTGAGCGCAGGACGGCGGCTCTGTGGTGAGCAGAGGACGGCGGCTGTGTGGTCAGCAGAGGACGGCGGCTGTGTGGTCAGCAGAGGACGGTGGCTGTGTGGTCAGCAGAGTACGGCGGCTGTGTGGTCAGCAGAGTACGGCGGCTGTGTGGTCAGCAGAGTATGGGGGCTCTGTGGTCAGCAGAGGATGGCGGTTCTGTGGTCAGCAGAGGACGGCGGCTCTGTGGTCAGCAGAGGAGGGCTGCTCTGTGGTCAGCAGAGGACGGCGGCTCTGTGGTCAGCAGAGGATGGCGGCTCTGTGGTCAGCGCAGGAAGGAGGCAGAGTGGTCAGCGCAGGAAGGAGGCAGAGTGGTGAGCGCAGGAAGGATGCAGAGTGGTGAGCGCAGGACGGCGCCTCTGTGGTCAGCAGAGGACGGCGGCTGTGTGGTCAGCAGAGGACGGCGGCTGTGTGGTCAGCAGAGGACGGCGGCTGTGTGTGGTCAGCAGAGTATGGCGGCTGTGTGGTCAGCAGAGTACGGGGGCTCTGTGGTCAGCAGAGGACGGCGGCTCCGTGGTCAGCAGAGGACGGCGGCTCCGTGGTCAGCAGAGGACGGCGGCTCTGTGGTCAGCAGAGGACGGCAGCTCTGTGGTCAGCAGAGGACGGCGGCTCTGTGGTCAGCAGTGGACGGCGGCTCTGTGGTCAGCAGAGGATGGCGGCTCTGTGGTCAGCAGAGGAGGGTGGCTCTGTGGTCAGCAGAGGAGGGAGGCTCTGTGGTCAGCGCAGGAAGGAGGCAGAGTGATCAGCGCAGGAAGGAGGCAGAGTGATCAGCGCAGGAAGGAGGCAGAGTGGTGAGCGCAGGACAGCGGCTCTGTGGTCAGCAGAGGAGTGCGGCTCTGTGGTCAGCAGAGGACGGTGGCTCTGTGGTCAGCAAAGGACGGCGGCTCTGTGGTCAGCAAAGGACGGCGGCTCTGTGGTCAGCGCAGGAAGGAGGCAGAGTGGTCAGCGCAAGAAGGAGGCAGAGTGGTGAGCGCAGGAAGGATTTAGAGTGGTGAGCGCAGGAAGGAGGCAGAGTGGTGAGCGCAGGACGGTGGCTCTGTGGTCAGCAGAGGACGGCGGCAGAGTGATCAGCGCAGGAAGGAGGCAGAGTGGTCAGCGCAGGAAGGAGGCAGAGTGATCAGCGCAGGAAGGAGGCAGAGTGATCAGCGCAGGAAGGAGGCAGAGTGGTGAGCGCAGGACAGCGGCTCTGTGGTCAGCAGAGGAGTGCGGCTCTGTGGTCAGCAGAGGACGGTGGCTCTGTGGTCAGCAAAGGACGGCGGCTCTGTGGTCAGCAAAGGACGGCGGCTCTGTGGTCAGCGCAGGAAGGAGGCAGAGTGGTCAGCGCAAGAAGGAGGCAGAGTGGTGAGCGCAGGAAGGATTTAGAGTGGTGAGCGCAGGAAGGAGGCAGAGTGGTGAGCGCAGGACGGTGGCTCTGTGGTCAGCAGAGGACGGCGGCAGAGTGATCAGCGCAGGAAGGAGGCAGAGTGATCAGCGCAGGAAGGAGGCAGAGTGGTGTGAGCGCAGGACAGCGGCTCTGTGGTCAGCAGAGGAGGGCGGCTCTATGGTCAGCAGAGGACGGCGGCTCTGTGGTCAGTGCGAAGGAAGTGAGGCAGAGTGGTGAGCGCAGGAATGAGGCAGAGTGGTGAGCGCAGGAAGGGAGGCAGAGTTGGTGAGGGCGAGGACAGCGTCCTATGGTTAGCAGAGGACGGCGTCTGTGTGGTCAGCAGAGGACGGCGGCTGTATGGTCAGCAGAGGACGGGGCTTGTGTGGTCAGCAGAGGACGGGGGCTCTGTGGTCAGCAGAGGACGGGGGCTCTGTGGTCAGCAGAGGACGGGGGCTCTGTGGTCAGCAGAGGACGGCGGCTCTGTGGTCAGCAGAGGACGGCGGCTCTGTGGTCAGCAGAGGACGGCGGCTCTGTGGTCAGCAGAGGACGGCGGCTCTGTGGTCAGCAGAGGACGGCGGCTCTGTGGTCAGCAGGAGGACGGCGCTCTGTGGTCAGCAGAGGACGGCGGCAGAGTGGATCAGCGCAGGAAGGAGGCAGAGTGGATCAGCGCAGGAAGGAGGCAGTGTGGTCAGCGCAGGAAGGAGGCAGAGTGGTCAGCGCAGGAAGGAGGCTCTGTGGTCAGCAGAGGACGGCGGCTGTGTGGTCAGCAGAGGACGGCGGCTGTGTGGTCGGCAGAGGACGGGGGCTCTGTGGTCGGCAGAGGACGGGGCTCTGTGGTCGGCAGAGGACGGGGGCTCTGTGGTCGGCAGAGGACGGGGCTCTGTGGTCGGCAGAGGACGGCGGCTCTGTGGTCGGCAGAGGACGGCGTCTCTGTGGTCGGCAGAGGACGGCGTCTCTGTGGTCGGCAGAGGACGGCGGCTCTGTGGTCAGCAGAGGACGGCGGCTCTGTGGTCAGCGCAGGAAGGAGGCAGAGTGGTCAGCGCAGGAAGGAGGCAGAGTGGTCAGCGCAGGAAGGAGGCTCTGTGGTCAGCAGAGGACGGCGGCTCTGTGGTCAGCAGAGGACGGCGGCTCTGTGGTCAGCAGAGGACGGCGGCTGTGGTCAGCGCAGGAAGGAGGCTCTGTGGTCAGCAGAGGATGGGGGTCTGTGGTCAGCGCAGGAAGGAGGCTCTGTGGTCGAGTGGTCAGCGCAGGAAGGAGGCTCTGTGGTCAGCAGAGGACGGCGGCTCTGTGGTCAGCAGAGGACGGCAGCTGTGGTCAGCGTAGGAAGGAGGCAGAGTGGTCAGCACAGGAAGGAGGCAGCGTGGTCAGCGCAGGAAGGAGGCACTGTGGTCAGCAGAGGACGGCGGCACTGTGGTCAGCAGAGGACGTCGGCTCTGTGGTCAGCAGAGGACGACGGCTCTGTGATGAGCAGAGGATGACGGCTCTGTGATGAGCAGAGAACGGCGGGTCTGTGGTGAGCAGAGGACGGGGGCTCTGTGGTGAGCAGAGGACGGGGGCTCTGTGGTGAGCAGAGGACGGGGGCTCTGTGGTGAGCAGAGGACGGGGGCTCTGTGGTCAGCAGAGGACGGGGGCTCTGTGGTCAGCAGAGGACGGCGGGTCTGTGGTCAGCAGAGGACGGCGGGTCTGTGGTCAGCAGAGGACCGCGGCTCTGTGGTCAGCGCAGGAAGGAGGCAGAGTGGTTAGCGCAGGAAGGAGGCTTTGTGGTCAGCAGAGGACGGCGGGTCTGTGGTCAGCGCAGGAAGGAGGCTCTGTGGTCGAGTGGTCAGCGCAGGAAGGAGTCTCTGTGGTCAGCACAGGAGTGAGGCTCTGTGGTCAGCAGAGGACGGCGGCTCTGTGGTCAGCGCAGGAAGGAGGCTCTGTGGTCAGAGCATGCTAGATGGGAGGAGCCATGGCGGGAGCCCCGCGAGGTGGGCAGAGCCATGGTGGGAGCCCCGCGAGGTGGGCGGAGCCATGGCAGGAGCCCCGCGAGGTGGGCGGAGCCATGGCGGGAGCGGTGTAGCGGCGGGGTAAGTATACTGGAGTGTGTGTGTGTGTGTATGTGTGTGTATGTGTGTGTCCTTAACGCACTTCCGTCACTTTGGCAGCCACGTCCACGACGACCGAAGTAGCGCCGAATATGACGGAAGTGCGCTACGGCAATTATATATTAGATTATTTTTAAATGTATTATTTAAATGTATTTGATTTTGGTTTTTGTGGGCACTGTTTGCCCAGTGTTGGTGAGATGCCTCTTGAGCCACGTAGACTGACAGCTGTCTATTAGTTTTTAAAACAATATCTATCTTAGGGTACTTTCACACTAGCATTTTTTTTAAATCGTGGCAGATGCGGTGAAAAAACCGCATCTGCCGCGATTATCGCATACCGGCTGCACTTGCGGCACGGTTGCGGCACAGTTGCGGCAAGCTTCATACAATGTATATGCGGGCTTGCGGCAGGTGCGGCAAGTGTGGTTTTGGCACTTGCGGCAGCTGACCGCGGTTTTTTTCACGGCCGCACCTGCCGCAAGTGCCGAAACCGCACTTGCCGCACTTGCCGCACCCTTACCGCAAGCCCCATAGACATTGCATGGGGCTTGCCGCAATTGTGCCGCAAGTTCTGCGGTTATGCGGTAATCGCGGCAGATGCGGTTTTTTCACCGCATCTGCCACGAATTTCAAAAACCGCTGATGTGAAAGGGGCCTTAAAAATAATTTTTTTTCAACTTAATTTAATTTCCTCACCCATTTTAGGTCCTTAGCCATTATATGAACTTCGTTGTCCCTCTATAGCTCTGGATGCAGTAACTTTGAAATATAATGTAAACTATTTGATCCCCATAAAAATCATATCAATCACTTTCAATCAGCATGAATTATCCAGCCTGGATAGGCTAACGGATCGTTCCCTTGACTCCCAGATAAAACCTGAGGAATTTCTTTTCTTTTCTCTGAGTTCAAACCTGACAATAAGCAACACTGGACATATACTTTATTTTCATTAGACATTTTTTATAACTGCTTATGGAACCATGTGAGTGTGTATAAAGCCTGATGAAACAGAATTAAATACATCATCTTTGCTTAAAAATACTGTTTAATTCTATGTCTTTGTAAGGGTGGCTCATTTTATGACGTCATTAATGACGATTACATGATTTTTTTTTCTGGTGGGAGGGACATTCAGCCTGTAACTACATATAAAAGGTTTTTCAGCTGTGTCATGTAACATACCCTGAGGAAGGTGCTGGGACAGCACTGAAACGCGTAGGTTTTGATGAATAAAGGATCTTATGATGGTAACAACCTCTTGTGAAATCCTTTGGTAAAGAGCAGCAGCGCAGACCGTGGATACCATTCCTGTTTGAACCCTAAAAGAACTGGCCATTAAGGGGCAGCAACTCCCAGCAATACTAGACTTAACCCTGCAGCCGCGATAGGTTAATACCCCTTCCTCACAAGAGGCACCTTCCTTATCACCTTTTGCAGATGCCAACATGCAGACTGTAACCCTTGACCGGTTTGACATCCTGTGGTACGAGGTGTGCCAGCTAAGCAAAGATGTGGCCAAGCTCCTGGATGCCAGGCATCCCAAAACAGATACACAGCCACAAGGAAAGATACAGCTCGCTGATAGCCCGGAGGACGTCCCTTGGATGAGGAGGAGGATACCACCGCTTCGAGGGAAACCCACAGACCGCTACAGTTCCAAGGGGCAGCCCATCTGTCACAAGTGCAACAAGGAGGGACACATCTACCGGTTGTGACTGTTAAACGAGCAACCCCTGAGGCCGGGGGCCAAACTCCAGGAGTAGACTGTCCAGGCCCATCCAACTGGATGGATAGGTGGGAGAGCATCCGTACCTCTCAATCACAATAGAAGGTATCCCTACACTGGCCTTGCTAGACACTGGATCCCAGGTGACCACCATCCCGAGTATCCTTTATAAACTGTTCTGGTCTGAAATTGAACTTGATCCTTCAGACCCTAATTTGACTATTATTGCTACCAATGGGTTACCTGTAAACATAGTGGGGTGCTGGGAGGTAACAATAAAGGTGGGAAGTGTGGATTTAAAGAACCAAGGACTTATTGTGGTTGAGACTAATCCTAATGAGAGATACTCACATATTATACTTGGTACAAATGTCATTGGTAATTGTTTAGGAGAAGTGCTGTTCTTACTCCAACATATTGCAGACACTGCTCATCCCAGGCAGAGGAGGGCTCTTCAGAAGGAAATCAGAACCCTCATGTATCAGCAACAGGTAAACCTAACAAGTAGTGAAATTGGTAGTGTACGGGTAAAGACCCAATTCTTATTGTGGTACCACCAAGAAGTGAAATGATGATCTAGTGTTGGGCAGCAATAGGCCTCAGAGGGCAGGACTACCAGGCGGTAGTGGAGCCAGTGATGTCTGAAAGTAGTCCTACACTCCTGACAGCCAGGGGGGTGGTTGATGTATGCAAAGGAATAGTACCTATAAGCATAATGATCTATGGTGGTGATGAAGTTAAGTTACCAAGGTATTCAACTGTTGCTAAATTGTACCATGTAGACAACAACTCAATACATGCTTTAGAACCATTGACTCAAGCAGGTTCAGATGAGGATCACAACTCCAAGAAGCAGTTAGAGAATTGGTGTCAGTAACTCCATGTAGGAACTGATCACATGCCACCTCAACAGAAACACAGATTTTATTGGGTAGTTCAAGAGTATGAACAGGTGATTAGCAAGCATCTGTGGCACCCCTGCAGGGGATTGCCACAGGATCCACCGGTGCAAGGAGGGAGTTACACCTTGGTTTGCACAGCACACCACACCTTCCACCCCAGACCTGAAGGGGAAGCTCTACTGGCTGCCTTAAGTCAGTTCCCCTTTAACTCCTCCCCTCAGGCCTGGATCTTTTAGTCAGTCCCAAGAGTGAGTCTGAGGAGAGAGTCGGAGGAGTGAGGAGCTGGTCGCTGGGAAGGAACCAGGCCCAGGACCAGGGACCACTGACCGCTGTGTTGCACCCTAGGGAATGGGTCGGAGGCCAGTGGAGGAAGCAGGGAATCAAGAAAGGGAACCAGTTAAGATAGCCCTATAGTACACCCAGACACCGGAGTCCAACGCTGCCAGCATTTATTGCCACAGCAAAAGCCCGGAAGACTTAAGAGGAGTTCATCTCTGAAGCAAGTCAAGTAGGAGATGCTAAAACTGACCAAGTACAAGACCAGGGGCCATAGGAGAAAACCCGGACCCTGCAAAAGGACCCCATAGTCAGTTTAGAGCAAAGCCCTGAGAGGGAGAAGAAGCTGTGGGTTCGAGCACAGATAGGACTCATCCCAAACCACAGAGCACAGAGACAGAGGAGGCCTCACAACTTTCTAAGGTGGAAGTCCCAAGTTGCACCGGGGACTTGGTTATTTCTCTGGACTGTACCTGTTACCTTGTGACCAGTAAAAGGTACGAAACAATGACCACCGTGTGTGTGTATGCCTGCTTAATCGCCGCAATTCACCGCCTTGTCTGCAGAGACGCGACTACTACACCCTTCATCCATCCCCGCTTCCCTGAGGTAAAGCTCCACCTGTGGGGAGCTGTACCACACTCTGCTGCACCCACCATCACCTCAGCGGCCGGCTGCAGCGCTGGTATATCCATTACCAAGTACCATAGGTGGCATCACGTTACCAATTCCCTTATCCCCCACCATTCCCCGCCATTGAGGGTCCAAGGCACGGGACCGGGGACCGACCAGCCGTGATTCCCCGTCAAAACCGCCATCAGCCCCGGTACCCGAGTACCCCCTACCCTGTCGACCGCCTCAATCCTGGCGTCACGAACAGGATCCCGTGCCCAGTAAAACCGGGTACTGTGTGCCAAGAAGTGAACTTTATTAACTGTTTCTGAACTGTGAAGCTGGGCCGCCATTACAGAAATTTAACTGCACCACAGCGCGGGTGGAAAAAGCGGGAAGATAAGCCCCGCCCTTTCACTCTGCCAGAGATTCGCGAAGCGCAGATTTCAGTTCCGGAAACACCCAAGGTGCTCCGCTCCCTCTGCAGAGTCGTTGATGACCGGAAAAGTTTGTTTCATCTTACCGATTGGCAGCGATTAACTAGGGCGGTCCCATCATGAGTGACTCGGATGATGTACAGGTCCTGACGGGAGAGATGCCCAGAATGCAGCACCCGGAGCAGCGGCCCAGATAATGACGATAGCCTTGCCATATATATCGGGTGCCAAATGGTTACCAACATATGAAGGCAAACCAGGTACCTTAGCAGACTTTAAGATGTGTGCAATGCTGGACATGTATACGATGACAGAGAAGCAGCTGGCCACCGTTGTGCTGGGACAATTAACAGGTGCAGCGGAGCTGGAGGTTGAGTCCTGGAGTGATGCTGACAGGGACACTGCTGCTAAAGTGTTTGTGCATTTTTCAAAGACAGTTTTTAGTTTATCACAGTCTGAATTGCGGATGCTGTTCTACCAGTGTGATGGTATCCTGCGGTCTCTGCTTAGAGACTATGCCCTCCGTTTACAAGGGGCACTCCGGTCCTTAAAACAGGTAGACCCTGCAAGTGTATTGGAAGAGGATAAAATGCTTGCAGAACAGTTTACAGAGGGATTGAGTTCAGACTACCACCGCTAGCAGTTACATATGTGGGTATTGGATCACCAAACTGTGAACTTTAATGACTTAAAAGATCGTGCTATAACTGTGTTAAGAGATCCAATGTCTGCAGAGCCTGCAATACAATCCTGGCAGGTTAACACCTCTCCCATAGACTTTAAAACCGTTTCTACTGATCCTGCAAAAGTAGAAAGACATGCTGTAGCAGTTAACTCAGATGATGACATGCGTAACCAGGTGCTGCAGTTAACCAAAAACATGGATTATGTACTAAAGTGCTTTCAAACTATGCATGGGGCACCACCCCCAAGCAAGATCCAACTAGCTGATAGCCCTGAGGATGTCCCATGGATGCGGAGGAAGAACAAGTCACCCATTCAATGGACCGACGCACCATTCCAATGCAGAGCCAGGGACTACACGGATTCTTCAGGACAACCCATATGCCTGCGATGCAACAAACCGGGCCACTTTGCAAGAGGATGTGCTTTAACACTAGAAGTCCCAGAGAGGGGTCATTTAATATTTCTACCTTTGGAACCCAGAGACGGGTCGAATGACCTGAAGGATTTTAGGCCACATTTACAAATGAAAGGATGCTAATTGGAGCCATCAGAGTTGTCAGTTTGGACTAAGGGTTAATTGACCCTCTTTCGGGACTTCAGGGGGATGCTCAAAATTTCTGGGACTTCTAGTGTTAAACACGAGATTCTTGGGCCCGATGGCCAGCCCCCAGGAGTAGAGCAGCTGGGCCCATGTGACTGGCGTAACTGGTACGTGGGAGGCCGTCCGTACCTCAACATTACGCTAGAAGGAAGCCTAATGTCGGCCCTACTGGACACCGGGTCGCAGGTCACTACGATCCCACATATCCTTTACAAACAATTTTGGTCTGATAACGATCTTGAACCCCCAAAACCCAATTTTTGTATTATTGCAGCTAATGGACAACCACAAAAACAGGTGGGGTACAGAGAAGCTACAATAAAGTTGGGGAGGGAGGAATTAAAAGGTCAAGGGTTATTACTCTGACAGTTTTCTGAGACTGCTGGTTATGGGCGGACGAGAACCACCCAAAGAGAGATCCGAGCCCTCATCCGCAACAGGTAAATCTGTCTGGGGGAGAAATTGGCAGTGTGCGGGTAAAAGACCCGGTTCCAATTGTATTACCACCAAAAAGCGAAATGATGATATGGTGTCGAGCAGCGATAGGTCTCAGAGGAAAGGAATACCAGGCAGTTGTAAAGCCAGTATATTCAGAGCATAGACCTACACTACTGGCAGCCAGAGGGGTGGTGGATGTATGCAAGGGAAGAGTACCAATCCATGTATTAAATTGTGGGGAAGAGGAAGCAAAATTACCCCAGTATGCTACTGTAGCAAAGCTGTATACTGTTAATAACAACAACATACAGGCAGTGGGACCTGTTTCCTCGTCTAACCAGGTAGAGGATAACAACTCCAAAGGACAGCTAGAGGAGTAGTGTCAGCAGCTGCATGTAGGAACTGATGCCACCCCTTCTCACCAGAAGCACGAAGTTTACCGGGTAGCACAGAAATTCCAGCAAAAAGTTAGTAAGCATCCATTAGGTTTTGGGAGGATTATAGGGGTAGACCATCGCATACCCACAGGAGATCATCCCCCAATTAAATTGAGACACAGACCCATTCCACCAAATCACTACCAACATGCCAAAGAGATGCTGCGGGACATGAAGGAGGCCGGGGTTATAAGAGATAGCTGTAGTCCCTGGGCAGCCCCTTTAATCCTAGTCAGAGAGAAGGATGGTGAGATGAGGATGTGTGTGGATTATAGGAAGGCCAATAAGATCACTCACAAAGATGTATACCCGTTACCCCGAATAGAGGAGTCTCTTGCTGCATTAAAGACTGCTAATTATTTCTCCACGTTAGATCTCACTAGTGGGTATTGGCAGATCTCCGTTGCAGAAGAAGACCGAGAGACGACTGCATTCACAACACCAATGGGACTATGTGAATTCAACAGCATGCCATTGGGGTTATGCAATGCACCAGGAACGTTTCAAAGAATCATGGAATGTTGTCTGGGACACCGGAACTTCGAGACGGTACTCTAATACCTGGACAACGTCATCGTGTTTTCTAAAACCTACAAGGAACACCTGAAACACCTGGCAGAGGTATTTGAGGTTTTAGCAAAGTACGGGATGAAGCGCAAACCATCTAAATGTCACCTGCTGAAACCTTAAGTCCAATACCTGGGACACGTGGTCAGCGCAGATGGAGTAGCACCAGACCTAGAAAAAGTGACAGCTATCCAGGACTGGCAGAGACCAACCACCGTCACCAAGGTACGTCAGTTCTTAGGTTTGATTGGGTACTATAGAAGATTCATAAAGGGCTACACAAACATGGCAGCGCCCCTACAAGATCTTCTGGTAGGCCAATCTAAAAAGAAAAGGTCTGCAGAACCACCATTGGAATGGGGAGAAGAACAAGAAAACTCCTTCCAACAGATGAAGCAGGCTCTAACCAGTGAGGAAATCCTTCCTGGCTTACCCTGATTATTACCTACCATTTGTCCTTTACACCGATGCAAGCAATGTAGGCCTGGGAGCAGTCCTTTCCCAGGTTCAAGATGGTAGAGAGTGAGTAATTGCCTACGCCAGCAGAAAACTTCGACCCACTGAGAGTAACCCGGAAAACTACAGTTCTTTTAAGTTAGATTTCCTGGCCTTGGTCTGGGCTATAACAGAAAGGTTCAAGCATTACCTCGCAGCTTCGAAGTTCACCGTCTTCACGGATAATAACCTGTTAACACACCTGGATACTGCGAAGCTTGGTGCATTGGAACAACGTTGAATGGCTCGACTATCGAACTATGACTTTACTATCAAATACCGAGCAGGCCGCAACAACGCAAATGCTGATGCCCTCTCCAGAAACCCTCAAGTACATCTACAAGGAATTGAAGAGGAAGAGGATGACTTATGGAAAGCTGGGAGTTCTATTTCCTCTAAAAGTAGGAAATGGAAAATTGCTGAAAATCACATCAACCAGAACCGTCAGACTGTTGAACGAAACCCGTTGCCTCAATATGGATGGAAGGAGACTCAAGACAGTGATCCAGCAGTGAGCCTTGTAAAGAAGTTAATAAACCAACCAGGTTCCCAACTTGAAAAGAATGCTCCACCAGAAGCCCAACACCTGTGAAAAGAAAGAAGCAGGTTATTCATCTATCAAGGTCAATTGTGCAGACAGTATATCAACCCAAGAACACATGAAATGGTATGGCAAGTTGGGGTTCCAAAGAGAGATGTCCCAATGGTATTGGAAGCATACCATGACGGAGTGGGACACTTTGGATGGAGAAAACTAGAAATACTGTTACGTGAAAGATTCTATTGGATCAGCATGAGAGCATCCATAGAGAGATGGTGTAAAAACTGTGCACCATGCTCACTAAGAAGAGACCGTAACAGCCAGAAAGCACCACTCAAACCTATCATCACCAAACAACCATTAGAACTGGTAGCCTTAGATCATGTCAAACTCGCACCCAGCAAATCAGGCTACATCTATGCTCTTACCATCGTAGACCACTATTCCAGATTCCTTGTGGTAGCTCAGCTCAGACAGCAGCAAGAATATTTCAAGCCTATTTCTGCAGACCACATGGTTATCCAGACCAGGTATTTACAGACCAAGGACCTGCCTTTGAAGCTGAAATATTTCAAGAGTTCTGTCGCTTATACGGATGTAGAAAAATTTGCACCACGCCTAACCATCCTCAAACTAATGGAATGTGTGAAAAGATGAATCACTTGGTAATCGAATTGCTGAAAACTCTGCCGTTAGAAGAGCGAAACCAATGGCCAGAGAAGTTACCAGATCTAGTTGACATCTACACCAACATCACAGTAAGCTCAACCAATTGTACCCCTGCATACCTCATGAGAGCAAGACCAGGAAAATTGCCAGTAGACTTTGAAATAGGCATAGTAGTTCCTGAAGCAGATACTACAGATGCAGATTGGGACACTCGTAGAAAAGAAGCCAACTTTAAAAAAAAGTGCGCAAGGAACACCCTTAACACCAGGTGAATTGGTTTTGAAAAGAAAAAGAAGAATGCACAAGCTAGATGATCAATGGGAAAAAGAACCATACACTGTTACCATCCTGTTTTGATAACCAGAAAACCTGTTTAATCAGCACAGATCATGATGAAACAACTGCAACAGTGTCCAGAGATCATTTGAAGAAGTGCCCTCAACAGCTTCACCCAGAAGAAAATGTACCTTGTCCAAAGCCAGAAGAGCAAGAGAAGCCAAAGACAGTCCAGACACTCATTGGAGAGTTACCAGCGGATTGGCCTCAGATAGAATGTACATACCTAATCCCAACTTTAATGTTTCCACCAGCAGCAGAAGTGTCAAGAGTACAAGAACCACCCGTTGTACTGGAACCAGAGAATTCTAAAATCAGTGTACCTGCCATTCCCACTATGAGAATCAGAAGACACTCGATCTACGTAACACAGGTATGCCTAACACATGGGTCAGTAAGTAGTGTTCACTCTACACCAGGCATACGTACCAGTGGCATACCAGTTTACATAGGTCAACACGTGTCAGTCTAGGACACCCACCACTCAGGTACAGAGAATAAGTTGTAAATATGTGTAAAATGTAAATATGTTTAAAATGTATTAATGCTAATATACAGAAAAAAGGGTGAAGAGTAGGCAAAAACAATCAGACCAGGTACACAACACCAGTAAGAGGGATGAGCAGAGATGGCGTAAGGAGCTGTCTAGGGAGAGCGAGATCTTGGCCAATAGGTGACCCCAGGGCCAGGAGGCCTACAGTGCTTATGACCCAGTAGAGGCCCCTACAGTACCTAGGACTCCTACGCCAAGGCACCCGTATTGTTTGTTGTTGTGTTTTTGAACTTTAAGCCTACAGAGACTTGCCCTATTGGACTTGTGAATATTTCCCTTTTCTTATTTTCAAAATGGACCATAGCCACAGGACTGGTAGTGGCAAACCCCCATTTAAACACCCTTTAAACACCCTTTAAACAGCCTGCAGCGGATGGAGTAGCGCTGTATGGACTGGTTACCCGTTTTCATTTATACCTGGTTTTTGTAAATTTTTCATTTTTAAGACTCTGTTCAATAATCAAATGTAAATAGTTATTTTGTGTTATGGAAAAATGTTTCAGTCCCGGAGGACTGTATTTAACTAGGGGGGAATGTGGCACCCCTGCGGGGGATTGCCACAGGATCCACCAATGCAAGGAGGGAGTTACACCTTGGTTCGCACAGGACACCCCACCTTCCACCCCAGACCTGAAGGGGGAGCTCTACTGGCTACCTTAAGTCAGTTCCCCTTTAAAAGATCCAGGCTTGAGGGGAGGAGTTAGTCAGTCCCAAGAGTCAGTCCCAAGAGTGAGTCTAAGGAGAGAATCAGAGGAGTGAGGACCTCGTCGCTGGGAAGGAACCAGGCCCAGGACCAGGGACCACTGACTGCTGTGTTGCATCCTAGGGAAATGGTCGGAGGCCAGTGGAGGAAGCAAGGAATCAAGAAAGGGAACCAATTAAGATAGCCCTATAGTACACCTGGATACCAGGGTCTGACACTGCTAGCATTTATTGCCATGACAAAAGCCGGAAGACGCAGGAGGAGTTCATCCCTGAAGAAAGTCAAGTAAGAGATGCTAAAACTGACCAAGTACAGGACCAGGGGCCATAGGAGAAACAGGGACCCTGCAGAAGGACCTCATAGTGAGTTTAGAGCAAAGCCTGGAGAGGGAGAAGGAGCGGTGGGTCAGAGCACAGGCAGCATTCATCCCAAACCACAGAGCACAGAGACAGAGGAGGCCTCACAACTTACTAAGGTGGAAGTCCCAAGTTGCACCAGGGACCTGGTTATTTCTCTTGACTGTACCTGTTACCTTGTCACCAGTAAAAGGTACGAAACAATGACCACCGTGTGTGTGTATGCCTGCTTAACCGCCGCAATTCACCGCCTTGTCTGCAGAGACGCGACTACTACTCCCCTCATCCATCCCTGCTGCCCTGAGGTAAAGGTCCACCTGTGGGGAGCTGTACCACACTCTGCTGCACCCACCATCACCTCAGTGGCTGGCTGCAGCGCTGGTATACCTGTTACCAGGTACCATAGGTGGCGTCACGTTACCAATTCCCTTATCCCCCACCATTCCCCGCTATTGAGGATCCAGGGCACGGGACCGGGGACCGACCAGCCGTGATTCCCTGTCAAAGCCGCCATCAGCCCCAGTACCCGAGTACCCCCTATCCTGTCAACCACCTCAATTCCACTTGATTTTGGGAGGATAAAAGGGGTTCACCATCACATACCCACAGGAAACCATCCACCCATTAACATCCACCCATTAAAGAGCGATACAGGCCTATACCACCAGCACAATACCCATGAGCTAGAGAGATGTTGAAGGACATGAAGGACGCAAGGGTCATCAGAGATAGTTGTATTCCCTGGGCAGCTTTACTGGTCCTGGTTAAAAAGAAAGACGGCAGCATGAGAATTTGTGTTGACAATAGGCAAATTAATCACGTAACACACAAAGATGCTTACCCGTTACCCAGTATAGAAGACTCACTTGCTGAATTCAAGTCTGCTAAATACTTTTCAACCTAGATCTTACTAGTGGATACTTGAAGGTCTCCATTGCAGAAGAAGACCATGAGAAGACAGCCTCCACGACACTAATGGGCCTGTGAGTTCAACAGCATGCCATTCGGGCTGTGTAATGCGCCAGGAACGTTCCAGAGACTGATGGAGTGTTGCCTAGGCCACAGAAATTTTTAAACCATGCTTCTCTACCTGGACGATGTCATAGTGTATTCTAAGACCTATGAAGACCATCTGCAGCATCTAAGTGAAGTGTTTGAAGCATTGTCTCAGAACGGGATGAAGCTAAAACCGTCAAAATGTCACTTGCTGAAACCAAAAGTTCAATACCTTGGGCATGTGGTCAGTGCAGAAGGCGTAACACCAGATCCTGACAAGGTCACCATCATCAAGGACTGGCCAGAACCAACTACCTTTAAAGAGGTACGCTAATTCTTAGGATTGGTTGGGTACTACAGGAGGTTCATCAAGGGCTACATGAAGATAGCAGCACCCATGCAAGATCTCCTGCTGGACAGTCTAAGAAGGGCAAGATCAGAGGTCCTCTACGTTCTGGTGGGGACAGGAACAAGAACAGTCTTTTAAGCAGCTGAAAGAGGCCCTGACTGAAGAAGAGATCCTAGCCTACCCTGACTACATTCTACCATTCCTATTATACACAGATGCCAGCAATGTGGGATTATGAGCTGTCTTATCACAGAGACAGAACGACAGAGAAAGAGTGATAGCCTATGCCAGCAGGAAGCTCCGTCCTACAGAAAGGAATCCAGAGAACTACAGCTCATTCAAACTGGAGTTCCTAACCTTGGTCTGGGCGATTACAGAACGGTTCAAGCACTACCTGGCAGCTTCAAAATTCACAGCTTTCACAGATAACAAACCCCTGATACATTTAGAGACTGCGAAGCTGGGAGCAATGGAGCAGCGCTGGATGGCCAGATTATCAAACTACAATTTCACCATCAAGTACCGGGTGGGCCATAAGAACGCCAATGCTGATGCCTTGTCCAGAATGTCTAACTTACCAGATGCGGGAAAAGACGTGGTTGAGCTAGAAGAAGTAGAGCTACCATCCTTCCACCGCCCAAGTGCATCCCAGTGTCATCAAACAAGTCAGAGACATCAGAAGGCAACAGTGAACCCATTATCTCACCATGGATGGAAGGAGACACAGGACAGTGACCCAGCTGTCCGATTAGTCAAGGAGCTGATAACAAAACAACATTCCTGCCTGAGTCCAAATGCTCCACAAGAAGCAAAACACCTATGGAATGAGAAAGGAAAACTGTCTACCAAGGGAAACTGTGCAGACGTCACATCAACCCCAGAACCCATGAGATGGTTTGGCAGATAGTGGTACTCAAAACAGATGTCCAGATGGTGTTGGAAACATATCACAATGATGCAGGACACTTTGGTTGGAAGAAGCTGGAGATGTTACTGAAAGGCCGCTTCTACTGGATTGGTATGAGAGGTTCTATTGAGAGATGGTGTAGAAATTGTGGACCAAGTCACCTGAGAAGAACGGACCTGGGAAGCCAAAAAGTACCATTACAGCCAATTATCACCAAGTAACCCCTTAAAATAGTAGCTTTGGATCATGTGAAGCTGACACCCAGCAGATCAGGTTACACCTACGCCCTTACCATGGTAGATCACTACTCCAGATTCTTAGTGATAGCACCAGTCAAACACTTAACAGCAGAAATAGCAGCCAAAACCTTTCAAACCTACTTCTGTAGATCACACGGGTATCCAGAGCAGGTATTGACAGATCAATGTTCTGCATTTGAATCTGAACTGTGTATAGAAGAGTGGAGGAACTGGGCACAGACCCATGCACATTAAGTTAGGAACAGAAAGTGCCTGGGGTGGAGAGAAGGGAAGACCAGGAATCCTAAGCAGAGACACCCATAGGGAAATTGTTTGTAAAGTTTGTTAACCCGTTAAAGCGATCCTAAACCCAGAAACTGACCCCCCCTTATCTTTAGACCTGTCCCTGCACCCCCTCTTACCATTTCTAGCCATCCCTTTTGCATAAAAAATCGCTTTTGTAAAGTAAGAGAAAAGTATATAATAGTTTGACCTGTGTGAGTTCTCCGTTTCTGTTTAAAGCCGCAGATAGGCGTGCCTGTCTGCTGCTGCCTGATAATTATTCACGCCCTTGTCTGCTTGCTGCCTTTGTGAGTGTGTGGCCGCGTCATGAAAGGGGGCGGGGCTAAATCGTGTGATGCCGGAGCCCCGCCCCCTTTCATGACGCGGCCACACACTCACAAAGGCAGCAAGCAGACAAGGGCGTGAATAATTACCAGGCACCAGCAGACAGGCACGCCTATCTGCGGCTTTAAACAGAAACGGAGAACTCACACAGGTCAAACTTTTATATACTTTTCTCTTACTTTACAAAAGCGATTTTTTATGCAAAAGGGATGGCTAGAAATGGTAAGAGGGGGTGCAGGGACAGGTCTAAAGATAAGGGGGGTCAGTTTCTGGGTTTAGGATCACTTTAAATGTTTCATGCCTACAGAGACTTTACTGTGAGGACTTTACCCTTTTTCCCTGTATCCCCCTGTCTAACCATGGACCACAGCCACAGGACTGGTGGTGGCAAAACAATTCTTTCTTTTCTTTTACAGCCTGTGGTGGATGGACTAGCGCTGTAAGGACTGCTTTTTCCTATTTTCACCAGTTTTTTCAGTTTTTTTTATACATTTTTCAATTTTGAGACTCTGTTATGATACCTGTTATTGGTATTGTTGCTGTTATCATGTAACAAAAATCTTTACTTAGTCCGGGAGTACTGAAGGTAACTAGGGGTAATGAGGCCCCCTTTGCCAGGTAGCCACAGGACCAACTAGTACACCAAGGGATTTCCACATTTGGTACCCACATGCACATAACATCTTCTACTTCAGGCCTGTAGGGAGAGCACCACTGGTTGTTGTTAAGCCAGATCCCTATAAATACAGGTGCTAGGGGTGGAGTTAGCCAGAGTGTGCAGTAGCTAGGAGAACTGTGAACGTCAGCTCAGAGCCTAGTGAGCAAAACTGGTTACCGGAGCTGTGCTGTGCCTGAAACCAGTGCACCGACAGAGCCAGTGTGAGGGTCCAGAGAGTGAGGACCGAAGGCAGAGGCGCGGAACAGTAAAGCAGGGGCAGAGGAGCCATACCGGCTCACCCCAAGAGAACATCGGACACTGGAGTCCGAATCTACAAGGGAGAGACTAGCCCAGCAGAGAATCCCAGTACACCGCGGAGGCTTCTCTTTCTGGACACCTGCAGCACTCCCCATTTGAGAGCCAGGAGCCGCAGAAGAGGTAGCAGTAGCCAAGTGAGAGCCCTCAGTGCAGCAACACGGGAGTGAGAGAGACAAGAGAGGTAAGGCTTGGTTCCACACATGCCAAACTGTAGGACAAGGGAGCAGGTCAAGAAGGGCTATAGCCCACTCAGTGTGGAAATCCCAGAGTGCATCCTTCAACCCTGGAAGTGTACCCACAAACCACCAGTAAAGGTACAGAATAGACTTTGCTGTGTGGGACAGGCCGGAAGGATGGACACACACACAAGAAAGACTGCGCTACCCTATTCCACCATTCTACCCTTACAGCCCCGGGAACCCCACTCCACCTGTAGGGAGCCATAACACCTTGCTGCCGCCCATCACCCCGGAGGCCCCAGCAGCGCCGTTGCCATCACCGGATTACAGGGATAAACTCTTATCCCTGTAAATTCCCCCCTTTTTATTGTCACCTCAAGGACACGGACTCGGACACCGACCACCAGTGACATCCTCGTACCCAACCGCCCGAGGTCTGAGTCCCCAGACCCTTGTGGGCACGACATATATACATGTGTGTTTTTGTACATTTATGCTGGAGGCGCACGGGACTTGTAGGATTCCTAAATCATTAAGTGCTGTGCTCCTTTTAAGGAATATGAATTGGGTGATTATTACTGCAATAGATTCATTTTATTAAGACTGCCCACACAAAATGTGTGTATTAATGAATCAGGACCAATGTTCTTCACAGCACATAGCCTGGTGTAAACAGGAGATTCTGCCAATAGCGTGATCCGTATGGAGACTGAATGAGTGGCGCAATTTATGGAGGCACCAGTTCTGGGATGGCTCTGGCCTGCTATTTTTAGGGTTGTGATGGCTCATAAAAAATGGCCCTTCCCACCCTGAGTATACCAGATCCCTACTGTTGGCTTTACCTTAGCTGGTTTTCCAAAATGGGGAGGACCCTACGCCATTTTTGTCAAATAAGTAATTTGAAAAAATAGCATGGGGTGACCTCTGTTTTGGATTACCAGCTAAGGAACTGAAGCCAGCTGTGGTCTGCAGGCTCCAGCTGTCGACTTTACTCCCCTCTATTTTTGATCGCCAGCTAAGGTAGAGATGAGCGAGTACTAAAATGCTCAGGTGCTCGAAGCTTGGGCCGAGCGTCCCAGGATACTCGTACACTCGGCCCAAGCACCGGGCCCAATGTTATCCTATGGGAGACCCGAGTATTTTTCTGGCATGACCCCAGCAGCATGGATAAACCCTTAAAATGTCACAAAAGTATCACAACAGTGCTCAAATGACATGGGAACAGCTTTGAACAATGTTGTCAGAGTATTACGCCACTTTTACGGACTGTCAAGAAAACGTTACAAAACTAAACCAAAATGGATTTTCCTGGAGAAAATATTAAGGGCTCATACCCACTTGTGAGACAGAGTTGGTGTATGTTAGTTTTTTGGATTACATGAAAGATTTTTTGGGAAGAGACGTACATGAAGGCCTCTTTAAATATTGTGCCCGTTATAAGGAAGTGGGTCTTTTGTAGTATTGCCCTAGGCAGGGCTGCCAAAAGTTGGGAAGCACTTCAATGCCCCTGGAAAGAAACATGAGGAGAGCCTCTAAATATTGTTCCCATTACAAAGGAGCGGGTCTCCTAAACTTGTAATGCCTATTCTGTAAGCATGGACTAAAACATTTACCCCTGGGGGGTATACATGAAACTACTGCCTAACTTTTGAATGGTTAGGGTCATCATCATCATCATCATAAATATGATGTAAAAAAATTATGTTTTCGTGGCATCATGAACCACGGTCGCACTGATCATATGATGGTGGCAGATGAGGAGAAGGAGGAGCAGTACAGCCAGTAGCCAAAGTCATGAAGTGTGTACCCATGTGTGGGTGTGCGGAGGTGCATGGCAATTTACCGGCACAAAATTAAAATTTCGCTATCATTTGGTGGTGGTATGGTGAAGTCAGGCCAAATCCAACCCTTGTTCATCTTGATCAGAGTAAGCCTGTCAGTATTTTCAGTTGACAGGCGGGTGCGTTTATCACTAATGATTCCACCTGCGGCACTAAAACCACGCTCTGACAAAACGCTAGCGGCAGGGCAGGCCAGGCCTTCCAAGGTGTAGAGAGCCAATTCCTTCCACGTGTCTAGCTTGGATACCCAATAATTATAAGTCACAGAGGAGTCTTGAAGCACTTTTGTACAACCGGCAAGGTACTCCCTCAGCATCTTCGCAAACTTTGCAGTCCTTGTGACACTACCCCCGCACCTCAGGGCATGTGGTGCGGGAGGTGCTGAGAAAAGTGTCCCAGATCTTTGAGAGTGTTCCCCTACCTCTGCTGGATTGAACTTGTGCCTCTCTCAGCCGCACGCCTTGGTTGTCCACCGAATTATGACCTCTGCCGCTAGCGTTTTCAGAAGGGAATTTTTTGATTATTCCACGACTATGGCCTTCTGGTACTGCAGCATTTTTGCCGGATCCAGCAGGCAGCGACGGGCTGCCCCCAACCCCCAGGTGCCTATTTGTACCTGGCCAGACACAAGAATATAGGGGAGCCCTTTTTTTTTTATTATTTCATGAAATAATTAAAAAAAATGTGTGGGGCTCCGCGCAATTTCTATGTCTATCCAGGTACAGCTAAGCAGCTGGGGGCTGGAATCCGCAGCGCAGGGAGGCCCAAGCTTTCTGGGCACCCCCCGCTGCAAATTGCAGCCCGCAGCCGCCCCAGAAGATGGCGCGTTCATTGAAGCGCCATCCTCTGGCGCTGAACCCCGCTCTTCCAGGGGCCCTGGTGGCGGTGGCACGCTGGGTAATAAAGAGGTTAGGGCCAGCTTTGTATTATCAGCTGGCCCTAAGCCCGAAATTTATGGCGGTCACGTCAATATTAGACATGACCGCCATGAATTTCTATTAAATTGTTTTAAAAAAAAACACAACACAGAGAAAAAATTTTATTAGAAATAAAAAAAAAGCCATTAGGGACTCCATCTTTAATTAAAAAAATCCTCTTCCGTCCGACGCAGTCCAAAACGCGATGTCCTCTCTGCTACATCCCCTGTGCATAGATATAGATGTCAATGCACAGGGAATGAGCAGACTGAGACAATCTCAGCTCTGCTACATCAGGCAGCAGGCGGGCTCTAAGACCCTGGAGCTGCGGCAGCCAGCACACAGAGCAGACAGCCGGACTCTTATCTGTGCGAGTTTCCCAGCGATTACTTGCACAGTAAACGAGTCCAATGCAAATCAATGGCAAAACTAGGATTGCTTCAGGCTGAAGCTTCCGAGACACATCTGTGATTTGTAAATCGCACACTACTCGCTATTACTCGCTTCCCCATTCATTAACATTGGACTCGCTAGACTCGCAACGAGTAGCGAGTCCTGGGCTCGGACTCGCTAGAGTCAAGCGATTCCGAGTAATTTAGGATTCACCCATCACTACTAACAACCTGTTTACACTGGTCTTGGTTTAATAGTGGTGGACTGCTGTGGTCCCCTAGAAATTGGGACAGGAAGGTCGAGCGAGATGATGTGGGCATTTGTCGTGGCTCAGTTCGAGCTTGCACACGGCCTCGGCTTCTGCCTGCACCACCATCACGTCCAGTTCCTTGTCCCTTGCCACTGGCCTTGCACATTTTCAATGTTGTGCTGCCTGTATACAGCTAAATGAAGGTGTCCAAAAGATGGTTTTTAGCTGCACACTGAGATTACAGATTATAGCGGTTTAATCCCAACAGCTGGAACGGTCAGACACAAACGCTGACGCATATACCGTGTTTTGGCGTATACTACTTGGAGCTACAAGCCACTCCTGCCGCACAAAAATGCTAAATGAATGCAGACAAGAGTTTGTTTTTAGCTGGACACAGAGATTAAAGATTAAATCCCAGCAGGTGGACTGGTCAGACACAAACGCTGATGAGAATACAGAGTGTTTTGTCGTATCCTAATTTCCGCTACAACCCACTCCTGCCTATAGAGAGCTAAATTAATCCCTAAAAGCACTGTTTTGGGATGGATGAGATTTGGCCTTATCCATCACCTGTCATTGGCAACAGTACTCCTTCTCAGATATCACCTCTAGCAAGTTCCCTGTTGATGACAGCTCAGCCTGGCCACTCTCAGGAAACCCCATCAGGGCATCTCCCTGGCATACCAAGCGGAAATATAGTCTTTGCCTAAGCCCCTTCGGTTTTGAGCGAGAGCACAAGTTGTAGCCAAGCTGGTAATCTTTCTCCCAGGGTCCCTTCACCCGGGGTCCCTTCACCATCTCAGTCTATTGTTTGGGTAGCCCTGGTGGGATTGGTAGCTGAAGGGGCATCTAGCGGCCAAACTAAGGTGACTGATTCAGCTTGGGCATCAACGGTATCTGGTTTAGTCATCTCCTGTCTGGTGCTGGGCTCTGAGTTCCGGGTTCTGTACTGTTGGTGGTCGAGCAGCCTTTTCTTATATTCCTTTTACCACTTGCAAAACTCCACCACCTGTAAACAACAGAAAAATGCATGGCATATATAGGAGCACACCAAGAATTTTATATAAATGCAAACTTTGTTTTTAAATATCTGTCCGAAATTGTGTTGGAATATAATAATTAAAATACACAGGGACATCAAAACAAGGGATCCATCAAATACACGTCTAACATATGTCGTGTGATACAATTATGACAGTGCTCAGTCATCTAACAGCAGAATACCAATTATAAGACATTTTTTTTAACAGGGTGGCAATTGTACAGTCATGGCCAAAAGTTTTAAGAATGATACAAATATTAATTTTAACAAAGTCTACTGCTTCAGTTTTTCAAATGGCAATTTGCATATACTCTAGAATGTCATAGCAAGTAATTGCTGTTAAGCTGATCACTCTTTAAGTCAATATTTGCCTTGAAAATGAACTTTAACCCCCAAAACACATTTCAACATCATTGCAGTCCTGCCTTAAAAGGAGCAGCTAACATCGTTTTAGTGATTGTTCCATTAACACAGGTGTGGGTGTTGATGAGGACAGGGCTGGCGAACAATCAGTCATGATTAAGTAAGAATGACACCACTGGACACTTTAAAAGGAGGCTGGTGCTTGGTATCATTGTGTCTCTTCAGTTAACCATGGTTATCTCTAAAGAAACACGTGCAGCCATCATTGCACTGCACAAAAATGGCCTAACAGGGAAGAGTATCGCAGCTAGAAAGATTGCACCTCAGTGAACAATCTATCGCATCATCAAGAACTTCAAGGAGAGAGCTTCCATTGTTGTCAAAAAGGCTCCAGGGTGCCCAAGAAAGACCAGCAAGTGCCAGGACCGTATCTTAAAACTGTTTCAGCTGCGGGATCGCACTACCAGCAGTGCCGAACTTGCTCAGCAATGGCAGCAGGCTGGTGTGAGTGCTTCTGCACGCACTGTGAGGCGGAGACTCTTTGAGCAAGGCCTGATTTCAAGGAGGGCAGCAAAGAAGCCACTTCTCTCCAGAAAAAACATCAGGGACCGACTGATATTCTGCAAAAGGTACAGGGAGTGGACTGCTGAGGACTGGGGTAAAGTCATTTTCTCTGATGAATCCTCTTTTCGATTGTTTGGGACATCTGGAAAACAGCTTATTCGGAGAAGAAGAGGTGAGCGCTACCACCAGTCTTGTCTCATGCCAACTTTAAAGCATCCTGAAACCATTCATGTGTGGGGTTGCTTCTCAGCCAAGGGAATCGACTCACTCACAGTCTTGCCTAAAAACACAGCCATGAATAAAGAATGGTACCAGAATGTCCTCCAAGAGCAACTTCTCCCAACCGTCCAAGAGCAGTTTGGCACCCAACAATGCCTTTTCCAGCATGATGGAGCACCTTGCCATAAAGCAAAGGTGATAACTAAATGGCTCAGGGAACAAAACATAGAGATTTTGGGTCCATGGCCTGGAAACTCCTCAGATCTTAATCCCATTGAGAACTTGTGGTCAATCATCAAGTGACGGATGGACAAACAAAAACCACAAATTCTGGCAAAATGCAAGCATTGCTTATGCAAGAATGGACTGCTATCAGTCAGGATTTGGTCCAGAAGTTGATTGAGAGCATGCCAGGGAGAATTGCAGAGGTCCTGAAGAAGAAGGGTCAACACTGCAAATATTGACTTGCTGCATTAACTCATTCTAACTGTCAATATAACCTTTTGGTACTCATAACATGATTGCAATTATATTTCTGTATGTGATATAAACATCAGACAAACACAAATAAAAACCAGAGGGCAGCAGATCATGTGAAAATATAATTTTGGTGTCATTCTCAAAACTTTTGGCCATGACTGTATAATACAACTACACATGATTATGATGAGGTCAGATGACAATAGTTTACACACAGCAGAATATTATAACAATTTGTAGCATACAATTCAGTTATAATGCTAACTGGGATATAATGTGTGTCTATCAACCTAAATGCCAATAGTCCAAGAGATGCTATATGGTAGTATATAATGTAGTACTCGTCAAATCGTATGTACCAAGATGTATAAAAGATTGCTGTACAGCCATAGAAGACCTATCAAAAGTCACAGTAGGTCAACATAATGTGACATGACATTTGGTCAATTGTGTCCACAATATGACCCAAAATTGCCCAGTTAGACCCTTATTCAATTACAGGTGTAACACAAGGCTCAATAAGTAAATAACCACCATATTGTATGTACATATATATATACACTTAAAGGGTGCACAATATAAACCTATATGGTAGTGGAAACAGCAATGTGCCAGTACCACTATTAAGCCAAGTGTAGAAGCTGAATAGGTTAGAGAGGCACTAAAGTTTGCGGGGGAGATAGCGTCGGGTATGATATGGTCTATAGTCACCCATACAAAGGCCCCAGCAAATCAGGGATGGACCCCCAGGCAGACCCAACTCGTGTCGCTGCTCAAGGCAACTTCGTCAGGGGTGTCCGTTCATGTTGACAGTCACAGTATAAATAAGAATTGTGCTTACGGCGCCGCACTCAGCTGGCAGTGGGCGTAAACCGGAAGTGCATCACAACACGTGATCGCATTGCCCGGTAATGAGTCATGCACAATTGTAGAAAGGAAGTGCATCATAAGCACATGATGCGCTTCCATGGAAACAATATCAACATTCAACCCACGCTCTGGGATAGAATGTAGTGCACCCATGAATGGGGATAAATTGCAGTATATGATAAATAGATCCCAAAGGGGATCAATACACAGAAAAGACCCTAATGCTATATATATAAAATAATGAATAATGAGACCTTAGATTAGTAGCAGCAGCCTTCCCAAGATGGACACATAGTACAGAAAATAGTCCCAATATAGAGATACTATATCCATACGCCCGCTGGGTATAGAAGATGTTAAAGGACACCAATCACGTTTGGATTGTCCAGAAATTATATAGGAGGCAGTCACAACGCATTTAGCTAAGCCCAACACAGATATATGCTCATGGCAACCAGGACATAAAATATGTTTACCGCAAGGTGTAAAAATATACATATAAAGAACGGGAAGTGCACTCATAAAAAGGCACCATTCCCTTCTATATAGAAAAAATCCGCGTTAGTATATCCTGAAGTATGGTCCTAACCGGCGCATATACAAACACATAGGTGCACCAGTGGGGTCATTTGACTGCTTTGCAGTTCATTGCCTTACACTCTAAGATCAATTGTCCATATGGATAAGTATAGTTGAATATGATTCGGCGTAGTTATGTCCCTATGTGACATGTTATGTCACCGTAGTACCCAAAGGTATTAGTACAACGATAATCACCCGTATCTAAGTCAGTTAATAAGGGATTATATGCTTGAACCATAAATACCGTCTAAAATTACCTACAGAAAGGACAAGTACATGACTGTGCACATTCATGATTGATTAGTCACACGCATAACAAATATATAATCAGGAGTCCATATTTTTTTTTTTTTAAATCTAATACCTACAAAAGGCGCAAAAGAGATTGTATAAGAGGGGAAGTATATAGAGAAAGCCCAAAAGAAGCCCATTCGGAATTGAGTAGAAGATCAATCAGAAGAAACTGGGTCAGTGGTTCATACACAGCCCCAAGGTTTCATGTTCATCAATATTTTTTATATCTTGGAGTACATAGAATATCACCATAGAGCAGCGAATATCATGGAGAACCAGAGATATAGTATGAAGCCCAAATAGTCAACAGCAGAGAGATTATCCAAGGGAGCATGTGAACCAGTCCAAATTTATACAAATTCTTGTCCAGAATCATATAGTAGAGGTCTCAAATAATGTTGCTTCCGTATCCAGCTTTTGGGGCCCAAATTACAAGAACCGTCCATTGCAGATTCTCAGAAGTTGACTAAAGTCACTATCTTCTCATGGAAGTGCATTCCTCTTCCAAACGTTTATCCATTGCCATCCTATCCCAGGAATCCTGTGAATAGAAATTCTTCATTAAGTCCAATAGGTGACATGGAGTTGAGAAGATATATCCATTTAGTTTCGGATCTTAATAACATCTTTTTGGCATCACCACCCCGAATAGAGAGTCTGATCCGGTCCAACCCCACAATTTGTAGCCACCTGGGGCTCCCATGATGTACAGATAGGAAATGTGAGGAGACTGAAGTCAATTTGATACCTTTCTCTTGGTGGGTTGAGGCCAGGTTGATGGTAGAGATATGATGTTGTGCTCTCTTTCTCAGTTCTTGCAACGTCTCCCCAATGTACACCTTTTGATAGGGACAGATCAAGGCATAGATAATGTTAGATTACGTCACCACATTAATTGCAAGTGCACTATGTTCCCTAGAGTCATGGGGATTAATGAAAAAAATTCCTCGTTGGAGTCATGTGTTGACAAACGCTACAGGATCCACATGGGAATGAGCCCAATATTTTAAAACCTCTCGCAGTCGAGGTTGTGGGCCTTGTAAAATGACTATTAGTCAATCGGTCACGTAGGTTCGGTGCACATCTTGCGGTAAGAAGTGGACGGTCTTCTATCAAAGGCCTCACCCTAGGATCCAGGGTGAGTGGTCGGAGGTGGGTAAGGCGTTTTGTAGACATTGGGACCTACTCATTGTTAAACTGTGTGATGATTCTGATCTTGTTGTCCTTTACACGTTCTTTCCCACGAAGTAAGGACAGTTGGTCATGTAGATCAGCTCTTTGGTATGCATCACTGATCACCTTTCTGGGGTAGCTACGATCCCGGAAACGGACCGTGAGAGCTTTAGCCTGTTGCCTGAAATCCTCTTTGGAAGTGCAATTTCGTCTGACACGAAGAAACTGTCCGGTGGGTATACCTCTTCATAGATGCTGGGGATGAAAGCTGAAAAATGCAAGCAAGCTGTAAGTTGCAGTGGGCTTTCTATAAAGGCTAGTACAAAGGCGTCCATCTTCAAATGTTATCAAAAGGTCCAGAAAGGTGGCCCTAGTTGGAGAAATTGAGCAGGTCAGGAAGATGTTAAACGTATTCTGATTCAGACTGGTCAGAAAGTCAACCCAGTCTGACTCAGTGCATTCCCACAGAAAGATGATGTCATCAATAAATCTGTGCCAGCCACATACCCACCTTTTGTACACTTCCATCTGATAGACCACCGTTGCCTCCCACCAACCCAAGAAGAGGTTTGCAAAACCAGGCGCACACTTGGCACCCATAGCAATGCCAGAAATTTGGCGTCATATCTGGGCAGGATGACGTCGGTACACCCTTTAGGTGTACCGCCGACCTTACCATGCGCATTGCACATGTGCAGGTTTTGCTTTACAGCTGGGAGCGCCGTAAAGCAAAAGCCGTGCATGCGCAATGCGTACGACGTCATCCTGCCCGGATATGACGCTAATTGCGACATACCAGCTATTACGCCCATACAGCAGGGCCCTTCGGGCGTGATAATGAGAGGCTCAGGCAGGCTTAGGAGCGCACAGGGAACATCCTGTGAGACTTATTCAGGGAGCAGAAGTCGCAGTTTCAGTAAGTATAAAAGGGAGCAGAAGTCGCACTTTCAGTAAGTATAAAAGGCTAGATTTCATCTTTTATAGGGAGCATTTCCAACACAAGAGGAATGTTGGAAATGATTTGTGAGGGTGCAGGGACAGATATTCAGAGGCTCGGGGGTGATTATGAGGGGTCAGGTTCCCTTTAAGGTAACTAATCACATGTGTCTGTAACACCATTTATCCTTTTATTTGCATAACTGACTGTAATATTTGTAACATCTTTGTAATAACTGTAAATATTAATTCTAGTGTACCAATAGGGTGATTAAACATATAAATTTAATCTTGAGTTGCTCTTTTTGTCTTGATCCTGATCCCCACGTCCGTGAGGTTATTTAACGCAACCTGGGTTGGTTTCTGACCCAATATAAGCCTGATCACGGTCCAGACTTATATTAAATGAGGAACTGGTGGAAACAATTAGTGCTTGGGGTTATTCGGGGCCTGTATCAGTGACGGTGTGGAGGTTATTATATGTGCTTCGGGTCGCGGATCAGAAGGCATATACCACACTCACTGAGGTGCCGTAATAAACCAGCACTGTTAGGGCACCTGCGACCCTTCTTTTATCCTCAGGCAGTTCCCTGACTGACATGGGTTTAACGGGAGGCGCTGTAGAGCTGCCAGGTTCGGTGGCCGATTCACCACAGACTCAACTTCAGATACCTCTAAAAGCTGCAGCCAACAGTACACCTCAGCTCCAGCAGACCATTGCACTATTTGATAAGTTTATATAGTACTCTGAGAGGCCAGTTTTACCATAAGATCCGTCTATTATAAAGGGTATTAGTGACTGCTTAGCAGATAACATAGCAGGGTCATTGGAGAAGAATTTGATGATGTGTACATTTTCCATAGGTTGATGTCTTAGGGCCACTTTACACACACCAACTTCTGTGTCCAACTTCTGAACCAATCTCTGGTTGCAGTGAAATCATGGACACATTGCTCCATTTTGTGGCTGTGTACAAATGGAGCAATGTGTCCATGATTTCACTGCAACCAGAGATCTGTTCAGAAGTTGGACACAGAAGTTGGTGTGTGTAAAGCGGCCCTTATACTGTATAATTAAACCAGCTAGGCAGTTTGGTAGCAGGCAATGTGTATTTTTCCAGCTCCATTTTGTGATATTGGTGATGAGTATGGCAAATAACCTGCATTGCTCTAGTATGGTATAAAAGTGTAGAGAGTACACCAACTGCTAGTTCTCTGTCCTCCATGGAAATCTGCTGTGAGTAAAACAATTGCTTGGTTAGGTGTTGTGCACTAGGCCCAGCTCTATTGAATGAGGGCTTTCACTGATAGCAGCCAATCATTCTCAGATTTATTTTGTATCTTTGTATTTTCTGTTGCTCTTGCACAGAACAATAAGGGCGGCTTCACACTGCGGTGTAATCCAGCCCGGGACACCACTGACAGCCGCGTACCGGATCAGCACACAGGACTGGAGGGCTAATATGCCCTCCGGTCCGGTGTGCAGCGCACGCAGCTGTGAACGCTGACAGGTCAGGACCGCGGCACCGGCGGTCCTAACCTATCAGCAATGGCAGCTGCGTGCGGCTGCACACCGGACCGGAGAGCATATTAGCCCTCCAGTCCTGTGTGCTGATCCGGTCCGCAGCTGTCAGGGATATCCCAGACAGCCCCGCCCCTAAACTGACTGTGGACCATTTGAGCAATCCTGACTGGTGTGAACAGTACCTTGGAGAGCCTGAGGCGCGTATAATCCAGCCAATGAGATGGTGATACATTAGCCAATTTCCTAATCAAGTCACAATTTCCACACATTTTATCCAGTGTGAATAGTCTGCACTCTTACCTGAGGGCTATTTGAAGATACCATTGACAGAGAACGACATCCAAAAATGGAGAGGGATAAGGACACACAAAATAGCAACAAATTTATAACTAGCAGTAAAGATTTCACTGCATATCCACCATTCTGCAAAAAAACAAAATAAGAAACAAATTAGGAAGTTTATAACACATGATTAATTGACTTTTATATATGGTAAATGTCAGAGATTAAGTTGACTTTTTTCTTTATTATTTATCACACTTGATTTTTATGACTTATTGCAAGTCTATACCTTAAGGCACCGTCACATCAGGCGATGGGGCTGGGGATGTCGGCGGCGACTGGCGGGTGCGCACACATTTTTGGTGCCCTGCCTGCGTCACCGTCCCCCGTTTACACGGAGCGACACCTCCAGCCCGCGGCGGCGAGCTGTCAGGCGGCATCGCCGCCGGGGTGTCTGGAAACCCCAGCGGCGATGCAGGACTATGGGAGTCTATGGCTCCCATCGCCTGACAGGTCGCCGGCGCCCAGTTGCATGGGGCGATGTGTGCACATCGCCCCATGATAGTCGGCTGGTTTCAGAGCACTGCTCTGAAACCAGGCGACCTCCTGGCACCGCCGACATCGCCCCTTTACATGAGGCGACATAGGGGCGATGGTACCTATGTAGCCTTTGTATATTGTCATTGAAGAGATTTAGCAAGTTTAGAGGTGATTAGCCATAGTAATAAATCAATGGGTGGGCTACAGTACCTAAAATAATAATGGAATTCAAAACAGCACCTAGCAATAAAGTCAATAGAGAATTCTCCCTAATAATCTTTTTACAGTTGTTTCCAAGAGTATTGACACCCGTGCAATTCTGTCAGATAATACTCAGTTTCTTCCTGAAAATGATTGCAATCACAAATTCTTTTGTGTTTTTTCATTGAAGACAAATTAAATGAAGATAATAATACCAAAGAGAATGAAGCAAAAAGCAAAACATTAGTCCATTTTTGGAGTTTTGTGTGAAATGATCATACAAAATTATTGGCACCTTCAGCCTAATACTTGGAAGCACAACCTTCAGCCAAAATAACTGCGATCAACCACTTCCGGTAACCATCAATGAGTTTCTTACAATGCTCTGCTGGAATTTTAGACCATTCTTCTTTGGCAAACTGCTCCAGGTCCCTGATATTTGAAGGGTGCCTTTTCCAAGCTGCCATTTTTAGATCTCTCCACAGGTGTTCTATGGGATTTAGGTCTGGACTCATTGCTGGCCACCTTAGAAGTCTCCAGTGCTTTCTCTCAAACCAATTTCTAGTGCTTTTTGAAGTGTGTTTTGGGTCATTGTCCTGCTGGAAAACCCATGACCTCTATGGGAGACCCAGCTTACTCACACAGGGCCCTACATTATGCTGCAAAATTTGTTGGTAGTTTGCAGACTTCATAATGCCATGCACACGGTCAAGCAGCCCAGTGCCAGAGGCAGCAAAGCAACCCCAAAACATCAGGGAACCTCCGCCATGTTTGACTGTAGGGACCGTGTTCTTTTCTTTGAATGCCTCTTTTTTTCTCCTGTAAACTCTATGTTGATGCCTTTGCCCAAAAATCTCTACTTTTGTCTCATCTGACCAGAGAACATTCTTCCAAAACGTTGTAGGCTTTCTCAGGTAAGTTTTGGCAAACTCCAGCCTGGCTTTTTTATGTCTCGGGGTAAGAAGTGGGGTCTTCCTGGTGTGAGGTAGCACCCAGGGAACCCGCTTGCATAACGACAAGTACACGTGTTTATAATTTAACCAATGTCTACCCGTTTATTTTTCACATATAGTAACATAACCCGGGTAGCATGTTTGACACATATCACATTGATTATAAACACCATACATAAATACACCATACATTTACATATAACATTACATAACACTTATATTGCACATTACATCTTATAGTTACCCGGGACCTTTAACCACCTCTCTGTCCCCATTGGAGCTCTAACAACCGCTCCCATGGTGGCTACGGCCTCTGGCCTATCTACATTTCACATACATTTAACAATACATCAGTTACCATATCACCGGGCCCTATGGGTCCCAATGGCGAAACCAGCCGCCTGGCTTTATTTCCCCAGCTTCATACTACCCCGGAATCAGGACTCCAGCCTGACCGGGTTCTTACATACAATATGTGATCCATCCTATATGCCACCTTGGACCACACGCGTCCATTCACACGCTCACAGTCCATCATATAGACATCCATGGACTGTGGCACATCTGGGTTCAGAACAGGGATTGGCAAACCTTAGTATCCAGGACAACCATCCGTTACCCTACTATAGGAGCCCTATTAACCCCTGCCTCTGACCTCTGGTACATACAAACATTCCGGTTCATCAGGTCCTTTAACTGACTACACTGAGTCAGTCCCAAGGACTGTCTATGCCCGCCTGGCACACTTCAGAAAATCGCCTCCCGAAGGGCTACATACAATCGCCTCCCGAGGGCTACATACAATCGCCTCCCGAAGGGCTACATACATTCCGGTTCATCAGGACCTTTAACTGACTACACTGAGTCGGTCCCAAGGGCGGTCTATGCCCGCCTGGCACACTTCATACATCTGCCCCTATAGGGCTACATTCATTCTCTGGGTCTTTTAAAAAGCCATACAAAACTTATAAGATTCAACAGGTCCTTCACTGGACCTAATGGCGGCTACGCTCACCTGGCATGATTTACACACAAGGTGCACAGTTCACACAAGCATTCAGGAACTGCTTTTCTTACCTGGCACGGATCCGGGTCTCGCTACCTGTGTCACAGGTTCCACCAGGCATCCCCACGGGCTCCTTCTCGGACGCATGTTGAGATTCGTCTGGTCTAGCGTCCACCGGGTCAGCCACGGCTTTCCCCTCTAGGTGTTGCCACGACCCTGGACCTAGGCACCGGCATGGAGCTAGCATGCTCCCATCATTCCATGCACACAGATCTTGCACTGCTCTGCACTCAGGCTGGTCATGATCTCAGAATGATCTCTCAGCAGGATCTCAGCTTCAATCTCCCTGTCTCTCAGGCTCTATATCGTGCCTGCCACTCTCACACTGACTCATCCGGCTGGGCTGCCACTACTCAGGACACACCCACCTAACACCCACCTGGGCTTTCAGGAATCAGCACCCATTACATTCGTCAGGGCCTCATCGATATCATGAGCCATTCACAGCCGCTCACTAGTCTCATGACTGTTTCAGATTTACAACACTCACATTTAACACCTTGTGTTCCGGATAGGTTCACACAGCGTCATCCACTACAAAACCGGCCAGTGTGAGCAGGATCATACCCTGATCCTGCATGCGATGCGCCCCGGCCATGGGGACCATGCCGGCGGTGCCTCACACTGGGTATCCTACCATACAGTCCCTTTTCATTCAGACGCCGACGGATAGTACGGGTTCACACTGTTGTACCCTCGGACTGCAGGGCAGCTTGAACTTGTTTGGATGTTAGTCGAGGTTCTTTAATCACCATCCGCACAATCTTGCGTTGAAATCTCTCGGCAATTTTTCTTTTCCGTCCACATCTAGGGAGTTTAGCCACAGTGCCATGGGTTTTAAACTTCTAGATGACACTGCGCACGGTAGACACAGGAACATTCAGGTCTTTGGAGATGGGCTTGTAGCCTTGAGATTGCTCATGTTTCCTCACAATTTGGTTTCTCAAGTCCTCAAACAGTTCTTTGGTCTTCTTTCTTTTCTCCATGCTCAATGTGGTACACACAAGGACACAGGACAGAGTTTGAGTTAACTTTAATCCATGTCAACTGGCTGCAAGTGTGATTTACCGTAGTTATTGCCAACACCTGTTAGGTGCCACAGGTAAGTTACAGGTGCTGTTAATTACACAAATTAGAGAAGCATCACATGAATTATCTAACAGTGCCAATACTTTTGTCCACCCCCTTTTTTATGTTTGGTGTGGAATTATATCCAATTTGGCTTTAGGACAATTCTTTTTGTGTTTTTTCATTGAAGACAAATTAAATGAAGATAATTATACCAAAGAATTTGTGATTGCAATCATTTTCAGGAAGAAACTGAGTATTATCTGACAGAATTGCAGGGATGTCAATACTTTTGGCCACAACTGTATATCATAAAATTTTACCTAAGGAGAGACAATTCATTACAACTAAAGGAAGCTCTATGCATTTACACAGAAGATTATTATTTTCTGTAAGAGCAGCAAGACTATGGAACTCTCTTCTAAGTCTGCAATCATCTGTTTTGCAACAGATCCAATGGATGTTACAAAATAGATCCACTAACAGATCCATTGACTGTAATGGTGACGTATGTGTCAAACCTTGATAGATGTTCAACGGATTTGACAACGGGTGTTTTTTCTGACTGCAGTTCTTCTCTTTGAAGGATCAAAATACGGATGTGCAAAAACATAATGGATGTCTATGGACAACGGATCCATTAATAAAGCATCCATTATGCTATCGGTTTAATGATCTGCACATTCATGGAAACCATAAAAGATTTGCAAACATAGAAAAATGATGATAGAGAGAAAGATAGATATACGACAGACATAAACACAGACAGATAGACAGACTGAAAGATAGATCATGAAAAGATATACAGAGAGAATGATGGAGATATATAGAGAGAAAGGTGGAGAGAGAGAAAGAGAGATGATGGATAGATCGATAGATAGATAGATAGATAGATAGATAGATAGATAGATAGACTGACTAGATTTTACAGGTAAAAAATGTTTATACTGTGTTAGCCAGTAGATAGAAAAATATTGGAATCTAAGAGTCCTCAACGGTTGTTACATTTTAATGGCTAACTGAAAGGATGGTTAACATAGCAAGCTTTTGGGACACTGTGGCCCCTTCATCAGGCAGATAATGAGACAGAGTCTTCAGAATCTGTGTCATTATCTGCCTGATGAAGGGCCCACAAAAGGGGCCACAGTGTCCCGAAAGCTTGCTATGTTTACCATCTTTTCAGTTAGCCAATAAAAGGTGTCAACCACTGAGAACTCTCAGATTCCAATATTTTTTTTAGATTTTACAATTATTATTCAATAAACTAAATATTTAAAAAAAAGAAAATACTACATGGGGTCCTCCCTATTTTTTATTGCCAGCTGGGGAAAAGCAGATGGCTGGAGCCTTCAAACCACAGCTGGTGGCTTTACCTTGGTTGGTAATTCAAAAGAGAGGTCTCCCCAAGTTATTTTTGCAAATTATGTATTTATAAATAAATATTTTGAAATAAAAACATAGGGTCCCCCTATTTTGGAAAAGCAGCCAAGGTAAAGCTGACAGCTGGGGTCCCACTCAGAGTGGGATGAGCCATCTATCACGTGCCCTTCTCCACCTTAAAAATAGCAGGCCATAGTCATCCCAGAACTTACGCCTCCATAAGATGCACCAGTAATGGCACCTTGCCCCGGCTCTTCCCGTTTTCCTGGTGCATTGGCATTTAGGATAATGGTATTTGGGGTTGATGCCAGCTTTGTAATGTCAGCTGGCATCAAACCCAGGTGTTAATAATGTTAAGTCACCTATCAGATACCCAACGTTACTAACCAAGTCAGTAAGGACACAAATAACCAGAACCGCATTATTTTTATTTGAAAATAAACTCCACAAAACATTTCTCTTTGACTGTTTTATTTTGTTTGGTATTAAAATACATTTGGGAAAATATTACTCCTCCACCAAACTAAATCCAATAAAAAAAAAAAAAATCCAAAAAATAAAACCCATAAAAGCCAATCCACAGTAAAAGAGTAATAAAAAACAGATGAAACAATCCTCAGGAAAAGGTTAAAAAAAAATGCAAGCAGTCTCAGGTTGTGATGTTTGTCTTTATCTCCCAGGATATAAAGGGCACAGTCAGTGACTGCATCTATCATATGCCAGGAGAACAGGCACTGACAGGCTCCAGGCAGTCTGCAGAGCATTGACGTTACTGAGGTTATTTGAAGTCACACAGAGGGATTCCCCGCTGCTGCATATCATTCACCTGACATAACATGAGTGACGTCAGTGTTTGCCACTGCTGTGTCTCGTACCTGGTACCTGCGATCTTGCACAAGACTGCCGGAAGCACAGACCCCACTAAGAGAAAGTCAGGTGACACACTATGATTTCCTGCAGCGGCGTATCCCTCTGTGTGACCTCAGATAACCTCAGTGACATTAGCGCTCCAGGCAGTCTTGCTGAGTCTCATGTGAGACTTATGACAGTTTATACAGCGCCCGGGCCATTCCTGTTTGGTTATAATGGAGAGGACTAATCCAGGAGCTCCGTGCAGGGTCTGACAATGCTGATACATGGAAACTACAATAATGATTTTACATGTTTTTAAAAGGTCTGCCCAGGCCCTATTCAAGGGCAATGTTAGTATCATACTGAAAAATGACCTGACAGTGTCCCTTTAACCTCAGTGACGTCAGCACTCTGCAGACTGCTAGGAGCTTGTCAGTGCCTGCTCTCCCAGGATATGGAGGATGCAGCCACTGTTATATCCTCGAATCTGGGACTACTTGTGTTGTTTTTTTTTTTAACCTTTTTCTGTGAATTATTTTTTCTGCATTTTTATTTTTAGGGTTTTTTGTCTGGATTTTTTTGGTGGAAGGGTAATATTTCCATAAATGTATTTCAATAGCAAACTAAATAAAATGGTCAAAGAGGAATTTTGGGGGGGAGTTTATTTTCAAATAAAAATTATTTGGTTGTGGTTATTTGTGTACTTTTTGCTTTACCCTAGCTGGCAAACAAAAATACAGGGATTCCACATCATTTTTTTTCTTTAATTATTGTTTTTTAGGTAATATGCAAGGGTTAACACACTTTGGAGCCACATAGAAGTCACTAAAGGTTGCAAGCTTACAACATAGAAGGACGTGGGACATTATAAAGAAATCTGACAACTATTGGCCACGGCGACCAATCTGAGAAGTAGCGCGGCTTGGCGGGGGATTTGAATTCCGGTCTCCATATTAGAATACCCATAATGTGGGTGTTCCAATATGGCGGTCGGGGTACTACCGCTGCAAACTGACACCGGTCATCTCCCAGCTGGCTCTCCGCGGACCTCTGTGCGGCAGTAGATGAGCCGCAGCTACCGTCGGATCTCCCGACAATAGCTGCGGCCGGACATATCTATCCTGGCGATAGCAACGCCTCTGCAACGCTGTCGCCAGGTTTCACCTTGGCGTGAGTTTTGAATGCATGCAGCTGTTTTGCATACACTTCACTCATTGGTTACCGGAGCTGGCGGTGACCAATGAGTGCTGGCGCGCGATTTCGGCGGCAGACAGACACAATTAGGCAATTATATAGTAGATATGTATGTGTAAATGGTCAGATGAGATAAAAATCTTGGTGTTTGTGAAAAAAATGTCTAAACTTGCATTTTATTGTAGAAAAAAATCAGATTGAAAACACATTTTATATATACTTATCTTAAATAAGGTTCTTGGTGCATGTATTGACCAGTAGATGCCTGCCCATCAACAAAAAATGTATATCTATTTTTCTCTATATCTATCTATCTATCTATCTATCTATCTATCTATCTATCTAGAAAAAAATACTCTGCAGCACTCAGCTACTACCAATGATGCTTTGTATCTTATGGAGTGGCTGGCTCCATGCTGCAATTTGCACCCTTATTGACCACAGGTGATCTAGGGTCGAGATGGAGTCTGCCCACTGAGAAGTGGGGGGTGGACAAGGAGGACAGGGATGTCAGCGTTAGGACTCATCAGACCTGAAGTCACTTTGTCGCAGTTGATGAGCAAACAGACATTGGCCAATGTGTGTACCAAGAACTTCAGAAATAAAAAGATAAGATTTTGAGTTTTTTGAAAAAAACTTAAGTTTTTAAACTTTTTTCTCATATATATAGCTTGTTAGCATATGTACATCATTGGTAGTAGCTGAGTGCTGCAGAGTATTTTTTTCTAGTTATTTGATCCAGCAGCCCTGCTGGCACCAGTTCACATTAGTCTGTGAGTGCTGTGCAGTTTTTTTTCTGCTTTGTATCTATCTATCTATCTATCGTAGTGTGTGACGGCCGGCTAACATCTATCTATCTATCTATCTATCTATCTATCTATCTATCTATCTATCTATCTATCTAATCTATCTTACTTTCTTCCATCATTTAACCATCATTGCACTTCTTTATGGGTTCCACGCATGTGCAGTGTAGTTTAATGGCTGCCCAATACAGATGGTATATGGGTGCAAGTCAATCCCAACAAGCCTTTCTTGCTTTAATCCTATAAGTACAATGAACAGACTGTAGCACTCCTTCATAGAGGTTCAAGACGCCTTTATTTGGCCACGCAACGTTTCAACCCCAGTAGGTTTTTTTTCTAGCAACTAGCCAGCAACATGCTTGGCTTTCTTATACCTCTTCATTTACATATTTCCAATTATCTATTTATCTTACAAACGTACTTAAACTATGTGCAAACCATGTGCAAACAAAGTTACAATGTGATATATATCTCCTTACATCGAGCTATTCTCTTCTATAGCATTAAAAAGTTTCATATATATGTTACATTTCATCATAAATCATGAAACAGATAAATACCTATTAATTGGAGCTTCTTTCTCAGGTGCAGGTTGATTAATCTGCACACCACACATCATTAAAGGGATCCTGTCACCCCAAAACACCTGTAAACCTATTAAAACCTGTCCCTAGAGCATATTAACACTTTCCCTACAGTCTTTTTACCTCCTAAATGCAGTAAGTGACATTGAATAAAAACGTTTTATAAGTACCTGATTACTGATGATAATGAGTGACTATGCTATTCATAGTCACTCATCAAGACTGCCCCTCTGCTTCATATCACGCCTGAATAGGCGTGATCTACAGCCCACATTCAAATTGCCGCCTCCCTGCTGTGCCCTGTCTCGTCCGAGGCTGCAGTGTGGCTGGTGACGCGATCCGCGTCATTCCCGGCGCCGGGTGACGTATTTACACCGGCGCCGCGCTGTCAGCTTCAAAATGCGCACTGCGCATGCGCATGGGCATGCGCAGTTCGCATTTTGAAGCTGACAGTGCGGCGCCGGTGTAAATACGTCACCCGGCGCCGGGAATGACGCGGATCGCGTCACCAGCCACACTGCAGCCTCGGACGAGACAGGGCACAGCAGGGAGGCGGCAATTTGAATGTGGGCTGTAGATCACGCCTATTCAGGCGTGATATGAAGCAGAGGGGCAGTCTTGATGAGTGACTATGAATAGCATAGTCACTCATTATCATCAGTAATCAGGTACTTATAAAACGTTTTTATTCAATGTCACTTACTGCATTTAGGAGGTAAAAAGACTGTAGGGAAAGTGTTAATATGCTCTAGGGACAGGTTTTAATAGGTTTACAGGTGTTTTGGGGGTGACAGGATCCCTTTAAGTCATCCCCTTTCCTGTATCGTAGTGTAAATCGTGTACTCCGATGTGCCGGATGTGAAGTCATGCTCGCACATGCGCGATATCGCGGTGCGTCATGGCATTGCCTAGTTACGCCCGGAAATTGTCACAGGCACCATCATGGTCCACCGGCGCATGCACACTAGCCTCCGGGTGTCTGGCCACCATTATACACCCTCTCCGCATCTTCATGCTGGCATATTTGTAATATAATCAATTAAAATGTGTTATATATACACAAATTAAAGTGCTAGTGCATCTTATATGGCTAATATAGTCTCAGTATAAATATATTAAATGGCAATATTCTGTTATTATAATAATGATAATTGAATAATATAAGACTCTAATAAGAACTGAGGTATGGGTGCTAATATCGGACAGTGGAATCTTGCCTCTTATTTATAAACCCCTAGACCTTTTTGACCCTTCACCCTGGGTTTATCAATGTGTCCCCAAATATGGGAATCGGTTTACTGTATATACTGTCTCTCCCACTTAGGCGGGCGTCACACGCTACGATATATGTAAAGAAATCGCTGGAAAGTGCCTGATTTGGCATCACTAGCCGCGGTCCTGACCCATCAGCGGTGGCAGCTGCGTGCGGCTACATACGTGACCAGAGGGCAAATTGGCCCTCCAGTTCTGTGGGCTGATCCAGTACGGGGCTGTCAGGTTCATCCCTGACAGCCCCGGACCAGACCGCAGTGTGAAGCCACCCTAAGAAAGCCAAGCATGTTGCTAGCTAGTTGCTAGAAAAAAGCCTGCTGGGGCTGAAATGTTGCGTGGTTATCCTGATGGCCCAATAAAGGCGTCTTGAACCTCTATGAAGGAGTGCTGCAGTCCGTTCATTATCTATCTATCTATCTATCTATCTATCTATCTATCTATCTAAAAAAAACAAAAATAAAGAGCAGCACTTATGCTGTTAAGCCAGGTGCAGAAATTAGTCCAGGGTGGTGTTCAATCACCCTTAGGCGGCCGTCACACGCTACAATATATGTAAACATATCACTGGAAAGTGCCTGATTTGGCATCGCTCCAACGACGTCGTTGCGTGTGACAGCATGATGTGACTACCGATAAGTGGTCAGATCGTTAATCACAGATATGGGAACCGGACCCCATATCAGACGATGTCGATCATCCAATCTGCTGCATCGGTCTGTGTGACACCACGATAACCGATCTCCTTACCGATTTCTCATATTCACATCATTGACAAGCATCAGTCGCTGGTTGTGTGAACGATACCTGCTCGTAACATCGCTGCTGCGTCCTGAACGATATCTATACATGTGACACCTAACTAACATGTTGGCCACAAGCGCACACCCCTGACATCGTTATTGAGTTTCCTCACAAAATCGTAGTGTGTGACGGCCGGCTAACATCTATCTATCTATCTATCTATCTATCTATCTATCTATCTATCTATCTATCTATCTATCTATCTATCTATCTATCCCATCAAAAATGAACTGCAGTACTCTTTTGTAGAGGCTATAGATGCCTTTAACAAGCCATCAGGGTAGTAATGGGACGTTTCAGCCCTAGCAGGCTTTTTTTTTTTTGATCTATCTATCTTGACCAAATGAAACAAGGACTGCAGAACTCCTTCCAGATGTACCTCGCCTTTATTGGCCTTCAGGCCGGTTTCACATTGCGATTTTCGGTCATCCGATTGTATCTGTTTCAAAACGTATACACTCGGATCCGAAATCGGATCCCTTGTCCCCCTATGGGAATCGGATCGGATCGAATGTGCCACTATTGGCATCCGATTTTGGCACCATCCGATGCTGTCTGATTTAATCACAGGCACAAACTCGTAGCCTGCTGCGATTTTGTGTCCGTGGCTCAAATCGGACAGCATCAGATCAGTGCTGATCTGAGTGCACACAAAATGTGAGCCTATGGACGCTCCGTGGTCCCTGCCTCTCCCTGCATCTTCCTTCCAGCCCATCTCTTCTATTCTGTTTCCCCCCCCCCCCCCGCTATTCTATTCTGTTCCCCTGCTCCTCTATCCTGATCTAATCCCTATCCTGTCCCCTGTTCTCTTCCCTGTGTGTTTAAAATATGAAAAACTCCTCCCGGAGGTTACACCACCTTATCACCGCCTCCCAGGATGTGACACCATCGGGTCAGAAGGGCCCGTGGTGATGTCATTGAGCTGGTCAGCTGACGTGTCATGAGATCGTCTCTCTGACATCACCACAGGTCCTTCTGCCCTGATGGTGTCGCATCCTGGGAGCTGGTGACAAGGTGATGTAAGCTCTGGGAGGAGTTTTTCTTTTTTTAAACACACAGGGAAGAGAACAGGTGACAGGATAGGGATTAGATCAGGATAGAGGAGCAGGGGGACAGAATAGAATAGTGGAGGGAAGAAGATGAAGGAGGCAGGAGCAGGGAGAGGCAGGAGACCACAGGATCCACACGGACCCTGCATAGAATCGGATCAGATGGCTATTTGCCATCCGATTGCAGGGATCCGTGTGGATCCGTGGCTGTCCGAGGGATCCTGCAAAAACTCTGATTCCACGGACAGCCACAAAATTGCAATGTGAAACCGGCTTCAGGCAAATAGGTACGACGTTTCAGTCACTAAAGGTACCATCACACGCGGCAATTTTGCTAGCAATTTCACTGTCAATTTGCTGGTTTTAGTGAAATCATGGACATATTGTTCCATTTGTACACACCAACAAAATAGAACAATGTGTCCATGATTTCACTAAAACCAGCAAATTGCCAGTGAAATTGCTAGCAAAATTGCCGCGTGTGATGGTACTTTTAGACCTTCTTCCAGCTGGATGAAGACCTTAGGCTGGCTTCACACTACGGCTGTGATCCGATCTGTGACTGCCTGCTTGAAGCAGACAGCCATGGACCGGATCAGCACACAGAACTGGAGGGCTAATTTGCCCTCAGGTCTGGTGTGCAGCAGGCACAGCTGCAGCCGCTAATAACTCAGGACCACGGCTCGCAAGGAGCGAGCCGCGTTCCTTGTCTGTCAGAGGGGACAGCTCCATTGTGCTGAAGCTCAGCGCCGGCCCCTCCTGACCGTTCAGGACCGCGGCTAGCTCCCCACGAGCCACAGTCCTGATATATCAGAGGCGGCAGCTGAGAGCTGCACACTGGACCGGAGGGCAAATTAGCCCTCCAGTTCTGTGTGCTGATCCGGTCCGCGGCTGTCTGCCTCAAGCGGACAGCCACGGATCAGATCCCAGCACTAGTGTGAAGCCAGCCTTAGTGACTGAAATGTTGCACCTATTGCCTGAAGGAGTGCTGCAGTCCTTGTTTCATTTGGTCTGTATATGGCCGGTTTCACACATCCATGCCTCAGGCACGTGTGTGGTTCGTGCGGACACATGCCGGAGGCACGGACATACGGGGACACCTTGATCCTCTATGGACCCATGCACACGTCCGTGTTTCCGCACGGACCGTGTCTCCGTGAGGAGCACATGCGTTCCAAACGTCCTGCACACGGATGTTCACACTGTGACATCCGTGTCCACGGACCATGGACAAAACCTAAAAGGCTGAAAATAAAGAATTTTACACTCGTGTTGCTCCAGCGGTGTCTGGTCCTCTTATTTCCACTGCTCATTAGGGCTCATGAATATTCACTTCACTGAGCCCAAGAGCGGACCAGAAGAGAAAGGAGCAGCGGCGCTGGAGGGATGTAAGTATACAGGTGACAGGCTGTCCGTGTGCTATCCACGGCCCCACGGATAGCAAACGGACTGCACACATTGTGTCACAGGTCCGTGACACGTGTGCACGCACTGCCCCCAAACGGCCTTGTTTCACATGTCCATGGTGACACGGATGTGTGAAACCGGCCTAAAGGAGTGATTGAACCCCATTCTGAGCTGAATTTGCACCTGCCTTATCAGACCATTTTTTGCATTCTATCTATCTATCTATCTATCTATCTATCTATCTATCTATCTGTATATACTCGCGTATAAGCCGACTTTTTCAGCCCAAAATTTGGGCTGAAAAGTCCCCCCTCGACTTATACTCGAGTATACAGCAGCAGCCCCAGAGGTATACAGGCCCCCCCATCAAGATCCAGGGCCCCCCCCCCCCCTTGCGCAGCAAACCTGTAAAGCAAAATCATACTTATCACTGTCCTGTCGCGCTGTCCTGCCGCTGCCGACATGACGATCCCGGGCTTCATTCAGCGTCTTCCCGCAGCTTCCTGTAGCCGCGGGCAATGACGTCATTGCCCGCAACCACAGGAAGCCGCCGGAAGACGCTGAATGAAGCCCGGGATCGTCATGTCGGCAGCGGCGGGACAGCGCGACAGGACAGTGATAAGTATGATTTTACTTTACAGGTTTGCCGCGCAAGTTGGGGGGGGGCCCTGGATCTTGATGGGGGGGCCTGTATACCTCTGGGGCTGCTGCTGTATACACCCCTGGGGCTGCTGCTGTATACACCCCTGGGGCTGGTGCTGTATACACCCCTGGGGCTGCTGCTGTATACACCCCTGGGGCTGCTGCTGTATACTACCTAAGGGCTGCTGTATATACCTCTGGGGCTGTATGTACCTCTGGGGCTGCTGTATACTACCTCTGGGGCTGCTGTATACACCACTGGGGCTGCTGTATACTACCTAAGGGCTGCTGTATATACCTCTGGGGCTGTATATACCTCTGGGGCTGCTGTATACACCACTGGGGCTGCTGTATACTACCTAAGGGCTGCTGTATATACCTCTGGGGCTGTATATACCTCTGGGGCTGCTGTATACTACCCCTGGGGCTGCTGTATACTAACCACTGGGGGTGCTGCTGTATATACCACTGGGGCTGCTGTGTATACTACCACTGGGGCTGCTGTATATACCTCTGGGGCTGCTGTATACCACACTGCTGGGGGCTGTATACCTGTGCTGGGGTCCACCCTCGGCTTATACACGAGTCAATATGTTTTCCCAGGTTTTGGGGGCAAAAGTAGGGGGGGTCGGCTTATACACGGGTTGGCTTATACACGAGTATATACGGTATCTATCTATCTATCTATCTATCTAGAAAAAGTTCTCTGCAGCACTCAGCTACTACCAATGACGTACAAATGCTAACAAGCTATATGTATATGAGAAAAAAGTTAAAAACTTACGATTTTTCAAAAATCTTATCTTTTTATTTCTGAAGTTCTTAGTACATACATTGGCCAATGTCTGCTTGCTCATCGACTGCGACAAAGTGACTTCAGGTCCGATGAGTCCTACGCTGATATCCCTATCCTCCTTGTCACCTGCTGGTGATCTAGGGTCGAGATGGAGTCTGCCCACTATCTATCTATCTATCTATCTATCTATCTATCTATCTATCTATCTATCTATCTATCTATCTAATCTATCTTACTTTCTTCCATCATTTAACCATCATTGCACTTCTTTATGGGTTCCACGCATGTGCAGTGTAGTTTAATGTTTGCCCATTGTCCATAGACTCCCTTTATGCCTTAATGGATCCATTTTTTTTTCTTGCTCTAATCTTATCGCAGGGTGCCGCTAGGCCATATGGGATGTCTGTTCTGGCAGGTAGCAGTGTTGTAGTACTATAACAGCCCGCCTACTGAGATAGGGGCTAATGTAAAAGACTGGGCACACATTGCGGTAACCTGTGTGAACAGCTTCCTATGTGAGTCCTATTCGGTGTGCAGGACAGCCAGTGGTCACTACTCTCCAAGAGGAAGGAGGTGTTTAGTGATTGGAAACCTGGTGTCCTGCACTAGTAATGCCTTCCCTTTATAATCAAGGCAAAGATGCACCCTGCATGAGTACAATGGTCGACTGACCAAACTATTGCTGTGGTAAGATCCATTTTTTCATCCATACAAGAATGTTCCTGCATTTAGGTGTTTTTGTCTGTCAGAAAACATGGGTGTCTGATGGATTTGCACATAATGGATGTAAAGTTTGGACAGATCTGTTACCATTATAGTTAATAGTTATGTTAATGGATCAATTTTCGCATCTTTTGGTAACACATAACGGATATAAAGTTTGGACAGATTCTTCACTATTATAATCAATGAATTTGTTAACGATCTGTTATTTTTCACATAAATTGGATCCATTGCAAAATGGATATTAACACCCCAAAATAGGAAACATCAGTGTCGCTACTGAACTATTCACCATTGTCAATTTGCAGCCTACACAAAATGTCATACGGGCCACAAAGGCTTAACAATTCTTCCCACTATGTTGTGATTCTCAATAGATGGGTTACTCTGCACCCTCGGCACGCTGGCCATTTTCGATCTCCAAAGTCCTCAGTCCCTGCTTCATACCATCCTTCTCTCAGATCTTTTCTAGGGCCTGGTCTGGTGTTTTCATTTGGAATTGGTCTCAGATCTTCTCTGAGATCTGGTCTCTGATCAACTGTGGGATATGGTCTTGGGTCTTTGTAGAAACATAATCAGGTTAATTAATATTTACTTCAAATACTGGGTATAGTTATCAAAGTAATAATATATTATTTTATTCGTATATTGATCTGCTGATATTTGTAACGTATATACTTATTGCTGACATGGACTGTACACGTGGTATGTCCATACATAGCTGCAATATATACAGGCTATACATATAAGAGATTGCATCATCCTAGAAGTGTCTAGAAGTATCCATGTATAGTAATAATGTATGTCGCTGTCACTCAATAAGAAGGAGCCATAACATGGGTGGGGGCGCTCCCTCTGGGAGGACTCTCATTATACTGGAGACTGTCCATCGAAGACAACGGAACAGAACCATCATGCCGGATAAGAAACCATACAGGCTTGGAAAGATGGACACCCCAAGACCCGTTGAAGGCAGAAGCAAGTATGATACTGAAAGATAAATGGACTATTTTCCTATAACTACCTGAATAGGTTACTTTACGGTCATACTTTTATTATTGGGTCATTTTGACCAATAAAAGCCAGCAAGATATTTTTTATATACTTTTTCGTCTTTTCTCAATAATTCGCACTTGATGATAATTATACACATATAGCGGTATAATGGTATTTAACATTGGCGAGCCTCCAGTCGCTTCTGATATGATTTTTTTGACGGACATTCTTGTTTTTTAGTTTTTTTTCTCTCCTCTTTTCTGCTATTTTTGTCATATTCCTCTCTCTTGTACAAGGGGGCTGGGTTGAGTCTAACAGCTGTTGTACAAGTGATCAGGAATCTGACAAGTGACAAGACCGTCATAAATCTTCAGAGCACAGAACCATTAGATGTTTTAATCTTCTGAAGTAAGGACTATATGTGTAAACGTGCGGTGTTTTAAAGAAAGAGAGGAAAGGACGGACTACAAGTGCCAGAAGTTAAGACGTGCCTGCAGGAAAGTCACAGAGAAGCGATGAGCAGGATCATTTTTAAGGTAAGACAATGGATCTAATAATTTCATATGCAAAGCATAGTGACTTAGTTTTTAGTTCTTTAGATAGTCTTGATTTGGGAAAATTTTGGTTAAAATTGTATACAGAATGTCAATCTGCAAATGTAACATTAGATTCACGAGTAATGTCTTTAAAGAAAGATAAGAGTAAGATACGCAACATTTTAAAAATGGTTAATGTGTTTCATGATTTTGTAACATTGAAATCACAGGATAGTGATAAGGTCACTATAGAAGTTTTTCCCCAAGATGGCGGACGCCATTTAACTAATGACCATGTGCTCAGTGTAGATGACCTTCAAGATGAGTCAGGAACAGACATGGTAGAAGGGGGAGGAAACAAGGAAAAAAATGAGGTAGTTAGGCAAGTGGGAGGAGTCAGCTTAACTAACGTAGAAAATGAAGTGGGAGTAGCCAAAGGAGGAGGAGTAGAAAATGAGATAGGAGGAGCCACAGAAGGAGACGTAGCTCAGGGGAGTGGTGAAGGTCAGTCACCAAAAATAGACAAAATACTTCAGCTTAAAATTAGAAAGAATCTGCTGATGTTAAGTAAAATGATTCCCGTGTATGACCCTGGCCTTCACGTAGCAAGAAATTCAGAGGTATTCGAGAATTTTGCTGAAAAATATAGCCTTTCTAATAGTGAGAAAAACCAATTATTTACAATGTGGATACCTGATTTATTTCTAAGGAGACTTGAATTAAGGAATTCATCTCATGTTTCTCAATCACATGAGGGCTCAGATGTTTGTAGATTAAGAGATCTTATCTTTTGCAAAACAAAAGAAAGTCCAGATCTGAAGATATTAAGAACTTTACAAATTGGGCAAAAAGAATGTACATATAATTTTATGTCAATTTATAAGCGGGTTTATCGTGCTATTGTTGGCAATGATAACCAGAGAAATATCATTCAAGACTTTATAAGTAAATTTAAATTTTTATCTCCCAGAACTCGTGCCATGGCGTCACAGAGATCAAATCTCTATGAATGTACAAAATTGTTGGATGCTGGCAGGAAATGTCAGGACAGGAAATATTATGTAAAATCAAACAAATCAGAAAGATGTAACAAAATGGTTTCTTCTTTTTCAAATCTGTCCAAACCAAATGGTTTTCATGACAGAATGTATGAAATACGTAGGAAAATTCATATTTCTTATAATTACTATAATGTGATTCGTATGTCATCAGAGAAGTTGATTAATAAGAATTTTGGCATTCAGAACACTGCTGGTGTTAACCCATTGCTTGCCAAATCTAAAATTAGAACGCTCACAGATGGTTCATGTTATTCTTTGACATCTCACCTATGGCCTGCATAAATTACTATTTGATTGATAATATATGACATTATCCATGTACATATTTTAAGTATAGTCCTAATCCTGATTATATTGAGAAGGGTATGTGTACATGTGTAAATGTAGAGATATACAATATATATTCACACATGTATTACTTGATATAATGAGTAAAGTTATGAAATTATTAAATTATATATATACATGATCATAATAATGGAAGATTACATTTAAATTCATTAGTATATTACCCCATAATATAAGTAAAAGAAATAATATTTAAAACGAAGAACAGAATGGTTTCTGACAGGTTTGATTTAGAACAGCAAATGGCAGAGGAAGCACCATGGAAAGAATCTCATTCATTTAACCTTTTGGACAAAAGGAAAACATGAGATCACTTAGGGTAGAAAATGTTAAACTTTCATGTATAGGTATATATATATATGTATATAAGTATTTTTCCTCTGTTTCATGGAAAATAATAATTAGAAGTTTATTATAATCAATATATATAACTATATAAAAATCGTGTTATTTGTTATTAATATTATTTTTATATTTTTCAAGAAGTCCAAGTCAAGATGGTGGAACATGTATTCCCTTCTCATAAAAATTAATAATGCATGTAACTAATATAATGATGTTTTGCTGTGCGTTGTGAAATTAACCTCTTACATGCCATCTTGTCAATGTGACATTGACAGCTGCTATCTTCGATAAGACGAAGCTGAAGCACACAAGATCATCTTCAAAATTCTTTAGGGTAATATTACAACCTTGTGTCTTAGATAGGTAACTTACATGTGTGTCTGTCTATATACCGGTATATGGTCTGTTAGAGATATATTTTAAAGGAAAATTCAAAAGTAACAATTTGTTTAAGATGCATCTAAAATTAGTTAATTGCTCTCAGTGGAAAAAACTAAAAAAATGGTTTGTAGTCATGACTTGTGTTAAAGTTTTTGGTATATGAAGTGCTTAGTGAAAAGTGTCTTTTTTAGAAACACAGGAATGTATGTGAGCAGACCAGCTGTCACAGTTTGAAGTGTGTGTGTGAGTGTGAGGCCTCTCGTGTGATTGATGAGCGCAGATGGAAAGTGGTTTTTTAAGAAAACTCAAAAATGACTTACAGTAAATACATTTTCATATTTGAGATAATTAAGTAAACACATCAAGATAATTCATTCACATTATTAGAATAATTATTTGATATTTCTTACATTTATAAGACTTTATATTTTTTTTATATAGATAATGGATCCAGTCATAGATAAACATTTTATTTTTAAAATTATGGTTTAAATTAAACACAAGTAGGTGAATATTTTGTTTTCACACAGATACATGATATAAGGCTGATACTGGAAATGTATCCAAAGGTTTAACAAATAATTATCTTTAATTTGATTTTATATAAGAATGTTTTCATGAAGTCATATCTCATGATATGAAAAAATAGATGATTAAAAATAATGACATTATTACATCTGGGTAATACATTATTACATCTACATTATTAATATATTTTCCACAGATTTGACAAATGAGAAACAGCAACAAGATACAATGATCAGTTATTAGAGATAATAAAGTGAAATTATATTATTAATTATAATAATAATTTAAAGAGAGATATATATTTTAAATAAAATGTATTAGGGAAATTATTAAATTATTTTGGTAAATTCAATAATGGGGCAGATGTGTGATAATAAATGTATGAACACATTAAGGGTATACATTATCAATACTATAAATCTGTCAATCATACAATCAAAGGCCCTATCTTATTTTAATTCTATTTTATTTTGACTTCTGATTTTTATCCTTCTTTTTATCAATTTTTATTGATTACAATTTCAGGTTTTCATTTTATTATCATTTTGATTGTTGTTTTTTTTTTTCATTTTTATTCATTTTTTGAATATGCCTATTTTTTAATATGAATATTTTTATCATTTTACATTTTGACTTATTTTCATTTTTATTTTGAAAACTTCCATTTTTGTCATTATGAATATTTTTATTATGAATTTTTAATTAGATTTGTATTAAGTTTTGACATTTAAATCAAAATTTCATATTATTTTTTAATTAAGAAGAACATATGAACATTTTAAGAGAGTAATGTTTATTATAATAATATTATATTATTTGAAATGAGAAGGTTATTCATATATATAAAAGAGGAAAAGTTTCATTTCATTATGGAAATTATTTCATTTAAGGGTATAATCTATTAATTTATTTTAATTTATGGTCATACATTATTGGTATTGTTAGTTTAATATATATAGAATATATAGATATATATTCAAATAGAGAAACAAATATATATATATATTTAAATTATAAAATTTGGGTAATAACAAAGATTCTAAGATACACATATACATATATATGTTCAAATGAGAAAATATATATATACATGTTTAAAAGGGTAATGATTAAATAAAAATGTAAATTTGACATATCAAAACATACTGACACCTACAGGTTGAAAGGGGGAATTACACCCATTACATAAGTCATAGTAAATGAAACATATGATTAATAATGTATTATTATATAGTATTGTACTATTATTCTGAACATCAATTATATTCATATTTTGATTATGATATTAGATATTCATATGTTGGAAATAATTATATGATAGATTCATATTTTGATAATAATTATATGAGAATTATTGATTGCTATGGTACGCTATGATATCATAGGTTAGGAAAATTGCCAACTTTTGGTATAGAATAGGGAAAGAAGACTTCAATCAAGATTCCAGAATAATAGTAGAGACTGTTCCATTTTAACAAAGAAGACTTTACATTATTTCTATAACAATTGACTTTTAAAAGTTGCAAGAAGAAAATCACAATTCAGGAGGTTTAAAGGTTTCATTAATAACAGACTGTTCTCACAAAGTCTTAAAGCGACTGAATCATCACATTCTTTTATTCAGTGCTGACCAGGATTGCAGGGATGATGGTGACCCCACAATGCCAAAGGGGTTGTGCCAATTCCAAGGTTTGTTGTGATCCAGTATAAAGCTTCACTACACTGATCTATTGTGTGACCTATTCTGTGCATTAAGGACTGTACTGTGAATGGTTACCCGCTATCAATTTCAACTCTTGCTATGCTGACCAAAGATGTCACCTGATCCAGAAGTGATAAGAGGCAGCGCGGAGGATTCCGGAAGTGACCAGAGTAAGTCCAGCCAACACTGCACAGGTCACATCACAGACATTGTTTTCCTACCAAATGGAAGCTAATAAAGATATGAACTTTACAAAGAACTGTGCAATATCTATGTGCAATAACTCCTTTCAAAAGCGTTATTATCATAAAGACTGTGTTATATTGGAAAGAATCATAAGATGAAGATGAGAAGACGCCGAGTGACCACAGATCCGATTGCTTCAAGTAGAACAGGAAAGTATAATTACAATAATGGTTTTACAGTTCATGGCTTACCATAACATGACTCCACATTATATTACTGATTATATTACGGAAGTAAGATAATTATTGAAATGTCAATAATCATTGTTATTGTTATATTATCATTATTATTAATTTTACTATATTATCATACATTTTTTATGTTAATATTATGAACCCTAAATATTAATGAATTAATTTTGAGGCATCCAATCAATTAATGTTTGAATTCCTCAAAAAGAGGGAATTGTAGAAACATAATCAGGTTAATTAATATTTACTTCAAATACTGGGTATAGTTATCAAAGTAATAATATATTATTTTATTCGTATATTGATCTGCTGATATTTGTAACGTATATACTTATTGCTGACATGGACTGTACACGTGGTATGTCCATACATAGCTGCAATATATACAGGCTATACATATAAGAGATTGCATCATCCTAGAAGTGTCTAGAAGTATCCATGTATAGTAATAATGTATGTCGCTGTCACTCAATAAGAAGGAGCCATAACATGGGTGGGGGCGCTCCCTTTGGGAGGACTCTCATTATACTGGAGACTGTCCATCGAAGACAACGGAACAGAACCATCATGCCGGATAAGAAACCATACAGGCTTGGAAAGATGGACACCCCAAGACCCGTTGAAGGCAGAAGCAAGTATGATACTGAAAGATAAATGGACTATTTTCCTATAACTACCTGAATAGGTTACTTTACGGTCATACTTTTATTATTGGGTCATTTTGACCAATAAAAGCCAGCAAGATATTTTTTATATACTTTTTCGTCTTTTCTCAATAATTCGCACTTGATGATAATTATACACATATAGCGGTATAATGGTATTTAACAGTCTTTAAGCTCACTCTGCTGCTCACGTGACCACCCTGCTACAGGTACAGGTGCCATCTTCAGCCATTCCCAACTCTCCCAAGTCTTTTATATTTCTACATCTATCACCTGACCAAGTATCTCTGGGGATATAATCTCTGTGTTAAATGGGATTACACGTCTCTGTATGTTTGGGAGCAGGAGATGCCTTGAAAGACGTATGGTTATGAGACCAGATCTCATTGCTCAAGAGAATGTGTCCTTGGAAGGCATGAGGTTCTGGCACAATGGAACTTCTCTTGCTTGGGACCAGCTGGTGATCTGGAAGGCAAAAAGTCCAGAAATAACATACAGAGCCTGGGATGGCTCAACCTGTGAGGGCTCATTCTTGGAGCTTGGAGCGACCGTTGTTTTAGAATGCACCTGGTATGGTAAGCATGGAAATGGCCAGCATCCTGGAAGGTACATGATGAGGAGATCACAGAGATATTGAGGAATTTACAGTCCTGCTAAGGATATGGAACTGACCGGTGTTGGTGATCCCAGAGACGCAATTTTCTGAATGAAGAACTGGCAGGAGTCAATGAAGGGGCTGGGAATAGTTCCTGTAAGGTAACCATGTGTCTAACAGGGACTATGTATACAATGTCAGGCAGGTGTATCCCCCATAGGGACAAATTGAGTGTAATTTAATGTTCCATTGACATACATACACTGGACAGTTTATGTTATGCGGTTTATTATGTAATAAATCAATGGACTTTGTTTTACAGAAAAATATGCCTGTTTGCCACAATTCTGAAACCATTTGATTGCCCCCTGTACTATCAGTGCGAAAATCACCACAATACATATATATAATATATCTATGTCAAATGGCTATAAAATGTCCCACCCCACTATATATTGTAAACTTGCCACATGAAAGGCACTAGAGGGTATATAGCTTTGCTTTTAGCTAACAAAAATAAATAATTATTAAAAAACAAAAAAAAAAAACAAACAAAGTTCCGCCTTATATTTTTTGATCACCAGCTAGGGTAAAGCAAACAGCTGCAGCCTGCAAGCCACAGATACTGGCTTTATCTCTGCTGGTATTCCAAAACAGAGGCTACATCCTGTTATTTCTGCATTTTTTAAAAAATAAATATATCATTTGAAAAAAACAAAAAAAAAACAAAGTAGCCCCCCACCTTCCATATTGGAAAGCTAGCCAAGGTGAAGCTGATAGTTTGGGTCCAGTATTCACAGGCTGGGGAGGGCCAATAACCATAGCTCTTCCCACTCTAAAAATAGCAGGCCTCAGAACTGGCACATCCATAAGATGCATCCATCTATCTATCTATCTATCTATCTATCTATCTATCTATCTATCTATCTATCTATCTATCAAAGCTAGACAGCACCTCATGGAAAACTAAATTTGCACAGATGCAAAGTCATAACACTGGATAATATACATAAACATTTTTTTACAGCAGCACACTTACTACTAAAACATATGCATGTATAGAGTTATGCTTCCAGGAGTAGAGTAGAGTAGACCCACTAGGCTGTGGTACCGAATTCCCCTGGTGAGCTGGTCCTAGTTTAACCAACCCCTATACAGGGATTGTCAGGGGCAAGCCCAGGGGGTCTAAATACCACAGCTGCTAGTACCAGGGGGCAGCTCATAGGGTTAGCCTATACTACAGTATAGCTAAGGAGGATTCGATGGATCAGAGCCCGAGGCTAGGAGAGCAGGAATGGGTCTACCGGAGGAGAGCACAAGGAGGGCCTGACTTGCAGCCAGAGAAGCAGAAGCTTACTAACACAATAATCAGGCTCCTTCCATCAGTAGAGGTTGCCTGATATACCAGAGGACGGACAGCTATTGGTCAAAGGGAGTGTCAGGTTGAGCCGTGCCGGCCCCTACATTAACAGGGAAGGAGCGCGTCAGCACCTAGTGCACTGCTAAATAGGTTCATGACTCCGACCATTGTAGTGTGCTGATATGTGAGCCCGGTGGTCAGCAGACAGGAAGGGGACCTGGCGATGGCTCCAAGACACAGCACGCCTGGACGCTGGATGTCTGATCGGTAGAGAAGCAGAGGATGCAGACGCAGGAGAGGTGAGCTGGGGAGCGGTGACAGGGAACCTAACAGTACCCCCTCCCTCACGCTCCTTCCTCCGAAGGTGTGCTAAGAACCTTGCCAGAATGCGTGGTGCATCAATGTTCTCCCATGGCTTCCAGGTCCTCTCCTCAGGACCGAAGCCTACCCAGTCAATTAGGAAGAGGGTTTTGCCTCTACTTTTCTTCATGGCAAGGATGTCCCTGACTTCATAGACATTCTAAGAGCTGAGAAGCTGTGGAAAAGTGCTGGAGGATGGATGAAAGCGATTAAGCACCACTGGTTTCAACAACGAGACATGAAAGGAGCTAGGGATTCGAAGCGAGGCTGGCAGTCTCAGCTTATAGGCAACGTCATTGACGCATCCCAGGACTTCAAAGGGACCAATATAACGCGGCCCCAACTTGTAGGATGGTACCTTCAGCTTGACATATCTGGAAGAAAGGCACACTTTATCACCCGGGAGGAAAGATGGCAAATCCAGACGTCTCTTATTGGCATGTGTCTTCATCCTGCCGAAGGCTTGTGTAAGAGCGTCTCTGGTTTCTCTCCAGATCTTGGAGAAGTCCACGGACAATGCATCAGCCGCCGGGTTGCCAGTTGCTGAGATTGGAAGAGGCAAACCAGGATGTTGCCTGAATACCACGACAAAAGGAGATTTAGCTGACGACTCACAAGAGTGATTGTTGCAAGCGAATTCCGCCCAAGGGAGGAAACAGGTCCAGTTATCTTGATGAGCGTTGGCGAAGTGCCGAAGATAGGTGGTGAGGACTTGGTTAATGCACTCCACCTGCTCATTGGACTGAGGGTGATAGGCAGAGGAGAAGTCCAACGTGATGTCCATATGCTTGCACAGCACCCTCCAGAAACGGGAAGTGAACTGGACTCCCTATCAGACACAATATGTCGAGGAAATCCGTGGAGCCGGAAGATGTGTTCGATGGATATCTTGGCCCACTCAGGAGTGGATGGTAGACCGGGCAAAGGAACGAAGTCGGCCATTTTAGAGAAGTGATCCACAACTACCCATATGACCGAACATCCGGAGGAGCAGGGAAGAGGGAAGATCCGTAATGAAATCCATGGCTTTGTGTTGCCAGGGAGCCGATGGAACTGGGAGAGACAGTATATATCCAGCCGGCAACTTTATTTCTAGCACAATACGGACATGAAGCAACAAAATCATGGACGTCTTGACGGATAGTAGGACACCAATAGTGATGAAAGAGAGAGACTTTTTAACTCCAACATGGCCAGAAATTCTCGACGAGTGTCCCCATGACAGGACCGTCTTCCTCTTATCCTGTGCCACGAAGGTCTTCCCCGGTGGAAGTCCAGCAGTACGTTAAGGAGCCACAGTGATTATCTTGGTAGGGTCAATGATATGGAAGGACTCCTCCTCCACATCCAATGGCTGGAAGGACCGTGACAGGGCATCAGCCTTGACATTTTTGCTGCCAGGCCGGAAGTGCAGTTCAAAATTGAAACGGGCAAAGAAAAGGGACCACCGGAACTGCCGTGGGTTGAGCCTCTGGGCGAACTGGAGATAAACCAGGTTCTTGTGGTCAGTGAAGATAATGAACAGATGAACGGCACCCTCAAGGAGGTGTTGCCACTCCTCTAATGCCAATTTGATGGTCAGCAATTCACGATCCCCGATAGAATACTTGCGCTCCGATGCGATAAATGCTTTGGAAAAAAACCCTCAGAGGACTAACCGACCTGAAAAGAATTTCTGGGAGAGGACAGCCCCTGCTCCTATGGAGGAGGCGTCTACCTCTAGAATGAACTGTCTGTTTACCTCTGGTCGGTGCAAGGTAGGAGCCTCAGAGAAGGAGCGCTTTAAGGTAGAGAAGGTTTTTTCGGCCTCCGGGATCCAGTTGTAGGACTTTGCTCCTTTACAGATGAGAGCCAAGATGGGTTTGATCAAGGAAGAGAAATGGGGAATTAATTGCCTGTAATAATTTGCAAAGCCAAGGAACCGCTGGATAGCCTTAGTCCCCAGAGGACGGAGCCACTTCAGAACAGCGGAGAGCTTCTATGGGTCCATCTGTAATCTGGAATCAGAGATGATGTATCCGAGAAAGGGCAAAGAGGTCTGCTCAAAGACACATTTCTCCATCTTGGTGTACAACCGATTCCTCCTCAGTCGCAGGAGGACTTGCCGCATGTCCTGTCTATGAGAGGATAAATCCGGGTAGAAGATCATCCAAATATACCACCACACACGTTTACAACAATCAAGGAAGATGTCATTAATGAACTCTTGGAACACTGCGGGGGCGTTACACAACCCGTATGGCATGACCAAATGCTCATAATGGCTGTCCCGAGTGTTGAACGCCATCTTCCATTCGTCCCTTACACGTATGCGAACCAGGTTGTAGGCTCCTCATAGGTCCAATTTCGTGAAGATGCGAGCCCCTTTGAGCCTGTCAAAGAGCTCCGGAATCAGTGGCAGGGGGTATTTGTTCTTGACGGTGATCGCATTCAAGCCCCTGTAATCTATACAGGGTCGAAGGGTGCCCTCCTTCTTCTTCACAAAGATAAACTCTACACCAGCAGGGGACGTCGACTTTCGGATGAATCATCGGTAGATCCGTCCCCTGGGTAGTGTATCACCGGGAACCAGGTCTATAGGGCAATCATACAGCTAATGAGGCAGGAGGACTTCTACCTCTGTTTTGTTGAAGTCGTCTGCATACTGCCAGTAGGCCGCCGGTAAACCAGGAAGAACAGAATCCGATTACGGGAAACAAGGTGGCAGAACGGACTGCAGACATCTCTCTTGGCAGAGAGGACCCCACCGCAGCAAGGCCCCAGAGCGCCAGTCCAGGGCAGGTTCATGAGTCTGGAGCCAGGGAAGCCCGAGGAGCAGGGCATAGCAGAGACCAGGCAGGAAGTAGAAGGCAATTCTTTCATGGTGTAGAGCCCCGATCTACACCTCCACCTCTTCCGTCACCTTGGTGATGACCTCCTGCAGCGGTCTGACATCCACTGATGCAATTACGTGAGGCATCAACAGAGGTATTAAGGGGATTCCAAGCCGAGTCACCGCCTCTTGCCGAATGAAGTGTCCTGCTGCCCCAGAATCCACGTAGGTCAGCTCAGAGAAGCCTCTCTGCGGACGTATCACCTGCACGGGCAGGGTGAGGGGTTGAGATGCATTGCCTAGGATAGTCTCTCTTACTTGACCTAGGTGGAGGAGTTTCCCGGTCTTTCAGGACAATACCGACGCTGATGGGATGCCTCTCCACAGTACAGGCATAGGCCGTGAGCCAGCCTCTCCTCTCTGCGTTGTTCCACCATCCTGACCCGGTCCACCTGTATAGATTTGGAAAAGGGAGCAGTGGCTGACATCATGACCCGTGGACTAGGCAGACTGCATTCAGAGGGAAGCGGCCAGACGGATCTCCTCTCCCTGGCGGATTCACGTGAGCGTTCCTTTAAATGAAAATCGATGCGAGTGGCTAGCGAGATCAAGTCCTCCAGCTCTGCTGGGATATCCCGACCTGCAAGTTCGTCCTTTATCCTGTCGGACAGGCCACGCCAGATGCCCCAGCCAGCGAGCGCTTTGTTATTCCATCTCAATTCGGAGGAGAGGGTGCGGAAGCGTATGGCGTTCTGCCCAACAGTGAGGGTCATTTGATGGAGGTTGAAGAGGGATTCTGTAATAGATACGACCCGGCCGGGTTCATCGAAGACCTTACGGAATGTCTCCAGAAAGGTCGACAAGTGAGAGACCATGGGGTCATCATGCTCCTATAGAGGGCTTACCAACATCAGGGTCTCACCCGCCAGGTGGGACACCACAAAGGCCATCTTGGCCCGATTGGTGGGATACTGCTTTGGCAGCAGTTCAAAGTGTAGACACTGGTTGAGGAAGCCGCGGCACATCTTAAGGTACCTTTACATGCCGCCTCTGTGCCTAGCAACCGGTATCAACCGTACATGCACGTTCTTGACGGTTGATACCGATCGCCAATGCTGCATGTACACGCCGCCATTGCGTTGTCAACTGAAGGTATCTTTGTTCCCCGGAAGTTCCGACAGATCCTGCGGATACCTTCCTGTTGAATACCGTCGCCGCTTCACATGCCGCTATCCACAAAGAAATATGGGCGTACATCTTTCGCGCCGCAAGTACATAGGCGTGACAGAGTTGTGCATTCCGTGACGCTAACACGCTGATTGGACAACGCAATAGCGTCATGATTGGCCAGCCTGCGCAGCCATTCCAATTGTGGAGTGTGAATGGACAGCTCTTTAAATATGGCGCCCTGTGAAGGGACAGCCAATGAAAACACAGTAGCCCCCACCAATGATCACTGATGGCGCGCGGTATCCATGAGGCTGTGGCACGCCCCTGGGAATTCACTAGACGACCGTGATTCCTTCTCTGTGCCCCGTTTACACGCCACTACCATGGCAATTGTGCCTTTGTGTTGCCTTGGATTTTTGAACACGGCTCGGAAGCAGGTATCCGAAGCAACAGTGAGAAACCTGATCACTTTCCCAATTTACATGCCACCATTTCGTAGCAATTTCAAGGCAACAGGCACAAAAATCCCCATTGCCAGGCAGTTGCTACCACGCAGTGGTGGCGTGTAAAGGTACCTTTAGGGTCACCGCTGTATCTAGGCAGTTTTCCAATGCAAGGCGGAGGATTCGGCACGCCTCCTGGAGACCGGTCATAGGCTGCGGCTTGAGTCGAGGCCGTGGTTGCAGACTGCAGGGAGACCAGACGATCGTTCACCGAGGACATATAAGACAGCATGCGAGACTGCGTGTCTCGTTGCACGGACAGCTCCTGCTGTAGGCTCGCCAGCTGAGCGGCGGACGCTGAGTCAGGAGTCTGAAGGGAGGCTAACCAGGTATCCATGGACTGAAGGAAAGCCACAATACTGTTCTGATTTTCCCGAAGATAAGCCAGTTCCTTTTGTGGTGGGTTGTTGCCACCTATTGTCCATTTATCAGCACTGCTATTTTATAAATTCTTTCTAAGGCTGGCTTCACATTAGCTTATGGAACGCTGCGTACCAAACGCAGCCAAACGCTTGTGCACATGCTTTCCTATGTTTAACATGGGAACGCATGTGCCTGCGTATGGCTGCGTTTGGCAGCATTTGCGTTCGGATGCGCATAATTTATGCGCCCTCCGACCGCACTCCAGACGCAGCTTGCAGCATTTTTTTGTGCGTTCGCGGCGCTTGCTCTATCCGCAAGCGCCTGCAAGCGCACAAAAAATGCATTGATCTCAATGGGTCCGCAGTGTCCTCTGCATGACACCGCAGGAGAACGCTGCGGATCACATTGAGATCTCTCCCGGTGGCCGCCGGTGATGTCACAGGAGCTCACCGACGGCCACCGGGAGATCAGCTGGAGCCTCTGATGTTCTCCTCCTCCCCGCCGCCGGTAATCTGCTAGCGATGTCGGCGGGGAGAAACAGCTGATTTGACAGCTGTTTGAATCTTCCCGCGCCGACATCTCCTCTCGGTGTCGGCGCGGGAGATTCAAACAGCTGTCAAATCAGCTGTTTTCCCCGCCGACACGTCCCGGAGCTTACCGGCGGCCGGGGGCGGAGATCTCCGGTGCTGAACTCCTCCTCCGGCCCGCCCCCGGACAGCGCCGATTGGCTGGCCGGGCTCCCTAGTGATGTGTCCGCAGGCGGACATTATCCGCTGCGGACACATCATTTACACCCTGCTTTTGACAGCGTTTGTGTCTGCATGCCATCAGCATGCAGACACAAACGCTAATGTGAAGCCAGCCTAATGCTTTATCTTGTATGTTTTATGTGATTGCTTTTACGTATATTTAATAAAATATTGTGTTTTTATCATATATTACTTGTATTCGATTTTTCTGTATATAATTATATGTTTTGCGCTGACTATTTTGTCAGGTTTACATTTCTTTACCCCATTATTATTTTTTAAATTGTACTAAATCCCTGATCTATACCCCAGTGATGATCACTGTTAGGTTAGGGGTCTTTATGGCAACCTTTTAATATGCCATACTCTATTTGGGCACCATGCCATATACTATATGTATTTAGTGGGCTGGACAATGCCGCATTTTGGATGCAGCAAAAACACACTGCGTCCAAAATGCTGCTAATCCTGATCGTGAGATCTCATCCTTAGTAAATGAAAGACAAGTACTGTATAACAGTGTGTGCAAGTCAATACAAGGGCACTACTAAAAAGAGTATTATCATGTCACTCTAGTGCAATGATTAGAAGATATGCTGTGACAACTGCTACATACAGTAATAAGTGAATATTCAATGATTAGAGTTAAAAAATTAAATCTAATTTGATTATATATGAAACGTTCAGTGACAGCGGTAATATTAGAAGATAAATCACATAGAATTGTGGCCAACAATGATTTGCAGTGCTAACTATGAGTGCAGAAGAGCGATGTGCCGCTAATAAATCACTTTTACAGCCCTGATAGGTAGCGCTTATAAATGAATAACCACGTCTGTGATCGGCTGTTCCACACCTCACCCATTGACTGATGTCACGATAGTGTAAAAATAAATAAATAATTTTTAAAAATTACGTGAAGCTTTGCTGTGTTTTTGATACTCAGCGCAGGTAAAGCAGAGAGCCACGGGCTGCCACCCCGAGCTGTCTGGCTTTTCCTTGGCTGGCAATCAAAATACAAGGAAGCCCATTGCTTCTTTTATAATTTTTTAAATATATAATTTAAAAAAATGCATTGACTTTACCCTATTTTTGATTGCCAGCCAAGGTAATGCTCAGGCAGTGGGGGCTTGTATTTTCAGAATGGGGAAGCCATAGTTATTGGGCCCCCCAGGGTTAAGAATAGCAGCCCGCAGCCACGCCGGAAATTAGCGCATTTATTAGAAGCGCCAATTCCTGGCGCTTTACTCAGCTCTTCCTGATGCCCTGGTGCGGTAGCATTGGGGTGATAGAAGGGGTTAATGATAGCTGATGATTGACAGCTTGTCATTAAGCACAGATTGATAATGTCAGGCCTCTATGAGACCCGCCCATTATCATTCCTGAGAGGAAAGATTAAAAAACACAGACATGTATAAAAATCATTTATTTGAAATTAGTCACAGAGAAAAACTCTTATCTCAAATGCATCAGACAGACAACCCTCATTTTCCAAATTATTATTAGTACCCCACACATACCACTCCGACAATACTCCACAGTGATGGTCCCACAAAGCAAACTCAGCACTGCTACATCCAGATTTTGCAGGCGGCGAACAAGCTTCCTCTCCCTGCAGAATCTGCGAGCACAATGAGTGCCGCAAGCAGCAGTAACGTTATTCACTGAGTCACTCAGGGCCCCCTTGACAGTGAACTCATGTGACCTGGCTGCCGGCTGTCATGAGAAAGTTCTGGCTGTGAGCGGGCGACGTCACTGTTGAGTTCATGGTTGAAAACAGTGGCTACGTCTCTATTGTGACCCTAGATTAACTTTTTAACAGAAATGAGAAAGTTCATGAGAAAGTTCATCTACAATCACACCAGAGCCGTGGCCACTGTTTCCACTGTTTCCGACCATGATGTCACCCGCTCACAGCCCGAAGTGAGTGTCTCAGCAGTTCTCAGGCTGAATGGACGTTACATAGAATCCTGGATTATCGTGAAGGGTTTACTGGTGGTAATAAAGACGGCTATAAGTTCTTTGTGCAATGGCCGCAAGGGCCAGGGATACTGTGTAGCCGTGCTGGTTGTCTTTCTTGGGGATCACGGTGGCTATAGCCCAGCTACGTCACCCTAGCCATGCAGATAAGGAGGTATTTACAGGGGATAGGGAGTTTATACGTGATGCCACCTGTGGTATCTGGCCAGGGATGGCCAGCGCTGCTTGGATCAGCCCCAGGTGATGTGGCAGCAGGAATGGGAACACTCCCCACAGGTGGAGCAGGCCCCTGGTGTTTGATGCACAAGTCCTTGGAAATGATGGTGGTTGTAGTTGGGGTGCAGAAGGAGGGCACAGGAAATAAGCAGGAGGACAGAAAAGGTGCAGTTCTTTCACCTTTACTCACAGTTTTCAGAAGTTCCAGCTCAGCCGGGGCACTGTGTCCTTCGGGTCAGCAGTCCAGTCAACTTCCAGGCAGTCCGGGGCCACTCCACTGAGATACCCTTCTGCATGCCTTTCCACGTTGCCCTTTTCTGTGCTGGATTCTTGCCACTCCTACCCTGCGCCTTTCGTGCTACAGTGTCCCAAGCGTAAGGCTGAGGGCCCTGTCGAGCGACGGTCGACATGTCCTCTAAAACTAGGTATAGCCACCATTTTGCAGAATGTCCATGGTAGATGGCCACTGCACATACAGCCCAGTGGCCTCTTGTTTCCTGGTTCAACGATAGTGCTGTTGCCAGTTTGGGGCCGGTCCCCTCTTGCAACTTGTTACTCCGGAAATGACCTCAAAAGTGGTTGTTGGATCGGGGTCCCTTTGGCCAGGGTTCTGTGGCAACTTGCCCACTGGTCTCACTCTTTCCTCTGGTGCTAGCCTCCCCTAGAACTCCATCTTTTCTTGGTGTTCCTCTATGATCATCTGTCCTGCAGACGGATTGTCTGCCTCTCACTAACTGTATCACTCCTCTTCTTCCTCTCTGCTTTTCTAATTTCACTTTCTCCTCCCACTCCCTTCTCACCTACTCCCTCCTCCAGCCAATGATGTGGTCTGCTCTTATAGAGTCTCTTCCACCCTGCATCCCCTGGCCTGGAGTTAGGATGGGAGTTGGGTGCAAGGTGTGGGTGTGTCTCGGTATTGTGTCCCTGTCCAGCCCAGGCCCTGGGGATACTCGGATCTCTCAGGCGCGGTCTCTGGGGAAAGTCACGGGTAGCGGTGCCTGAGGCCGTGGGCCCGAGGGATGCAGATAAAAGATGAGTTGAGAGAAAATAATAAAATGTCTGTCGTGACGCCACCTGTAGGGGTCCGGTGATGACACCAGCGCTGCTTGGGCCTCCGGGGTGATGGACGGCAGCAAGGTGGAACTGCTCCCTACAGGACGAGCGGGGGTCCCCGAGGCTGTAAGTTGTGGTGAGGGTAATAGGGTAGCACGGTCAGTGTGGTGCAGATGGAAGGAGGAACATGCACAAGTCTTTTGGTACCTTTACTGGTGTTCTGTACTGGTACACTTGACCGGAGGTGAGGGAAACACTTCAGGATTTCCACAGCGAGTAGGGTTGTAGGCCTCCTTGTTTCAGTTGTTCTGTCAGAGTCTGGCAGGCTTAGAACCCAACCGGACCGTTACTTCTCTTTCTGTGTGACTCTCCACACCCCGGTTTGCTGCACTGAGGGCACTCTAAGGGCATTCCTGTAAAGGCCTTGACTCTGGGCTCTCATTTGGTGGTGCTTCTGGTGTCCTGGAAGCTAAACCTCCTTGTAGTGCTGGTATCTCTGCAGGGCCTATTCTCTATGTTCCTGTAGCTCGGACCCAGTGACCGGAACTCTGCTGGGGTGAGTTGGTATGACTCCTTTGCCCCCTTCTTGTAGGACGTTTCTCTCCTCTGCCTGCGACCCCTACTCTGCGGGTCTACCACTGTCTCAGGTGGATGCTGGTATGGGCCTAGCACGGCTCCAGTACCAGCTCAGCTCACTCAGCTCTTCACAGTTCTGTAGTGACTGCACACTCTGGTGTTATCCCTCCAGAACCTGTATTTATAGGGGGAACTGGCTTAAGGCAACCAGTGGAGCTCCCCCTACAGGCTTGGGGTGAAAGGGTGTTGTGTGTTAGTGGGGTTACTGGCTGTGTAACATCCTTCCATGTCCCAAGGGAGTCTGTGGTGACCTGGCACAGGGTGCCACATCCCCATCTTACCTGAGAGTGGGATGCCACACCTATGGATTAAGTGCAGTACCTCTGTGGCGACCAGACCGCAGGGGTGCCACATTTGTATTTATTCTAAATAAAGGATTTTTCACACTGGGGTGTAATTATTACTATTAGGTTCAAAATAGGCGGGCCTAATATTGGCTCGAGATTATAAACCTCGGGCTTGGTGCAAGATGGTAATATTGAGCTGGTATTAACCCCTTTATGGCCCAGTCTGCCACCACCACAAGGCAGCTGAAAGACTCAGGTAAAGCACCAGGAAGTTATATTTTAATTCACAATTTTTTCCTCCCTCCTCTACCCGTCATTTTATATCCAAATGCTATTAACCTGCAGATATGGGGTTAATCTGCAGGTCAGTAGAGTTCTAAATTTATGCAGCCACTACACTGAAAGCCTGGCTAAAAGGAGGAAACTATTTAACTTCTCCACAGCCTTGATGTCTGATCGGTGTCGGTGCGACAGCCGACACCCCTACCCACCCACTGTTCTCAGTTCAGGGAATGTTAATGTCCCGGACGGCTCCTTTATGCTCTAGCAGCTTCTATAGTTGCTCCTCCTATAGTTATTGCTCACCATTTGCTGTAGGACAGGGGCATAATTGATCACTAGGTTTGTACTACAGGGTGCACAAGTTAGCCTCTCTCAATAAGTACATAGCTCAGAACCCCAGAGCATTATATCATATGCACAAATTGAGTATTTGGTGAGTTTGTTTTATTTCAGTATTTGTAAGCCAAAACCAGGACTGGGTATAAAAAAAGCAAAAGTGGTGCACGTTTCTGTTATACTTTTTTTTTTTATATTGTTCCATTCCTTATTTTGGCTTGCAAATACTGAGATAAAATCACACCAAATACTTAATGTGTGCTCGTGGTTTTATTGGGAATGAACATTTAACAATGCTGGACTGTTTTGCTGTGCTTCTTAATAGGCAACTGAGAGCAATGGTATCAGTTATTGGTCCTTCTTGAATGAATCGAGACAAAGAATCAGCTCCTTTCTGTGAATGATGAGAGCTGGTACACCAGTGAGAGCCATTAAATTCTCTTAGGCCGGTTTTACATCATGATTTTGGGTCATCCGAGTGTATCCATTTCTAAACGGATACACTCGGATTCAAAATCGGGTCCCATGTATCCCTATGGGGCTCGGATCAGATCGGATGTGTGCCTTTTGCCGTCCGATTTTGGCACCATCCGATCCTGTCCGATTTAAGCACGGACACAAAAACGCAGCCTGCTGCATTTTTGTGTCCGAGAATGAAATCGGACAGCCTCGGATCCGAGCCCCGATGACGGGAGCCTATTGACATCGGATCCGAGTTGAACTCGAATCTGATGTCGGCTCCGTAGTGATGTACTGAGCATGCCCAGAAGTACTGCTCAGTACATCTTCCCTGTTCTCCCTCCTCCATCCTATCTCCCCCCGCTTATCTATTTTTCCTGCTGCTCATCTCTCCTGTACCCTTTTTTATTACCTATCCTATCCCCTGTCTTTAGCCTTCCTTTGTCCTCCTGTATGTGTAAAATAATAATAATCCTCACGAGGATACATCACCTCTCCAGGGGCTCCAGCGTTGCGACATGTCAGTTGATCGGCGTGGTGACGTAAAGAGAGGTCCTTGCAGGCAGAAGAAGATGGTCGCAACGCTGAAGCCCCCGGAGAGGATAGGATTGGTAATAAAAGAGGGGACAGGAGAGATGAGCGGCGGGAACAATAGATATAGATAGGATGGAGGAGGGAGAACAGGGAAAATGCAGGGTGAGACAGGGACCAGAGGATCCACCCGGATCCTGCCTAGACTCGGATCGGATGGCTATTTGCCATCCGATTGCAGGGATCCGTGTGGATCCGTGGCTGTCCGAGGGAATCCTGCTGAGACTCGGATCCCCACGGACAGCCACAAATCGTGATGTGAAACCGGCCTTAATAGCTTTCACAGTGCAAAATGATATGGCTTTCAGAGCTGGAAACCTGTTCACCTGAACCAAACCCCACCCACCCAAAAATTTAATTGCCTAACTGCAAATAGGCAGATTTCGGCCATGGGTGGATGGGATTACAGCAATGTTAACATCATCTTAATTATGTATTCACCTGGGATAAGCACATTTTTAATAGGGAGCTATTTAGTATCCAAAAGAGTCAGCTGTTTTTGTTGACCACAGCCAAATGAGACAGATCCCCAAAAAGAGCTGGAGTGGCCATCACTAGCACTGACATGTACAAAAAAAACTACCCATGGAATCAAAGTTATTGCAACAGACAGGGAGCCAAATAGAAACACACAGTCAGTTTATGGAACTATAATTTTGAGCTATAAAGCATCAGTCACGTGTCTCCCCACCAGTGGCATAACTTGAAGCTCATGGGCCCCGATGCAAAACCTCCAACGGGGCCCCCAATTATTACAAATCTTGCAGCAATAGTCTTTTTCTATAGGTCAAAGGGACTTTTGGGGCCCCCTAGGCTCCGGGGTCTGGGTGCGATCGCAACCGCTGCAACTGTTGTAGTTACGCCCCTGTTCCCCAGGATTTACTGTAGGAATATAGCACACACTGCAGGGATATACCAGCATTTTCATTAAATCTCCGATTAGTAATGGGTTCTTGGGGAATTTTCTATTCCATCCTATTACCTTAAACCTGCTGTCCTGAAATTCTTCTGTGAAGGGAAATTATTATTTCTGTTTTGTTTTTTCTATACCTGATCTGCTCTTATGGATATTATCACTTGATGTTATGTCAATAATATCCTCATACCCTATATTTGTTGATGTAACATAGCATAGTAACATAGTCTATTAATGTCTATTTTTCTTTTTTATGATGATATAATAACGATTCCATTTTATGTCTGCTTGAGGTTATGTGGACCAGTGTACATGTATCAATCTAAGTAATGGGCAAAAAAACTCCATTTTTGTTTTCCTGGGGTGTAGCTAATATGTGCGCATGCTTCAGATTTAGGACACAAAATCTGCATCTTCTGATAGAAAAACACACCATAATATGCAATGTATTTTTCAAATTTGTGGTATGGTTTCTGTGAGGTGCATTTCTCTGTCATGAGTTTTTGTTTTGAATTCAATAAAACTGCCAGCCCGAGAGGGAGAGAGAGAGAAGGGGAATGAGAGGGGGGAGAGAGAGAGGGAAATAGATGGTGAGAGAGGGAGAGGAAGAGAGTGAGGGAGAAAGGAGGGAAAGGGGGAGGGAGAGAGGAGAGAGAGGGGGAGGGAAAGGGGGAGAAAGAGGGGAGAGAAAGACTTTTAAAAAAATTTCTCTGGTGGCCAGAAATAATTTCAGACCATTTCCATCAACCTGTGTTTTTTGGTCAAAACAGCACCAAATCTGCACCAAAATACCCATGAGTATTTGACTTTAACGTAATCATGAAAAAATGCTGCAATGAATACAAAACACTGCAAAAATGCACAAATAATTGACATGCTGCAGATTTTCCTGGAAAATGTTCATGGAAAAAATAACTAACATGTCGACAACACTTCAGAACTCTTAAGGTACCGTCACACAGGGACATATCGCCGGCGATGTTGCCGGCAACCGAGGGGCGTGGCCAGGTTGCGGCGACATCGCCGGCGAATTGCCGCGTGTGACAGGGCGATAATCAGGCGATGAATCGCCTGAGTCACATCGCCAGGTTTCCCAACAATGTTGGGAAACCTGGCGATGTTGCTCAGGTGATTCTGCCTGATCGCCCTGTGTAACGCGGCAACCCGCAATGTTACGGGCGATTCCGCCTATCTACAACATTGCGGGTTATCGCTCAACCCAGCCCGGGCAACCCAGCGAGCGATAGCCGCAGCAACTAGCCGGCGACATCGCCGGTAAGTTGCTTAGTGTGACATCTCACCGGCGATGTTGTCAGGGATGCGCGCTCCCGCGATCCCCGGCAATATCGCCGGCGATATGTCCCTGTGTGACGGTACCTTTAGGGCCACTTTACACACACCAACTTATCTGTCCAACTTCTGACCAACTTACTGGTTGCAGTGAAATCATGGACACATTGCTCCATTTTGTGGCTGTGTACAAATGGAACAACGTGTCCATGATTTCACTGCAACCAGAGATCTGTTCAGAAGTTGGACACAGAAGTTGGTGTGTGTAAAGTGGCCATTATAGATTTTTCTAGCTTCAGGATAGGCACGCAGATTTTTTACAAATCTGCACCAAAAAATACAGTACATAAAAAAACGCACCGGGTGTACAAAGCCTGATAGAGGATTTCCACCAGTGAAATTGATATCAGGTTGTCTATTAATTCATCACTTGTCACATTCCTTGGAAGACATATTAAAATAATTATTATTAATTGTTTGGTTTAGTTTGTTTAAAAATTAATAAAACTTACCAGCTCATTCCTGCATCTTTCATAGTCCTCATAGTCCTCATAGTAATTGTAGTAATAGCAACTACCAAAACTTGAGATGACTGTAAGATCAACAATATTTATGATTAAAGCAATAGTACTGAATATGGAACTGATGATGTTTAGGGAGAGCGATCCTCTGACCTGTGCAAATAAATGAGAAATGCAATTTATTACACTTTGTAAAATATGAGTAAAACTGTGATTTTATATATGAACGTTCATCTGGAACTTCTAGATTAGCTTATTTCATAGCTCATAGTAACTGTAAAAAGAGTTTGTTTTTTTAATCACAGACATTTATGACATAACTAGAAATAAGCCCGATGCAATTGCATCGGGAGGGCAGTCTCTGTGCCTGTCTCCCCTTATGTGCTCTCTCCACTCTGTGCTGTCTCTCCCCTGTGTGCTCTCTCTCAGGCAGGCATCACACCATAGCACCATCAGGTCCGGGGCTGTCCGGCGTAAACCAGACAGTCCTTGACCCGATTTTTTCATAATACAGCCCTATGGGGCCGGATGGAATCGGATGGCAGCTATGTGCCATCCGCTCTCCATCTGTCTGGGAGGAAAATCCGAATTCACCCGAATCCTCCCGGACACAAAAACGTTGCTTGCGGTGTTGCTGAGCGGTGTATGGACCAGAGTTTGGACGCTCGGGGGGTCCCCTCCTTCAGTCTGGGCTGCCTGTTCTCTCTCTCCAGGCTCCCCTCTGGAAGTCTCCTTTTCTCTCTCGGAGGCTCCCTATGCTCCGTCTTTCCTCAGTGTAAACTGGAACTCATTGTGTGTCCTGCCTCCTCCCCTAACTCCCCCCTAGGGTACGGGCCCAAAACCATTTATTCTAGGTGGGTGTGTGGGAGTGCTAGGATGAGATCCTCCTACAAATCCTACATTCCACTGTGACAGGGATAACCGCACACTCATTTATGGGTGCAGTACCCCAACTGTGATGCCTGACCAGTGGGGCTACCACTGCAGGGTGATCAGCGGCACCCATCACTGATTTCCCAACGGCCGGCCACTCACTGCTATTCTGCTGGAAGATCAGCGGCGGGTGCCTCTGATCTCCCGGTGAAATAGCAATGAGTGGCAGGTGGGCAGCTTTAAATCTCCTGCCAATAACGCTCAGCTGATTGGCTGCGTGCTGGCCGGCCATTGCCGCTCACTGCAATTCCGCCGGGATATCAGAGGCGGGCGCCGGTGATCTCCTGGCGCAATAGCAGTGAGTGGTGGCCATGTATTACACTTGTGGAGGCGCAGTTCGTGGCCGCAGGCCAGCGGGTTGGCAACAGATGAGCATGTGTAAACCGCCGGTGTGTGGACACCGGGTGTCGGTTTACATAGGTTTTAATGTTAATCCAAACGCCGGTTTGGATTAACATACATTTACATAAAATTTATGTAAACCGACCGGCAGTTTACACAGCTAAACCGACCCTAACCCGGCCAGTGTGCACATACCCTAACAGAGGATTGCATGCATACTGCACATATGGAATCCTCATAACTAGAGATGAGCGGATTTGTGGGTTTTCAGGTTTGCCGGATTCGGCCAGACTTTTAAAAAAAGTTTGATTTAGGAATAGTGATGAGCCACCACCTCAATGTTTGAATTCAATTTGATTAGTTGAATTGATTATTTGTTCGTCAAATGTTCGTCGAACACCGCAAACCAATGAAGCGAAGTCAATGGCAGGCAACAGCAAACACCTTCAAAGGTGTACAGAAGCTGCCAATCTACTCAGAATAGACAGCAAACCCCAGGAAAAGTGACAACAATCCAACCACAGTACAAATAGTCCGGGGAAACGTGGCATTACTTTTCTACATTAAGTAAAAAGAGGTGGAGGAGTAAAAAGAAAATGAGACACAGGTATGGGCATGTCATACCCTTCTGAAATCATGTAAAACACAGCAAGGGGACCCCAACAAGAGTCCTCACTCTTCCCAATGGGTCACACAATAGCAAAATGGCATCAATTGTCCCAGACCAAAAATTGATGAATGGCCCTGCCTGCATGCATGGTATAGAGCAGAGGTCCCCAATGTCAGTCCTCGAGGGCCGAACCAGTGCAGGTTTTCAGGATCTCCTTAGTATTGCACAGCAGGCAATGATTCCAATCCCTGTGCAATAGTAAGGAAATCCTGAAAACCTGCACTGGTTCGGCCCTCGAGGACTGACATTGGGGACCTCTGGTATAGAGTCTGGAACAGGACCTGGCCTAGAATTTCAAGGTTAAACATTGCTCAGCAACCATACATTTTGTGGATTACAGGAAAAACTAGTCAGGTAGGTCAGTGACCTGTTTAGGACTAGTAGGCTGGATAAATTCAAAGCTCATGCAATCGCACTCAACCATGTTATGCCCTGCCACACACAGGTGGGACAAGTATATGTTTTGTGGAGTATTACAAGAAATAATAGAAAGGTAGGTCAGTGACCTATTTAGGCCTACTGGTCCAGATAAACTCAAAGCTCATGTAAGCGCTCCCATCAATGATATGAACCGCCACACACATGTGGGACCACCATCAGTTTCTTGGAATATTACAATAAATAATAGCTACCTACCATTAGTGATGAGCGAGTACTAAAATGCTCGGGTGTTCGAAGCTCGGGCCGAGCATCCCAAGATACTCGAGTACTCAGCCCGAGCACCGAGCCCAATGTTATCCTATGGGAGACCCGAGTATTTTTCTGACATGACATTCGGAAGCATGGAAAAACCCTAAAAATGTCATAAAAGTATCAGAACAGTGCTGAAATGATATGGGAACAGCATGGGGAAGACCCCTGGAAGCATTTCAGACCCCAAGGTCACTGATGTCAACAATGTTGTCAGACTATTACACCACTTTTACGGACTGTCAAGAAAACGTTACAAAATGAAACCAAGACGGATTTTCATGGAAAAAAATTAAGGGCTCATACCCACTTGTGAGACAGAGTTGGTGTATGTTAGTTTTTTGGATTATATGAAAGATTTTTTTTTTTTAAATTGTGTGGCACTGTGATGCCCCTGGATAGACGTGCATGAGGGCCTCTTTAATAATGTGCCCATTTTAAGCAAGTGGGTCTTTTTTAGTATTGCCCTAGGCAGGGAAGCCAAAAATTGGGAGGCACCAATATGCCACTGTATAGAGGCGTGCATGAGGGCCTTTTCAAAAAATGTGCCTATTGTAAGCAAGTGTTTCTCCTGTAGTATTTCCCTAGTCAGGGAAGCCAAAGGTTTGGATGCACCAAGATGCCCCTGCATAGAGGCGTGCATGAGGGGCTTTTCAAAAAAAGTGTCCATTGTAAGCAAGTGTGTCTGCTGTAGTATTTCCCTAGGCAGGGAAGCCAAAAGTTGGGAGGCACCAATATGCCCCTGGATAGAGGCGTACATGAGGGCCTTTTAAAAAAAAATGCGGCCATTGTAAGCAAGTGTGTCTTTTTTAGTATTGCCCTAGGCAGGGAAGCCAAAGGTTTGGAGGCACCAAGATGCCCCTGCATAGAGGCGTGCATGAGGGCTTTTTCAAAAAATGTGCCCATTGTAAGCAAGTGTGTCTTTTTTAGTATTTCCCTAGGCAGGGAAGCCAAAGGTTTGGAGGCACCAAGATGCCCCTGCATAGAGGCGTGCATGAGGGCCTTTTAAAAAAAAATGTGGCCATTGTAAGCAAGTGTGTCTTTTTTAGTATTGCCCTAGGCAGGGAAGCCAAAAATTGTGTGGCACTTCAATGCCCCTGGATAGAGACGTGCATGAGAGCCTTTTTCAATAATGTGCCCATTTGAATCAGGTGGGTCTTTTGTAGGATTGCCCTAGGCAGGGAAGCCAAAAATTGTGTTGCACTTCAATGCCCCTGGATAGAGATGTGCATGAGAGCCTTTTTCAATAATGTGCCCATTTGAAGCAGTTGGTTCTTTTGTAGGATTGCCATAGGCAGGGAAGCCAAAAATTGGGAGGCATTGCGATGCTCCTGGGAAGAAACATGGAGGAGAGCCTCTAAAAATTGTTCCCATTACAAAGGAGTGGGTCTCCTGTACTTGTAATGCCCATTCTGGAAGCATGGACTAAATCATTTACCCCTGGGGGGTATACATGAAACTAATGCCTAACTTTAGAACGGCTAGGTGCATCATCATCATAAATATGATGTAAAAAAATTATGGTTTTGTGGCATCATGAACCACGGTCACACTGATTATATGATGGTGGCGGATGAGGAGAAGGAGGAGCAGTACAGCAAGTAGCCAGACACATAAAGTGTGTACCGATGTGTGGGTGTGCGGAGGTACATGGGAATCTACCGCCACAAAATTTAAATTCCGCTATCATTTGGTGGTGGTGTGGTGAAGTCAGGCCCAATCCAACCCTTGTTCATCTTGATCAAAGTCAGCCTGTCAGCATTTTCAGTTGACAAGCGGGTGCGTTTATCTGTAACTAGATGGTGGCCCGATTCTAACGCATCGGGTATTCTAGAATATCTATGTAGTTGACATACTGTGACTGACAAAACTTGTTAAGTCAACGTGAGTGAACCATGTATAGCAGCGCTATGGTATATGGTGGTACATTACATTACATGTATAGCAGCGCTATGGTATATGGCGGTACATTACAGCACATGTATAGTAGCACTATAGTATATGGCGGTACACTACAGTACATATATAGCAGCGCTATGGTATATGGCAGTACATTACAGTACATGTATAGCAGCGCTATGGTATATGGTGGTACATTACAGAACATGTATAGCAGCACTATGGTATATGGCGATACTCCGCTCCCCGCAGCCCCCCACTCCTCCTGGCCCCCACTCCTCCACAGTAAAAGTAAAAATAAAAAAATCCTCAGTGAGGATACTCACCTGTCCACCGGCTCGCTCCACCTCCGTCTTCTAAGTCCTACAGGCCTTTAGGACCTGACGTTGCCTGGGAAACCGATCAGCTGAGAGGGGAAGGGGGGGGCAGGATTGTGTCGGAGGGGCAGGATGGAGTGAGCAGGGCAGGATGGAGCCAGGAAGGGGGAGCAGGATGGAGGCGGGGGGGCAGAATGGAGCGAGCGGGGCAGGATGGAGGCGCGGGGGGAGGGGCAGGATGGAGGCTGGGGAGTAAGAACAGCCGGAGGCAGGATGGAGCGAGCGGGGCAGGATGGAGCGAGCGGGGCAGGATGGAGCAAGCGGGGCAGGATGGAGCAAGCGGGGCAGGATGGAGCAAGCAGGGCAAGATGGAGCAAGCGGGCAGGATGGAGCTGGAGGAGCAGGATGGTGGCATGGGGCAGGATGGAGCGAGCGAGGCAGGATGCAGTGAGCGGGACAGGATAGAGTCGGAGGAGCCGGAGGAGTAGGATAGAGCGTTCAGCGCAGTGATCAATCAGAATAGCGGCGCACGCTTTGCCGCCATATTTCAAATACACTGTACTCAGTGTATTTGAAATATGGCGGCACAGCGCGCACCGCTATACTGATTGGTCGCCGCGTTTAGCGTGGCGACCAATCAGAATAGCGTCGCGCGCTTTGCTGCGATATTTCAAATACATTGTACTCATTGTATTTGAAATATGGCGCCATAGCACGCGCCGCTATTCTGATTGGTCACCGCGTTCAGCGTGGTGACCAATCAGAGTAGCGGCGCACGCTATGCCACCATATTTCAAATACACTGTACTCAGTGTATTTGAAATATGGCGCCATAGCGCGTGCTGCTATTCTGATTGGTCAACGCGTTCAGCGTGGCGACCAATCAGAATAGTGGCGCGCGTTATGCCGCCATATTTCAAATACACTGAGTACAGTGTATTTGAAATATGGCGCCATAGCGCGCGCCGCTATTCTGATTGGTCGCAGCGTTCAGCGCCTCTGAAGCTGCCTCTGTGTGGCGCGCGAGTTTGGTTACAGACACTCAAAAAACCCTAAGGGTACCTTTACACACCGCTACTGGCGGGTGGATACAACCAGCTACTTCACGTGCACGAGCACGCACAAATGGTTACAAACAGTAAATGCACCATCTTTACACGCCGCCACAAGGTGCGCTACGCTACGTGACATCTATCCCCGGATACACCGCCGGGTGCCACAAGTAGCCATCTGTAGCTTAGCCTACCATCTTCACACGCCGCCACCACAGGGTAATCTGGGCGGAACAAAGGCAGCAGGTAAAACATATAGGCGTGCCACAGTCCATCACGCCGCGCCCAAACCACAACCATTGGCCAACACAAGAGAGTTCTGATTGGGCACGACGCAAAGGGCGGATGGCGGAGACGTGATGTAGTAGTGATCGGACTGTGGCATGGAACAAGCGCTTGTGACATGGCGGAGTGTGTCGTATTCAGCTAACGGGATGGTTATGCGTCACGCTGGAGCGGTTTACAGTCACATACTTCGTGTGTATTAAAATAGCATTTCTGGACTATGTGTGTGTAGTAGAAATGTTTGCCTTGTCACGTACGATAAGCGCTTGTGACAGTGGCGTGTGGCGGTAAGTTGCGCCTGTGCGACACACAGTAGCGGCTTACAACACACAGTATGTGCGTTTTGTGTAGAAATTGTCCTATGTGTGGTATTGTCTGGATACCAATGTGTGAATACAGGCCCAATGGCGCTCGTATATGTGGTAACAGATGTCAATGTCCTTGAGGAGCTCCCAATGCCACATGTCCATGATGTGTGTGACTATGTCCTTAAACCCACCTGACAATATTATTTCCTGCATCAATGTGCTGTGTGCAGGTGACCCTCTGCCTACACCAAAACAAAAGGGTTATGTACACACATTTGTCACATACACTGTTGGACAAAAACCTTCCCAATAATCATGGCTACCCACACATATTGTCTGCCCATCCCAGCCAATAGCTGGCTATGACATCACTGGCCCCTACCAAAACCTTGATCACACTGCCCTCCATCCCCAAGTAATCAGGCTCAGACAGAGTATTTTTGATCCAAGGACAAAATATTTATTTTAATTCACCCATCCAGACCTTGGAGGAAAAACATATATCATACACAAAGGAAACACAATGGCCATTCAAACAGCATGATACATTGCTAAAACATACATTTGGGATCCCAAAATGAGCACACATGATAACGAGTGCAGCAACCAGAAAACCGAAATAAAACCTAATCTAACTAACTAACTAAAACCTCTGCACATAATGAAAGCACAAATAATAACCCAAAACATGGCGCAGCAACCCTGCTGTCACCACCATGGTAACCTTTGACCCATCATCCAGAACCACCCACACTAGATGTGCTGGTTCTGCCAGCTCACTGCACCAGAGCCATTGAAGTAGGAGCAGTAAGCATCTCTACTGTCCCTGGCCTCCTGCTGACTGCGACCATGGCGCTGCGGCTGGAGAGGCGCAACACCATGGTCGTCATCACGCCAAGACCCTGGACGGACCTCCCCTGTTGTGGCGTCTGCATTATCTACAGAACCTCCTGGCGTGTATGATGCTCTATCCCTACGACGCAGGAAGTTATGCAGCACACAGCAGGCCATCACTACCGTGTCAATAGACTCCAGTTTCATATGCAGAGGCGTATGAAAAACCCGGAATCTATTCGCCATTATCCTAAACGCATTTTCAACCACACGGCGGGCCCGGGATAGCCGGTAATTGAAAATGCGTCTTTCAGAAGTAAGGGCCCTCTGGGGATATGGCCGCAGTAGGTGCTCCTGAAGTGGGAATGCTTCATCCGCCACAAATGCAAAGTTGAGATGTTGGCACGTCTCGTCATTTGAGGGTAAGTTCAGCCCACAAGTCCTTAGTAGTTGTGCCAAGGAGCTGCGTGCGAACACACCCCCATCTGAGTTGCGGCCGTTCATTCCAACGTCCACGTAGAGGAACTCATAGTTCGCATCCACTAGAGCCATGAGGATTATACTAAAATACCCTTTGTAATTGTAAAGAAAAGAGCCCGAGTTGGCGGGTTTAGTAATCCTCACGTGCTTACCATCCAATGCCCTCGCCGCAGTTGGGGAAGTTCCACCGGGTTTCAAAGCCTCGGCCTACTTCCATCCATTCTGTGGCTGTTTCTGGCATCTTCATGTAGGATGGCTGCAGAACACTCCAGATGGCCAAACACGTTTCAGGGATCAGGCGGCTCAGCAGGCGCAGGGAGACACGTGACAAGTATGTGAGGGATGTCATTGACTGCCCTGTAGCCAGGAACCGCAAAGTTATAGCCAAACGCTCCGCAGCTGATACCGATGGTCGCATTATAGTGTCCTGACGCGCTATCAGTGGCCCAACACGCTCCAAAAGGAAGGTGAAACAGTCCTCGGACATACGGAGATAGTTTCGGTAATCATCGGGATTGTTAAGCTCCAGCTCACGCAATAGCTGCATGTGGCCCCGGGTCTCCCGACTGCGCAGCCAATCCCGGCTCCACAGCCGCCGCTGTCTGCGACGCATCAACCGGTCATACCGATCCTGAAGCCACATTTGCTCTTCCACCAACGCAAGAGCCACGATAACATTTCGGTCATGGATATTCTGCATCCTTGATATCAGCACCTGTACATTACAAAAGAGAACATCAGTACATACAACAATAATGGGACATGTCAGCATGTAAACCAAGCCACACCTCTTTAGGATGACACACTATAGGCAAGCTGATGTGATCCCTCGTGTGGCCACAGAAGACATCCTGGAAGGCATGCAAGGACAACACCCACTAGTGGGCCCAAACCAAATGGAACATGCGCAATGATACTGGCCTCCTATCCATTAACACTTAGGTCCAGATGTGTGACTTTCATCCCCTTAATGTGAGTAACAAAGGGACATGTGTCACCACTAATCTCGCATGAACATGTCACTGAATCCATTCAGAACAGCATATGTAGTTTCCCAATAACAGACAGTCATCCACTACATACCAGGCCACGCCAGGCTTTGTAAGCATACATGTGACAAACAAGATTCCACATGAGTTATCATGGTGGAACGTGGTTACACATGTGTTTGCACGGGTGATCTCCACATCTGTTCTATGTCTGGTGCGACACACCTCAAAGCCATGTCTGATCCTAGCCCGGTTGGTCCCAGTGTCCGTTGCCCATGATGTAATCGATGCAGTCCACATGAGTAACACATACCTGTCTACAGTCCAGCAGCCATTCTCCTGTATGGTGAATGGAAACAAAAACACCAATGTATCACTGAAAATATGTCACCCCCTATACAAAATGGCAAGTCATATTCACCACACCACGCTAATGTATCCCCCCCACAAATAAAAACCCCTGGTTAGTCCGCTAAAGCAGTCTTTCGCTTCAGGTAAAAAAACCATGCGACTGCCCCACCCCACTCGCCGCTAATTCCATGTGTGACCACGAATACTTACTCAATGGCTTTGGCCAGCAAGCGTAACGTCTGCCGGGATGCGCAGCTTTTCAAGGAGCGCCAACCAATCACGATTGAGCGATCCGCACCAATTAGCTGCCGCTATACCTGCTTGCAGGTGTACGATAATGATGTGCCTAATTGTTTGTTCTCTGATTGGTTTAGCTGACTATAAAGCTTTCCGAATACCCACCACACCTTGTCCAGACGTCCATGTGCATTGAGCTACTGGTGTCCTGTGATCCTTCTGTTGCTCTGACGGTGAGTTATCCCACGTGCTTGGTCCTTGACATGCGATTGTACATAACGCAGATGCGTCTGTCACATGCCGCTTAGCCAATGTGTGTATGGAGATGTTGTTTAGTGCTTCTGTTTTTGGTTTTGTTTGGAAATATATTTCTGCATGGCTCATTCTCTGTAGGGCAATAGCCATGTAGTCCCTAGATTGCTGCATTATCATAATATATATATTAGATTGACATTATTTAGCACTGCAAAATATCAAGGTGTGGTTGGGCCCTGTACTCGCCATCCCCATTGATCCCTGCAATGTGGCACAATTGGTGCTGGGGATGGTTGGTTCATGGCCTACAGTAGGGTGTCCATGGGTGTAGTCCGAGCAAAATGATGATGTGTTTGGCCATGAGCGGTAGCATGTGCAGTCGTGTCACACAGGCAGCCCTTCCTTGACATATGGTCAACCTTTAACATTGTGGGCAGGCCAAAGATAATATGTTGCACACAATGTGCAGGTGCAGATGTGCCCCTGGAGGTATGTTCCCCCCACTCCGTGTTTAGGTATGTTTACAGATGTTATTTTGGGTTGTAAACCTTGTTCCTACCATCTGTAGTTGGCAACATATGTCAGGAGCTTAATCTGTGAACACATGTTTAGGCCTTTTGAGTTGTGGCACATGGAGAAAGTTTTGCACAAATGCAAACTAACATGTTGGCAAACAGCCTAATGTTGACAAAAGCAACAACTTGGCTGGCATGTATGTTAATAATTACCTAAGCATGTTTAAATATTTTATGCCACGTGTACTGACTGTTTGCTTTTGTGTGTTTGTACACACAGATGCCGAGGTGTAGCGTTGAATTTGAGACCCAACTTCTCACGGAGTATCAGCGACACGAGTGCCTGTGGCGCTCCTCGCTGCCGGAATATCGGAATCACGCAGCGAGGACCGAGGCCTACAGGCCTCTTGTGGCCCTGGCCAATAGGCTGGAGCCAAGGGTAGGCAGGAGGTGGGACCAGGCAATGGTGGCACTGAAGATAAAAAATATGCGGGCTTCGCTCACCTCAACTACCAGGGCTGTCGGTCAGGGGCTGGAGCTGAGGAGGTACCATTACCTACCCTATGGTACTATCCGCTCCTCACCTTCATCCAGTCCAACTGCCCCATTGCTGCGTCGCATGTAGGCCCTGGAGAATCACCATCTGCGCCACAGGAGGTGGGTAATTGTGTTATGGTGGTGGTCCACAATGGTTGCTTCACATGTGTGCTTGTCTGCATGCTTCACAACCACCCCATTCTGATATTTGGGTCATGGGCCTGGTAAACCTTTCCTTGATAAGTTATGTGTCCGCAGGGCCTTGGCTGCTTTTATCTCAAATCTATCCACAGAGCCCTGGTCCAAATCGGCAATGACACCAACCTATGTTTATGTTTGGGTTATTTAGTTAATATTGTAAAAAGGACTTGGTTTTGTATTCAAGGAGGGACATAGCAACATGTACTAAATGTTGAAGGCACACATGTGTGTTGCCTTTGGCCCATGTGGTGTATTGTTTGTTGTAAGTGGGTTGGCTTTTTTTTATAGTTTGACTCACAACGTCAAGCTGGCCCACATGGCCCTGGCCGGGAATTCAGGCTGCATCAAGGTGGTGTGGTGACATGTCTTTTTGGTGTAGGGCTCTGTGAATACCACATAATTATGTATTGAGCAGAGTACGTGGAATGGTACAGGTGAGTGTACAGGAGATGTACAGGTATTGTGGTCATTGACCATCGGTGTTTCGGTGGTTTGGATTTTGGGTTGGTGTTGTGTTGTGTGTGGTTGTGGTTTTTGGAGGCCTATGGCCAATTTAGAGATATGATGTTTCATTTAGTAATTGTGTTTTTTTTTTTTTCTTTTTTCACAGGCCCCTGAGCAGGACGGCTTCATTCCGGAGCAACCTGTCGCTGATGATGCTCAGCCGAGTACATCTGCGGCTGAGCAGGAGGACGGAGTGAGTGATGTGGGTCCAGGCCCAGGTCCCAGCTCGGGCATCCGTCGAAGAAGACGTCCGGCACCACCTGAGACCGAGCTGGGCACCTGGGCCCGCCGGGTTCTGTTGAGTGAACAGCGGACCCACATCTCGAGCTACGCCCTCCACATGAGCGACAGGTTGTCAAGCATGGAGCCGCTCCAACGACAGATCGCTCAGCGGGTCTTCGACCGTGTCGCTGATGCTGGCGAAGATGGGGCTCTGCAATGGGGATGCCACATCCCCTCCCCAGTTCCACAACAAATGTGGCCCCTTTCCCCGGCGGCCCCATCACGCCACGTGAGAAGACTAGCCCCGAGACGCACACCTAATCCCCCCCCCAACACGTCGTCTTAGATCCGGACGCTCTCGGGCAGGTCGGGGCTGCCATGAGAGGGGGGGGGAGCCGTCATTGTCGGAGCCAACAGAGGATGAGGAGGAGGGAGTTGGACACTAGTAGCCAATGCACTTAATTGGCCGTCTGGACTTTCACATATGGACCAAACACCATGGGTCTTTTATAAATTTTTTTATGTCTTTTTTTTCTGTGTGCTGAATAGCATTATTTTTGGGTTCTGTTTGTGACCATTTAGTAATGATTAAATTGTTTTGTTTGACACAGGGTAATCAATACAGAGGAGGACAATTTTATATTACAGGAGGATTTATGTAAACTAGAAGCTTGGGCTGCTAAATGGCAAATGAGCTTTAATGGGGATAAATGTAAAGTCATGCACTTGGGCAGAGGAAACAAAAGGTATAATTATGTGCTTAATTGTAAAACACTGGGCAAAACTGTCACTGAAAAAGACCTGGGTGTATGGGTTGATGACAAACTCACATTTAGTGGTCAGTGTCAGGCAGCTGCTGCAAAGGCAAATAAAATAATGGGATGCATTAAAAGAGGCATAGATGCTCATGAGGAGAACATAATTTTACCTCTATACAAGTCACTAGTGCGACCACACTTAGAATACTGTGTACAATTCTGGTCTCCGGTGTATAAGAAAGACATAGCTGAACTAGAGCGGGTCCAGAGAAGAGCGACAAAAGTCATTAGAGGACTAAGGGGTCTGCAATACCAAGACAGGTTATTAAGCTTGGGGTTATTTAGCTTGGAAAAACGAAGGCTTAGGGGTGATCTTATAATAATGTATAAATATATGAGGGGTCAGTACAGAGACCTTTCTAATGATCTCTTTACTCTTAGGCCTGAGACTGGGACAAGGGGGCATCCTCTACGTCTGGAAGAAAGAAGGCTTAATCATAATCACAGACGCGGATTCTTTACTGTAAGAGCAGTGAGACTATGGAACTCTCTGCCACATGATGTTGTAATGAGTGAGTCACTACTAACATTTAAGAAGGCCCTGGATGCCTTTCTTGAAAACTATAATATTACCAGTTATACATACTAGATTCTTTGATAGGGCGTTGATCCAGGGAACTAGTCTGATTGCCATATCTGGAGTCAGGAAGGAATTTTTTTCCCCAATGTGGAGCTTAGTGTTGCCACATGGTTTTTTTTTTGCCTTCCTCTGGATCAACATGTTAGGCTATGTGTTGAACTAGATGGACTTAAAGTCTTCCTTCAACCTTAAAAACTATGTTACTATATGTTACAATTGTCTCTTTATTTACTGTGAAGAGTTTTGGGGTCAGCGTGGCTGAATGTTTCTGGTCACAATCTAGTTGGCCAAAGCAACAAAATATGGGTCAATGGCCTCAGAGCAGGAGCACCATATGTCCCTTTCAAATGTGGTTGAACTTTGAAAAAGAGGTGTGGTCATATGGGTCACATAGTTACGTAATGGACATGTTGGTGTACAAAACATTTGTGTTGTGACATCAAGGACATACAAAAAGGTTACACACACTTTTTAGTTACAACATACATGTGTGACAGACATTTGCCACAATACACAGAATGCTGTTTACAGCTCGGAGTAGCCAGTCAACACTCCCCATGGTCCCAATGTGGGCCAGTATAGGAAAACAGGGCAAAGGGTAGCCAGTCCACACTCCCCATGGTCCCAAGGTGGGCCAGTATAGGAAAACAGGGCAAAGGGGTAGCCAGTCCACACTCCCCATGGTCCCAATGTGGGCCAGTATAGGAAAACAGGGCAAAGGGGTAGCCAGTCCACACTCCCCATGGTCCCAATGTGGGCCAGTATAGGAAAACAGGGCAAAGGGGTAGCCAGTCCACACTCCCCATGGTCCCAATGTGGGCCAGTATAGGAAAACAGGGCAAAGGGGTAGCCAGTCCACACTCCCCATGGTCCCAATGTGGGACACTATAAGAAAAGAGTCCAAGAGGGGCAAAAAATAAAACAAATAAAAAGCCAACCAGGCAACGTTTGTAATTGTTCGGTCCAACAAGGACAACAGATTTTTGGCCCAGGAGAGCCCATTTAGTTGTGGGTCTTGGGACACCTCATTGGAGGCCACCATGGTGTTGCTGCACGGCAGTCAGCATGGCAGCCAAGCGGCCAAGATCGTGCATGCCACGTCGCATTGCCCGGTGTAGCCGTTGGCCGAACTCATGGTGGGCCCTCACAACGTCCTCCATGGTGGGTACACCTATATTGTGTTGAAAACAAACAAAATAATTATAATCAAATAGTGCCTATGGTAAATTGGTATGTTCACACAACAAATATGGTCCTTACCCTGGGGCTCAACCTCCTCCTCAGTATCAGGGGGTGATGGGGAGGCACTGAGACTCCACCCCGCATCTCCAGCACGTTCTCCATCTGCAACAATAGGTGAAGGACATTATTTAATAAATGAGTGCCAATCCAAATTACCCCAAACCACCACACTGCTTACAGTGTGCAGCCCATAGCAGACAACTAAATACACTTACCACCATATTCCTCCAAGGCGGCCGGATTTTCAGGTAGAGCCATGGGCTCATCCTGTCCAGCTGGTGATGCCACCTCAGGCTCCAGCCCCGCTGGGTCAGCAGCATCTGCCGCGGCCAGAGCTGACGGGGAAGGTAGCTCCTCAACCTGAAGGGCTGCTGGGTCTTGCGGCTCCTCCTCATGGCTTGGTGACGGCCTATTCCCTTGTGGGGACGGTGTGGCAGCTGGCTCTTGAGGCGGTGGGGTTGGTGGTCCACCTGCTGCTGGTGCCAAGGGAGCCTCATCAGATGAGTCAGCATCATCTGTAATGGAACAAACAATAATTAATCTGTCAGAAGAATGCTTCAGCTCTGAGATGTTGAGACATTTGGATAGTTGGGCTATGTGTTTGCAGTAGTCCAGATATGGGATGAGATCATGTGTTATGCATGGAGTGTGTGTATGAGGCAGTAGTGTGGTTATTGTGTGGAGAGCATCTAACACTGTGGACTCATCTTTGGCGCAACATAAACATGAGTTTAAGGCAGATGTGTAGCCACTCCCTCAATGTTCTGCTGCCTATATTGTACCCCATTGCATGTGTGCCGCCATAGCTCTCACTCTCCTGATAATATGTTTATCAACATATGTGTGCTGCTTTTTTGGGCTTATACATGGGCAAGTGTATGTTTGGCCCTCACAACTACTCACCATGCAGCCTGGCAATCCTGGCACGGATGTCGACTATGCGGCCTGGGCATTTGTGCTTCAGGTCAACAATTTTCTTTTGGACAGCTTTGGCGGCCCTGTCCACCCCCAATTGGTTCAACAGGGCCCGCTGGATGCGCTTAATTGTGGCGCGATTGCGCAGCCTGGGATGCCGGTGGCGACGATTACCCCAGTAATCATACCGGTCACAGTGGTCTATAAGGACCAGTAATTCAGCCATCCCCCACGTTGCAGCGCGGTGTGCGGCCGCCATGGCTGCAATGCTGTGTGCAGAGGAGGGGCTGGCACCTTGCAGGCAGAATGAAAATGAAACTGACGTCATGACGTCATTACGGCCGCTGACGGGGTCACGCACCCTTTAAAGTTGCCCTACGCGCAGTGACACGGGCGAACCACTTCTGCGGCACCTACAGAACAAGACCCATAGAGCAGTGGCAACAACCGGGTACATGAGAGAAATGTATCTTGCACCGCCAAATCAACCCGAGGTAGCGGCGTGTGAAGATGGTTGTTGCCACCCGCCAGTGGCGGCACCTGTTTCAGAGCACTGCCTTAAAACAGGTGGTTACCAAGCCGATGGTTGCGGCCTGTATTGGCGTGTAAATAAGGAACAGAAGGGTTGTTTCGACACCATGCTATGTACCTGGTATGTACCTGGGGCGTGACACAGGCTCCGTGAAACCACCCCCCTTCAGCGATTATTGGAGGAAGCTCCTGCGTTATGATTGGTAGTCGCTGCATAGGGAGGCATATTTAAGGAGCTGACCAGTCACACTACACAATTACTCGAGCGTCATGTATTAGTCAGCCTCCTGCGCTGCCTGGCCAATCATGATGCTATTGCTTTGTCCTATCAGCGTACGAACGTCTCGTAATCCACAATTGTGGCACGCCTATGTGTTGTTCATGCTGCACCAGGACCGCCCATATTAGCTTGTTGTAGCGGTGTGTAAATGAGGTAAGGTGCTCTGCAGAAGGTAACTTGAGACACCCGGCGGTGTATCCATAGTTAGATGTAACCTACCGTAGCGCACCTTGTTGCGGCGTGTAAAGGTGGTGCGATTACCGTTTGCAACCGTTTGTGTGTGCTCGTACACGTGAAGTAGCCGGTTGTTGCCACCATCCTGTGGCGGCGTGTAAAGGTACCATTAGGCAATTATATAGTAGATGATTCCACCTGCGGCACTAAAAACACGCTCTGACAAAACGCTAGCATCAGGGCAGGCCAGGACTTCCAAGGCGTAGAGAGCCAATTCCTTCCACGTGTCAAGCTTGGATACCCAATAATTATAAGACACAGAGGAGTCTAGGACCACTTTAGTACGATCGGCAAGGTACTCCCTCAGCATCTTAGCAAACATTGCATTCCTTGTGACACTACTCCGCACCTCAGGGCCTGTGGTAGGGGAGGTGCTGAGAAAAGTGTTCCAGATCTTTGAGAGTGTTCCCCTACCCCTGCTGGATTGGACTTGTACATCTCTCTGCCAGACGCCTTTGTTGTCCACTGGATCGTGACCTCTGCCGCTAGCCTTTTTAGAAGGGAATTTTTTTAATAATTCCGCCACTATGGCCTTCTGGTACTGCAGCATTTTTGTATACCTCTCCGCTTCGGGAATAAGAGAAATAAAGTTCTCTTTGTAGCGTGGGTCTAAAAGTGTCACCAACCAGTAATGAGTGTCCGTCAAGATCTTGATAATACGAGGGTCACGACACTGGCGTACATGGCTGACTTTATGCTACGCTGTCTGACTGTTAACAGGGAAGACTTCATGGTCCTCACCAACAGCATGACTGGCCATGCTGACCTCCTCCTCCTCCTCTCCCCTGTCCTTTGGCCATCCATGCTCAACCGACGGTCTGACGGTTGTGCTTGTATTACCGTCAATTCCGAATGAAAGTAGCTCAATTTTTTCATCCTCCTTCTCGTCATAGTCCTCCAATGCACGTTGGGATGAGATGAGGCTGGGCTGTGTGTAATCACCCTGTACGGTTTCTTGCTACAAGTCATTGTCCTCCGCCTGCAATGCATCGTCTTTGATTTTGAGCAGAGAGCGTTTTAGAAGACAGAGAAGCGGGATGGTGACGCTAATGATGGCGTTATCGCTGCTCACCATCTTGGTGGAGTCCTCAAAGTTTTGGAGGACGGTACATATGTCGGACGTCCATGTCCACTCATGAGGTCGTATGTGTGGAGTTTGAACAGTATACTGACAGCCTAGTTTATGCTGGTACTCAACAACTGCCCTCTTCTGCTCACAAATCCTGACCAACATGTGCAGTATGGAATTTCAACATGTGGGGACATCACACACCAGTCTGTGAGCCGGAAGCTGGAAACGCCGCTGAAAGCCGGCAAGGCTGGCAGAAGCAGTAGGTGACTTTCTGAAATGGGCACACAGGCGGTGATCTGCCTGCTGTTTCAGAGCTGTCCACAACTCTTCAGCGTTGTGGGCTTTGTCACCTATGCATATTTGCTTCAGCACAGCCTGTTGCCGCTTAGCCGAGGCAGTGCTGCAGTGCTTCCAGCTTGGGACTGGTGTGGAGGGTGAAGTGGAGGAGGAGCATGACGTGCCAGAGCTGTACACTGTGGGTGAAACCCTGACTGAGTTAGGGCCTGCAATCCTTGGTGTCGGAAGGACGTGTTCCGTCCCAAGGTCAGACTGCGTCCTGGCTTCCAGAATATTAACCCAGAGTGCCGTCAGTGAGATGTACCGGCCCTGCCCGCAAGCACTTGTCCACGTGTCTGTGGTTAGGTGGACTTTGCTGGAAACTGCGTTGTTAAGGGCACGTATAATGTTTTGTGACACGTGCTTATGTAATGCAGGGACGGCACACCGGGAAAAATAGTACTGGCTGGGACCGAGTAACGTGGGACAGCCGCCGCCGTCAGGTCGCGGAATGTTTCCGTCTCTACTAGCCTAAAATGCAACATTTCCAGCGCAAGCAGTCGCGAAATGTGTGCATTTAGAACTGTGGCATTTGGGGCGTTGGCAGCGTATTTGCGCCTGCGTTCCAAAGATTTGGGTATGGATAACTGAACGCTGCGCTGGGACAAGGACGTGGCTGATGATGGTGCTACTTCTGCTTGTGCAAGTACAGGTGAAGTACAGGAGGCATCTTCGCCTGCAGTATGGACAGGGGATTGGCTTGCACGCACAACAGTGGAAGACGCAGCGGTGTCACCCGCAGACAATGCTCCTGTACTCTGCTGTACATCCCACAAAGTTGGGTGCTTTGCTGCCATGTGCCTGATCATGCTGGTAGTGGTCAGGCTGCTAGTTTTGCTACCCCTGCTGATGCTGGCATGGCAGGTGTTGCAAATGGCCTTTTTCGAATTATCTGCAGACACCTTACAAAACAGCCATACTTGGGAAGACCTAGCAGTTGTACTGGCAACATCACTCGTCTTGTTGTTCCGGGGAACGGTTGCCTGCTTTCTGCTTGCCGACACCACCCTGCTTCTTCCGGCCTGTTGTGATGCTATGCCTAACTCCCCCTGTGCACTGCTGTCCTCACTCTGCATGTCCTCCTGCCAGGTTTGGTCAATTACTGGATCATCCACCACGTCGTCTTTCACTTCCGCACCGTGGTCCTCCTCCTGACTTTCTGGCAATTGTGTCTCATCATTGTCCACCTCTTGTTGAGACACGTTCCCACCATTGCCTTCGTGAGACCGTGGCTGCTCAAATATTTGGGCATCGGTACATACGATCTCATCATGACCCACTTTAACTGGAGCTGGCGAGAGGCCAGAATCTACGAATGGATAAGTGAACAGCTCTTCAGAGTGTCCAAGTATGGGATCAGTTATGTCTGGGTCCGGGCACTCGGCATGGTGGGAGAAAGGAGGATCAGGGTTTGGAATGTGCGGTCCAGTCTCATGGCTACTGACACTTGACCATGTGGAAGACAGGGTATTTGTGGTGGTGCCAAACTGACTGGAAGAATTTTCCGCTATCCAACTAACAACCTGTTGACACTGGTCTTGGTTTAATAGTGGAGTACTGCTGCGTTCACCTAGAAATTGGGACAAGAAAGTCGAGCGAGATGATGTGGGCGTTTGCCGTGGCGCAATTCGAGCTTGCACATGGGCTCGCCCTCTGCCTGCACCACCATCACGTCCAGTTCCTTGTACCTTGCCACCGGACTTGCACATATTCTATGTGGTGATGACTGTATACAGCTAAATTAGTGCAGACAAGAGTTGGTTTTTAGCACGAGGCTTTTGGTGTACCCTAATTTACGCTGCAACCGACAGCAGCAGCACTTAGTTGCTAAATTAGTGACAGGGTCGTGCTTAAAACCAACTCTTAAGTTTTGAAATTAAGGCCCTGCAGGTGGACTAGTCAGATACAAACGCTAACTACAATAGCAAGTCTTTTGGCGTATCCTAATTTACGCTGCAACCGACAGTAGCAGCACTTAGATGCAAAATTAGGTCAGACAAGAGTTGGTTTTTAGCACGAGGCTTTTGGTGTACCCTAATTTACGCTGCAACCTACAGTAGCAGCACTTAGATGCTAAATTTGTGAAGACAAGAGTTGGTTTTTCGCATGAGGCTTTTGGTGTACCCTAATTTGAGCTAAAACCTACTCCTGCCTATAGTGAGCTAAATAAATCCCTAAAAGCACTGTTTTTGGGATGGATGAGCCTGGAAACCAGCCCCAGATGCAATGCAGGCTGGTATACTGGCACAGCGAAGTTTGGTATATACCCTGCCTCCCTGTCTGCCTATATACAGCTCTATAAGTCCTCAGAAGGACAGTTGTGGTAATTAGACTGGCAGCCCTGTGCCTACACTAGCTGAAAGGCCACAAATTTGTCCCTCAATCAGCAGCAGCTCTCCCTACACTGACTGTCTAATGGCGCAGAGTGACGAGCACAGCGCGGTCAGGTCTTATAAAGACCTGATGACGCTGTGCGGCCAGCCAATCCCTGTAATGCCATAACCAACATGGCTGTGGCATTACAGTGTCTGTCAGCCAATCTCTGCATGCGGGCTGGCTCTGAAAAGAGCGCCAACATGCAGGGAGGTGGACCCCGAGCATAGCAAGAATATTGCGAGATTACTCGTTACTTGCCGAGTACCCCGAGTACCGAGATATTCGTGCGAGTACCGAGTAGTGAAAAGTGTGGCGCCCCGCAACGAGTGCGTCACAAGAAGTTATTGCATCCCTGACAGAAGATGTAATATCTTCCGTCTCGGTGATGACATGGTTACAACTCAGAGCACCATACCCTACATGCACCACTAGAATAGAGGGCCAATTAGGTCCTGGTGGGAGGAGTGTAGGAGTAGTGTGTGGAAGTAAAGTAGGAGAGGAGTAGGAGAGTCGACTGGAGGAATGTAACGTAGGAACAGGGCTGTGCACAGTTCCGTGCAGCCCTGAAGACCACCTACCGGCTGGGCCATTAACAGTGCCCTAGACCCGGACACGGGCAACTACTAAACGGGTCCAATTATACCTGTGCCCAAAAACACCCACCGGATCACTGGTTCCGAGACGAGCAAGCCGTTCACCGCAGCTCCGCAAACCAGGGTGAAGAACCGCTTCCACGAGGCACCTCACCACCGCCGCAACCTAGTTGTCTTGCCAGCAGGGACCCACCACTGGGACACAGGACCAGCTGAGACGAAACAGCTTAGGATTCCAAATAGAAGTCTCCCAAGTACCCTGACAACTCCAGCAACCTGTTAGAGGGAGGAGGAACACTGCCGAGCTCTGAATCAACACCAGTCATTGCTGGGACCCCCCGGTCCGTTACCCAAGACTGTATACCTTGTAGCCAAAAGTAAGAACAGCGCCTCACCAGCCGGTATATTTCAAAATTCCAAGTTTTATTCCGTCATCACAGCACGACGTTTTGGTCAGATGACCTTTTTCAAGTGCATACATCCCATTACAACAGAGTGTTATTTATATCATCAAAACTCCACCCACAATGCCAATCAACCAACCAATATACAGTGTATGGTAAACAAAGCTTAAAAAGTCATATGAGCTAGACAGAGATCAACTAACAGCATATTACCTGAAAGTAAACACATAATACAACCTCCCGGTGTTTGAGGTACTCACATCGCCACTGTCTGTGTCATAAAATATACAAGGCACACATAATCCTGCAGTAGTGAGAGTCCCCCAATCACAGGCACGCATTGGTCCGTTAACATAGCAACAGTATAATCATATAGAATACCGCCAATCGCTGCTTATCTGTGGTGCACGCATCCGGGCTTCAATACAGGTCTCGGTGCGCATGCGCCGGCGTTTTCCGCTGATTCGCTGCTTCAGCTGTCACTCAGACTTCAGAACGCGGCAGTGTAGTGACGTACTTCCTGTCTCCGGCGTCCATAGAGACAGTATAGTATGTATCCAGATTAAATGTCCACATATATCTCACATATTCTGTTAGCGGAATGACAACAAAATCGTGTCATGATGACACTAATGGTCCCTATTAGAGAAAAACACCTTCTGCATTATGTAAATGTACAGTAAGATTTAGTTCCCATTAGACAGCTTTCAAATGCAAGAAAGGGTACGAGGATCCAGAGGAACACATACAAATGTTGGTTAATACTCTATAGTTCCGTGGAAGTAACATCATAATGATGCATAGACCCAAAGCAAACATTGTATTATACCTAAATGAAAAAATTCTTTAATGCACTTTAATGCATGTATAAAATATCACCACTTTCAACCAAACTACGTTTGGTGTAGGCTAATTATATACCAAAGATTCTCTCCTCTGCTGTTGAATCAGAAATCATATGACCCCTCAGTCATCCCTCTATACAATATGAGTACTGGAATACAACATTATAACACAGTATTTATTCGGTAATTCTGCCTTACCCCCCAAAACATTCGTATGCAAAGAATCCAATTCTCCAAAACGTGACCATAGTACAACACGTTATGCGTAGAATACTGTAATTCCATAGAGGTGTACATCTTCCCATCTAGATCAAATATGACATAGTTTAAAGTGATAAAAACAACCTACAATGAAAAAGCTAGATGGACATCAACATGATCCTAATAGACAACCCCGTTGATCGTAATCAACATTCATACCTTTAGGGACCAAGGTGTCCAATTCGAATATCCACTTCAATTCTTTCTTCTTTAATATGGCTACACGGTCTCCACCTCTTCTAAGCAGGGGAACATCGTCAATGACCCTAAATCTGAGTTGGTTGACCGTGTGGCCCATATCGTGGAAATGTCTCGGAACTGGCAATTCAGTCATCCCCGTCCGGATTGTGCTTTTATGCTTCCCTATTCTTGCTTTTATTTCCATTGTGGTCTCCCCGACATAGAGGAGACCACATGGGCAGACGATAGTACACACAACAAAATTACTATTGCACGTGTACCTCTTATTGATGTTATACTTTTTTTATGACACGATTTTGTTGTCATTCCGCTAACAGAATATGTGAGATATATGTGGACATTTAATCTGGATACATACTATACTGTCTCTATGGACGCCGGAGACAGGAAGTACGTCACTACACTGCCGCGTTCTGAATTCTGAGTGACAGCTGAAGCAGCGAATCAGCGGAAGACGCCGGCGCATGCGCACCGTGACCTGTATTGAAGCCCGGATGCGTGCACCACAGATAAGCAGCGATTGGCGGTATTCTATATGATTATACTGTTGCTATGTTAACAGACCAATGCGTGCCTGTGATTGGGGGACTCTCGCTACTGCAGGATTATGTGTGCCTTGTATATTTTATGACACAGACAGTGGCGATGTGTGTACCTCAAACACCGGGAGGTTGTATTATGTGTTTACTTTCAGGTAATATGCTGTTAGTTGATCTCTGTCAAGCTCATATGACTTTTTAAGCTTTGTTTACCATACACTGTATATTGGATGGTTGATTGTCATTGTGGGTGGAGTTTTGATGATATAAATAACACTCTGGTGTAATGGGATGTATGCACTTGAAAAAGGTCATCTGACCGAAACGTTGTGCTGTAATGATGGAATAAAACTTGGAATTTTGAAATATACCGGCTGGTGAGGCGCTGTTCTTACTTTTGACTGTATACTTATGTCAGGTGGAGCTCCCTGACTGATGACGTGCGCCTCCAATATTGGGAATTCATTGAGTTCCATTTGCCAAATGGTGCTGTGGAATCTGTATTATTGTTATTGTATACCATGTAGCATCTTACCAGTTACAGTAAAAGACCCGTTACAGAGAACGCTGGTGTCTTTGTTTATTCATAACTGTTAAACCTACACCCTCAGTACCACGAAGCTGCCATATTCCATCAAGGACAGCTCCTGGCCCCGGGGACTCCTGTGGGGAGCGTCCCATCTAGCTGCCATACATCTCCCGGAGGCCCAAGCAGCGCCAGTGAGATCACCGGATTCCCGCAGGTGGCATCACGACAAGTAAGAATTAACCCTATCCGTTTAAGTCCCCTTTTTGATCTGACCACCGGGCCCCACAGCCTCGGGCGCGGAACCGTGACGGGAGAAGCAACACCAGAGACGTGAAGACCCGGCTACGGTGAGTCAAAAAGCATACTCGCTCATCTCTAGCGCCCATCAATGATACTCCACGGCCACACACAGGCGGGACTATTACAGGAAGAACTAGTAATGTAGGTCAGTGACCTGATTAGGCCTAGCGGACAGGGAGAGACCCAACAATGCTTTTAAGCACCCAAAAATGGTGGATGTAAATACAGCAAATTTGTTAATCAGTGGTTCTAAGGACAAAAAGGTTAAATAATCAGAAACAGGGGCAGGAGTGTCAAGGATAGGTATTGAGCTCAGAAGGCCCTACTCAAGTCAAGCAGCAAACAGCAAGGAGATCCCAACAACAGTCTCCATTAAAAAAAAAAATTAGGCACAGCCACCACTTAAGTGGCATCAATTGCCCCAGAGTTGAAATATTGAAATGTGGAGATTAATGCAGCACATTGCAAAGTACACAACTGTTCAGGCTGACACAGGGGTTGCAAAGTCCTTGCAGATCCATGACTTGTTCATTTTGATAAACGTGAGTCTGTCTACACTGTCATTGGACAGACGTGTGCGCTTTTCCGTCAGCACACTACCAGCAGCGCTGAAGACGCGTTCAGAGAGAACTCTGGCTGCGGGGCACGACAAAATCTCCAAGGTATGAGTGGCAAGCTCAGGCCATTTTTTCAGTTTTGAAGCCCAAAATGAACAAGGGTCCTGTTGCCTAGTCAAGGCATCGATATTTAGCTGTAGCTACTCCTATACCATCCTCTCCAAGTCTGACACATAGTGAACACCTATTCTCTTCTTCTGGCACTGCCTAAAAAAATTGGTGAAATGATTTCACAAATTTGCTTTTACCAGATGGACTGTTACTGTTAACATTTGAGTGATGACGACTCCGCGTTCCCAGGGTTGAAAAGTTAGAACTGTGATATTCACTATGTGCTCCACTGTTGTTTTGGGGGAAAGCAGATCTAAGATTGTGTAAAAGCTTCTGTCGATACTCCTGCATACGTGTGTCCCTTTCCAGGACAGGAATCATTTGGCCAAATTTACGCTTGTACGGGGGATCTAACAGTGCGGCAACCCAATAGTCGGCATTTTGAATTCTAACAATCCGAGGATCATGTTGCAGGTAGTGCAGCAAAAAAGCTCTCATGTGTCTTGTCCATCCAGGAGGACCAAGTCCTTGTTGTGTTGGTGGCGGAGAGGTAACATTCACGCTTCATTCCTCTGCCCTCTCCCCCAACCTTGCACAACAGAAATGTGATCAAGATCTCCCTCATCTGCTGAGTCTTCCATGTGCATCACCTCTTCATCCTCCAATTTTTCCTCGGCTCCTGCACCTTCGTCAACAGTTTGGCTTCTACCATGCGCCCTCGTTGTTCCTCGCCCACCCTCCCATACCAGCTGCCTTGGTGCTGCTGACTGTCTGGACCTTTGAGATCTTGTTATACGCCTCCTCCTGTACTTTCTCCCCTTGCTCTTGGCCCACCACCTGACTCCGATTACCGGTTAACGTGTGCTCCAGCATGTAGATGACTAGGGCTGATGATGCCATTATCAGCATGACCATTCCAAACATCTTAGTAGCCATTTCAAAACTCTGCAGAAGGGTACAGAGGTCCTTGATCTGAGACCACTCCAGCAGCGTGATTTGCCCCACCTCTGGACCGTGTTGGCCAAGCTATACGTCATAACATACTGCACCAGGGTTCGTTGCTGCTACCACAGTCGCTGCAACATGTGCGGAGTGGAATTCCATCGTGTCGGCACATCGCATTTCAGACGGTGAACCGGCAGGCCGAACGACCTCTGTAGCGATGCAAGTCGTTGACGACCCGCTTCAAGACATGAACCAAACAAGGCACATGCAAACTTGGACCACGCCCTTCGCCGGGGCAAAGTGACACAACATTGTTGCACATGGCCTTCCCTGGCTGCATGTTCAGTGGAGATAATCATTGATTAAACGCTGTCTCCAGAACTGACCACATCTCCTCAGCTATGTGACTGAGATGTCCCATTTCCCAGACATTTTAATGTAAACACCGCCTGATGGCATTGAGCCCTGCTGGCAGCATAGTAAGGAGGAGCGCTGGATTCCTTCTGCACAGTTTCAACGTGGGTCACATTACCAGACAGGCTTTGTGCGCAGGTGGAGGACCTAGAAGAGGTGGTAGAGGCAGCAGCAGTGGAGGAACTTCTAGATACAGAGGTTTGATGCACAAACCGTGGGGATGGCAAGACTTGTATAGCAGCCCCTTCTCCTGCTGTCACCATAGTCACCCAGTGCCCAGTCAGCAACATGTAACGCCCCTGTCCATGCTTACTCGTCCAAGTGTCTGTGATGAAACACACCCTGTCACACACAGAGTTTCTAAAGGACATGGTGATGTTCTGTGCAATATGCTGGTGTATCGCAGGCACAGCTTTCTTCGAGAAGTAGTGGCGAATGGGCAACTGGTACTGGGGCACTGCGACAGCCATAAGGTCTCTAGAATCCTCTGTATCCACCAGCCGGAATGGCAGCATTTTCATAGCCAACAACTTGCAAATGGTGAAATTCAACCTCTTAGATTTGGCATGGGTATGAGGAAATGGTCTTTTACTTGTCCACATCTGAGGGACCGAGGGCTGACTGCTGTGGTGAGACAGGGTTGAGTAGGGTGTCCCAGACAAACTGTTGGTCTGTGAGGGAGGTGCAGGCGGACTTATTATGTCACATTCATAAAAAGGTGGTGCTCTCAATGTCTGACCACGCTCAACACCACCAGGTGTTTCCACTTCTAAAACAGCTGACGACCTGTAAATCACACTGGCTGTTCCGGGTAAAGAGATGGAAGTTCTGCGGCCGAAAGCTGTCTTACAGCTGTCTCCACAGTCACAGAGGATGAAGAAGCCGCAGATGAACTTGATGGGGCAGACATTGGTTGGCCAGGCCCGCTAGGTCATATTGTAGCACAGTGAGCTTCCCACTGTGAAATATTCTTCATGTCCATGTGACTGTTCATGCATGAAGTACTCAAACTATTGATTTTTTTTACCTCTACTCAGTTTTGTTTAGAAATTTGGCAGACAACATGAGTTGGGTCATCCTTTGCGATCTGAAAAAAGGCCCAGGCCAGGCAAATCTTAGCGCCCATGCGACCTGCAGAGCCTCCACGACTTCTGCACAGAGGCAGAGTTGTGGCTGAGGATGCAGTTGTTGATGTGCTTCCAGGTCTCCGTCTTTGTCCAGGAAGCCGCAACCTAACCTTGTCAAAAGCATCCTCTTCCACCTCCTCTGATGAGCTCATCAACTGCCTGCCTGTGGGTTGACAGTAAGTGGGATCGCCAACCTCATCATCACCATGTGTATTCTCACACTTGTCGTCCTCAGAGCCAACCTCTTCTTGCCCTGAGCGCAGTCAAATTGTCAGTCCAATCAGGTATCTGAGTCTCATCATCATCTGCCTCATTGTCTTCACCAATAGGGGTTACAGTTTGGGAATGAGGGTCTACGTTATGCTCGGACCCGTCTTCATCTGGGCCTGGATCCGACTCACAAAGATTTTGGGCATTGGTGCAGATCATTCAAACTATAGCCTGGAAATCAGAGGTCTGCTCCAAAGCTTCATTGAGTCAAGACGAGAAAATGAACAGCTCTGCAGACTCACTGATCTATGTTAAACCATAATCAATAGGGCGGCTGGAGACTTGTGAGCTCTGAGGAAGCATGTGCGGTTGCGGTGACACCTCTGAGGACTGAAATGTTTTTGTTGTTGTACTTGAGATGGAGGATAGCCCACTTGATGGAGCGCTTGATATCCATTCAAGCACCTGCTCTTTTTGAGTGTCGTCTACAAGTTTTAGCGATGCTCTGCTGCGTAAGTAAGAAATGATATCAGATCGTCCACAAAAAGAAGTAGACATTTTAGTTTGGCTTGAAGACTGTATTTCTTCAGCAGATGTTTGTGTTACTTTAGCACCTACGCCACGGACACATATTTTTACTCTTTCCAACATGCCTATTCACCTTTCCAGCATCAGCAGACCTTTTACCACTCATTTTGTAGGGTAACTAATTGGCCACTCAGCTCTGCTAGTTTAGCATCCATTGATTTTTGTGCCAACAACTACAGAGTTGCCAAACAGTGGTACTAGCCAAAGTAAGTTTTGGTAAGTAGGTTTTTGCAGATGCAATCCAAAAGTGTTTTCTACACTGTGTGGCGATACTTTAAAAAAAAACACTGAAATACAACTACCTAGTTAAACTGTGCTAGTAGCCTAAATAGATTTGGTAAGTAGTTTTTGTCACATGCAATACAAAACTGTTTTCTGCAGTGTGTGGCAGTACTTTTCAGAAGAACACTGAAGTACAGCTACCTAGTATAACTGTGGTACTAGCAAAAATAGATTTGCTTGGCTAGATGCAGTAAAAAATGGCTATTACTGACAGGCGGTGTAGGTTTCTTCACAACAGTGCTACACCAATGCCTGACATACTGCTACTAGCCAAAAAGCCATTTTTTACTGCATCTATCCCAGTAAATTATTTTTGGCTAGTAGCAGTGAGTCAGGCATTGGTGTAGCAATGTTGTGAAGAAAGCTACACCGCCTGTCAGTAATAGAATTTACTGGGATAGATGCAGTAAAAAATGGCTATTACTGACAGGCGGTGTAGCTTCCTTCACCACAGTGCTACACCAATGCCTGACACACTGCTACTTGCCAAAAAGAATTTACTAGGATAGATGCAGTAAAAAAGGGCTATTACTGACAGGTAGTGTAGCTTTCTTCACAACAGTGCTACACCAATGCCTGGCACACAATGCTACTAGCCCAAAATGATTTACTAGGGTAGATTTGGCCAGATGCTGTAAATAACGCTTGCACAGCACTGGGACAGACCTGCCTGGAAAAAACTGCTTTTAAGCCCTCAAAAGGGCTGTTCTTGAAAGTAGACCCTAATCCTATGAACTCTCTCTCTATCTAAGGCTACTTTCACATTACGATTTATGAGGGAGCCGATGCTGTCCGATAAATTCGGACAGCATTGGCTCCCTTCTGATGCCTGGAATCGGATGCCAAATAGGCATCCGATTCCGGCATTAAATCGTAGCCTCCGGGCTGAAAAAAAGTAAAAAAAAAAAGTTTAAGCTCACCTCACCCCGAGCCCCCGCCGTGTCCCGCCATCTTCCTGCAGGCTCCCGGTGGCTCCCGCAGGCTCCCGGTGTCTGCAGAGGTCTTCTACTGCAGTATAGGACCTGCGGTGATGTCACAGTCACGTGACACCAGGTTCCACCATGGTAACCCGCGGTCACATGACTGTGACAACACCGCAGGTCCTATACAGCAGAAGAAGACCTCTGCAGACACCGGGAGCCTGCGGGAGCCACTGGGAGCCTGCTGGAAGACGGCGGGGGCTCGGGGAGAGGTGAGCATAAACTTTTTTTTTTTTTTAACCCCTGCGCTCCCAGTTGAGCATTTTTACTGTACTGAGCATGCTCAGTACAGTAAAATTGGGTCCGAGGAGACATCAGATGTTTCCTGGGACCCTTCTCCATAGGGCCCCATGTTAAATTGATCGGGTCGGATCGGATGTGCACTAAATGCCATCCGATTTGGTCCGATCCGATTCTGTCAGAGTTTATTTTCGGTGCAAAAATCGGAGCAGGCTCCGATTTTTGCACCGATAAAAAAATCGGACAGAATCGGATCGGACCAAATCGGATGGCATTTAGTGCACATCCGATTCGGTCCGATGCCCATAGGGCTGCATGGGGCCCAAAATCGGTCCGATGCTGTCCGATTTTTATCGGACAGCATCGGATTTTAAAAATCTACTTTGTAGTTCACACAGCAGCACCAGCAGCGGTGCCATCTGACACTGAGCTGCAGCATTGAGAACATAGCGAGGAGGGTAAAATGGCTGGGCTTTACATCGCAAGAGCATGTGACATGGCCAGCCAATGACACCACCCCTTGTGTGAAAAAAGTGCACTTTGCTCTACGCATGCTGATAGGCTGACAGACCGGACCACCAAAAATAAGTGCTGCAAAGAAAAACAAAATGGAGATCTGCAGATTTTAGCACAGACATCTCCCCAGCCCCACTCCTGCTCATTATTCATTCATAGACACTGAAACTCATAATAACGTTGAACAAAAGCATTACTGTGAAAATCAGTAACGCTTTTGGTTAACAAACTGTTATCGAACATAACCTCGAATTACCGGATTTTTAGCAAATTGTTCGAATTCGTCGAATGACTCGAATATAGCCCAAAAACAGGTCGAATTTGAAATTGGAGAACAATTCTAATTGAACATCGCTCATCTCTATTTAGGAACCAGACTGGACCTGAACTTGACCCCCAACGCCAAACTCCATACAAGTCAGGGGCTACCCAAAATTCTGCACTAAAAAGGGCTGTAAAAGGCTTGTACTAAGGCTGGTTTCACACTGCAGTATTTTCCCTGATCAGGTTCCATCCGGTTTGTGTGCCAAAACCAGGAGTGTCTCAAACTCAGAACAGGTGTCAATTTTTCAATTATTCTTTTTCTCTGCAAGTTCCTCTCCTGGTTTTGGCACACAAACTGGATGGAACCTGATCAGGGAAAAAACTGCAGTGTGAAACCAGCCTGATGGCTAAGGGGCTTCAAATGGAAGCCAAAAGGTTGGGTAAGAGAAAGAAAATTGCCCTGCAAACAAATAGGTAAATTGTTTCTGTCACTATAGCAGTTTTACTTACATTGTAAGTAAATTAGCCCCATTATGACCAATGACAGGTATAGCCTTCTTGGAAAGATGTCAGTTCCCACCCCATGATGGCTATACCCATCATGGCTTTGAACTGTCACTTCATGTAAACATACTGACATTTCCATGCCAACAGCTGTCAATGACTGCAAAGGGGCAGGGGATGAGGTATGGGAACCCTTTTTAGTGGTCCCCACACTTAGAGTGATGTGATTGGTCAGTCAATCTGACTGACCGATTACTTCATGATCACGCAAGAAAGTGCTAAATATGAGCATTTCCCTGCCCGATCTCTGCAGGAGCCGTATGTCACTGTGCCCGACTCTTGCACTCATTATCCTGCCTGTGCCCGACCCCCCTCCACTCCTTCATCCGCTTCCCTCTTCTTCTGTCCGCCATTCCCTTCAGTCCTGTGCCAAGTGCCCACCTGCCACCTGTGCCCGCTCACCTCTTCCTCTGCCTGTCCCCCCTCCAGTCCTCTACCGCATGCCTGTCCGCTGCAAGTGCCCGCTCCCATCTGTTTCATCACCTGCATGAAGGAGATGAGGCAGAGGATGAGCGATGTGACAGTCAGGGGAAACAATCACTGTGTGCTCACTGTCCATGGCTCTGTGTCACCCACTAAGTGCTGTGATCTTACTGATCACAGCACTTAGGGTCCAGAGAGAGGAAGCGCACAGTCACGCACCTCTCTCCGTGGTGATCAGTCCATCTTAATGTAATTGTGATTCGCTGATCAGCACTATTGGCCGACATTGCCATGGCAACCTGAGGTTGCGATGGTGACATCTGGTCACCTGACACAAGCCTCAGAGATCATGTGATCTCTAGGACTTGGGTTTGCAGCACAGACAGGTGCACTGCATGGATATGACATACAGTGCACCTGCAATCAATGTGTGCCCAGAGACTGCAGAAAAGGATAAAGTGTCCTCTGGTTGAAGTCTCTGGGGTCACACTGATGGTGCACTGTAAGGTAGATCATTGCTGTACAGTGCAGCATGAGTGTGACCCCAGAGACTGCAGCAAGAGAACTGTTGATCCCTTGATGCAGTCTCTGGATGAAGCAGAGGTGAAATGGGGCCATCGATATGGATTATCGTCAGAGGGTATGTGGGGGAATTAAAGATGAAGTCCAAATAAGTGTGTGTGCTTTTTTTTCTGATAAAATGATTTGTCTCTAAGTGGTGTATTATTTACCATTTACTTAGAGGTTGCTAATGGCTGGGTCTAACATTGGCCTGACATTAGGAACCTTGGGCTTAGTGCCAGCTGCCAATACAAAGCTGGCATTAAGCCCTTATTGTCCAGTTTGCCACCGACACCAGGGTAACTGGAAGAATCTGGGTACAGCACCAGGAAATGGCACTTCTAATGATTGAGCCATTTTCTGGGGCAGCTTCGGGCTGCAAATCGCAGCATGGGGGGCCCCAGCTGCCTAGTTCTACCTGGCTGGCAGCCAAAATATGGTGAAGCCCCACACATTATTTTTTTTCATTATTTCAAGAATTATTTTTTTTAAAAGTGCTCTGCTATATTTTGATTGCCAGCCGGATACAACTACTCAGCTGGGGGTAGGTGGCAGATCGTAGCTGCCTAGTTGTTCCTGGCTAGCAACCAACAATACAGCAAAGTCTCACATTATTTCTAGACATAATTTATAAAAAAAAAAAATATTAAAAAAAGGGCTCCCATGTATTTTGATTACCAGTCAGGTTAAACTAGGCAGCTGGGGGTGGGTGGCAGCCCATACATGCCTGCTGTACCTATGTTGGTGACCAAAAACACAGCAGAACCCACGTCATCAGTCCAAAATATATTCACTAAATACGCAGTAAATACCCACTGTGGGAACAGTATGGCGTATTTGGAAAGTATTTTGGATCTGACAATTCTATGGGTGAAAATTGTGGCAAAATACTTTAAAAGAATTGACATGCTGCAGATTTTTCTGCTGGAAAATGTGCGCTATTTCTGCCAAGGGAAAATTTGCAGCATGGGCACAACACTTCTAATTTCCCACTCACTTTGCAGGGAAGGTGCTGTACTGCAGAAATGTCAAACACAGGGAAAAAAAGTGGGGAAATTGCAGCAAGAAACAGGAAATCCGCAGCGTCAGCATGTAGCCTAAAGTTCACATACCAGGTCCCCACTCAAAAAGTCACTCCTTCCCCTCTAAGCCCAACCGTGCCCCCAAAAATTGTTTTCCCACAACATATGGAGTATCAGTATACTCAGGTGAAATTGCCCAACAAATCTATGAGTCCACTTCATCATTTTGCCTTTGTGAAAATTAAAAAAATCCTTTTTTTTCTTAAAAATGTTCTTTTAGCCTCCATATTTTCATTCTCCCAGGTCGACATTATAAAAATCTGTGAAGCACCTGATTCCTTGTGGGTCTAGTTTACAAAATGGGGCTATTTGTGGGGGGTTTCCACTGTTTCGGCACACAGTGGCTCTCCAAATGCGACATGACACCCACAGACCATTCCAGCAAAATCTATGTTCCAAAATGTCGCTCCCTCCTTTCAAAGCCCTGCCATGCGCCCAAACAGTAGTTTTCTGCCACATATGAGGTATCTGCGTACTCAGGACAAATTGCCCAACAAATTATAGGATCCATTTTATCCTCTTGCCTGACTAAAAGAACATTTTTGTGAGAAAAAGGACTTTTTTTGTTTTCACGGGTTAACTTTTTAAAAATCTTTGAAGCACCTGGGGTACAAAGTGCTCACCACCCATCTATATAGGTTCCTTGAGGAGTCTAGTTTCCAAAACTGGGTCACTTGTGTTTTTTTTTTTTTACTGTTTAGGCACATCTGGGGCTCTTCAAATGCAACATGGTGTCAGCTATCGATTGCAGCTAAATTTCTGCTTTTCTGCTTAAAGTGTCAAATGTTGCTCCTCCCTGTCTAAGCCCTGTCGTGCACCCAAATAGTGTGTTTTTTTTTACCAGATGTGGGATATCGTCTTACTCAGATGAAGTTGGACAACAAATTTTAGGGTCCATTTTCTGCTGTTGCCCTTGTAAAAATGCAATATTTGAAGCTAAAGTAACATTTTTGCTGAAAAAAGTAAAATGTTAATTTTTTCCCTCCACATTGCTTCAGTTCCTGTGAAGCAGCTGAAGAATTAGTAATCTTATTAAAAACTGCATTTGTCAGGCTTCTCAACACTACATTTAAGAAGGTGCCACTTTTAGGTATTTTTTTTATCACATGGGGCCCTCAAAGTCAATTCAAATGGGATATGCTCCCAAAAAAAAGTGGCTTTATAAATTTTGATGTGAAAATGAAAAATTGCTGATAAACTTGAACCCTTCTAACTTCCTAAGGAAAAAAAATAGTTTCTAAAATTGTGCAAATGTAAAAGTAGACATGTGGCAAATGTTATTTATTAACTACTAGCTGTGAGCCCGATTCTAAAGAATCGGGTAGTCTAGAATCTATATATAGTTTATTTAGTAATAGTTAGGGGAGTGCGGTGAAATTAATTGTGTGTATACAGGCGGCTCAGTGGGTAGCAGAGTATATGGTGGCTCAGTGGGTAGCAGTGAGTGCGGTGGCTCAGTGGGTAGCAGTGAGTGCGGTGGCTCAGTGGTCAGCAGTGAGTGGGGTGGCTCAGTGGGTAGCAGTGAGTGCGGTGGCTCAGTGGTCAGCAGTGAGTGTGGCTGGCTCAGTGGTCAGCAGTGAGTGCGGCGGCTCAGTGGTCATCAGTGAGTGCGGCGGCTCAGTGTTCAGCAGTGAGTGCGGCGGCTCAGTGGTCAGCAGTGAGTGCGGCGGCTCAGTGGTCAGCAGTGAGTGCGGCGGCTCAGTGGTCATCAGTGAGTGCGGCGGCTCAGTGGTCAGCAGTGAGTGCGGCGGCTCAGTGATCAGCAGTGAGTGCGGCGGCGGCTCAGTGGTCAGCAGTGAGTGCGGCGGCTCAGTGGTCAGCAGTGAGTGCGGCGGCTAAGTGGTCAGCAGTGAGTGCGGCGGCTCAGTGGTCAGCAGTGAGTGCGGCGGCTCAGTGGTCAGCAGTGAGTGCGGCGGCTCAGTGGTCAGCAGTGAGTGCGGCGGCTCGTGGTCAGCAGGAGGCGGCGGCTCTGTGGTCAGCAGAGGACGGCGGCTCTGTGGTGAGCAGAGGATGGCGGCTCTGTGGTGAGCAGAGGACGGCGGCTCTGTGGTGAGCAGAGGACGGCGGCTCTGTGGTGAGCAGAGGACGGCGGCTCTGTGGTCAGCAGAGGACGGGGCGGTCGTGGTCAGTCAGCAAGGACGGGGGCTCTGTGGTCAGCAGAGGAGCGGGGGCTCTGTGGTCAGCAGTGAGTGCGGCGGCTCAGTGGTCAGCAGGAGGCGGCGGCTCTGTGGTCAGCGCAGGACGGCGGCTCTGTGGTAGCAGAGGAGGCGGCTCTGTGGTAGCAGAGGACGGCGGCTCTGTGGTAGAGCAGGACGGCGGCTCTGTGGTCAGCAGAGGACGGCGGCTCTGTGGTCAGCAGAGGACGGGCGGCTCTGTGGTAGCAGCAGGACGGACGGGGCTCTGTGGTCAGCAGCAGGACGGGGCTCTGTGGTCGCAGCGCAGGACGGGGGCTCTGTGGTCAGCGCAGGACGGGGGCTCTGTGGTCAGCGCAGGACGGGGGCTCTGTGGTCAGCGCAGGACGGGGCTCTGTGGTCAGCAGGACGGCGGGGCTCTGTGGTCAGCGGAGGCGGTGGCTCAGTGGTCAGCAGTGAGGGGGCTCTGTGGTCAGCAGTGAGTGCGGCGGTCTAGTGGTCAGCAGTGAGTGCGGGGCTCAGTGGTCAGCAGTGAGTGCGGCGGCTCTGTGGTCAGCAGTGAGTGCGGCGGCTCTGTGGTCAGCAGAGGACGGCGGGTCTGTGGTCAGCGCAGGACGGCGGCCTGTGGTCAGCAGGAGGACGGCGGCTCTGTGGTCAGCGAGGACGGCGGTCTGTGGTCAGCGCAGGACGGGGCTCTGTGGTAGCAGAGGACGGCGGCTCTGTGGTCAGCAGTAGGACGGCGGCTCTGTGGTGAGCAGACGGTGTAGCGGCGGCTCTGTGTGTCAGCAGAGGACGGCGGCTCTGTGGTAGCAGAGGACGGGGCTCTGTGGTGAGCAGAGGACGGCGGCTCTGTGGTCAGCAGAGGACGGCGGCTCTGTGGTCAGCAGAGGACGGCGGCTCTGTGGTCAGCAGAGGACGGGGGCTCTGTGGTCAGCAGAGGACGGGGGCTCTGTGGTCAGCACAGGACGGGGGCTCTGTGGTCAGCGCAGGACGGGGGCTCTGTGGTCAGCGCAGGACAGGGGCTCTGTGGTCAGCGCAGGACGGGGGCTCTGTGGTCAGCGCAGGACGGGGGCTCTGTGGTCAGCGCAGGACGGGGGCTCTGTGGTCAGCGCAGGACGGGGCTCTGTGGTTAGCAGTGAGTGCGGTGGGTGAGTGGTTAGCAGTGAGTGGGGTGGCTCAGTGGGTAGCAGTGAGTGTGGCAGCTCTGTGGTCAGCAGTGAGTGCGGCGGCTCTGTGGTCAGCAGAGGTTGGTGGGTCTGTAGTCAGCGCAGGACGGCGGGTGTGTGGTCAGCGCAGGACGGCGGGTCTGTGGTCAGCGCAGGACGGCGGGTCTGTGGTCAGCGCAGGACGGCGGCTCTGTGGTCAGCGCAGGACGGGGGCTCTGTGGTCAGCGCAGGACGGGGGCTCTGTGGTCAGCACAGGACGGGGGCTCTGTGGTCAGCGCAGGACGGGGGTTCTGTGGTCAGCGCAGGACGGGGGCTCTGTGGTCAGCGCAGGACGGGGGCTCTGTGGTCAGTGCAGGACGGGGGCTCTGTGGTCAGCGCAAGACGGCGGGTCTGTGGTCAGCAGAGGACGGCGGGTCTGTGGTCAGCGCAGGACGGGGGCTCTGTGGTCAGCGCAGGACGGGGGCTCTGTGGTCAGCGCAGGACGGGGGCTCTGTGGTCAGCGCAGGACGGCGGCTCTGTGGTCAGCGCAGGCTAGGTGGGCGGAGCCACGGGGGGAGTGACGCGAGGTGGGCGGAGCCACGGCGGGAGTGACGCGAGGTGGGTGGAGCCACGGCGGGAGTGATGCGAGGTGGGCGGAGCCACGGCGGGAGTGATGGGAGGTGGGCGGAGCCACGGCGGGAGCACCGCGAGGTGGGCGGAGCCACGCCGGGAGCCGTGTAGCGGGATGGCGGCGTGGTAAGTATACTGGAGTGTGTGTGTGTGTGTGAGTGTGTGTATGTGTGTGTGAGTGTGTGAGTGTCCCTAACGCACTTCCGTATGTTTGGCAGCCACATCCACGATGACAGAAGTGGTGCCGAATATGACGGAAGTGCGCTACGGCAATTATAGATTAGATTTTGTGTGACATAACTCTCTGGTTTAACAGAGTAAAAAATCAAAATTTGAAAATTACAAAATTTTCAAATATTTTGCCAGATTTGTGATTTCTTCACAAAGAAATACAAAAAATATTGACCTAAATTTACCACTATCATGAAGTCCAATATGTCACAAAAAAACAGTGTCAGAATCACTTGGAACCATTGAAGCATTGCAGAGTTATTGCCTCAAAAATTGACACTGGTCAGAATTGCAAAATGAGGCTTGGTCATTAGCATACATTGTGTGAAGAATTATTAGGCAAATGAGTATTTTGATCACATGATACCTTTTATACATGTTGTCCTACTCCAAGCTGTATAGGCTTGAGAGCCAACTACCAATTAAGTAAATCAGGTGATGTGCATCTCTGTAATGAGGAGGGGTGTGGTCTAATGACATCAACACCCTATACAAGGTGTGCTTATTATTAGGCAAATTCCTGGGTCAGAAGAGAGATTTGACGGGCTCTAAAAAGTCCAAAAGTGTGAGATGTCTTGCAGAGAGATGCAGCTGTCTTGAAATTGCCAAACCTTTGAAGCATGATCATCGAACAATCAAGCATTTCATTGCAAATAGCCAACAGGGTTCGTAAGAAGTGTATTGGGCAAAAAAGGCACAAAATAACTGCCCATAAATTGAAGAAAATCAAGCGTTAAGCTGCCAAGATACCATTTGCCACCAGTTTTTCCATATTTCAGAGCTGCAATGATACTGGAGTATCAAAAAGCACAAGGTGTGCTATACTCAGTGACATGGCCAAGGTAAGGAAGGCTGAAAAACGACCACCTTTGAACAAGAAACATAAGATAAAATGTCAAGACTGGGCCAAGAAATATCTTAAGACTGATTTTTCAAAGGTTTTTATGAACTGATGAAATGAGAGTGACACTTGATGGGCCAGATGGATGGGCCAGAGACTGTATCAGTAAAGGGCAGAGAGCTCCACTCCAACTCAGACGCCAGCAAGGTGGAGGTGGGGTACTGGTATGGGCTGGTGTCATCAAAGATGAACTTGTGGGACCTTTTTGGGTTCAGGATGGAGTGAAGCTCAACTCCCGGACCTACTGCCAGTTTCTGGAAGACAACTTCTTCAAGCAGTGATACAGGAACAAGTTAGTTTCGTTCAAGAAAAACATGATTTTCATGCAGGACAATGCTCCATCACATGCATCCAACTACTCCAAGGCGTGGCTGGCCAGTAAAGGTCTAAAAGAAGAAAAAATAATGACATGGCCCCCTTGTTCACCTGATCTGAACCCCATAGAGAACCTGAGGGTCCTCCTAAAATGTGAGATCTACAGGGAGGGAAACGGTACACCTCTCGAAACAGTGTCTTGGAGGCTGTGGTGGCTGCTGCACGCAATATTGATCGTAAAGAGATCAAGCAACTGACAGAATCTATGGATGGAAGGATGTTGAGTGCCATCATAAAGAAAGGTGGCTATATTGGTCACTAATTTATTTTGTGTTTTATTTTTGCATGTCAGAAATGTTTTTTTCTAAATTTTGTGCAGTTATATTAGTTTACCTGGTGAAAATAAACAAGTGAGATGGGAATATATTTAGTTTTTATTAAGTTGCCTAATAATTCTGCACAGTAATAGTTACCTGAAGAAACAGATATCCTCCTAAGATAGCCAAATCTAAAAAAAAAAAACACTCAAATATCAAAGCTTAATATTTTTGGAAGTTGATGAGTCTTTTGGGTTGATTGAGAACATAGTTGTTGATCAATAATAAAAATAATCCTCTAAAATACAACTTGCCTAATAATTCTGCACACCATGTATAAATTTTACTCAGTTCTTAAGGGGTAAATAAATTAAACACTTAAAGAGTGAACCCATCTTTCAGATCTGTATGTTGTGTGATTCATTGCAGAGTATGCAGACATAGCAGAAAGGAGGGGGGAGGAAGTGTGCAATCTTAGCTGCAGCTCTGATCTCGTCATGCCATTGTGTGTAAGTGAGACATGTGTTTAGTGTGTGCAGTCTAAAGGTCCAGTCACACACAACGAAACTCCAGCAATCCTGACAGCGATAATGACCTGCTGGGATCACTGGAGCGTCGTTACCTGGTCGCTGGGGAGCTGTCAAACAGGCAGATCTCCCCAGCGATCAGGGACCTGGGAGCCACCTCCCACATTGCTGGAAGCGATGTTACCAGTGTCTTCCCTGCTTAGCTCAGCCTGTTAGCAGGGAGGAAGCTGGTAACTATGATAAACACCGGGTATCCAGGCAGTGCGCGCTGCTTAGATACCCGGTGTTTATCATGGTTACCAGCGCTAAGCAGGGAGGACGCTGGTAACTATGATAAACACCAGGTATCTAAGCAGCGCACACTGCCTGGATACCCGGTGTTTACCATGTTTACCAGCCCTGTGAGGTCACTGATCGCTGGTCTTTCGCTGACACACGCAGCAATGCGTGCTGACCAGAGGGAGACCAACGATCAAAAAATGGTCCTGAGCCTTTGGCAGCAATCAGCGACCTCACAGCAGGGGCCTCATCGCTGCTAGATGTCACATATAGCGATATCGCTGGAGAGATCGTTGTAACGTCACAGTTACAATAATCTCGCTAACGATCTCATTATATGTGACTGGGGCTTTAGATATTTCTACATGGTTATAAGAACATTTGATCATTTGCTCAGCAGATACACGGATTACATGTCTCCAGGATAACCAATGTTCATATAATAGAAATGTCTTACAGAGTGCAAGAGAAAACAGCTCCCCAGCACAGAGCACAGAGGGGAGGGACAGAACACCAACTTGTATAGGTGTGGATATTTAAATAACACTTATACAGCCAGACTATTCAGCTATGAAGGTAATGGAGAGGACTAATGCACCAGCTCCCTGCATTGTGTGAAAATTCTTATAGCAAGTAAACTTAAAATTGTACAATAATGATTTCACTTGTTTTTAAAAGGGCTGCCCAGACACTATTCAAAGGTAATATTAGTATCATACTGAAAAATGACCTGACAAAGTCCCTTCAAAAAAAGCCCTCTAGAAAGCCTGTTTTCACAGTGGATGTACATAGCCAGGACTGGCAGAGTTTATCCACATAGCAACAATTTTAATCAAAACCCCCAAAAGACCCTGTTTCTACAGTCGAGTCATACAGCTAAGATTGGCAGAGATACACCAAGAGCAACAATTATACAAAGAGGCCATTACAGAACCTGTTTTCACAGTTTATACAGAAAGGAAAGATCAGCATAGTTTAACCACAGTTGACTCACACAGCCAGGATTGGCAGAGTTACCCTACAGAGCAACAATCACAAAAAAAGGCCCCTACAGAGAATATTTTTTAATATTTTCAGAGATTATGTACACAGCCACATTTGACATAGTTTAACCACAGAGTAACAATTTTTTTTTAAAAAAAGACCAATACAAAGCTTTTTTCCACAGTTGACCCAGAGGCATCCTAAATTGGTGGAAATCTCCCCCAACTCAATTATTTTAAACAAAGGCACCTACAGAGCATGTGTTCCAAGCTGAAATACATAGCACTAAGAATACCTGTAAAATAAGAGATTAAAAAAAGAAAATTTTGAATGTGAAGGATGAGGTAGTGTGTCGCCCCAGGGTGTGGGGTACTCAGGAATCAGGCGGCAAATGGGTTAACTGTGTCACGGGGAATGGCGGCCACGCCTGATCCTGTATCCCAGGGGATGGTTCTCTTTAAAAATGGAAAATTTATGTACAAGGGATTATTTACAAAGTTAGTTCTCGTGACGCCACCTGCAATTTCTGGTGAAGTAGCACCAGCGCCGCCACATTCCTCCGGAGGTCGGTGGTATTGCGGCTGAGACACACAGAAGAAGTCTCTTTTACCTTTTATGGCCACTTTACACGCGGCTACATTTCTAGCTTATCCACAGGTAACTTACTGGCTGCAGTGAAATCATGGAGACATTATTCCATTTGTACACAGCAACAAGATAGAACCATGTCTCCATGATTTCACTGCAGCCAGTAAGTTACCTGTGAATAAGCTAGAAATGTAGCCGCGTGTAAAGTGGCCATTACTGATGTTTTGCAGGTAAATATGTCCAGGGCACTGACGGGTGACAGGGTTGCACAGTGAGTCCCCACAGTAAGTGGGTATAAGGCCTCGGCTATTCTGTAGTGTTTGTCTGAAGCACAGTCTGCTTGCAGCCTGACTTGCCTCCTCTCTCTTCCTGACTGTAGTGTCTTCCTCTCCTCCTGTGCAGTTTTCGGGATACCTTCTCCTGATCACTGCAGCTCTGCCCTGCTGTGTCTAGCTCCCTCTCTTGACCCACAGGGGGGACAAACCGGGTAGCCGAGGCCTCCACGGTGCAATGGGGTTTTCTGTGGTCCTATAGTGTCCCACAGGTGCGGATCTCCAGTATCCGGTGTTTCTCCTGGGATGAACCCCTCTCAAGTTCCTTGCTCCCTTTCAGTTTTCTGCTCCTAGCCCTCAGTCCCACTTAGGCTGGCGGGACGTTGAAGGGCCTCTCCGGGTCACCGGCTCGGGCCTAATAGCAGCACCGATCACCAGGACATCCTTACAGCTCTCCAAGCGTCTGCACACTCTCCCTAACACTGCCCCCAGCAGCAGTATTTATAGGGGATCTTGCCTAAGGTCAGCAAGTGAAGCTCCCCCTACTGTGCCAGGGTGGAAGGTGTTGTATGAAGTAGATACCTGCTGTGGAAACCCAGCTGTGCATTAGGGAGATCTGTGGCTACCTGTGTGAGCAGGGCACCACAGTAGCCAACAATTAAATAAATTGAACCAGGAGGATGTCCAAGTGGGGGATGAGGTTGAGTATGAGGTTGAGGTGGATATGGTGGTGTAGGTCAAAGAGGCAGAGGAGGAGAGGGAAGCACGACTTTTTATATTTATATTTTTCTGGGGGGGTTGTCTTATTTTTTTGTTTTTGAAAATAAACTATGTTAAGCTAGAATCCCAACCCCCAAACAAATCTAACCAAGAGGAGATGGTCCAAGTGGAGGAGAATGATTTCAATGATTTATTTGGGGATTACACCGGAGCTAGCAGGTCATCAGCAATATAATGAGTTGCTGCTCTACCTATGGGTGAAACTGCATATGATCTGCCCTATTTGTACTAATCGTGGTATCTACTATATAATTGCCTAATCATGTCTGTCATGGAAATTACGCACCAGCGCTCAATGGTCACTCATTGGTCACTAGCAGCTGCGGCGACTAGTGAGCACAGCGTATGCAAAAGAGCCGTGTGCATTCAAAATTTGTGCCTCGGCTCTTGTACTGCTGTACAGAGGTCCGCAACAAGCCAGCCGGGAGATGTCCGGCAGCAGCCGATGTGCTGTTTCAATCCTGTTTTATAGTTTAATCTGATTATATCTCTGATGCTTGTCTCTGCTGCCACCTGCAGGCCAGACCTTTCAATTCTTTCTGCCTTTCCTTGTCCAGCCTATGGGTGTGTGGCTCCTGCACGTGCTGTTTGTCTCTTCCTGCTTCTTCAGTCTTCGGCAGACATTTTCCACTGCAGAGAGAGTTTCGTCCCCATGGAGCTGGAGAAGCAAAGTTTTTGACCCACAAGTAGTGACTGCAGAGTCAAGCTTCATACAAGATTTCAATGCCATGTTTTGGATCATTCATCTATGGAATAAACCAGCATTGTTTTCATCCTAACGTGTGTACGCTTATCTGAGACGCTGCTCCGGGTCCTGTCTGCCCCTCTTATTGGAAGTACAAAGGTAAGAAAGAACTCTCACCCCATTATACAACCAGCATGCCTTTATCGCCTTTAAGTGGGAACAGAACAGTCAAAAACTTTGGTTGAAAGCTCCTAGCAGCTAGAAAACTGCCTTACAGCCCAACATCCAGCTATAGTTCTCCATGTGCCCTGTCCCCCTGTGCATTAATCTGCCCAGCAACAAGCCTTGTGTATCTGTCTGCCTGCAGCAGTGCACGTCTGGACAAGCCTGGAGGAAGCTCTCCCACCTGCCACATCTTGTATCAGCTCTGCCTGTACTGTTATAAAGAACTTTTTTTTATGCACCTGCGGTTTCCTTCTGGCCACATCGCTTCCATAAGCCTGCAGTACACTATACCTCATTACTGCACATCGGCGAGCTGCGAACCCCAAGTTTCGTCAAAGCCACCTTGGGGATCCCATCCGGGAGTTCCCGCAGAGCCGCACAGCGATTTTCGGACCCCTATTCAAAAGTTGAGTTTTTTAAAGAGACAGTACACCTTTATTCAAAATGGCTGAAAAGGACCTCGGACAGGCTCCCACTGCTGAAACAGAGCAAATACAACCTGATACCGTCCACGATGAAACCCAGGAGGCAGACCCCACGTCTCAAGCAGACCAAGTTACCCGACCAAAACGTTCTTACAAACCAACGGTAAAGGCAATTGAAAACTATCACGCTATGAAAGATAAGCTAAGTGAACGCCTGGAAGAACAGTGGGAACGCGTCGCCTCTTACATGTCGAGACTTGAACCCTCGTCAGGCGACGCCGCAAGCTTACAGTCTGTTATGGAACGGCTGAACGCCGCCCATGAAGGATACAAGAGACTGTCAACAAGGTACATTGCCCTTCTAAAAGACTTTAATTCTGATTAATCCCTTTCAGACCTCAGTAAGGCGCTAGAGACGGACAAAGGGAGAGATGCCAAGGTCCGACACGCCATAAACAAGGCCGAACACCGTATCTCTCACCTGCAAGAAACCAGATCACACCGATCGACCTCATCTAAACGTTCCTCTCGGGCATCCAGGTCATCATCCTCAAGAAGTTCAACCATGAGTGACAGGATACTAGAGGCCCGCATAATAGCAGAGGAATCCAGGGTGAGACGTTCTTTCACTGAGAGAGAAGCAGAAGAAAAAAGGACAGAAGCAAGGGCAGAGGCAAAAAGGGCAGAAGCAGAGGTGGAAGCTAAAAGGGCGGAAGCGGAGATGGAAGCGAAAAGGGCAGAAGCAGAGGCTAAAAGGGCGGAAGCGGAGATGGAAGCAAAAAGGACCGAAGCAGAAGCGGAGGCTCGAATACAGATCCTTCGGTCACAGATGGAAGAGGAGGTTGCGCTAGCTAAAGTAAGACTACTCGAGCAGGCATTGATCCAAGGTCTTGATCCAGCTAACTCGCCACCACTGGAAACGGATGATCCAGTCGATCGCACCAGAGACTATGTGCTAAACCGGGTACCTGTAGCGACCCCGGTTTACAGTACCGTCCAAGTCAACGACACCAAAACCCCCAACATACTTCTAAAGGTGCCAGTACCCTCGAAGGCGCCCGAGCTAATTAACGACAGTCGCCGAGAGATACCCTCTCAAACACAGTCACCACCACAAGATGGCAACCCAGCGTTTCCTGGCCCACCTTCACAGCTCAAGCGGTATTCGTCAGATTCTTCAAGGGCTAAACCACAGCTCAACCCTGCAGCAGCATCATTCTACCCGGAAACAGCTCATCCATTCACGCCAGGCGGCCCATACGCCCCAGGGGCATCACGAGTCGTCGTGGCAACAAGTGGTGAGAAGTCGGACATGTCCGAGTTTGCCAGGTTCATGGTGAGCAAAGAGCTAATCAGTACTAGTCTTGTGAATTTTGATGATCGTGCAGAGAACTACAGGGCCTGGAAAGCAACCTTCAAGGCAGCCATCGCCAATCTCAACCTAACCGAAGAACAGGAACTCGACCTCCTGATCAAGTGGTTGGGCCCAAGCTCTTCAAGCCGTATCAAGAGCCTCAGAACCGTCTATGTAGGACAAGCAGAAGCAGGTCTCGCCGCCGCATGGCAAAGGCTGGAACGCACCTTTGGCAGCGCGGAAGCAATAGAGAAAGCCCTATTCAAGAGGCTGCAGGATTTCCCAAAGATCAACCTTAAAGAAGTCCACAAGCTCTAAGACCTAAGTGATCTGCTCATGGAGCTGGAGCTCGCCAAAAGAGACCCTCGTCTGTCCGGGCTGTGCTATCTGGATTCAGCCCATGGAGTAAACCCAATCGTGGTGAAGCTGCCATACAGTCTGCAGGAGAAATGGGCAACGTCAGTCTCAAGGTACAAAAGAGTGAACGACGTCACCTTTCCCCCATTTATCCACTTCTGCAGATTCATTGATGAGCAGGCCCAGATGAGGAATGACCCCAGCCTCGACTTCCTAGTATCCAACACTTCGGCAGCTGCAGCAACTCCAGCATCAAGGTATGAAAGTGCTATACAAAAACCCAGAGACACTAAGAGAGCTGTGAGTGTTAGAAAGACCGAACTACCATCACCCGCAACGCCCACAGACGAACAGAACACTGTCTCACCACGAGATAAGTCTTTCAATCGTGAATGTCCCATCCACAAAAAACCACACTCACTGACCAAGTGCAAGGGGTTTAGATCCAAAACCTTACAGGAGCGCAAGAAGATCCTCACTGAGCTTGGGTTTTGCTTCAAATGCTGCGCATCACTTGAGCACATGGCCAAGGACTGTAAATCCACAGTCAAGTGTGGGGAGTGCCACAGCGAAAAGCACATTTCAGCCATGCATCCTACTCGGCTAGCTAGAGACACACCGGCTACAGTCACCACCGCTCCCGCTCCAAGTCATGGCGGGGAGCCACAGAATCAGACTGACACCGCCACAACTGTTTCCTGCTCATGCTCAGAGGTATGTGGAGAGGGCCGAATGGAGAAATGTTGTGCCCGAATATGCCTCATCAAGGTTTATCCCGAGGGACGCCCAGAAAAGGCAATGAAGGTGTATGCCATCATAGACGACCAAAGCAACCGGTCCCTGGCAGGAACCAAATTCTTTGAAGCCTTCGGAATTAGTGGACCATCAGAACCCTACACCTTGAACACCTGCTCAGGCCGCATAGAGACTAACGGCAGAAGAGCCCGGGGATTCATTGCTTCTCCTATCAATGGGAAGACTGAAATACCTCTACCAACGCTCGTTGAAAGTGACCACATACCCAGCCACAGGAGTGAAATTCCTACCCCAGAAGCTGCACTTCATCAACCACACCTGAAACACCTCGCGAGCGTTATCCCACCTATAGACAACAACGCGGAGATTCTACTCCTGCTCGGCAGAGACAACCTGAGGGTACACAAGGTGCGACAACAGTGCAACGGACCTGACTATGCACCATACGCCCAGAGACTGGACTTGGGATGGGTAGTCATAGGAAATGTGTGTGTTGATCGATCAGAAATCGACTCCTTCAGGACCTACGTGCACGGAGATGGGTGCACAACCTGCCTAAGACCATGTCCTCATCACCATGAAGTGAAGAAGCCCCCAGACTCAATACAGCTACCCGACGTCGCTTCTTCCCTGCGTACCGACAACTTAGGAAGGTCAGTCTTTCACGCAACCTATGGTCTCCGAAGAACCGCGTCAGAGGGAGAGTCCGAGTATGGCACAGACGCGAGAGACTTTGTTGAAAAAGACTTTTACGTAGATGACGGGCTCAAATCACTACCCACCGAGGAAGCAGCCATTGATTTGCTCAAAAGGACCCAAGGTCCAGAGTTCCTGCTGAGACAGTCGGAGGAAGCTGTCCAGGAAAACTTCAGCATCCTAGATCCAGATAACGATCCAGATGTCCGAACTGAAGTCAACACCCTGGCCACCAGTGCAGAGGAAGCTTCCAACCTCGGCTGCCAACGTTTTGAACGTTTCTCCAGCTGGACAAGACTCGTCCGGACTGTCGCCAGGTTAGTGCACATCGCCAGATGCTATTGTACAGACCTAAAAAACAGAGACTGTCATCGCTGGCATGTGTGCCACAAACCCCTTTCTGCTGAGGACATCTCCCATGGTGAGTCCCTCATAATACGCCACCTCCAACAGAGCGAATTCGCCACCGAATGGAACTGTTTACACAACAAACAGCAGATTCCACTAAGAAGCCCTCTCGCCAATTTAAACCCGATTATGGACAGTTTTGGCTTACTTAGAGTCGGCGGTCATTTAAATCAGGCTCGTTTCGGAGTCGCAGAACAAAATCCTCTCATCATTCCCAACAAACACCACGTTACAGTCTTGCTGATCCGACATCACCATGAAAGGACTGAACACCAAGGCAGGCAGATCACAGAGGGCGCCGTACGGTCGGCAGGCCTTTGGATCATTGGAATGAAGAGACGTGTAGCACAAATACTCCATGATTGTGTGCATTGTCGCAAAACGAGAGGAAAGCAACTGTGCCAACAAATGGCTGATCTGCCTGCAGACAGACTTTCTACGGAACCACCTTTCACCTACGTGGGCCTAGACGTGTTCGGACCATGGATGGTATTCTCACGCAGAACGCGTAGCAGCCGAGCAGACAATAAGCGGTGGGCTGTGCTATTTACCTGCATGAGTGTTCGAGCCGTTCACATTGAGGTGTTAGAATCCATGGATACTTCCTGCCTGATCAATGCCTTAAGGAGGTTCTTTGCCATTAGAGGACCAGTAAAGCAGCTGAGGTCCGACCGTGGCAGCAACTTCGTCGGTGCATGTAGAGAGCTGAACATCGAGATCCAAGATGGCCGCGGATGAAGGAGGCTGCATCTCAGAGCTCTCCTAACAATCTGCCCACATCCGTGCCACCCAAACACTGGAGGGACCCCCGACCATCCAGAGGAGCCGGCGACCAGCTCCTCTCCAACCAGAGGCTTATATTGGCCTGTTTGTACTGCGGGAGCCCCGCTTCCCGGGCCTCGAGGCCGGTCACGAGGAGGCCGCACGAGCCGCCGCGGCGCCGGAGCCGGACGGGGCCTTAAAGCTGGTGATCCCGGCCCTGCTACAGCCCTGGTGGCTACTACCGCACCTCGGCTGAGCCGAGCCGCGGTGCTGAGGCGATCTACTACGCAGAGGAGAGGGGACGCCCGTAGCTGAGCAGCGGAGGAGGCCCAAGAGCGGGAGCCGTGGACCGGAGGTAGCCCTGAAGCGCGGGCGCGCGGTGCAGGGAGCGAGGAGCCGCGGGACACAGGGGAGACCGGAGGGAACTGAGCCTGCAGGTGAGAGGGACACTGGGGAGTGCACACACAGACAACCCTTGGTCTCAGCATAAGAGACCCAGCGCCATAGGGCCAAGAGACACAGCACATTGGTGCCCCTGAAGCACATCCATTGGACTTTGTAAATTATCATCCTCTGCTCAGACATACAGCAGCAAGTTCCACTTATCCACAGGCAGGCAGCACCAGCAGTGATACACTCTATTACATCTAATAAGTCTCTGCACACTACTATTTGGAATCCTGCTATCCAATAAGGCTAAAGTGATCTTATAAGACTGGCATATTCTACCACCTACTTCCACCTGTGTAACTGAAACCTTGCTGTGATCAGGGAGCAATAGTCGGTTTTTCATCAAATCCTCACATATTGCTACATTGACCCTCCGTCTCATCTGATTTCCACCCTGTGTGCTTCCCTCCCCAACTCGTGCCCTGCTATTATACTCTGAACATAAACCTCGTACCCTCCTTACCTGGTGTTTAAAACTGAAACCCAGTAGGATCTCCAAGGACATTTATTCCCTATACTAACAAGTCACTTAACAGTTTGTGACATGTAAACCCCTTAAGCAAACAGCAGGTGGCACAAGCAGACCACATCAGCGTGATCCAGAACACGCATCTTTTTTTGTTTTGTTTCTCATTTTTCCTTTTTCTACTTGTAATATCTAACTCTCTGAAACATGGGGAAGTCAACCTTAAAAACCCCCAAATTAACGACAAAGACATCAAAATCCATAACCCAAGCGGACGTAGATCACTTCTTGAGGAAACAGACCGACTCCTCAGACTCTCTTAACCCATTTAAACACTCTGCTCTCCAACCTGATGACGATTCGGACTCAGACATGGAGGGTGAATCTGATACTAGCATTAAAAAGAAGGACTCTACGGTGACGAGATCTTTTTTGAAACGTATATTGACAAAAGCCTTAGAACCCATAGGACGTGACCTAGCGGACATCAAACAAGATCTCGCTCAACAAGGCCATAGACTCGAGGTGTTGGAATCAACACAGGGCACAATAATACGCCAGACGAATTCACAGCTAGAATGTCTAATATCACATGAACAACAACTACACCAAATCCACGCCACCCTAGAAGATCACGAGAATAGGGAGCGCCGCAATAACATCCGCATAAAGGGTCTCCCTGAAACAGTGGCATTTGAAGCTCTAGGAAAAACAGTCTTAGAAATGTTTGCGGCATTGTTGAGAGAAGGAGATCCGCAGGACATCGAATTGGTCCGGGTTCATCGTGTCCTCCGCCCTAAACCAGCCCCTGGGGAAACCCCCCGCGATGTCTTGTGCAGGTTCCTGGACTACCGAACAAAAGACTTAATACTGCGTAGAGCCAGGGATGCAAAGGAGGTCGCTTATGGCGACTCCAAAATACTCCTATTCCAGGATCTTTCGGCTATAACATTGAGGAAACGACGCTTGCTGAAACCGTTCACGGGGGCTGTTCTCGAGAAAGGCTTTAAGTTCCGCTGGCTATTCCCCTTTGGGATATCCGTCACAGCCGGGGAAAGAACCATCACCGCCAGGACCTCTGCTGACATAAAAAAGGCATGCATTTCCCTGGACATAGTGCTCGACCAATACCCGGATCTGGAGTCTTTCCACTCGGCCTCCCTCTATCATCCACTACCAACCCCGACACCCTGGCAACAGATGCTAACACCAAAATCCCAGCGAGCAAAAAAGAAACTGTCTAAATCTCCATCGCTGAAGAACCCAGAAGATGTTACCTGAAGGGCGATCACATGGAACCTTTCCCTTTTTTTTTCCCTCTCTCCCTTTTGGCTCTAAATCGCCTTACATTTGGCGATACTGAACCTGCTGATTAGGCCTACCTCCTATGACCCTCCTTACTCTGAATAAGGACCACAATGACACCCTCATGTTTATAATATAAACTTGTTACACTTGTTAAGATTATTAGTGTATAGTTGAAATTGTTGTACTCTAATAACTGAACTTTTACTATTAGTACCCATCTCCTCGTACACCCACGCCCTAACACTCCTTCCTCCCCCCCCCACACCCCCCATGTACCCCTCTCCCACTCCTTCCACTCCTACACCCCCCCCACTCCACCCCCCCCAACCCCGCCCTACACCTCTCTCCCACTTCGCCCCTATCTTCCCCTCTCTCCAGCCCACCCCCCCTTTTCCCTTATCCCCTCTCCCCCCTTCCCCTCCCTTTACCCCCCCCCACCCTCCCCTCCTCCTCCACCTTACCCCTCCCCCACCTCTTTACTACTCCCACCCCCTCCACCTCCCAGCTCGCTACCCAACGAGGTAGCGACTGATAAGATGTAACCTGATTGTATATCCCCTCTTTAATCCAACCATGAGGTTCATTACTACCAAAAAACCAACCCCCCCTATCCTGACTATAGTTACTGGATCTGTTTCATAAATAATATATCTAGACAGCGCCCCCATACTGCTGTGCAGCATCAGACATGTTCACATTGATGAAAATTGCGCATTTTTCTTGTGACTTATATTTTCAAATGTTAATGTTTTTTCTTTTCCTCTCTAACTCTATCACCTCTCACTATCTGTCCCCTCTTCTGCTCACTCCTTTTTACCCTGAGTCTCCCCCCAACCCCACCTCTCCTAACAGGCACAGCCGAACCCCTCTTCAATGCATCTTCTGGAGACTGCATACCCTAGAAGACCATGGCTGAGGGTAACGTATTCACTTATGCTTCACTTAATGCACATGGTTTGAATTCACCGAGCACTAGACACCCGACACTACATGCACTTAAGAAACAAGGTGCTGACGTCCTCTTCCTCCAAGAAACTCATTTTAAACCAGATAAAATCCCTAATTTTGAAAAAACGGCATTTGACCGATGGTATCACTCCACTTCCAACCAAACTGGAGCCAGAGGCGTGTCAATAGCATTTAGAAAACATGTTCACTTCCAACACCGAGAATCTTGGATAGACCCTCAAGGCAGATTCATACTGATCAAAGGTCTACTGAATGGCACCCTAGTGACGCTTGGTAGCCTATATGCCCCGAATAAAAAGCTATTAAAATGGATATTAACCACTATGAATAAAATAGAGAGATTTAGGGAAGGATTAGTGATCATTGGCAGTGATCTTAATGTGGCACTTGAACCACTTTTGGACACAACCAAACAAAAAAGCTCCATTTCCCATCGGGACCTGGCAAGAATTCGTTCACGTTTACAAACCATGCAATTAATTGACTCATGGCGTTATATCAACCCATCGACCCGTGACTACACCTATTTCTCACACCCCCATAAATCATATCACAGACTAGACTACGTCTTAGTATCAAAGCGCTTGCTGCCATCAACACGCTCCTCAGTAATAACCCCTAGCATTTTCTCAGACCACTCGGCAGTCCTAACGTCCATTTCCACTTCTGCGCATCGCTCATCATGCAGATCCTGGCAGATAAATGAAACCCTGTTAACCTCCCAAGACACAAAAAAACGCCTAACGGAACGCCTCCAACAATATTTCCAGAACAACCAAAATGATGATACCTCTATCCAAACCCTATGGGAAGCACATAAGGCCGTGATCAGGGGAGAACTGATATCCATGGCAGCATATGCCAATAAGAGACGGCATACCGAAACACAGCAGCTGTATGATGAGATCGCAGATCTGGAACTATGTCACAAGAAATCCCAACGCCCGGAGGTTCTAAAAGTCTTGACATCCAAGCGTCAACGCTTGAAAGATTTAATTAACGTAACATCAGCAAGGCAATATAAAAAATGGAAAACCAAACTATATGCCCATGGTGATAAAGCATCCAAATTCATGCTCTCCCTATTACGCAAAAAGCAAGCCCGCACACAAATACACACGATAAAGAACGCAGAGGGAGTAGACTCTCAGGACCAATCCCACATAGAACGGGCTTTTCTAGATTATTATTCACGCTTGTACAACCTGAGATCTGGGGAATCTGAAGATCTCACGAATTATAGAACCCGAGAAATTGAAAACTTCTTGAGCGACATACACCTCCCAACTTTAACTAACGCTGACCAACATAAGCTCCTTCGTCCCTTTACTCTTGATGAACTCCAGTCCACCCTGTCCCGCTGCCCTAAAGGGAAAGCGCCTGGCCCTGATGGTTTCTCGGCCTTGTACTATAAGACCTTCCCATCCCTACTCTTACCGCACCTACTAGCATTGTGCAATGCCACACTTGCTGGTCAAGCACTGCCTGCTCCAATGCTTGAAGCGAAGATCTCGCTGATACATAAGGAGGGGAAAGACCCAACTCTGTGTAGCAACTACCGGCCTATATCTTTACTGAATGTTGACCTGAAGCTTTTGGCCGGCATGATTGCCCACAGACTGGCGGCGTTCCTACCACAATTGATCTCAGCGAATCAAACAGGCTTTGTAAGAGGCAGAGAGGGGAAAGACAATGCACATAAAGTTTTACACTTAATTCAATATGTAAAAGCACACAAATTACCGTTAGTTCTCCTGGGCACAGACGCGGAGAAAGCGTTTGACAGGGTGGACTGGACTTTCTTGAGACTGACATTACTTAGATTTAATCTCCCGGCCGCACTTGTGGCGTCCATTATGACGATGTATCAACGGCCCTCAGCACGTATCAAAATCAATGACTCGTTGACTACACCCTTTGCAATTGGGAATGGAACCAGACAGGGGTGCCCGCTCTCCCCCTTACTATTCGTGTTGACAATGGAGCCCCTCCTAATGGCGATACAGGGAAAACAGGAAATAGAGGGCGTCAAAATAGCAGGAGTTCACTATAAAACAGCAGCTTTTGCAGACGACCTCTTAATATTTCTAACAAAACCCATGAGCGGACTCCCAACTCTCATGAATGTGATGGAGAGATATGGCGACCTGTCGGGCTTCAAAATAAACATGTCAAAATCTGAGGCTCTAGGAATACAGATCAAACCGAACACCCTTAAAAAACTACAAACATTATATCCACTTTCCTGGCCCACACACTACATTACATACTTAGGAGTGAAACTGAACGGAAACTACCGGGACTTATTTAAATTGAATGTTCTTCCTCTCTTGACATCCACGACATCAACTATGCGGACCTGGAGAGATACCTATCTCTCATGGATGGGGAGAAAGAATATGTTAAAAAGCTTAATTTTACCTAAATTTAATTATTTATTCCAAATGCTACCCATAGCGATCCCAGTGAGCTTTCTCTCTAAAATTAATACACTATTCACTAATTACATGTGGCAAAGCAAGAGACCCCGAATATCTTTACGCACTTTGACCCTCCCTAAGCACCTGGGCGGGATGGGAGCCCCTGACATTAAATTATATTATAAAGCAGCGCAAATCACCCGCCTTGTTGACATTTTGAGACGAAACAAAGAGAAAGACTGGGTGAATATTGAGGAATCATTGGCACCTTGCAGCCTTAGATCTCTATTCCTTATACACCCCAACTTGAAAAAACATACACCTCTCCAAAATCTGCATACCAGAGATACTCTACAGATATGGCGTACCCATGCGAAATACTTATCTCCACCCCTCTCGCCCCTAATTAATCTTAATGACATACTGGCCCACCTAGAGACTGCACACACCACTGTCCCGGGACCAAGTCGACACCTCTATGCCTATTCCATTGACCAACTATTACAGGACGGCACTATTCTACCTTATACAGACCTAATAACACTACCTGGACTCTCCAACTTGAATCACTTACACTACAAAATAATACACAGTGTCCTCCGCCCACTACTGAGATACTCGGATCTTTCTAGGGAGTTAACTAGCTTTGAACACCTATGTGCCGCTGTGACAAAGCCGAAACAAATTTTTTCTAAAATCTACCAGACTTTACTGGTGACAGAAACTAGCCCCAAAAGAGCATATATTGCGCTTTGGGAGAAGGACTTAGGACGCAAATTTACGGATACACAGGTGAAACACATTTACAGGCACTCACACGGCCCTACTCAATGTGTGAAAGCTCAGGAAACTGCTTATAAAATCATAACAAGGTGGTATCATACACCGGACCATATCCAGCAATGGGACGCCCATCATTCTACTACATGTTGGAGATGTGATGCACCCGATGCTGACTACTTTCACATATGGTGGAAATGTCCGACTATTGCTCAGTTCTGGAAACGAGTGGAACGACTCATACAGACCATCACGACCAAACCCCTTCGACTTAGCTCGGAAATGGCCTTGCTACACTTCCCAACCTGGCCGGACTGTGCCAATATCTCACTACTCGCTCAACACATACTAACAGCGGCTAAACTGCTAATTCCTCTGTTTTGGAAATCCTCAGACTTACCTTCTCAATCCCTACTGGAAGAGAAGATACACTCTCTTTACCGAGTGGCCGAAGTAGTGGCCGCAGTAAATAACACGTCCCCGAAGTTCCTCACCATCTGGACCCCCTGGCTCGTGTATGTTCATTCACACAGACAGGGTGATGCTCCCAGACACTAATTGACAACTAATAACATCTAGAAACTGGCTGTGCCTGCCACCCCCCCCCCCCCTTTCCTGACCCTCCCTCCCCCCCCCCCTCTACTCTCACATCTCTTTATACCTCCTTTATACCTCCTCCCCTCCCCCTGATCTACCCTGATACTCTATTCTATCCTCATTTCTAGTCTTCCTTTTCTTTCTCTCCACTCTACTACTACTTAGAACGCAAAGTTATATTCTGTTGATATGTTTAATAGTTTGAAGAAATGAGCCAATACTCCAAGGGTATGTAAAACCTACTAGATGGGAACCCAATACAACTGGCTTGACTCTGGCCTACCTACGAGGGAGCCACTACTATTCCTACGTCAAGTCTGACAAGAAGAACTTTATTAACAAGCTCGTAGTTCCGACGTACGCACAATGTCTTCAGTTTTTGAAGCTCCTCTACCCCTGATTGGATATCAGCCCGCTATTGGGCCGCAAGGAACATTATACTGACTGTTGGTTTGTATTGGGCTTTATTATTGGGTAGATTACCCTGCAAAAAATACTCTGTTACTGTTTTATTTTCACAAAATAATTCAATAAAAAGAATTTTGAAAAGAAAAGAGAGCTGAACATCGACACCAAGCCAATCCAAGACCAGCTAGCAGACAAGGGTTGCACCTGGATCTTCAATTCTCCTCACAGTTCTCAAATGGGAGGCTCCTGGGAGAGGATGATCGGGATCTCACGCAACATCCTGAACTCCATGCTAAAGGACGTTAACGCCTCAAGACTCACGCACGAGACTCTAGTCACTCTTTTAGCCGAAGTCTCAGCCATCATCAATTCGAGACCCCTCGTGCCCATGACAATGGATCCAGAGGTACCAACCATGCTGACTCCCACTATCCTTCTTACTCAAAAAATTGACAACGCGGTAATTCCCAGCGGAGACTTCACTCACGCCAACACCTACCAAAGACACTGGAAACGAGTCCAATATTTGGCCGACTACTTCTGGAATCGATGGAGAAAGGAATACCTCACCGTTCTTCAAGGAAGAAGGAAGTGGCGACATCCCAAGCCAAATATCAAGGAAGGAGACCTGGTCCTTATGAAAGATCAGACCACTCAAAGAACTGACTGGCCTCTGGGACTTGTTACTAAGACACTACCTAGCCAGGACGGCAATGTGCGGAAGGTGGAGCTAAGGGTCTTCAGGAAAGGTGAGACGAAGACCTTTGCAAGGCCGATTCACGAACTCATTCTGCTGTTGCCCGCAGAGAGCGCCACTACAGGATGAACGCTTCCGGACCTGAACTTTAGCCGTTTTTCTTCTCATTTTTGGTTTTTTGAATTTGAATTGTTGTATTTAACATGCCCTTCGTTTTAGGTATTGTTATGGACTAATAGTGGAATCCCCAAAGTGAATTCCAGACGGGGAGTGTGCTGTTTCAATCCTGTTTTATAGTTTAATCTGATTATATCTCTGATGCTTGTCTCTGCTGCCACCTGCAGGCCAGACCTTTCAATTCTTTCTGCCTTTCCTTGTCCAGCCTATGGGGGTGTGGCTCCTGCACGTGCTGTTTGTCTCTTCCTGCTTCTTCAGTCTTCGGCAGACATTTTCCACTGCAGAGAGAGTTTCGTCCCCATGGAGCTGGAGAAGCAAAGTTTTTGACCCACAAGTAGTGACTGCAGAGACAAGCTTCATACAAGATTTCAATGCCATGTTTTGGATCATTCATCTATGGAATAAACCAGCATTGTTTTCATCCTAACGTGTGTACGCTTATCTGAGACCCTGCTCCGGGTCCTGTCTGCCCCTCTTATTGGAAGTACAAAGGTAAGAAAGAACTCTCACCCCATTATACAACCAGCATGCCTTTATCGCCTTTAAGTGGGAACAGAACAGCCGGTCATCTCCCGGCTGGCTTGTCATGGACCTCTGTGCGGCAGCAGATGAGCCATGGCTACCTGCTGCACAGAGGTCCATTGCAAGCCATCAGAGAGATGACCGGCATTAGCCGGTCATCTCCTGGCTGCTCGAAGTGGTTGTACCCCGAGCGGAATTCAAATCCCCTGCCTAGCCGCGCTACTTCTCTGATTGGTCGCCGCAGGCAGCGGCAACCAATCAGCAGAGTGGCGCAGTGGGAAATATGAATCCCACGCCGCTGATTGGATGCCGCTTTTGGCGGCTCTTAGCCACTCCAGCCTCGGCGACCAATCACCAAAGCGTGTTTTAAAACATGCACCAAGTGTGCTGATTGGTCGATGCGGCTGTAGACTCCTGTTTACAAGGCTGCCACTCATAGTGTGCCGCACTTAACTCCTGTCTACAAGGCTGTCAGTCATAGTGTGACACAGTTCACTCCTGCATACAACACTGCCGCTCATAGTGTGACGCAGTTCACTCCTGTCTACAAGGCTGTCAATTATAGTGTGACGCACTTCACTCCTGTCTACAAGGTCTGCCAGTCATAGTGTGACGCACTTCACTCCTGTCTACAAGGCTGCCACTCATAGTGTGACGCACTTCACTCCTGTCTACAAGGCTGCCGTTCATAGTGTGACGCAATTCACTCCTGTCTACAAGGCTGCCGCTCATAGTGTGACACAGTTCACTCCTGTCTACAAGGCTGCTGCTCATAGCGTGACGCAGTTCACTCCTGTCTACAAGGCGGTCAGTTATAATGTGACGCACTTCACTCCTGTCTACAAGGCTGCCGCACTTCACTCATGTCTACAAGGTTTGTCAGTCATAGTGTGATGCACTTCACTCATGTCTACAAGGCTGTCGCTCATAGTGTGACGCACTTCACTCCTGTCTACAAGGTCTGTCAGTCAGAGTGTAAATGGAGTCCGTGGAGCCTCAATTAAAAGTCCCTCAGTGTTTTCTTGGACTGGTCTCCCTGAGATCAGTGAATGCTTTTAGATGTTGGTCTACCAGACATTGCTTGTACCTAGCCAGAATCCTACTCCACACTGATGAGGGGCAATACCCCGAAACAGCTGTCTGTGGATGGATGTCTGGCTCTTTTAATTCCCTTGTCATATCCTTAACTCGTAACTAAGTGGGATATTGACTAAAAGGGCCACTTAATATGGTGGTTATGGTGGTCTCCGCAAGGATTCCACCTCAGGGCTAGGTCCCTCCCTGAGGGGATATCTGGCTAGTCCCGTGTTTGAGACTCTTAATCGAGGCTCAACGGACTCCATTTGCATATTCAAATTTCCAGGGGGCAATGCATCATGGATTTCATTGTGTTTGAGCGCTGTAGCCGGCTGCCCACAGTGTTTTCCTTGACTGGTCTCCCTGAGATCAGTGAGTGCTTTGTGATGTCAGTCATAGTGTGACACAGTTCACTCCTGTCTACAAGGCTGCCGCTCATAGTGTGACGCAGTTCACTCCTGTCTACAAGGCTGTCAATTATAGTGTGACGCACTTCACTCCTGTCTACAAGGTCTGCCAGTCATAGTGTGACGCACTTCACTCCTGTCTACAAGGCTGCCACTCATAGTGTGACGCACTTCACTCCTGTCTACAAGGCTGCCGTTCATAGTGTGACGCAATTCACTCCTGTCTACAAGGCTGCCGCTCATAGCGTGACGCAGTTCACTCCTGTCTACAAGGCTGCCGTTCATAGTGTGATGCACTTCACTCCTGTCTACAAGGCTGCCGCACTTCACTCATGTCTACAAGGTCTGTCAGTCATAGTGTGATGCACTTCACTCCTGTCTACAAGGATGGCCGCTCATAGTGTGACGCACTTCACTCCTGTCTACAAGGTCTGTCAGTCAGAGTGTAAATGGAGTCCGTGGAGCCTCAATTAAAAGTCTCTCAGTGTTTTCTTGGACTGGTCTCCCTGAGATCAGTGAATGCTTTGTGATGTTGGTCTACCAGGCATTGCTCCCACCTAGCCAGAATCTTACTCCACACTGATGAGGGGCATTACCCCGAAACACCTGTCTGTGGATGGATGCCTGGCTCTGTTAATTTCCTTGTCATATCCTTAACTCGTAACTGAACGAGATATTGACTAAAAGGGCCACTTAATATGGTGGTTATGGTGGTCTCCGCAAGGATTCCACCTCAGGGCTAGGTCCCTCCCTGCAGGAATATCTGGCTAGTCCCGTGTTTGAGACTCTTAATCGAGGCTCCACGGACTCCATTTGCATATTCAAATTTCCAGGGGGCAATGCATCATGGATTTCACTGTGTTTGAGCGCTTTAGCCGGCTGCCATCAGTGTTTTCCTTGACTGGTCTCCTTGAGATCAGTGAGTGCTTTGTGATGTCGGTCATTGTGTGACTGACATCACAAACAGTTCACTCCTGTCTACAAGGCTGTCTTATAGTGTGACGCACTTCACTCCTGTCTACAAGGTCTGTCAGACATAGTGTGACGCACTTCACTCCTGTCTACAAGGCTGCCGCTCATAGTGTGGCACACTTCACTCCTATCTACAAGGCAGCCGCTCATGGGCTGACGCATTTCACACCTGTCTAAAGGCTGTCAGTCAAAGTGTGACGCAGTTCACTCCTGTTTAAAAGGCTGTCAGTCATAGTGTGCTGTTCTTCAGTCACATTTACTTCACACGTTGTGTCAGTGACAGTATGAAGTACTTCAATCACGTTTATTCAATGGGTTTAATTGGTCGTAAGCGCAAATATGCCAATGACGATGACAGAAAGGCTGCAGCAGCAAGGCGACGACAAAACAACATCGACTCCAAGAGACACCACAACTAACTGCTGTGAGACAAGCCCAGGATGCCGAAGCCTGTAGACAATGTTGGGTGAATGAATCTCCTGAAGATAGGGCAAACAGACAATAACATGTTCGCGCCATTTATAGAATACGAATGCTCTACCAACTAAGGCAAGCCCAGGAGAATATTCAACAACTGGCATGTTACATCACAACTGATGAAACAACAATTATTCAACACTACTGTGGGAATATGAATGTAGTTTGCTCTACATGCAACTCTCTAAATTTTTTTGATGAAAAACCATCTGACAATAAGTTTACTCAGTGCTGTCAAAAAGGGAAAGTTATGGTACCGAGAATTCACTACTCAGATCTGTTTGAGCAATTGATGAAAGGAACGCATCAACACAGTAGAAATTTTATGGACAATATCAGAAGCATCAACAGTTCTCATGCGTTTGCTTCATTTGGTGCCAACATTACACCGTCCCCTGGATTCGGACCGTATTGTTTTAAAATTCATGTCCAGATCTTCCACCGCACTGGAACACTTTACCCAGAAATAGGACAACCACCAAAATTTGCACAATTATACATCCTTGATGCAAATGAGGCTACAGAACAAAGGATGAGTCTGAAAGAAAATGAAAAGTGTAATGCTGAACTGATGAATCTCATTGCAGAACATTTACAACAAATCAACCCATTTGCTGCCGCATATCGTATGCTAAAAGACGTTAAAGCTGAGGAGCAACAGAGGGCTATACAAAATGGCACTGAAATGCCTTCTATTGTCATGGCAATTAAACAAGAATGTACACAAGATCCCCGTCGTTATAACAAACCACGTGTAAGTGAGTTTGCAGTTGTTTTTCAAAACAATGATGGAGAGCCTCCTTTTCAAAGGGATATATTAGTCCATCTTAAGCCAGACCTCAACAAACCTTTGCTTCCTAAGACACAGCAAATTAGCATTTTGCACAGCAAACTTGATGCTCTTCTGTATCCCCTATTCTTTCCAAGAGGTGATCAAGGGTGGCATGAAAACCTACACCAGCAAGGCACTTTAAGACGAATTACACAACTGCAGTACTACAGTTTCCTTTTGTCTGTGCAAAATGACTTCAATCCTATTTTAAACGGTGGCAAACTGACACAACAGTACTTAGTTGACGCATATGTTAAGACTGAAGCCAATCGCCTAAATTTTATACGAATGAACCAAAAACAACTTAAAGTTGAAGACTACTGTGTTATTCAAGAACATTCGCAAAACCAATCCATTCAAAAGGGAATTCCCATTGGAAAAACAGTAATTCTCCCGTCATCGTTTGAAGGTAGCTCCCGCAACATACAACACCGATATCAAGATGCAATGGCAATAGTGACAAAGTATGGAAGACCTGACATTTTTGTGACAATGACCTGTAATCCTAAATGGCCGGAAATTACTGAAAATCTAGGACCCTGGCAACAAGTGGAACACAGGCCAGACTTAGTTGCACGCGTATTTCAACTCAAATTCACCAGTCTTTTGAAAAATATCAAAAATGACCTTTTTGGAACAGTCGTAGCAATGGTACACGTCATCGAGTTTCAGAAACGAGGTCTCCCACATGCGCATATACTGATTAGCATAGATGCGGATTCTAAGTTTCGCACAAAGGAAGAAATTGACAACATAGTGTGATCTGAAATTCCTAACCAAGAATATATCCTGAACTGTATGATATTGTCATTTCTCATATGGTTCATGGTCCATGTGGTGAAGCAAATCCAAAAAGTCCATGCATGGAAAACAACAAGTGTACTAAAGACTTTACAAAGGAGTTAAAACAGCACACTGTGAACGACTTGGATAGCTACCCATTGTACCGGCAAGCACACATTGAGAACATTGTTCACAAAAATAAATTATAAATAACTCATGGATAGTCCCATACAACCCGTACATATCAAAACGCTACAACTGTCACATAATCGTAGAAATGTGCGCTTCAATAAAAAATGTAAAATATCTTTTCAAGTACATCTACAAGGGCCATGACAAAGCTAATGTTGAAATACAACAGATAACAGTCAATCACGATGAAACATAAACTTTTCTTGACTCAAGATATGTGAGTGCTCCAGAAGCTGCTTGGAGGTTATTTGCATTTCCAATGCATGCACAGTCTCATGCCATTATACGTTTAGCTATCCGTTTACCTAATCAACAACAGGTTTATTTCCATGAAAATTGTCAAGTTGAAGATGTCTCAAAAACTTTAAGCACAGCGTCAACATTAATGGAATGGTTTTTGCTGAACCAATGTGACGAAAACGCAAGGCAGTATTTGTATCGCGAGATTCCAGAGCATTACGTTTGGAATAAAGTTTGGAAGCCAAGACAACAAGGAGTTGGCAAAATAATTGGACGCATGTATACTGTTAGTGTCAAGGATCAAGAAAGATATTGCTTTCGGCTGTTACTGCTGCATGTCAAAGGAGCTTCAAGTTATGATTATTTGAATACAGTTAACGGAGTATTGCACAATACATTTACAAAACAGATGCAGCTTTGGCTTTAGGACTTTTATTGAATGATACTGTTTGAACACTTACTTTAGAAGACTCAGTTACCCTACATATGCATAAGCAACTTCGCCAATTGTTTGCCTACATCTGTGTATTTGGACTACCCACAAATCCCGCTCAACTTTGGACAAATATCAAGGAACATCTACTCGAGGATTACTGCTTACGTATTCACAACAAAAGTGGAGATTGTCAAAATTGCCAATCTTATGCCATGCAAGATGTCCAAAATGTCTTATTAATGCATGGCAAAACATCTTCAGACTTTAATTTGCCACAGCCTGCAACTCAAGTTCCACAACTTCCAGAGTATGATGAAGCTAACAAATTATTGTAGTCAACACAGAAAATAAACTCTTTAAATGAACAACAACATATTGCATATGATACTATTGTGAGTGCCATAGAAAACCAAGCAGATGCAAGGCCAAAATGTTTTTTCATTGACGGTCCTGGACGGAGCGGTAAAACATACCTATATGAAGTTTTAATGCATCACGTTAAAGGGTTGGGAAAAGTCGTATTGCCATCGGCTACAACAGGTATTGCAGCAAATCTTTTATGAGGAGGTTTCACTATGCATTCACTCTTTGGGATACCAGCACCTGTCAACGAAATTTCCGTTTCCAGAATAAAACAAGATACATTTGCTGGAAAACAGTTAAACAACACATCTGTTGATACTCGATGAGTGCACCATGGCACCCAAATATGCTTTGACCTTAATTGACAGACTTCTGCGTGAAGTCATGACTACAAATGTTGCTGAAAAGAATAAAATTCCGTTTGGAGGTAAAGTTTTTGTCATTGGTGGAGATTTTAGGCAATGCCTTTCAGTCATACCAAATGGAACAAGAACAGATGTTATTGAGTCCAGCTTAAAAATGACTGATCTTTGGAAACAGTTTACTCAACTCCAACTAAATAACAACATGCGATCTTCAGACCCAGAGTACAGCAATTGGCTTCTTAAACTTGGTAACGGTGAACTTCGCAACAAATACAACCTTGGAGAAGATATTATTGAAATACCAGAAGACATGTTGTGCACTGACTACATTGTAACTGATGTTTTTGGACAACGCATTGAAATTGATGTGAATGACCAAACCAGTGTTAAGAGGGCCTCTTCCCATGCAATTCTGTGTCCCAAGAACGATGACGTGGCTCTGCTAAATTCCTGTGTGATGGATAGAATGCCTGGAGAGTATAAGTTGTACACAAGTGATGATTCAGTGGATGTAGATAATGAAGATGAAAGAGAGCATTGTCCAGTTGAATTTTTAAATAGTCTTACGCCACCAGGAATGCCATCCCACAGACTACAACTAAAAGTTGGAACAATTGTAATGTTGCTTTGGAATCTAAATACAACAAATAGTCTATGTAATGGAACTTGCCTTATTGGTACTGGACTCCATTCCCAACTAATTCAAGCAAAAGAGTCATCAGTGGATCAGCAAAAGGAGATGAAGTGTTTATTCCACGCATTGATTTATGTCCTTCAAACACAGGTCTTCCATTTATTCTTCGGTGTTGACAGTTTCCAGTAAAACCAGCTTTTGCCATGACTATAAACAAGTCACAAGGTCAAACTCTACACCGTGTTGGCATATATCTACCGGAGCCAGTTTTTGGTCATGGACAACTGTACGTTGCATTTTCAAAATGAGATCCAACGTGAAGGTGCAAGTTCTTGATACCCCTTTACAAGGACACTTGCTTACAAATAGTCCAAAGCTTTCCACAAGAATTGTGGTGTACAAAAATATTTTAGGTTGATTACATTTATGTATATATTGTACCAAGAAAATGCCGTATATTCATTGCATTATTAGTCTGTTACATAGATATTTAATATATACAGATAGATAGATAGATAGATAGATAGATAGATAGATAGATAGATAGATAGATAGATAGATAGATACTGTAGGTAAAATATGCAAAAAAAAAAGATCTAAACACATAGATAATACATAGTTAGATAACAGATAGATAGATAGATAGATAGATAGATAGATAGATAGATAGATAGATAGATAGATAAATAGATAGATAGATAGATAGATACCAAGAAAAAAAATATCTCTGCAGCACACAGCTACTACCAATATTGTACACATGCTACCAAGCATTAAATGAGGAAAAATTTTAAAAACTTAAGTTTTTTTCAAAAAACTCATTATTCTTAATTTTTTATTTTCTGGGGGTCTTGGTACACACATTGGCCAATGTCTACTTGCTCATCAACACGGTGCCCCCAGGTCTGATGAGTCCTATGCTGACATCCCTGTCCTCCTTGTCCTCCCTGTCCCACTTCTAAGTGGGTGGACACCATCTCAACCTAAGACCACCTGTGAGCGATGAGCTAAGTGTAGTCATGGAGCCAGCAACTCCACATCTTATACAGAAAACAGAAAAAAAAAAAAAATAGATAGATACACAGATGTAAAATGCAAAAAAAAAAAATAGATGGACAGATGCACAAATAAATAGATCTAAAATACATAGTTAATACATAGCGAGATAATAGATAGATATGACATAGTGTACATAAATACATAGGTGTGATAAATTTATAGTTTTTTTATATAGTAAGGTGATCACACGTTAAGTATAAGAGGGGAGATGTGTATCATCCAAATTGTTAAATTTGGTGATATTAACCCAGATGTAATATTCCAGTATCATAGATGCTGAGAAACTTAATTTATCTTTAACAAGGCTGGGTTTTTGTGAAGAGTTAAAGAGATTGGCAGGACGGCTGTTCACCACATCTCCATCTCAAGGTGTGGTCTATGCACATAGATAGATAGATAGATAGATAGATAGATAGATAGATAGATAGATAGATAGACACATAGATGCATAGATACATAGATAAAACATGCATAGAGAGATGATAAATAAATATAGCATACACAGACGATAGACACATAGGTAGATGATAGATAAATATCGTGTATTCATTGCATTGTTCTTAAATATTCATAAATAAACTACATACATATTCTAGAATACCCGATGCGTTACAATCGGGCCACCATCTAGGTATTATATAACGAGGTAGGCAGTGTGGTATACAGGCCCCCCAGTGGTAGTATACAGCAGCCTCCCCAGTGGTAGTATACAGCAGCCTCCCCAGTGGTAGTATACAGCAGCCTCCCCAGTGGTATATACAGACCCCAGCAGTATATACAGCAGCCTCCCCAGTGGTATATACAGACCCCAGCAGTATATACAGCAGCCTCCCCAGTGGTATATACAGACCCCAGCAGTATATACAGCAGCCTCCCCAGTGGTATATACAGGCGCCCCCCCTGCGGTATATACAGGCGCCCCCCCTTGTGGTATATACATGCGCCCCCCCCGTGGTATATACAGGCCCCCCGTTGCTGCCGCACACCTGTAAAAGAATAGGTTTCATACTTATCCTCCTCGCTGTCACCACGCGTGCATCCTCCGCTCTCCTTCCTGCTTGTACCTGGCGTCCATCCATGTGACCGTGCACAAGCAATGACGTCATTACAGGTGCGCGGTCACATGGATGGACGCCGGGTACAAGCAGGAAGGAGAGCGGAGGATGCGCGCACGGTGACAGCGAGGAGGATAAGTATGAAAGCTATTCTTTTACAGGTGTGCGGCAGCAACGGGGGGCCTGTATATACCACAGGGGGGGTGCATGTATATACCACAAGGGGGGGGGCGGAGCTGTATATATCACTGGGGGGAGCGCTGACATAGTGCAGTGTAATATGCACCGCTCCCCATGCCGCTGATGGACAGGAGGATGCAGTGCATATTGCATTGCACTAATGAGCGGGGGCACGTGACCGCCCGCTCCTATTACAGCCTCCCCCACCTCCTCCAGCCCCCGGACACTGCCCCCCCACACTCTGAGCCTTCACTGAATCGAGTATAAGCTGAGGAGGGCACTTTTCAGTTCTGTAATAATTGTTATATATTGGGACTGCACCTATATTATTCAAATTGTTAACAATTTTTATTATCTGAATAAACATCCCAATAAAGGGTCAAACAGATATCTCTGAGTCAAATTTTTCATTTCATACTAACAGCAAAGAGCTAGCGCCTACCTCGTTATATAATAATACCGAGAATGATTTCAACTCCTCGCATATTGGATGTGGATTTACTGGTGTAGCTTGAAGTAGAAGAGCAGGAAGCCAACCATTTTAGGTTTTTTTTGGGAGGGGTTTGGTCCCACAGCCAAAAATCCAAAATTGAACCAGGAGGAGGTCAAAGAAGAGGTTGAGTTTTTTTTTTTTTTTTTTTTTTGGGGGGGAAGGGTTTGATTCATTTTTTGTTTCTGAAAACAACTTGCATTAAACTACAATCTTCCTCTTCCCCCGAGCAAATAAAAATGTGACCAGGAGAAGGAGGTCCAAGTGGAGGAGGAGGAGGACATGACAGCTTAGGTCAAAGAGCAAACGAGGATGCAAACTTTTTTTATTTGACTTTACATTCCGTTTTTGTTCAAGAAAATAACTTAAATGAACCTAGAATCCCCCCTCCCCCAAAAAAAAAAATTGAACCAGGAGGAGATGGTCCAAGTGGAAGACGAGGTTGCGGTGGTCATGGTGGTGTAGGTTGGAGGAGGCAGAGGAGGAGGCAGGCAACACCTTTTTTTTGTTTTCCCAATTTTTATTTAGGTTACAGGATTTTTTGAGGCCCCACAACAATGAGACTGGCAAACAGAGTACACTAATGTCTGGTTGCCAGTGCTAAATTTGGCTAGTCAGCCAAAGCTTTGGACAAATCAGGTGTAATCCATGACTTATTCATTTTAATTAAAGTGAGATTGTTCATATTAGCTGAGAACAGGTAGATGCTCTTGTCTATGATAACCTCCCCACCATGCTAAACACATGTTCACAAAATACTCTTTTGGCAGGAGAGGCCAGCACCTACAAAGCATATTGGGCAAGCTCAGGCCATGTGTCCAATTTCGAGACCCAGAAGTTAAAGGGATCCTGTCACCTCCAAAATGCCTCCTAAACTATCAAAACATGTCCCTGCACCATCCTATCACTAATCTCACACTTCCTTTGTCTCCTAAAAGCATCCTGTGAAAGTGGAGAAAAACGTTTTAATACTCACTCATTAGTGATTATAATTAGCAGGGGCTATATTCTTTAGTCACCACGGGGTGTTCTTTTGCAGCTCCAAGATCCAGCCCTCTCTCTGTCTGTGCTTAATGAAACGGAAACTGAAGGCAGGACTAATGATTTGCATTCTGTGAGTGATAGAGAGGGGTAGGGCAATGCTTGCACATCACAGCAGAACACACACAGACAGGGTGGATACCTGGAGCTGCAAAACAGCCCGCCCTGGTGACTAAAGAATATAGCCCCTGCTAATTATAATCCCTAATGAGTAAGTATTAAAACGTATTATGAACTTTCACAGGATGCTTTTAGGAGACAAAAGAAGTGTGAGATTAGTGATGGGATGCTGCAGGGACATGTTTTGCTAGCTTAGGAGGCATTTTGGAGGTGACAGGATCCCTTTAAATGATGCAGACCCATCAGTTAGACATGTAGACATGTACTCTTTCCCTATGTTGGATAAATGCTGCTAATACACACCATAGCAGTTGGTGTTGCCGGAAGGAGTAGAATGCTGCAGGTAAATTGTTGTCACATTGTGGCCATGATAATCCTCCCTTCTGAGATTGTGAAGATGCAACAAGCTGCCTCCGTATTGGCCACTTCCTCCTCCTAAATAAAAAAGATACGCTCACCGCATAATCTCTGGACAAGCCATGCCGTATCCCAGTCCTGATCAGGTGCCCGTTGGCTGGGCAATTAGAATTAAGTCCATAAGAAGAAAATCTGATCAGACTTTGGGTATTTTCCAGAAACGTTTTCCTTCTATTTTGCACACTTTAAAATGTCAGCAACATAGGAACCATTGATGCGTTTTGACTCTTAGACATGAGTCTTAAGGTCCAGTCACACATAACGACGCACCAGTGATCCTGATAATGATAACGATGTGCAGAGATCCCTGGTGCGTCGTTTTTCACATCGCTGGTAAGATGTCAAACAGGTATCTCACCAGCGATGTGAAAAAAGATGCCCCAGTGATCCAGAATTATACCGAGGTCGTTGTGAATTGTTACTCCATAGCGTAGCATTGACATCGTTGGTCATTGTCCCTGTCAAACACAACGATGTAGCGCTCCCAGCGGGAGCGCAACGACGTAGAAATGATCCAGAGCAGTGTGTAACGATCAACGATCTCACAGTAGGGGCCAGATTGTTGGTGCATGTCACACATAACGACATCGTTAGTGGGATCGCTGTTGCATCTCAAAATCTGTGACGTTACAGCAATCTCGTTACCGATCTCGTTATGTGTGACAGGGCCTTTAGTCATAACATGTTTGAAATGATAATAACAGAGTTTAAAAACATAAAACCACTCCCAGTTGATGACATCATTATTAAGATTACCTACACAAGACAGGTGCTGGTCACATGCTGCTATACATAATAAGAGTCCCCCTCCCCCATCTGAATTTTCCATGGATTTTGCTGGACTCTGAATAGTCAGCGGCACTCGCCATAGAAGATCTTGTGCTTTTAGTCTCTTGAATGCATGTGATTATTGTGGGATCAGTGTGCAACCCCTGTAAATGGCACCGAAAAGGTCATAAATATATTGGCTACACCTATTTACACCATACCATATAGTGCCCAGTAACCTCTAACATTGGACATATATATATATAAGTGAAAACAAATAGGCGGCACTCACCGTATGTTCGTAGGTGCTTTCTTTATTGAAGAGGTGCGGGGAGGGGGTGCATGAAGGTACAGACAACAGGTCCTGTTTCGTGATTTATCCGCTTCTACAGTTCTGAATATCATTGTTTAAAGGGAACCTGACCCTGAAAAATGAGCCCCAGCTTCTTTATACCTGTCCCTGCACCATGCTAATACTTTTTTAGCCATCCCTTTGTGTCTGTGTAGTGATATTGCAAACCTTATAAAAGTTGTTTTTATTCCTTCTGATCTGCGGCTTCTCAGCATTTGATAAGCCACAAAAGGCGTTTCTTCATGCTTCTCCCTGCCGCCTAATTGTTAATTATTCACGCCCCGATGGGCGTGCTAAACAGCAGAGAGCCTGTGCACCTCATCAAAGGGGCGGTAAAGCTGCTATCAAGCCATCATCGACAAAATCTTTCCCAAAGTTTCATCCTGATTCAATACAGGTAAATACTCACCTATTATGTTTTTTATAGAGTTAAACTGGTAGCTATATGATGATATAAAATTTAATTTGCTAACTATTAGCAACAACAATTTTTTCTCTATTAAAGATGAGTGATCGGATTTATTTACTCTGTTTTGGGCAGTTTAAGTAATTTTTCCTTATAGCCTCTTTGTTGCAGACACGATCTAATAATTTCCTTTTGTGAGTCTTTAATAGATTGTCATTGGTGCAGGTTCTCTTGGCACACACAAACTCATCATAAGTAACCACAGCAATGGTGTGATATGTGTGGCAGCTAGTATCTAATACAGTATTTCCTGCAGTGGATTTCGTATGAATTGTAATATCGATTTTACTGGTGTTGGTATTTCCCATCAATAATAAATCGAAGAAGGGGGCTGTTTCAGAATAGGATAACATATTATTTGTTATTTCATCACCTCCCCAAATTGAACGATCATCTATAAACAGATTGTAATATAATATGTTGTCTAAAAAAGGATTAGTGGAGGAATAGATATATTGTATCTCCCACCAGGCAACATATTGTATAGCTAGGGAAGGTGATAATGTGAACTCCATTGGGACTCCAGGTATTTGAATTTTGAGTCAAAAAGAACAAAACAGTGCGAAAACAGATATTGAATTGAACAAATAATTATTATGAAAAATTGTGGTATTTTCTCCTATAGAAATCAGAGAGACAAACTTCCTCCTCCCTCTCTAAATTCTTCTAGGTCAGACAATTATATATGTGTAGTGTGTCATTTTTTCATTGCCTTTGAGTAAGGATCAACTGAACTGAAATGCGGAAGGTTTCTATCCATCCTGTCATGGATGTTTAAATTGGTTTAATAAAATGAAATTTGGATGAATCTGGATCTTGGAGATTGGTGCTGGATTCTTTCTGATATCTATGTTTGCTCAGCACAGGGCTAGCCACCCTGCAACACTCCGTGCACCCAGGTGTTCAGGCTCACCATAGGCTTAATAGACACTTTGAATTTACCTACTGTCTCATATAGTGAGTGATACCTCATGACCTGGCGGTAGAAGCTATGTTGGAATATAAACTGGTGATGTCTCAATCAGGAATTTATGATATTTTTCGCACCCCAAATTTGGTGATGGAAAAGAGATAAAAATTATTTTTAATGTTAAATGGGTCAATCTTATAATGCCAGTGTCTGTCTTATAATTTGCATATATGTCCCCCATTCTAGTATATATCCCCCTTACTGGGATATAGAACCTCCATCCTTGTATATATGTCCATAATATTGATATACAGTTACTGTCCAAATATTTCTGGCCCTGACACAATTTTCGCGAGTTGGGCTCTGCATGCCACCACATTGGATTTGTAATGAAACCTCTACAACAGAATTCAAGTGCAGATTGTAACGTTTAATTTGAAGGGTTGAACAAAGATATCTGATAGAAAATGGAGGAATTGTACACATTTCTTTACAAACACTCCACATTTTAGGAGGTCAAAAGTAATTGGACAAATAAACATAACCCAAACAAAATATTTTTATTTTCAATATTTTGTTGCGAATCCTTTGGAAGCAATCACTGCCTTAAGTCTGGAACCCATGGACATCACTAAACGCTGGGTTTCCTCCTTCTTAATGCTTTGCCAGGGCTTTACAGCCGCAGCCTTCAGGTCTTGCTTGTTTGTGGGTCTTTCCGTCTTAAGTCTGGATTTCAGCAAGTGAAATGCATGCTCAATTGGGTTAAGATCTGGTGATTGACTTGGCCATTGCAGAATGTTCCACTTTTTTGCACTCATGAACTCCTGGGTAGCTTTGGCTGTATGCTTGGGGTCATTGTCCATCTGTACTATGAAGAGCCGTCCAATCAACTTAGCAGCATTTGGCTGAATCTGGGCTGAAAGTATATCCCGGTACACTTCAGAATTCATCTTGTCTGCTGTTATGTCATCAATAAACACAAGTGACCCAGTGCCATTGAAAGCCATGCATGCCCATGCCATCATGTTGCCTCCACCATGTTTTACAGAGGATGTGGTGTGCCTTGGATCATGTGCCATTCCCTTTCTTCTCCAAACTTTTTTCTTTCCATCATTCTGGTACAGGTTGATCTTTGTCTCATCGGTCCATAGAATACTTTTCCAGAAACTGAGCTGGCTTCTTGAGGTGTTTTTCAGCAAATTTAACTCTGGCCTGTCTATTTTTGGAATTGATGAATGGTTTGCATCAAGATGTGAACCCTTTGTATTTACTGTCATGGAGTCTTCTCTTTACTGTTGACTTAGAGACAGATACACCTACTTCAATGAGAGTGTTCTGGACTTCAGTTGATGTTGTGAACGGGTTCTTCTTCACCAAATAAAGTATTCGGCGATCATCCACCATTGTTGTCATCCGTGGACGCCCAGGCCTTTTAGAGTTCCCAAGCTCACCAGTCAATTCCTTTTTTCTCAGAATGTACCCAACTGTTGATATTGCTACTCCAAGCATGTCTGCTATCTCTCTGATGGATTTTTTCTTTTTTTTCAGCCTCAGGATGTTCTGCTTCACCTCAATTGAGAGTTCCTTCGACCACATGTTGTCTGGTCACAGCAACAACTTCCAAATGCATAACCACACACCTGGAATCCACCCCTGACCTTTTAACTACTTCATTGATTACAGGTTAACGAGGGAGACGCCTTCAGAATTAATTGCAGCCCTTAGAGTCCATTGTCCAATTACTTTTGGTCCCTTGAAAAAGAGGAGGCTATGCATTACAGAGCTATAATTCCTAAACCCTTTCTCCGATTTGGATGTGGAAACTCTCATATTGCAGCTGGGAGTGTGCACTTTCAGCCCATATTATATATAATTGTATTTCTGAACATGTTTTTGTAAACAGCTAAAATAACAAAACTTGTGTCACTGTCCAAATATTTCTGGCCCTAACTGTATATGTCCCCATCCTGGTATATGTTCCCATCCTGGTATATATGTCCTGTCCCCAATTCCTGTTATATATTGTCCTTCATCCTGTTATGTATGGTCCCCAATCCTGTTATGTATGATCCCCCATTCTGTTATATATGGTCCCCTGCTCTGCCCCCATCCTCTGTGGACCCGTTATGCCTGCCTCTGGCACCCCTGCTCCACCACCACAACTCCTCCCCCACCCCGGGTAAGATTCAAGATTTTTTTAGATTCGGTTTGTAAGATGCACGCTCGTTTTCTCCCCAATTTTGGGGGAGAAAAAGTATCTATTATATAATTGCCGTAGCGACTTCCGTCGGAGCGGCGCTGCTTCCGGTCGCTTGGTTAGCGAGTCCGAGCTGCTTCTCCTGGACTCTCCCCGTGGCCGCGTAGCGGCCAAGGCGACTCACGAAGCAATGCCCGCAAAGCGGGCATTGCGAGTCGTTGCAGCCTAGCGAAGCAATGCCCGCGAAGCGGGCATTGCGAGTCGCTACACCGCTAACCAAGCCACCGAAGCCCATACTCCTGTAGTGTACACCGCTATACTATACTACAGTCCCATGCCCATAAGCGCCATGGGACTGTAGTATACCATCGCGCTGTACACTACAGACCCCTGCCGCGACTCGCTACACCGCTAACCAAGCCACCGAAGCCCATACTCCTGTAGTGTACACCGCTATAGTATACTACAGTCCCATGCCCATAAGCGCCATGGGACTGTAGTATACCATCGCGCTGTACACTACAGCCCCCTGCCGCTCTAAGCCACTACGCGCTGCTGTACTGTACACCGCTATAGTATACTACAGTCCCATGCCCATAAGCGCCATGGGACAGTAGTATACCATCGCGCTGTACACTACAGCCCCCTGCCGCTCTAAGCCTACCCCCTAAGGCACCGCCGCCCCTAACCCCCTACCCCCTAAGCCCCGCAGAAGCCCCGACCACCTAACCCCCGACCCGCACCATCCAAAGCCGCCGCCGCCCCTAACCCCCTACCCCCTAAGCCCCGCAGCAGCCCCGACCACCTAACCCCCGACCCGCACCATCCAAAGCCGCCGCCGATACCCCCTAAGCCCCGCCGTCTACCTCCTAAGCCATCGCCGCCCCTACCTAAGCCCCTACCCCCTAAGCACCCTACCCCCTAAGCCCCGCAGCAGCCCCGACCACCTAACCCCCGACCCGCACCATACAAAGCCGCCGCCGATACCCCCTAAGCCCCGCCGTCTACCCCCTAAGCCATCGCCGCCCCTACCTAAGCCCCTACCCCCTAAGCACCGCAGCAGCCCCGACCACCTAACCCCCGACCCGCAGCATCCAAACCCGCCCCCGATACCCCCTAAGCCCCGCCGTCTACCCCCTAAGCCATCGCCGCCCCTACCCCCTAGGCCCCCGCCGATACCCCCTAAGCCATGCCGCCTACCCCCTAAGGCACCGCCGCCCCTAACCCCCTACCCCCTAGACCCCCGACGATACCCCCTAAGCCATGCCGCCTACCCCCTAAGGCACCGCCGCCCCTAACCCCCTAAACCCCGCAGCAGCCCCGACCACCTAACCCCCGACTCGCACCATCCAAACCCGCCGCCGATACCCCCTAAGCCCCGACTACCTAACCCCCGACTCGCACCATCCAAAGCCGCCGCCGATACCCCCTAAGCCCCGCCGTCTACCCCCTAAGCCATCGCCGCCCCTACCTAAGCTCCTACCCCCTAGGCCCCCGCCGATACCCCCTAAGCTCCCGCCGCTGTCCCCTGCCCCTGTCGCTAAAGCCCTACACCCTAACCCCCCGCCGTCCCCTAACCTAACGCCGCTCTCACTTAAGGCCCTACACCCGAAGCCCCCGTCCATCACTTACATGCCTTCAAGTCATCTGATCGTCCGTCCGATCCTCCGTCCGGCCAGGCGTCCTCTTCCTCCGGCCCCGGGGGTCTTCTCTCTTCTTTCCGCCATCTCCGCCTCTTCGTCCGGCCCCGGGGATCTTCTGTCTTCTTTTCCGAAAATTCCACCTCCGACGTCCTCTTCCTTCTCATTAAGATAGAATGGAGGAAAAATCCCCCATTCTACCTCAATGAAATCTCACGCCGTCTTCTGATTGGTCGCTGGATAATGCCCTCAGCCAATCAGAAGAGCTCCTCATTCAGTTTTCATTCAGGTCCGCCTTTTTTCCCCATTGACATACATTACCGGTGTGTCGGCGATTTTATGGCCGCCCCCCTGGTTCTATTTGTCGGCCCTAAAATCGCGGACACACCGCTAATGCATCTCTATGGGCAGTCAGCTCGACTTCTGATTGGTTGCCGTTCAATCCGAAATCGGGCTGACTGCCCATAGAGATGCATTAGCGGTGTGTCCGCGATTTTAGGGCCGACAAATAGAACCAGGTGGGCGGCCATAAAATCGCTGACACACCGGTAATGTATGTCAATGGGCAAAAAAAAGGCGGACCTGAATGAGAACTGCGTCTCAGTCAAACTTAAAAAAATAAATAAATTAAATAATAAAAAAAATATTTAAAAAAGAATTAAAAAATAATAAAAATATTAATTAAAAATAATAAACAATTCAATAAAAATAATAATAAAAAAATAAAATATATAGCTAATAAGATCAGCCTCTTTGCGGACCTAAAAACTGCGTACACACCGCTAAATAATATTCTATATATCATTCTGAATAATTAAACCGTTCAATAAATACTAATGAAGAAAATATTACGTTAACAATTAAAAATAAAATTCCAATAAAAATCGACTGAACAGTAAATAGAAAATTAATGGCAAAAAATCAGGCGGACCTGAATGAGAACTGCGTCTCAGCCTAAAATAATAAATAAATAATAAAAAAAAATAATTAAAAAAGAATTAAAAAATAATAAAAAAAATTTAATTAAAAATAATAAAAATTCAATAAAAATAATAATAAAAAAATAAAATATATGCTAATAAGATCAGCCCTTTGCGGACCTGAATGAGAACTGCCTCTCAGCCTAAATAATAAATTAAATAATAAAAAAAAAATTAAAAAAGAATTAAAAAATAATAAAAAAAATAATTAAAAATAATAAAAAATTCAATAAAAATAATAATAAAAAAATAAAATATATGCTAATAAGATCAGCCCTTTGCGGACCTGAATGAGAACTGCGTCTCAGCCTAAATAATAAATTAAATAATAAAAAAAATAATTAAAAAAGAATTAAAAATAATAAAAAAAAAATAATTAAAAATAATAAAAAATTCAATAAAAATAATAATAAAAAAATAAAATATATGCTAATAAGATCAGCCCTTTGCGGACCTGAATGAGAACTGCGCTCTCAGCCTAAATAATAAATTAAATAATAAAAAAAAGAATTAAAAAAGAATTAAAAAATAATAAAAAAAAATAATTAAAAATAATAAAAAATTCAATAAAAATAATAATAAAAAAATAAAATATATGCTAATAAGATCAGCCTTTGCGGACCTGAATGAGAACTGCTCTCAGCCTAAATAATAAATTAAATAATAAAAAAAAAATTAAAAAAGAATTAAAAAATAATAAAAAAATAATTAAAAATAATAAAAAATTCAATAAAAATAATAATAAAAAAATAAAATATATGCTAATAAGATCAGCCCTTGCGCACCTGAATGACAACTGCCTCTCAGCCTAAATAATAAATTAAATAATAAAAAAATAATTAAAAAATAATTAAAAATATAAAAAAATAAATAAAACATAATTAAAAAATAAATAATAAATAATAATTTAAAAAAAATGCTAATAAATAGTTGACCTGAATGAAACTGCTCTCAGCTAAATAATATAAATTATAATCTAAATTATTAAAGTAAAAATTAATATAATTAATTAAGAAATAATAAAAAGATATCAATAAAAAATAATATAAAATTATAATGCTAATAAATCCTATTAAATGACATATAATAATAAATTAATAATAAAAATAATCTAAATAAGATTAATGCATAATAAAGCTAATAATGCTAAATAATAATAATTAAAAAATAAATAATAAATAATATTATTTAAAATGCTAATAAAAAATTAATGCTAATAATAATGCTATTAATGCTAATAATTTATTAAATGCTATTATAAATGCTAATCATGCTATTAATAATACTATTAATGAATAATAAATTATATAAATGCTATTAATAATGTTATAAATGCTATTATAATGCTAATAATCTAATATTAATCTATTAATAATAATATATTAATGCATTAATAATTTATTAATGCTATTAAAAAGCTAAAAGCTATTATTAATGCATTAATTGCTATAATAATGCTAATAATGCTATTAATAATGTTATATAATGCTATAAATAATGCTAATAATGCTATTAATAATGCTATTAATGCTAATAATAATGCTATTAATGCTATTAATATGCTATTTAATGCTATTATTAATGCAATATCTATTATTAATATCTATAATGCTAATAATAATGCTATTAATGCTATTAATAATGTTATTAATGCTATTATTAATGCTAATAATGCCATTATTAATGCTATTTAATGTCTAAATATAATTATTAATGCTATTAATATATTATTAATCTATTAATGCTAATAATAATGCTATTATTAATGCTATTAATGCTAATAATAATGCTATTAATGCTAATTAATAATGTTATTAATGCTATTAATAATGCTAATAATGCATTATTAATGCTATTAATGCTAATAATAATGCTATTAATGCTATTAATAATGCTATAATGCTATATTAATAATAACTATTATAATTCTATTAATGCTAATAATAATGCTAATTATATGTCTATTAATAATTTATTAATGCTATTTAATGCTAATAATGCTATTATAATGCTAATAATTAAATGCTATTAATGCTATTAATGTTAATTAATGCTATATAATGCTAATAATAATTTCTATTAATGCTATTAATGCAAATAATAATGCTATTAATGCTATTAATAATGTTATTAATGCTATTATTAATGCTAATAATGCTATTATTAATGCTATTATGCTAAAATAATGCTTTTAAAATGCTATTAATAATGCATTAATGCTATTAATAATGCTATTAATCCTATTATTTATGCTTTTAAATTTGCTATTAATGCTAATATTTATCCTATTAATGGTAATAATTAATGCTATAATGCTAATAATAATGCTATTAATGCTAATAATAATGCTATTAATGCATTAATAATGTTATTAATGCTATTATTAATGCTAATAATGCTATTATAATTCTATTAATGCTAATAATATGCATTAATGCTATTAATAATTTAATAATGCTAATATTAATGCTAATAATCCTTTTAATTAATGCTATTTATGCAATATAATCCTATATGTTTAATATTTTTATATTTTTATTTATTTTTTTTTATTAAATGCTATTATAATCTTTTAATGCTATTAATAATGCTATTAATGCTAATAATAATGCTATAAATGCTATTAAAATGTTTTAAGCTATATAATTATAATGCTATTATTATCTATTAAATGCTAATAATAATACTATTTAATGCTAATAATAATGCTATTAATGATGCTAATAATAATGTTATTAATGCTATTATAATCTAATAATGCTATTATTAATCTATAATGCTAAAATAATGCTATTAAATGCTATTAATAAAAGTTATTAACTATTATAATGCTATAATAACCTATTATTAATGCTATTTAAAGCTAAATAATAATGCATATTAATGCAATTAATAAAAGTTTATTAATGCTATTAATAATGCTAATAATGCTTTATTAATTGCTATTAATGCTAATAATTAATGCTATTAATGCTATTAATAATGTTATTAATGCTATTAATAATGCTAATTAATGCTATTATTAATCTATTATGCTAATAATAATGCTATTTAATGCTATTAATAATTATAATGCTATTTTTAATGCTAATAATAATTATTAATGCTATTAATGCTAATAATATGCTATTAATGCTATTAATAATGTTATTAATGCTATTATAATGCTAATAATGCTATTATTAATCTATTAATGTTAATATATAATGCTATTAATGCTATTAATAATGTTATTAATGCTATTAATAATGCTAATAAATGCTATTATTAATGCTATTTAATGCTAATAATAATGCTATTAATGCTATTAATAAAGTATTAATGCTATTAATAATGCTAATAATGCTATTATTAATGCTATTAATGCTAATAATAATGCTATTAATGCTATTAATAATGTTAATAATGCTATATTAATGTAATAATCTATTAAATGCTATTATGCTAATAATAATGCTATTAATGCTATTAATAATGTTATTAATGCTATTATTTATGCTAATAATGCTATTATTAATGCTATTAATGCTAATAATAATGCTATTAATGCTATTAATAATGCTATTAATGCTATTAATAATGTTATTAATGCTATTATTAATACTAATAATGCTATTATTAATGCTATTAATGCTAATAATAATGCTATTAATGCTATTAATAATGCTATTAATGCTATTAATTATGCTATTAATGCTATTAATGCTAATATTTATCCTATTAATGCTATTAATGCTAATAATAATTCTATTAATGCTAATAATAATGCTATTAATGCTATTAATGCTATTAATTATGCTATTAATGCTATTAATGCTAATAATAATGCTATTAATGCTATTAATAATGTTATTAATGCTATTATTAATGCTAATAATGCCAATAATAATGCTAATAATAATGCTATTAATGCTAATATTTATCCTATTAATGCTAATAATATAGCTATTAATGCTATTAATAATGCTATTAATGCTATTAATTATGCTATTAATGCTATCAATGCTAATATTTATCCTATTAATGGCATTAATAATGCTATTAATGCTAATAATGCTATTAATAATGCTATTAATGCTAATAATAATGCTATTAATGCTATTAATACTTTTATTAATGCTCATAATACTGCTAATAATGCTATTAATACTGCTATTACTGCTAATAATAATGCTATGGCTTATATTATTGCTATTGATGATGCGATTATTATTTAAAAATCTTTAAAAAAACAATAAACATATTTTAGATACCCGATGCATTTGCATCAGGCTAACAGCTATAACTACTATAATCAAATTAATGCACGTTCTAGAATCCCGATGCATTTGCATCGGGCTCACAGCTAGTGTCTTATAATTTGAAAAACATGGCACTTCCTCCTGTCCATGAAAAACCCTTAAGGCTAGTCTGTGAAAAATTGGTGTTGTGGAATCTGCTACCAAAATAAATTCATGTTCTTCTTTTGTTATAACCCCTCTTTTTAAACCAATGTCAAGAAGATTTGACAATGTTTTTTTTATATATATACATTAGTGGGATCACTACTTAATTTTTTATAGGTGGTAGTATCATTTAGAATATCCATTACCATGTAATTATACAGAGGTTCATCTGTGGCACCCCAGTGGCAAGTTGACACAATGGCATTGCCTCCCTCGCAGGGAGTGATATCATGCCTGAAATCTGGAGGAGGTCCCCATGCTATATAACACCTTGCATGCAACACAATTCCTGACTCAAGGACAGAAGGGAGAGCTCTAAAACCCGACTTCAGTTGAGCTGCTCTGGTTCTGGCCAGGAGGAGGAGTTAGAGAGAATATCTAAGGAGAAGGAAGAGAGAGGAAGTCAAGGAGAGGGCTCTAGCATCGCAACTGGCATCACAAACCGGATCATAGCCCATTACCACCGATCTTGTGTGCCATTGTCTGTATTGTACTGTATAATCGCCGCCATTACCACGCTGTGAGGCGCGTGGTAAGCAGAAGGGGCGTGTCATCATGGGCAGAACCCTAGAAATAGCACAAAGCAAAACCCTGCCCCGCACACTGATGTTAGCCGACAGGAAGCAGGAGGCCCAGACCCGGAACCCCTATGCGCTCAGTTCATCACGCCTGCGGAGCAGCAGACTGATACTCCAACAAAGACTCAGAACCTGCCTGAGGTTCACTAGGGGGGAGGAAGATGCCCAACCTAGGTGAAGACCTGGCGGCGGGTGCAGCCGCAGCCCCGATAATGCCACTATTGATACCATACATCCTAATTGCCTCTTGCCATGCAAGAGATGGAGTTCCCGCCCCTCTCTGGGCCCTGCACACATAGAGCCCCGTCGCCTTCATTCCACTTCAGACACTGGTCATGCTGGCTCCTGTTTACTGGTAAGTATTCACACCAGTCAGGTTTTTAATACAACAGTTAGGACCGCGTCTGAGATGGGTACACTTTGAAGATAGTGACGTGGCTTAAAATAACTTTTTCTGCGCAAAAAAATGGATTAACTAAGTTCCCTGTATTTGTTATACCATTTTTATACTGCACTTGCATTTAATATTTTTACTGCAGTGTACTGTTGTTTTTTGTCGCAATAGCTTTTTGTTTCCAATTATGCTGGTGGTGTGAACAGGTTCCTACAGACCTGTTCTCTGTGTGCAGGACTCATCTGTGTTATAATTAATTGCCTCTTGCCATGCAAGAGATGGAGTTCCCGCCCCTCTCTGGGCCCTGCACACATATAGCCCCGTCGCCTTCATTCCACTTCAGACACTGGTCATGCTGGCTCCTGTTTACTGGTAAGTATTCACACCAGTCAGGTTTTTAATACAACAGTTAGGACCGCGTCTGAGATGGGTACACTTTGAAGATAGTGACGTGGCTTAAAATAACTTTTTCTGCGCAAAAAAATTGATTAACTAAGTACCCTGTATTTGTTATACCATTTTTATACTGCACTTGCATTTTAATATTTTTACTGCAGTGTACTGTTGTTTTTTGTCGCAATAGCTTTTTGTTTCCAATTATGCTGGTGGTGTGAACAGGTTCCTACAGACCTGTTCTCTGTGTGCAGGACTCATCTGTGTTATCATACATCCTAAGAGCGGCCTGGTTACCGCAATACTCAGGGGATTCGCATACCCTCAGTGACTTCAAAGAGAGATTGCGTAGCCTGTTTGGAGTGTACCCCCTGTCTGAGGGCCAAAAAGTCAGCATCCTTATCGGTCAGTTAACTGGTGTCGCCCAAAGGGAAGTTAAGTCCTGGCTGGACGCTGATAAGAGGACAGTTAAGCACACCATGGCCAGGCTGAAAAACACCTTCAACACCCAAACCGCGGCAGAGATCAAAATGAGATTTTTCGGATGCAGACAAACAGTGCAGGACAGAATAAGAGACTATGCCCTTAATTTTTAGGAGTCGCTGCAGGCCATTAAACAGGTTGACTCCAATAGTGTGCAGGACGAGGATAAACTGCTAATTGAACAGTTCATTGAGGCGCTCCTGTCCAACATACACTGAACGCAGCTATGCATCATAGCTCCACAAAATCCACACATGAATTTTGCGTAAAGATCAGGCTGTGTGCTGTGAGAGGCGACTTCTAGCAACACAGCCCCCCCCAGGTGCCCAGCAATAACCTACCATTAGGAGGCAACATCCTTGTCTTAGGCACCCATTGAGACTGATGCACAGACATTAAGTGATGACACTTCTGCAGATCTACACCTCCAGGTCCAGGAGCTGACCAGGAGTGTGACAAAAACTGTACAGGCCCTGCAGGTGTCCTCACCAACTGAAAAGATCCAGTTGGCCTCCAGTCTAGATAACTTACCGTGGCAACGACAGAGGAGGACCCCACCAACCTGTGGAAGAGACAGTGATCGCTATGACTCGACTGGACAACCCATCTGCCGCCACTGCAACAAGGCGGGGCACCTCACAATATTCTGTCCTTTAACCAGGCAACCCCTGGGCAGCAGGTCAACCACCAGAAGTAAGGCAACCAGACACGCATAATTGGCGAGACAAATACGTCGGAGGACGGCCAGTCCTCCCAGTCGGCATTGATGGCATCCCGATAAACGCCCTGCTGGACACCGGCTCCCAGGTGACAATGATGCCATATATCCTTTATAAGCAGTATTGGGCTGACTCAGACTTCACCCATCACCCAGATGATTACTTGACAATAATCGGCAGTAATGGTCAGCCCTTGCCACAAGTGGGGTATAAGGAGGTCACCATTAAGGTGGGGTGAGTAGAGTTAAAAGCCCAGGGATTGTTAATTGTAGATATTGACCAGTGAGAATGTAATCCAATGATCACCCTAAGTACCAATGTGATAGAACAATAATCTCGCCAAAACAATTTTCTATTGCCACAGGTAGTCGACACCACCAGCTCCGGCAGCAAAGAGTCCTGCAGAAGGAGATCAACGCTCTAATGCAGGGACAACAGGTAGAGTTGTCCAGTAGAGAATTCGGCAGTGTAAGGCTGAGTGACCCATTCCCCATTGTAATATCTCCCAAAACCGAAATGTTAATTTGGTGTCGGTCTGCTATAGGTATCAGGGGTCAAGATTACCAGGCCCTAGTAGAACCCATATTATTACCTCAATAGTCCACCAATTATTAATGTCTCACCTTTACACAATCACCACTTCAAAACCACCCAGACTTCCCTCTAAAAAGGGATCTTAGATGAATGATGAGTACAGTTTCTTATTCATTGAGTGATCACTTTATTAGTCATAATTCATTTAATTCATGTACTCTAACAGCAGACCTACTATCTTGACAGCCAGAGGGGTAGTAGATGTCCACAAGGGGAGGGTACCTATATGCATTTTAAATTGTGGGAAGAAAGAGGTCAATTTACCTCGGTATGCCACCGTTGCCAAGCTGTTCACTATCAATAACAACGCAATACGGGCAGTAGTACCCTTGATCCCGTCCGACCAGGTGGAGGACAATGGCATGTTAAGGGAGATGAAAGAGGCAGGCGTCATTAGATAGATGTAGCCCCTGGGCAGCTCATTTAGCCCTTGTTAAAAAGAAAGATGGTATAATGAGGATGTGTGTTGATTACAGGCAGATTAACCACATTTTAAATTGTGGGGAGAAAGAGGTCAATTTACCTTGGTATGATAATGCCACCATTGCCAAGCTGTTCTCTGTCAATAACAAAGCAATATGGGCAGTAGAATCCTTGGTCCCATCCGACAGGGCGGAGGACAATGGCTCTGCAGAACAGCTGGAGGACTGGTATCAGAAGCTGCACATTGGCACTGACTCCACCCCTTTACACCAAAAGAATGAGGTGTACTGGGTGGTTTGAGATTATAAATGGGTATTCAGGAAAAATCCACTAGACTTTGGGCCGGTAAAAGGGGTCCAACACCATATCCCCATCGGAGACCATCCGCCCATTAAAGAAAGGTACCGCCCTGTTCCCCCGACCCCCTACCAGTGTGCAAAGGGCATGTTACGGGAGATGAAAGAGGCAGGGATCATTATAGATAGTTGTAGCCCCTGGGCAGCTCTGTTAGTCCTCGTTAAAAAGAAAGATGGTACAATGAGGGTGTGTGTTGATTACAGGCAGATTAACCGTTCCAATGAATTGAGATGTCGTTAGCTGCCCTGAAATCTGCTAGCTATTCCTCCACCATAGATTTCACCAGTGGGTTCTGGCAGATTCCCGTGGCAGAGGTAGATAGAGAGAAGACTGCCTTCACGACACCCATTGGTTTATGCGAATTGAACTGCATGCCATTTGGGCTTTGCAACGCGCCAGGGACGTTCCAGAGGTTGATGGAGTGTTGCCTCAGGCACAAGAACTTTGAGACGGTCCTGGTATACCAGAATGATGTCATCGTTTACTCTAAGACTTACAAAGATCACCTGAAGCACCTGGCTGAGGTGTTTGAAGCTCTGTCCAACTTTGGCCTGAAAGTGAAGCTGTCCAAATGTCGCCTCTTGAAGCCCAAGGTGCAGTACCTAGGCCACGTAGTAAGTGCAGAAGACATGGCTCCAGTCCCTGACAAAGTCACCGTCATCAGGGACAGGCAAAGACCCACCATCATTTGTGAAGTACGGCAGTTCTTCGGGTTGGTAAGTGTTGCGCCCAGGCTTTGGGGTACTCGGGTGTCAGGCAGCAAGGGTTAACGGTGTCACGGGGAATGGCGGCCGCACTTGACCCCGTGTCCTGGGCCTATCTTCCAAAAAGGAGGGTTATATTTACAGGGGACTATTTACAGTTGTTGTCGTGATGCCACCTGTAGTTTCTGGTGAGATGCCACCAGCGCCGACACAGTCTGCCGGAGGTGGATGGTACTGCGGCAAGTTGGTGAAGTCCTCCATAGGTAGGACTGGACCTCCGGGGCAGCGTTCCTGTTTGGGAACAAGTTCATTTAAAAGAAGAGCAAGCAGAGTCCAAAGTCACTGTTCCTCCGGGTACTTTGTGTATGACAATTGCAAATAACAGTAAAGTCACAGTTTAGCACTCCTGATGATATGAGGACAGGTAGCTTAAGGGGTGGCTGCAGGCATATCTTAGGTGGTATGGTGGACCCTTGGTGTGTGCCTTCGTGCTCAACCCCGTCTGTTCCTTTCCTGCCTCCCAGTGGTGGTGTGAAGCCTGGTTACTTGTAGCCAACCTGACCTCCTTTCTGTCCCTCACCTTAGCTGCCTTCGGATAACCTTCTGCTGGCTAACCGCTTGCTCCTTCAGCAGGGCCTGGTACCCTCTTTCGGTTGCTCGGGTGCCCGGGAAAAGTATAGACTCCATGGGTCTCTGGATTTTCTGTGGTCCTGAAGTATCCCACAGGTGCGGGCTCCGGTGCCCAGTAAGCTGTCTGGGATTAACTTCCTCGAGTTCCTCGCTCCCAAACTGGCTGTCAGCTCCTGGGATCTTTCTCAAACTCTCTCTTCTTCCATCTCCTCCTCCAACCAACTAACTAAAACCCCTCCTTGTTCCCACTAGAGGTGGTTTTGTTCCCTCCAGGGTTACCTCCCACTGTGTAGTCTAGTGTGGGAGTGCTGGTGAATGGGTACCACCCACCATCCTATGATCCACCTGCAGCTGGAGTATCTGCACCTCTTTTATGGGTGCAGTACCCATCTGTGATGCCTGCTTGGCGGGGCACCAAATAAGCCACTACTGGAGGTTAAACAAGGGCTTCACCAAGATAGCCGCACCCCTGCAAGACCTTTTGGTGGGTCAATGCAAGAAGGGTAAGAACAAGAGTCCTCCGATCAAGTGGGACAGTGGAGTGGAAGAATCCTTCACCCGGTTGAAGTTGGCTCTCACAGGATACGAGATCCTGGCCTACCCTGACTATCGCCAACCATTCATATTATACACAGATGGCAGCAACGTGGGATTGGGAGCAGTGTTGTTCCAAGTACAGAATGACAGAGAGAGAGTGATTGCCTATGCAAGCCGGAAGCTTTGTCCCACTGAAAGGAACACAGACAACTACAGTTCCTTCAAGTTGGAATTCCTCGCCATAGTCTCGGCTGTGACCAAGCAATTCAAATACTATATGGCTTCAGCGAAATTCACCATCTTCACAGACAATAATCCATTAACTCACCTTGAAATGGCAAAGCTAGGTGCACTGAAACAGTGATGGATGGCTCGGCTGCCCAATTATGAATTTTCAATCAATTGCCAAATGCGAAATAAGAACACCAACGCTGATGCGCTGTCCATAATGCCCAATTTACTAGACGGAGAGAAGACCTGGAGGAGCTGGAAGAAGTAGAGTTGCCAGCTTTCCATTGTCACGGTGCGTCCCAGTGCTTCCATTATGTAAAAGACAAGCGCTCTGCTGTACTAGAGGTCTCCTTCAACCCATTGCCCCACCATTGATTGGCGGAAATGCAGGTTAGCGACCCGACTGTCCGCCTAGTTAAAGAGTTGTTTATCCAAGCTGACTCACACCCTGGGCCAGATGCTCCACGAGAAACCCAAAAGTTGGGGAAAGAGAAAGGCAAACTGTTCATCTATGAGGGTAAGCTGTGTCGGAGAAGCATCAACTCGCATACACATGAACTGGTCTGACTGGTCCTTAAGCGGGATGTGCCACTGGTCTTAGAGACCTACTACAATGGAGCAGGACACTTCGGGTGGAAAAAGTTGGAAGTCCTACTTTGTGAGAGATTCTACTGGATTGGTATGCGAAAAGTTATCGAGAGGTGGTGCCAAGAATGTGGTCCATGCAACTTGCGAAGAAAAGACTGTGATAACCAAAGAGCTCCCTTACAGCCAATCATCACAAAACAATCCCTTGATCTTGTGGCTCTGGATCATGTGAAGTTAGCCATGAGTAGGTCTGGATATACCTACACTCTGACTATGATAGACCATTATTCCAGGTTCCTGGTAGTTGTGCCTGTCAAAGACCAAACCGCGATGGCCACACCCGAAGCCTTTCAAGCACAATTCTGTAGGCCCCACGGCTACCCTGAACAGGTTCGTCTACCTCGAATGCTGAACCATAGTTGGTAAGAATTCCAGGAATTCTTCAACCTGCATGGCTGCAAGAAAATACACACCACGCCGTACCATCCGCAAACCAATGGTATGTGCGAGAAGATAAATCAGGTTGTGATTGACCTGTTGAAGACCTTACCGCTTGAAGAACAAAACCTGTGGCCAGAAAAGTTGCTGGATCTGGTAAATCTATATGACCACATCCTGGTGAACTCAACCATCTGCACCCGGCCTACCTGATGCGGGCAAGACCTGACAAGTTACCCATTGACCTGGACATGGGAGTCTTAACGCCTGAGATCTATAGAAGTGAGACAAATGCGCAATAGGGTCTTATCTCTATAATATAGAGGTATATATATGGTGACAAGGGCCTGCTCACCTGATCTGGTAACCCACATGCAGTATGAACGCTTAGTCAGTAGCTGCTGCTGGATCCACACATCCACGGTCACCGCGGTCAGAAATCAGCATATAAGGACGAAATGTTGTATGATCCGTGCTGCTACCAAAGGAAGACCAGGACAATGGAACGTCTGGTTGAAATCGTTCTTTAATCCGACGCGTTTCAGAGCTATCTCCCAGCTCCTTCCTTAGGGACATGTCCCTGAGGAAGGAGCTGGGAGATAGCTCCGAAATGCGTCGGATTAAAGAACCATTTCAACCAGACGTTCCATTGTCCTGGTCTTCCTTTGGTAGCAGCGCGGATCATACGACACTTCATCCTTATATGCAGTTAATGCCTGAGATGGCACAACCAGATGCAGACTGGGATACTGAGCCGCAATAACAATACCGCAAAGTCCAAAAGTGTGTGAAAAGAACTTTTTCCCAGGCAAGGCAGAGGCAAGAAAAGAGCTACAACCAGCAAGCCCTGGCTACTCCCTTAGCACCAGGAGAGAAGGTGTTGAAGCGGAAAAGGAGAATGCACAAACTGGATGACAAGTGTGAAGCTGAGCCATACACAGTCTTGCCTTCAAATTTTGATAACAATAAAGTGTGCCTCATTAGAAAGGATGAAGGGAAATAGGGATGAGTGAGTACCTTAATATTTGTACTCGCTAGACTTGCAACGAGTAGGTACCGGTACTCGCTACTCATTGCAAGTATAACGTATAGATACACTGCGAGGGTACCCTAAAAGTGATTAAAAGTTGTTAAAAATAATACAATTACATACTCACCTGTCTGACGCCTGCACCGGGACCCGGGACCGGCAATGAAGACATCCGATCGCTAGACAATCATATGGCGCCACGTCACAACCATGTCATCGCTAGCGGCCACCTGATTGGCCAGTTTGCAAGGTCCTGACAGTACACCTAGGACATCGCTAGAGGCCACCTAATTGGCCAGTTTGCAATCACGTGGTTGTGACGTGGAGCCATCTGATTGGCTGGTAGTCACAGGTCCTTGTACAGCGATCGGATGTCTTCTTTGCCGGTCCCGGTGCAGGCGCCAGACAGGTGAGTATGTAATTTTATTATTTTTAACAACTTTTAATCACTTTTAGGCTATTTTCGCAGTGTATGTATAGATACACTGCGAATGTATTAGGACTACTTGCTACTCCCGAGTACACATAAGATACTCGGAGAGTAGCGAGTAGCCGAATACCGCTACTATTCGTCGAATACTCGCTCATCCCTAGAGGGAAATCCTCCGCGGCAATCTCAAGAGACCACTTGAAGCTATGCCCCAATCAGCTGAGAGACAAAGAGGAAGAACAAGATACTCCTCAACAGCCAGTAGAGGTTGAAAAGAAAGTTAGTATCTCTTATCAGAATTCCCCCTGTATTGGACACAAGTTAACAAAGTCATAGTGGTACCTGACCTAACATTTCCCAAGCCTACTGCACCTTAAGCAGCAGAGACTCTAGATCCATCAGCTCCAGTAACAGATGCCACAACCATAGTAGAACAGGAGAATTTACCCGCTGGTAGCAGCGAATCTGTCAGCCCCATGGTGAGTCTAAGAGTTCGCAGAAGGCAATCTGGTATACTAGCGCTACTCGTAGTGAAGTGAATAGTGCAACCACCACACCAGTGGTAGACACTAGAAGCCAGGTCAGGTCATCAGCGTAGATCCACCAATAGTACTAGAGGTACTAGAGGTCAGATCCCTGCCCGTTATAGGGAATAAAAGTGTAAATAAACAATGTAAATAAGCAACCGTTATGCATAAGAGCCTACATACACTTGCTGTATGAACTTTTAAACATTCGTATATAACCTGTTGAAGGACCATTGGGTCACAGGACTACAGTCATATGAAAAAGTTTGGGCACCCCTCTTAATCTTACTCTTTTTTTTTTTTTTTAATTGTTTTCTTGCAACAGCTATTTCAGTGTGATATATGTAATAACTGATGGACACAGTAATATTACAGGATTGAAATGAGGTTTATTGTACTAAGCGAAAATATGAAATATGCATTATTTCAAAAATTGACAGGTGCAAAAGTATGGCACCTCAACAGAAAAGTGACATTAATATTTAATAGATCCACCTTTTGCAAAAATAACAGCCTCTAGTCGCTTCCTGAAGCTGTTAATGAGTTCCTGGATCCTGGATGAAGGTATTTTTGACCATTCCTCTTTACAATCCATCAGTTATTACATATATCACACTGAAATAGCTGTTGCAAAAAAACTATTTTAAACAAAAAAAAAAAAACAGTAAGAATAAGAGGGGTGCCCAAACTTTTTCATATGACTATGTGTGACCAGGACAGTGGTGTAAATAATTAACCCCGACCTGGCATAAATATAAACTGTCGACCGAAGAGCCAAGTAAGGCCAGGCCTAGAGCCCCAAAGCCACACCCGGGGATGAAGCAAAGGTGGGTTGGGGCGGTTTCCACTGTGTAGTCTTCGAAGTCCGTGGGGTGACGCGAATGGTCAGGTGTTGCCCCAGGAAATTAATTGACAATTTTTGCCCTGTTTTTAAAGGTTTTTGAAATTTTTAATTTTTATAATAATGTAAATACTTTATTGTTGTTGATGTTATCACCTGTTTTTGTTATGTTTCCACAGTACGGGAGTTTTACTGGGGGAATGTTGAACCCCAGTGGTCCAGTTGCCACAGTGGTATTGTCTCCCTCAAAGGGGGTTATGTCATGCCTGGAGGCAGGAGGAGGTCCCCACGCTAGGTAACCCCTTGCATGCAACACAATTCCTGACTCCAGGCTAGAAGGGGGAGCTTTAGTACCTGACTTCAGGGGAGCTGTCCTGGTTCTGGCCAGGAGAAAGGGTTAGGGAGAACATCTGAGGAAAGGGAAGAGAGAGGAAGTCAAGGAGAGTGCTCTGGGGAGTGGAGCTGTGACTGAGCTCACCACAGAGCAGAGCGCTATAAATGAATGCCAGAGTCTTTGGTTGTGCGGGTGCTGTACACCCCGACAGCCGAATTTAGAGGGCAGGAGACTGCAGTGCCACCGGGTGTTCTGTGTGGACAGGAGGCTTACAGTGTACTGAGAGCCTGGAGCTGCCTTCAGTAAGCTGACACCTGAGAAAAGGCTCATGCTGCCAGTCATACGGGTGAGAACAACCAACACGCAGGAAGAGGGCCGCAGCATAGCTACAAGCCACAGGGACCTGAAGGATGAGCGCAGCAGGAAGGTCTCCAATCCTACCTGGCGAGGTGGATTTCCGACTGCTTCCAGCCTATCCGGACTCCTTCTACAAGCTGTAACCAGTGCCCCGGAATGCAATACCATCTGCCAAGTAAAAGGTAAAGGAAACTACAACATCTGTGCCCTCCAGTTATTTCCTGCGCCTCTTGTCCTGCATCCCAATGACCATCACTACCCCAATAGACTACCCACACCATCCCTGGGGCCCTGCTACACCTGTGGGGAGCTATACCATCCCGGCTGTATTACCATCTGCCCCAGCGGTCATATCCTGTAGTGTGGGCCACCCCTGGCCGAGTACCACAGGTGGCGTCTAGTGATGAGCGAGCAGTAAAATGCTCGGGTACTCGATGTTCACGTCAAGCATATCGAGATGCTCGGGTGCTCGACCCAAGCACCAAACCCAATGTTAACCTAAGGGAAACCCAAACATTTTTCCTGCGGCACCCACGGCGGCCTGGATAAACCCTAAAAATGTCACAAAAGTATAAGAACAGAGCTCAAATGACATGGGAACAGCATGGGGAAAACCCCTTTAAAGCATTTTTGACTCCCAGGTTGCTGCGGTGAACAATGTTGTCAGAATATTACCCCACTTTTACGGACTCACAATAAAATGTCCAAAAATGAAACGAAAATGGATTTTCCTGGGGAAAATGGTAAGGGCTCATACTCACTTGTGAGACAGTGTTGGTGTATTTTTTTTATTATTACATTAAGGATTTTTGAAAAAAAAAATTGGGAGGCACTCCAATGCCCCATGGAAGAGACATGGAGGAGCGTCTCTTTAAATACTAATATGCAAATAGAGTCTGTGGAGCCTATGTTAGGAGTCTCAAACACAGAACTAGCCATATATCCCTCCAGGGAAGGACCCAGCCAAGGGGTGGCTCCTTGCGGAGAACACCATAACCACCATATGAAGTGGCCCTTTGAGTCAATATCCAACTCTTTTACAAGTTTACAGATATGACAAGGGAATACCAAGGCCAAGTATCCAGCCACATACAGCTGTTTCGGGGTGTTGCCCCTCATCAGTGTGGAGTAGGATTCTGGCTAGGTGAGAGCAAGACCTAGTAGACCAAGATTGCAAAGTATTCACTGATCTCAGGGAGACCAGTCCAAGAAAACACTCCAGGGATATATGGCTAGTTCTGTGTTTGAGACTCCTAACAGAGGCTCCACAGACTCTATTTGCATATTCATATTTCCCAGGGGGCAATGTGCCTAGGAATTCACTGTGTTTGAGCGCTTTAGCCAGCTGCCCGCAGTGTTTTCTTGGACTGGTCTCCCTGAGATCAGTGAATACTTTGCAATCTTGGTCTACTAGGCCTTGCTCCCACCTAGCCAGAATCATACTCCACACTGATGAGGGGCAACACCCCGAAACAGCTGTATGTGGATGGATACTTGGCCTTGGTATTCCCTTGTCATATCTGTAAACTTGTAAAAGAGTTGGATATTGACTCAAAGGGCCACTTTATATGGTGGTTATGGTGTTCTCCGCAAGGAGCCACCCCTTGGCTGGGTCCTTCCCTGGAGGGATATATGGCTAGTTCTGTGTTTGAGACTCCTAACAGAGGCTCCACAGACTCTATTTGCATATTCATATTTCCCAGGGGGCAATGTGCCTAGGAATTCACTGTGTTTGAGCGCTTTAGTCAGCTGCCCGCAGTGTTTTCTTGGACTGGTCTCCCTGAGATCAGTGAATACTTTGCAATCTTGGTCTACTAGGCCTTGCTCCCACCTAGCCAGAATCATACTCCACACTGATGAGGGGCAACACCCCGAAACAGCTGTATGTGGATGGATACTTGGCCTTGGTATTCCCTTGTCATATCTGTAAACTTGTAAAAGAGTTGGATATTGACTCAAAGGGCCACTTCATATGGTGGTTATGGTGTTCTCCGCAAGGAGCCACCCCTTGGCTGGGTCCTTCCCTGGAGGGATATATGGCTAGTTCTGTGTTTGAGACTCCTAACAGAGGCTCCACAGACTCTATTTGCATATTCATATTTCCCAGGGGGCAATGTGCCTAGGAATTCACTGTGTTTGAGCGCTTTAGCCAGCTGCCCGCAGTGTTTTCTTGGACTGGTCTCCCTGAGATCTTTAAATACTGGATGTTCTCATTATTAGTAAGTGGGTCTCCCATAGTGTTGCCTTATGCACGGCTGCCAAAAATTGGGAGGCACTCTGATGCCCCATGGAACAGTCAACGGAGGAGAGCCTCTTTAAATGATGTTCCCATTATTAGGACGTAGGTCTCCCATAGTGTTGCCTTATACACGTCTGCCAAAAATTGTGAGGCACTCCGATGCCCCATAGAAGAGTCGTGCAGGAGAACCTCTTTAAATAATGTTCCCATAATTAGGAAGTGGGTCTTCCATAGTGTCACCCTATACAGGCTGCCAAATATTGGGAGACACTCCGATGCCCCTTTTAACCCTCCGTCACATACAATAGGCCAGACAGGCACATCTCTTTTACTTTCATTTCTCCTTCCTCACCAGATTGTGAGGAAATCCCCTCCCTACAGGTAATCTCCTGTCTCTAGCAGCTCTGTGAAACTTCATACCAAAGTTGGATTGCAGAGCTTCAGGAGGACAGATATAACTGCGCTAATCTCTCAGGCTCATTGTATGTGAACACGTCACACTCAAAAAGGTTGTTTATTTAGCTTGTTTTATGCTCTTTGCTCTGCAAGTGTAATTTTTCTGGGGAAACTTCAGGATCTAATTCTGATTGAATATGTGTTTAATAGTACTTAAGGTACCTTAAAATTAAGTTTGTTTCCATAAATTTTCTTTGTAGAGTTTTTTGACACAGTCGAACTGGGGACTATTTGGCGGGAGTTTTGAAATGTTTGTATTTCAGATTATTAGTTTTATGTTAAGTAAATGGTTTTTTTTGCACCTGATTATGTGTAGTCTCTTTTATTACATCCCTATGAAGGTCACTGATCACTTTTAGAGCACTGAAATTGCAAACATTAGATATTATAGGTATTTTTCTAGCCTGCGCCTGACAGTCACATTGTATGTGAACTCGTTAGAACCGATATTGTATGTGACGGAGGGTTAAGAGACATGCAGGAGGGTTTTGTATGTTTCCCATTATTAGGAAGTGGGTCTTCCATAGTGTTGCCCTATATAGGCTGCCAAAAATTGGGAGGCACTCCGATACCCCTTTTAAGAGACGTGGAGGAGGGCCTCATTAAACATTGTATGTTCCCATTATTAGGAAGTGGGTCTTCCATGGTGTTGCCCTACGCAGGCTGCCAAAAATTGGGAGGCACTCCGATGCCCCTTTTAAGAGATGTGGAGGAGGGCCTCATAAAAACAACATTCCCATTACAAAGGAGTGTGTCTCCTGTACTTGTAATGCCCATGCACTAAGTATGGACTGAAACATTTACCCCTGGGGAGTATAAATGAATATACTGTATAATTTCTTATTTTTAAAGAGTGTTTATGATGCCCGTAACCAAAAAAAATTATGTGGGTGTTGCATGATGGACCACAGTCACCCTGGTGATATGATGGTGAAGGATGAGGAGAAGGAGGAGGAGTACAGAAAATAGCCAAAATCAGGAAGCAAATACCCATGTGTGGGGGTGAAGGGGAACATGGCAATATACCTCCCCAAAAAAGACACTGGCTTTGATTTTATATTACGCTGCTATCATTTGGGGGTGTTGAAAAGTCTTGCCCAATCCAGGCCTTGTTCATCAGCATTTTCAGTTGATAGGCGGGTGCACTTTTCAGTAATAATTCCCCCTGCAGCACTAAAAACCCGCTCTGACAAAACACTAGCGGCAGGGCAGGCCAGGACTTCAAAGGCGTAGAGAGCAAGTTCATGCCATGTGTCCAGCTTGGATACCCAATAATTATAGGGCACAGAGGAATCACAGAGGACTTTGGTACGGTCAGCAAGGCACTCCTTCAGCATCTTCCCAAACTTTGCAGTCCTTGTGATAGTTTCCCGCACCTCAGGCCTGTGCCATGGGAGGGGCTGAGAAAACTCTCCCAGATCTTTGAGAGTGTTCCCCTGCCTATGCAAGATTGGAGTTTTGTCTCTCTTGCCAGTACTCCTTGGTTGTCCACCGAACTGTGACCTCTGCCGGCAGCATTTTCAGAAGGGAATTTTTTTACTAATTTCGCAACAAGGGCCTTCTTGTACTGCACTATTTTCTGTAGACCTCTCCGCCTCGGGAATAAGAGATAGAAAGTTCTCTTATAAAGACCTAATGACACTGTGCAGCCAGCCAATCATTGCAATGCCACAACAAACATGGCTGTGGCATTACAGTGTGTGGTAGCCAATCCCTGCATGTGGGTTGGCTCTGTAAAGAGCGCCCACATGCAGGGAGGGGGGACCCGAGCATGTGCCCAAGCATCTTGGCGGTACTTGGTGCTCGCCCAGCATCCCGAGTACTGTGATGCTCGGGCAAGTACTGAGTACCGCTGAGCATGCTCACTCATCACTAATGGCGTCACGATCATCCCTTGTAAATATCCCCTTTACTGTACGCCCAGGGCAATGGAGCTGGGTCACCCCCACCGTGACCTCCCAAAGAACTGACCGGCCAAGTTACCGAGTACCCCCCGGCCCTGGTGGGTGTTGCACATCAAGCACTATCATAGACCCACTTTTATCAGAGCTACTTATAGATTCTTGTTCTTTTGCAGATTCCACAAAGGACCATATTCTCTGTTGGATAAATTACCATGATTTTGTGCACCAGATACAGATGCATCCAATTTTCTCAGAACTTTTTCCACCAAGCTTTGAAACAAAGAACATGCATCATTGTTTACTGGATAATATCTAGGATTATCTGTTCAAACCTTGATAGGGGTAATTCGTGTTACAGTGTTGGCCAAAAGTATTGACACCCCTGCAATTCTGTCAGATAATACTAAGTTTCTTCCTGAAAATGATTGCAATCACAAATTCATTGGTATTATTATCTTCATTTAATTTGTCTTCAATGAAAAAACACAAAAGAGAACGAAGCAAAAAGCAAAACATTGATCATTTCACATAAAACTCCAAAAATGAGCCAGACATCCTCAGCCAAATAATTGGTTGCACAACCTGTAGCCAAAATAACTGCGATCAACCGCTTCCGGTAACCATCAATGAGTTTCTTACAATTCTCTGCTGGAATTTTAGACCATTCTTCTTTGGCAAACTGCTCCAGGTCACTGATATTTGAAGGGTGCCTTCTCCAAACTGCCATTTTTAGATCTCTCCACAGGTGTTCTATGGGATTCAGGTCTGGACTCATTGCTGGCCACCTTAGAAGTCTCCAGTGCTTTCTCTCAAACCATTTTCTAGTGCTTTTTGAAGTGTGTTTTGGGTCATTGTCCTGCTGGAAGACCCATGACCTCTGTGGGAGACCCAGCTTTCTCACACTGAGCCCTACATTATGCTGCAAAATTTGTTGGTAGTCTTCAGACTTCATAATGCCATGCACACGGTCAAGCAGTCCAGTGCCAGAGGCAGCAAAGCAACCCCAAAACATCAGGGAACCTCCGCCATGTTTGCCTGTAGGGACCGTGTTCTTTTCTTTGAATATGTCTTTTTTTCTCCTGTAAACTCTATGTTGATGCCTTTGCCCAAAAAGAGAGAACATTCTTCCAAAACGTTTTAGGATTTCTCAGGTAAGTTTTGGCAAACTCCAACCTGGCTTTTTTATGTCTCGGGGTAAGAAATGGGGTCTTCCTTGGTCTCCTACCATACAGTCCCTTTTCATTCAGACGCCGACGGATAGTACGGGTTGACACTGTTGTACCCTTGGACGGCAGGGCAGCTTGAACTTGTTTGGATGTTAATCAAGGTTCTTTATCCACCATCCGCACAATCTTGCATTGAAATCTCTCGTCAGTTTTTCTTTTCCGTCCACATCTAGGGAGATTAGCCACAGTGCCATGGGCTTTAAACCTCTTGATGACACTGTGCACGGTTGACACAGGAACATTCAGGTCTTTGGAGATGGACTTGTAGCCTTGAGATTGCTCATGCTTCCTCACAATTTGGTTTCTCAAGTCCTCAGACAGTTCTTTGGCCTTCTTTCTTTTCTCAATACTCAATGTGGTACACACAAGGACACAGGACAGAGGTTGAGTCAACTTTAATCCATGTCAACTGGCTGCAAGTGTGATTTAGTTATTGCCAACACCTGTTAGGTGCCACAGGGAAGTTGCTGTTAATTACACAAATTAGAGAAGCATCACATGAATTATTATCTAACAGTGCCAATACTTTTGTCCACCCCCTTTTTTATGTTTGGTGTGGAATTATATCCAATTTGGCTTTAGGACAATTCTTTTGTGTTTTTTTTTCATTGAAGAAAAATTAAATGAAGATAATAATACCAAAGAATTTGTGATTGCAATGATTTTCAGGAAGAAACTGAGTATTATCTGACAGAATTGCAGGGGTGTCAATACTTTTGGCCAACACTGTATGTCAAATCAACATTTTGATTCTGCAAACCCTGCACTTCCTCCTCTTCCTCCTATCCCATTTACTTCCATGGAGCCCCCCGCTGTCTGGTGTGAACACCATAAGTGGAGCCTCTATCCGCGTGCCCTTATCTTCAGATCTATAACTAAATATAACAAAATCGATTTTTTGGCTATATTTAGGCTATATCCAAACACCTCGGTTTTTGCAGTGAACAGATCTGCAGCAAATCTGCAGCAAATCTGTAGCAAATCATAGGGGTTGCTTTTTTCTTGGTAGGAGGTTTGCTGCATTTTTACTGTGGATTTGCTGCATTTCACAACAGAAACTATAGCAAGAACACAGAAAAGAATTGACATGCTCATTATTTCATATACAGCAAAGGCTGTGGTATTTCCACTTTCTGCACTAAACAAAAAGCTTTGGACAGCTTTTCCTGAAATCCCATAGGTTTTGATGTTAACCAAAAATGGAGGAAAGGATTAGCATAAAGAAGCATAAAACGCTGACAAATCCACAGGTCAAAATCTCAGCAAAAATGCTGTGTGTGAACTAGGCCTTAAGCGGCCGTCACACGCAACGATTTCTTGCCCGATATCGTTTAAGCGATCTCCTTTTTGATCGCTTAAGCGATATCGTTTTGGCATCGTTGCATGTAATCAAGCGATTTACGATGTAAAATCGCTTGATCCTGACATCTCAGATCTGAGCTCCGGAGCTCAGATCTAGCGATGAACGATGTCACGATCTGCTTCATCGTGGTGTATAACACCACGATGAACGATCTCCCAGTGGCAGAGCCTATGCTGGAAGATGGTAACTATGGTAAACGTCGGGTTACTAAGCGCCGCGCGGCTCCTAGTAACCCGATGTGTACCATAGTAACCAGCGAGATCGCGGCTCCACATCGCTGGTGAGTCTGTCTGTGTGACAGCTCACCAGCGATGTGAGCGATATTGTAAGCGATCGCGCGTGCACGTGATCGCTTACAATATCGCACACGATATCTGTGCATGTGACGGCCGCTTTAGGCAGATATAGCAAAGACTGCTTTTTAGCACTAAATTTGTGTAGATTTGAAAAGATAACTGCTCCAGAGAAAATTTGGGAAACCCTGGTAGTACACAAAAAGATTTGGTGGCTATATTTAGGCCTTGTCTGCGTTTTGCTGCATTTGTGTTTCTATGCGTTTTTACCGCTAAAACATATCCAAATGCATGCGTTTTTGGCCTATTGATTTCAATGGAGAACGGATAGAAAATGCATGCAAAAACGGAAAGCACATGCGTTTTTACAAACGCAGCCAAAAACATGGGCTGCTGCATCTAGGGCTGTGTTTGCAAAGATCCCATAGGTTTTGATGTTAACCAAAAAGGGAAGAAATGATTAGCACAAAGAAGCATAAAACGCTGACGTGCGTTTTGCGCTTTTGCAAACACACAAATGCGTTTTTGCTGTGTTTTCTATGTGTTTTCCATTTAAATCAATGGGGCCAAAAATGCATGTGTTTGGATGCGTTTTTAGCGGTAAAAACGCATAGAAACGCAAATGCAGCAAAACGCAGACCTGCATTAGATGTGAAAAGGGCCTATGACAGATATAGCAAAGGCCAGGGTAACACATACAAATCCGTTTCTTTAAGTCCTTAGAAAAACAGATCCATTTTTCTAAGGGTGCCAATAGTGTCCTCTTGGGTCTAGGATTTTTTTGAAATTTTTGGTACTTAGTCATTTTTTCTCAAAAAACGCATTTGTTAATGCATGATACCTATAAGTACCATGCATGAACGCATGTGTCTCCCATAGGGCCCCATGATAAAAAAAACGCATGTGTTTTTTGAAAGGACCCCAAAAACGCTGCTAGCATGTGTTTTTTGAAAAACGCACATGCACACGTGTTAACGCATTTGAATTTTTGGACTTTGAAAAAAAATGTCTAAAAAGTTCCCAAAAACGGATTTAAGGGCCACTTTACACACACCAACTTATCTGTCCAACTTCTGAACAACTGATGGTGGGTTTACACGCCGCGATATCAGGGCGATATCGCTATACAACGGCACGGGAGCGCGCATTTTTTGACACTTTTCCCGATATCGCATCGGCGGTTTACACGCTGCGATATCGGGAAACAACGTCCCTACGATATGTACGCCCACCAACCCAGTAACGACCATTTAACATGGGAGTTAATGGGTGAGTTGCGAGTACACATCGTAGTTGGATGTTTACACGCAACGATCCGGCTACAACGGCCATGCGATATCGGGCAGTTGAATAGCACGCTCATTCAACCCCGATATCGTTTTGGCATCGTTCCAGGATCGCGTTGTACCTTCAAACCGTACAACGCGCGAACGATATCGGGTCCAACTCCCGAACCACGTGACTTTTTGTCGGAGTTGGATCGGAGTTGGACGCCGATATCGCGGCGTGTAAACCCACCATTACTGGTTGCAGTGAAATCATGGACACATTGCTCCATTTTGTGGCTGTGTACAATGGAACAATGTGTCCATGATTTCACTGCAACCAGTAAGTTGGTCAGAAGTTGGACAGATAAGTTGGTGTGTGTAAAGTGGCCATAAGGCAAAAACGGATTTTATTTGTGGCCCTGGCCAAAGACTGCTTTTTAGCACTAATTTTGTGGGGACTTGAATAAAACACTGCACCAGTGCAAAATTGAAAAAACCTGGTAGTAGGCAAAAAGAGATTTGAGGGCTATGTTCACAAATTGCATATTTTTTCTGCTTTTTCTGCACTTGCGCTTTTTTAGGCGCTGCTTTTGAGAAAAGCGCAGTTCCATTCACACACTGCGTTTTTTTCTGCGCTTTTCCAGAGCCCATTTTATCATATGGGCAATGGAAAAGCACAGAGAAAAACTGCAGAAAGAATTGACACGAATATTATTTTTACGCGCACGTTTTTGCAGTGAAAGTGTACTCGTAAAAAAAGCAGGAATACGCAGTATGTGAATGGATATTGGCAAAACACATAGGTTTTACTGGGCTGTGTATCCGGAATTGTGTTTCACTGCAAAAAAGCGTGCGTAAAAAAGCACAGCAAAAAACCCTGGAAAAAGCAGAAAGCACAGTAAAAAGCCACCAAAATATGCAGCGTGTGAACATAGCCAAAGGTAGATTAAGGGTGTGTGCCCACATAGTGACGTTCAGTTCGTCAGTAAACCGGTGGAAAATTCAAGGAGCCTAGACTCCTGAGCTCAGAAGTCTCCAGCGGTTTTCCAGCGGTTTCTCAGCGGTTTTCCGGAGGTTTTTTTTCAACGTGTGCACAGCGTTTTTCAGTCGGTTTTTCCAGCGGTTTTTCCGGCGGTTTTCTATGGAGGATTTTGTCCATGAAAACGCTCAAAAACCACTGAGAAGAATTGACATGCTGTATGCTGCTAAACCGCTAGAAAACCGCTCAACCTCTGGCAGATCCGCTCACATAAACCGACTATGTGTGCACAGCGTTTTCTAAATTACATAGGGTTACTTGTAAGTCCTAACGCTGCTAAGGATTTACATAAATTTAAATAAAACCTATGCTAAACCGCCGGCGGTTTTCGCTGCTAAACCGACGTAAAACCACTATGTGGGCACACACCCTAAGGCAGATAGTGCAAAGACTGTTTTGCAGCACTAAATTTGTGTGGATTTGAAAAGGACTGCACCAGAGCGAATTTGCGAAATCATGGAAGTAAGCAAAAAAAGATTTTGTGGCTAGATTTAGGTAGAATACATACAGCATGGACGGCTTTTTAGTACTAAATTTGTGGCGATTTGAATAGAGCATTGCATCAGAGTAAACTTGGCAAACTCTGGTAGTAGGCAAAATGATTTGGTGGCTAGATTTAGACTAGGGTCACACATAAGCTCTAGATCCGTTTTTGGCATCAGTTTTTGCACTTTTTTTTTTTCTAAGTGCAAAAACGGATTATATGTTAAAAAACCTTATCAATTTTTTCTGCACCCAAAAACGTTGCTAGCAACGTTTTTGGGGGCAGTAAAAATACGGATCTGTTTTTTTAACATGGGGCCCTATGGAAAAACAGATCCGTTTTTTAGAGCATTGTTTATGGAAAAAATGGCAAAGTCCCAAAAACGCAGAGCTGCACAGGAGGGTCAAAAAGCACCCTAAAAAAATGGATCAGTTATTGAGAACAAGGGAAAAAACTGATATCTGTGTGTGTAACGTGGCCTTAAGGCTAGGGTCACACATGGCCATCTGTTAAGATATTGGTCACAGATCTCTGGTTGCAGTGAAATCATGGACACATTGTCATTTGTACACAGCCACAAAATGGAGCAATATGTCCATGTTTTCACTTCAACCAGAGATCTGTGACCAATCTCTGCACAATTATCTGTGTGTGTAACGTGGCCTTTAGGCTAGGGTCACACATGGCCATCTGTTAAGATATTGGTCACAGATCTCTAGTTGCAGTGAAATCATGGACACATTGTTCCATTTGTACACAGCCACAAAATGGAGCAATATGTCCATGATTTCACTGCAACCAGAGATGTGTGACCAATATCCGAACAGATATCTGTGTGTGTGACGTGGCCTTTAGGCTGGGGTCACACACACAGATATCTGGGCAGATATTGTTCACAGATCTCTGGTTGCAGTGAAATCATGGACACATGATTCCATTTTGTGGCTGTGTACAAATGGAGCAATGTATCCATCATTTCACTGCAACCAGAGATCTGTGAACAATATCTGCCCAGATATCTGTGTGTGTGACCTCAGCCTTAGGCAGATATAGAAAAATCTGCTTTTTAGCACTAAATGTTTGAGGATTTGAATATAGCAACTATACCAAAGCAAATGTGGCAAACTCTGGTAGTAGACAAAAAGATTTGGTGGCTAGATTCAAGCGGCCGTCACACGCACAGATATCGCGCAAGATATCGCTTGAACGCGGCAGATTAAACATCGCGTAAGCGATGTCTGTGCGTGTGACGGCAAGATACGACGAGCGAGATCTGATCAAATCGCAAAATCGAGATCTGAGGTCCGGACCTCAGATCTAGTGATTTACGATTTAGCGATCTGCTTCATCGTGGTGTATAACACCACGATGAGCGATCTCCCAGCGCAGAGCCTATGCTGGGAGATGGTAACTATGGTACACGTCGGGTAACTAAGCGACGCGCGGCGCCTAGTTACCCGATGTGTACCATAGTTACCAGCGAGATCGCGGATCCACATCGCTGGTGAGTCTGTCTGTGTGACATCTCACCAGCGATGTGAGCGATATTGTAAGCGATTGCGCGTGCACGTGATCGCTTACAATATCGCAAGAGATATCTTAGCGTGTGACGGCCGCTTCAGGCAGATCCAGCAAAGGCCAGGTTCACACATACAAATTCGTTTTTTTAGCCCTTAGAAAAACGGATCAGTTTTTCTAGGGGTGTCAATAGTGTCCCCTGAGGTCCTGAACATTTTTGAAAAATTTTGGGACTTAGTCATTTTTTCATGAAAAACGCATATGCGTTAACGCAGGTGCCTATATGTGCCATGCGTTAACGCATGCGTTTCCCATAGGGCCCCATGTTAAAAAACATGCATTTTTTGAACACACCCCAAAAATGCAGCTAGCAGCGTTTTTGGGCTGCTACTCAAAAACGCATGCATTTTGTAAAAAAAACGCACACAAATGCGTTACCGCATATGCGTTTTTGTACTTAGAAAAAAAATGTCCAAAATGTTCCCAAAAACGGATTTAAGGCAAAAACAGATGGTATATGTGAACCAGGCCAATGGCTGCCTAGTGTCCGCTTATCCCGAGGGCACAGGGAAACGCTACTAGGCAGCCTGCTGTATGAACTGGTTACCACGATACACATCGGGTAACCAGGGACAGCGTCTGCAGAAAGCGCCCGCACACACGCACCTGCGCTTCTCTCACAAAATCTAAGTATTTAGCACTGAAGCGCTAAATACGGACAGCGCAGGTGTGTGGACAAGGCCAAAGACTGCTTTTTTGCACTAAATTTGTGGGGATTTGAATAAAGCAGTGCAGCAGACCAGATTTAGCAAACCCTGGTACTATGGCCAGAAAGAGCTATTTTAGGATGGATTCACTAAGCCCACTATTTACCTATCTAAAAAGGAATCGACTCACTAGCTAGCTATCTCTCTATGTAACCCACACAGTAGCAGCAGTGGCAGCAGAAAGACTGTCCCTAAGTTCTAATGGCCACTTTACATGCAGCTACAGGTAACAGGTTTTCCACAGGTAACTTACTGGTTGCAGTGAAATCATGGAGACATGGTTCTATCTTGCTGCTGTGTACAAATGGAACTATGTCTCCATGATTTCACTGCAGCCAGTAAGTTACCTGTGGAAAACCTGTTACCTGTAGCTGCGTGTAAAGTGGCCATAAGGCCATGTGCACACGCTGAATATTTGATGATTTTTTTGGCTCAGGATTTGTAGGCAAAACCAGGAGTGGATGATTAAATACAGAAATGGTGCAGTTGTTTCTATTAGGGTATGTGCGCACTGGCCGGGTTATAGTCGTTTTTGCAGCGGAAACCGCCGGTCGGTTTCCATGAGTTTTATGTAAATTTATGCTAATCCAAACCGGCGTTTGGATTAACATTAAAACCTATGGAAACCGACAGCCGCTGTGCACACACCGGCGGTTTCCACATGCTCATCCGTTGCTAAACCGCAGGTTTCCCAGCGGGTTAGCAAAGAATGAGCATGTTCTATAAACCGCCAGTTCTTCAGCGGCTGCAAGCAGAATCATGTGCTGCTTCCAGCCGCTGCAGAACTGCCGGCGAGAACACGCTGTGCAACCGCCCGGCTCCCGCCCGTCACCCGCCCGGCTCCCGCCGCACATACCCGCCAGGAAGCCGGTGGATGGCCGCAGAGCTTCCTGGCGGGTCCGCCCAGCCGCCGACGACCAACCCGCCGGTAAGTGTGCACTTAGACATATACTTCTCCTCTGATTGCTCCACTCCTGGTTTTGTCTACAAATCCTGAGGTAAAAAACTCAGTAAATACTGAATGTGTGCACATGGCCTAAGGCTGCGTTCACATGCTGTGTTTTTGCCGCATGTTTTTGAGGATGCGTTTTTCCTGTATTTCTAGCTCAGGTATAAAAAACGCATTGCGTTCAGATGCTGCGTTTTTAATGCATTTTTTTATGGACGTGTATTTTTCTGCCTTGTGCATTTAAAAATGACCGTGATAAAGATTGTTGAGTAATCCAAAAAAAAAAGGGTCCATGTTGTCATTTACTGTCTTCTCAGAGGAGACCTTTTTTAAGTTATTAAATACCCCACCTCAAAAGAAATTTATTGGGGGAATGTATATAATGTGGGGGCACCTGTTGAGGGGCTGCAGGAGTGGGTCTAACAAACTACTTTATTATAAAAACAGCTTAAAGTCATATCGGCTTTTGCCGGCAAATCGAGATTTCCTACACCATTTATGTACTGAGCTGTCAAGGAGCGCAATCTTCTTACATCTCAGCACATAATTGACTCAAGGAGCGCCATCTCCGGCATTGTAACCAGGGAGACTCTGGGGTCACCCAAGGACAGCTTAGGTGGAGTGCGATCTTCTGGCGTTGTATTCGACTATTTCCAGTGACTCGCTGGGTAATCAAGGAGTTAGGGCCAGCCCTCTCAGCTGGCGCTAGGCCCAAAATTCATGAAGTCATGCCAATATTAGACATGGCCACCATGAATTTCTAGTAAAGATAAAAAACAGAGATTAATATTTTTATTACAAATAAAACACAACACAATTGGTGACTCTGTCTTTATTGAAGAAACAAACCTCCCTCCTCTGATGTAGTCCACAGGAGAAGATCTTATTCAGCTCTGCTACATCTCTACCAGATGTCTACACACATGTCTGCTGGTAGAGATGTAGCAGGCACAGGCTGAGCAACCGGCCATGGGAAAGTTAATCTGAGTTCACACCTAAGCTACGTCAAGCGTAAACTCCGATGAACCCAGCGACAACACCGCGCTCACTTCCGGCAGTGTTGGCGGTGATGTCAGACAAGCAGGCACAGGCTGAGGCGGAGTGAACTGGGGTAACCCCGACTCTGACATCATCGTCAACACTGCCAGAAGTGAGCGCTTCTCTCATCTCACTTTTGGCAGTAATTGCGGTGCCGTCACTTGGTTTATCGGAGTTCACACTTGACGCAGCCCAGGCGTGAACTAAGATGAAATTTCCTGCTACATTTTCTAATGCCTGCTAAGGGTAACCCAAGCAGCTACTGGCTGCTAACCCCCGCTGCTTGGTCTTACCTTCACTGGCAATGGAAAATCCAGGGAAGCCCTTTTTTTAGTTTTTTTTTTTACAAAAAACTTTGCAAAAATGATGTGGGCTTCACCAGATTTTGTATGCCAGCAAAGGTAACCCTGGCAGCTGAGGGCTAGAATCCTCAGTGTGGGAAAACCCAATTGTTCTGGGCCCCCCACACTGAGAATTGCAGCCAGCAGCTGCCCCATAATTGGTGCCTCAATGAGAGATGCCAAAACTAGGGGCTAACCCGCTCTTCCAGATACCGTGTATGGAGGTAGACTGGGAAATAATGGGGTTGGTGATAGAGATGAGCCACCCCCTTAGTGTTCGAGTTCGATTCGATTCGCCGAATTCGTGAGATGTTCATCGAATGTTCGTCGAATGTTCGTCGAATGTTCGAGGACCAACTCGAACCCCATTGAAATCAATGACAGGCTACAAAAAACACATAGAAAACACCCTCAAAGGGCTCCAAAAGCTGCCAAACTACTCAGAATGGACAACAAACACCACAAAAAGTCAAGACAAGTCAAACACAGTACAAATAGTCACAGGTAAAGAGGCTGAAGTTTTCTACATTCATTAAAAAGATGTGGAAGAGTAAAAGGACGATGAGACACAGATATGGGCATGTCACACTCTTATTAAATCATGTAAAGCATAGCAAGGGGACTCCACCAACAATCCTCACTCTTTTCAAAGGGTCACACCTACAGCTAAATGGCATCATTGTCCCAGACCAGAAATTGCTGAATGGCCCAGCCTGCATGCATGGTACAGGGTCTAGAACAGGACTTGGCCTAGCATTTCAAGGTGAAAGCTTGCTCAGCAACTAAAAGATTTGTGGGGTACTACATGAATTCACAGAGAGGTAGGTCAGTGACCTGTTTAGGTCCAGAGGGCCACATGAAGTCAAAGCTCATGCAAGCGTTCCCATAAAGTCGTGTCCCACCACACACAGTGTGGACCACCATTAGTTTTGTGGAGTTCTACATTCATTCACAGAGACGTAGGTCAGAGACCTGTGTTTGTGCCTAGTAGGCCGGATAAAGTTAAAGGGAATCTGTCACTGAATATTATAGATGATCCAGCACCCTAGTGTTCGAATTTGACATGATTTGTGGAATTGGGGGTGTGTTTGTTGAATGTTTGTCTAATTTTCCTCAAACACAGTTGAATATCATTGTAAACAATGGCAGGAAAAACAAAAACATACAAACACATAGAAAACACATAGAAAGCAGTTAGCAAGGTGTCCAAAAGTTGACAAACTTCTCAGAAGATACAACAAACACGTGGAAAACTGACAAGTACAAGATGGACGAGAAAAACGAGGAGGAGACAGAGATATAGGCATGTCATGACCTTATAAAATTGTTTTTTACTCCAGTATTTGTAAGGCACCATGCAGACAATGAGTATTTATAGATTTTTACTTCATTTTTTGTAATGCCACGTTCAGAAGATGAGTATTTTGTGACGTTTTTCCTCACTACACGCAAGGCCTCGTGCAGACGATGAGTATTGTGTCACATTTAGGGGACTACAAGAAGAGTCTCCCTTTTTTCCAAAAATTTGGCCACAGACACCACTTAAGTGGCATCAAGCGCACCACAGTTGCAAACTTTTAATGGTTAGTTTTAGGCAAAAAACAACAAGGCTTTAGTCTCCCAAGGATGACACAGGGGTAGAAAAGTCCTTGCAGATCCATGCCTTGTTCATCTTTATAGATGAGTATTGTGTCACATTTAGGGGACTACAAGAAAAGTCTCACTTTTTTCAAAAAATTTGGGCACAGACACCACTTAAGTGGCATCAAGCGCACCACAGTTGCAAACTTTTAATGGTTATTTTTAGGCAAAAAACAACAAGGCTTTAGTCTCCCAAGGATGACACAGGGGTAGAAAAGTCCTTGCGGATCCATGCCTTGTTCATCTTTATGAATGTTAGTCTGTCCACATTCGCTGGCTGCGGGGCACGACAAGATCTCCAAGGCAAGAGTGGCGAGCTCTGGCCATTTTACCATTTTGGAAGCCCAAAATGAGCAAGGGTCCAGTTCCCAAGTCATTGCATCGATGTTAAGTTGGAGATACTCGTGTACCATCCGCTCCAGGCGTTGAGTATGTGTCAGACTTCTCGTGTCTTCAGGGCTTGAAAATGATGGTCGGAAATAATCTTTAAACGAGTGCACAAAATTGCTGGTACCACCAAAAGATACAATATTACTGGTAGAGTGTGAGTGATGATGACGCGTCAGTCCCATGGTTGGCAAGTTGGAATAGTGAGATTCACTCTGTGTACTACTACCACTGATGGGTTGTGGAAAAGCCGATCTGAGATTAAGTATCAGCTTCTGCTGATACTCCTGCATGCGTGCGTCCCTTTGTAGGGCAGGAATCATGTCAGCAAATTTGATCTTGTACCGGGGATCTAATAGTGTGGCAACCCAGTAGTCTGCATTGCTCCTAATTCGCACAATCCGAGGGTCATGTTGCAGGTAGTGGAGCAAGAAGGCGCTCATGTGCCTTGCGCAACCAGGAGGACCTAGTCCTTGTTGTGTTGGTAATGGGAGGTGAGAATGATGCTTCCTTCCTCTGCCCTCTCCCCCCAACCTCGCACAATAGAAATGTCCTCAAGGTCTCCCTCATCTGCTGACTCTTCAATTCCCATCGTCAGTTCATCCTCCATTTCTTCCTGGGCTCTGGCACCTTCCTGAGGAGTTTGGTTGCTACCAGGTGCCCTCGTCGTGAATGCCTCTCCCCTACCCTCCCATGCCTGCCGTCTTGGTGCTGCCGACCGTGAGGACCTTGGAGTTGTTGTCATCCTTTCCCCATAGGACTCCTCTTGTACTTCCTCAACCTCGTCTTGTCCCACCACCCCAGTCCGAATATTGTTTAGAGTGTGCTCCAGCATGTAGATGACCGGAATAGTCATGCTGATGATGGCATCTTCAGCACTAAACATCTTCGTCGCCATCTCAAAACTGTGCAGAAGGGTGCACAGGTCCTTGATCTGAGTCCACTCCATAAAAGGGATCTGCCCCACCTCAGGATCTCGTTGGCCCAAGCTATACGTCGAAATGTATTGCACAAGGGCTCGGCGGTGCTGCCACAGTCGCTGCAACATGTGCAGGGTAGAATTCCAGCGTGTCGGCACATCGCATTTCAGCCGTGAACGGGCAAGCCGAAAGACTCCTGGAGCAAAGTGAGTCGTTGAGCTGCGGGATGCGAACGCCGGAAGTGAGCACACAGCGACCGTGCCCTCTGCAGAAGCCCATCTAGGCAGGGATAGTGTGTCAAAAATTGCTGGACAACCAGATTCAACACGTGAGCCATACAAGGCACGTGTGTGATATTGCCCCGGCGAAGGGCTGCACCCAGGTTTGCAGCATTGTCGCACACGGCCTTCCCTGGCTGCAGGTTGAGTGGAGTCAACCAGTGCTGAAACTCGGTCGCCAGAGCTGTCCACAACTCCTCAGCTGTGTGACTCACATTTCCCATGCATTTCAAGGTAAAGACCGCCTGATGCCGTTGAGCCCTGCTGTCAGCATAGTAGGGAGGTGTGCAGTATTCCTTCTGTGCATTTACAACGCGGGTGGCATTACCAGAAAGGCTTTGGGCAGAGGTGGAGGACCGAGACGAGGTTGAGGAGGCAGTGGAGGAACTTCTAGCTATAGAGGATGGACGCACAACTCGTGGGGATGGCAATACTTGGACAGCAGACCCTTCTCCAACTCTCACCATAGTTAACCAATGCCCAGTCAGCGACATGTAACGCCCCTGTCCATGCTTACTGGTCCAAGTGTCTGTGGTGAAATGCACCCTGTCACACAGAGAGTTTCTCAAGGAAGCGGTGATATTGTCTGCGACATGCTTGTGTAGCGCAGGCACACCTTTCTTGGAAAAGTAGTGGCGACTGGGCATCGGGTACTGGGGCACTGCCACGGACATAAGGTCTCGAAATCCTCTGTGTCCACCAGGCGCATTCCTACCAGGACTCTGACGGGGGCGGACCTATCACTGAAAGAAGGACCGTGCTGAAAAACGCCTATCCCCATTTGGAAATTATTGAAATAAAGCAAACCACCTTAATCGAGTGTTCGCCACCAAGGAAAGACGCCTCTTTCCAATCTTATCCTAGAACATTCCATGACCCACACCTGCCAATTGTCGTGATCAAGGCTTTGGTTAAAGCCGAAACGCGTTGACATCTGTGGCCATTAACTGTTCATAATAAACCTTGCATCAAAAACATCTAAAGGAGTGTGCAACTTTGTATCCATATTTGTATTTACTGGGATTGAAGAAATCCTGTTAGTTGGCACCTCCACTCACCACCTACGCGGTGTGCACACCATTATACCCTATTCACCATGCGGAAAGGCAGCATTTCTGAAGCCAACAGCTTGCAGATGGTAAAAGTCAAGCGCTTAGCTTTCTCATGGCTAGGAGGAAATGGCCTTTTACTTGTCCACATCTGAGGAACGGAGGGCTGGCTGCTGTGCTGAGACTCAGCTGAGTATGGTGTCCCTGGCAAACTGCTGGTCATGGAGGGAGGTGCAGGCGAACATGTAATGTTGCCTTCATCCAAAGGTGGTGCTCTGGATGTCTGAGAGAGCTGAACATTAGCAGCATTGTCCACTTGAAAAGCAAGTGACGACCTGTCAATCACACTGCCTGTTGCGGGTAAAGAGGTGGAAGGTGTACGTCCTAAAGCATGCGTGACAGCTGTCCCCACAGTCACAGATGATGAAGAGCACACGGATGCACTTGCACGGTGAGCTTCCCACTGCGACTTGTGCTTCATGTCCATGTGGCGGTTCATACATGAAGTACTCAGGCTAGTCAGTTTTTGTCCTCTACTCAGCGATTGGTGACAAATCTTGCAGATGACATGAGTTGGGAGATCCTTGGCGATGTCAAAAAAGGCCCAGGCTAGGCAAGGCTTAGGGCCCATGCGAGCTGCAGAGCCAGGACAATGTCCGCTCAGAGGCAGAGTTGTGACTGCGGATGCAGTTGTTGACGTGCTTCCAGTGCTCCTTCTATGTCCAGGAAGGCGCAACCCAACCTCGCCGTCAGTAGCATCCTCCTCCTCCACCTCCTGTGCTGACCTCATCGGCTGGCTGACTGTGGGTTGAGGACAGTAAGTGGGATCTCCAACCTCATCATCCTCTGTGTTCTCACACCCATCATCCTCAGAGACCAACTCTTCCTGCCTTGACCGAAAACCTAATTTGCCAGTCAAATCCGTTATCTGAGTCTCATCAGCATCATCCTCCTAGTGACCACCAACAGTATGTGCTGTTAGTGAATGAAGGTCTGCAGAAAGGTCAGAAGCTTCTTGATCTGGGCCTGGGTCGGACTCACAAAGCTCCTGGGCATCAGGGAAGATCAATAACTCATCTTGACTCACTGCAGCTTGGGAGGAGACCTCAGATTCCCAGACTATTGTGTGACTGAACAGCTCTGCAGACTCAACCATGTGTGTTACCCCAGACTAAGTAGGGCGGCTGGACACTTGGGAGCTTGGAGGAATCAAGTGTGATTGGTCTGACAACTGAGATGATGGTAGGGTTTGTGATGTAGAAGTTGAGGTGGAGGAGAGGCCACTTGATGGAGCACTTGAGATCCATTCAAGCACATGCTGTTTTTGTGCCTCACGTACAAGTGGTAGCGATGGTCGAGTCCGTAAGGAAGGGATCATATCTGATTGGCCACGGAAAGAAGTAGACATCTTAGTTTGGCTGGAAGATTGTCTATCTTCAGCAGATGTTAATGTACCTTTAGCATCTACCTCACGGGCACAGACTTTTTTTCCCTTTCCACCACGCCTACTCCCATTTCCACCAGCCGCAGGCCTTTTGCCACTCATTTTTTATGAGAAAATTGGGAGCAGTACAGTTGTACAAAAAAAAAGGTGAATGTCAATCAAGCAAAGGTGACTGAACCAACACTGCTACTAGGCCCAAAGTAATACCTGGCCAAGATGCAGCTAAAAATTATTAGTAACTTGCACACGGACGCTGTGCTGCTAAATAGTACTGCAGGTGGCCTACACTGATTTTAAGAACGCTGCGACAAGAACACAAGGCTGAGATGTGTCCTAGATGCAGCTAAAAATTTGTACTAACTTGCACACGGACGGTGTGCTGCTAATTAGTACTGCAGGTGGCCTACACTGATTTTAAGAACGCTGCGACAAGAACACAAGGCTGAGATGTGTCCTAGATGCAGCTAAAAATTAGTACTAACTTGCACACGGACGCTGTGCTGCTAATTAGTACTGCAGGTGGCCTACACTGATTTTAAGAACGCTGCGACAAGAACACAAGGCTTAGATGTGTCCTAGATGCAGCTAAAAATCCTCAGCGCTGATCTGGAGTCCCCGCCCCTCCCCCGCACACTATACACTGAAAATGGATATTAGGATTGAAGATGAATGTTATGGTGGGTTTACACACACCAATTTATCTCTTCAATATCTGAACCAATCTCTGGTTGCAGTGAAATCATGGATACATTGCTCTATTTTGTGGCTGTGTACAACATGGAGCAATGTGTCCATGATTTCACTGCAACCAGAGATCTGTTCAGATATTGAACAGATAAATTGGTGTGTGTAAACCCACCATTAGTGTGAAAAGCCAGGCATGCTTTTGGTGACTGAATCGTTTTCGAACATAACCTAGAACTTCCGAATTTGATGCAAATTGTTCGAGTTCGACGAATCACTCGAACACCGCCCAAAACAGGTCGAATCTGAGATTGGCGAACACTTCGAATCGAACATCGCTCATCTCTAGTTGGTGACAGCTTTTTTGGAGCTGTCACCAAGCCCCTATGGTTAATGGCTATCAATAAGATTGCTGGCCATTAGCAATAGCATAGAGTTTTAAAAATAAAGACACAGACACCAGAAAAAAGTATCTTTTATAAAAACACACACATACATCATTCACTACTTTAATAAATACCCACCAAATCCCTCCGCCGTAGTCCTGGGTCGAGGGTCCCTCGATGTCCAATCCGGATCCAATATCATCTGATCGGTTTTCCTGCCAGTTCAAAGACCTGAATCAGCTGCCACATCAGCTGATTGTTTTATCAGCCAGTTTTTAAGCGATCAGCTGATTGTTTTACGTGTCGTTTTTTGAACGATCAGCTGATGCTGTGGGGTGACTGCATCAGCTGATTACCAGCAGGTCCTGCAGCCATCCAGACATCTACCGGGACAGTCTGCGGAGAGATGAATATGCCTTTTTTTTTTTTCTTTTTACTGTTCACTTTTGGCTTTGCTTTAGCAGCGAATGTACAGGCAGCCAGAAGCTGCCACACATACGCTGCTAAAGCGAAAGTACATGTCACACATGTCACACGGGAGGAAGGACACAGGATTCTTCCTCCCCCGTGTGACATCACTTCCTCCTGCACCTCCTGGTCCCGTGATTATAGGCGCTGGAATATAGCATTGTCTTAATGGCAATGCGTAATTCCAGCGCTTATAATTGGGCCTATTGTAGGAAGCGCACACCAAAAGGTGCAAAGAATTGACATCATCATTCTTTTTACAGACGCGCAAAGTATTGACATGATCATTCTTTTTACGGATGCACTTTCGGCCCGAGAAGCACGGCAGCAAAATGCGCAGCATCTGGACGACAAAAGTGCATTTGAAATTGGTGAACATGTTTGAGCAATGTTTGCTCATCACTAGCCACCATATAGCGGCAATGTCGGTGTTAGCCTTAGTTTAAAGATTTGTTTTCAGTAATAACTCGCTCATCTGCTGAGATTCCACTGTACCCACGAGTAGGGTTTTGTTACTATGGTCACCTGCTTAACCCGTTAATGCCTACGGTTGCGTATTCACAGGTCTACATGTGCATGCAAATGAATTGAAATTCAGGCAATAATTGGTTAAGGGCCCACTTAGAGTCATAGCTAGGGGTTTAGCTCAAGAAATGGGAAGAACAAAACATCTGTTTGTCAAAATAAGAGAAAACAAGCTTTGGTGAAATGAATCCTGCACTGTGATTTGTTGTTATGGGTAATAGAGATAATTTTTGTTTTTACAGTTTTTATAAGTCTGTTCCATAATATAGCAATTGTCTCCTGATTTTGCATCATTCAATTCTTTACATCATATTCTTGTCAAGTTGGCTGAAAAAAGACCCCTTTAGTGACCTTAATGATTAGCAGAGTTAATTTTACAGTTCTGCTACATCAGGGCGATCACTTGATTAACAGATCTATTAAAGTGATCCTAAACCCAGAAACTGACCCCCCCTTATCTTTAGACCTGTCCCTGCACCTCCTCTTACCCTTTCTAGCCATCCCTTTTGCAGAAAAAATCACTTTTGTAAAGTAAGAGAAAAGGTTATAATACTTTGACCTGTGTGAGTTCTCTCTTTCTGAGGAAGCCGAGATGGGACGGGCCTGTCTGCTGCTGCCTGGTAATTATGCACGCCCCTATCTGCTTGCTGCCTTGCTAAGAGCCTGGTCACGTCATGAAATGGGCGGGGCTAAATCGCGTCATGCCGGAGCCCCGCCCCCTTTCATGACTCAACCAGGCTCTTAGCAAGGCAGCAAGCAGATAGGGGCGTGCATAATTACCAGGCAGCAGCAGACAGGCCCGTCCCATCTCGGCTTCCTCAGAAAGAGAGAACTCACACAGGTCAAAGTATTATAACCTTTTCTCTTACTTTACAAAAGTGATTTTTTCTGCAAAAGGGATGGCTAGAAAGGGTAAGAGGGGGTGCAGGGACAGGTCTAAAGATAAGGGGGGGTCAGTTTCTGGGTTTAGGATCATTTTAACATCTTAGGCAATATGACATAGAGAGGACAGAAGTGGTAATATATTGTTTCCGTCTGATATTCAGGATATCCGGAGGTCTCTGCATTCTGAGAAATCCAGGTGAGAAAACTTTAGCACCATGGAAAGCACTGACTTTAAAAAAGCTAATTGGTTGCTATGCCGGCCACCCGGCAAATTCAAACACTGCTGTTGTGACAGCAGCGGTGAAAGCCGCATTGATGCTCTGCCGGCATCCCGGCAAATTGAAATGCTGCTGTGACACCGCTGCTGTCACAGCAGCGGGGAAGCCGATCTTGGTATTAAAACTACCGGATGCCCTATACATCTATATAGCCATCTGTCACTACTGTATAATGTGAGTTTCAGCAGCATAGCAAAAACCATGCTACTGAATCGTGCCACACTCACACCACAGTCTCACCACACTCACAGGACAATACGCCCAGCACTCGCATGACTGTCATACATCAAAAAGACTCAGTTTTTGATACATAATAGTGTGCCTCGACCCTTAAGCAAAGACTCTAATTTCGCCACAGTAACTGTGTTAGCTGTGCTAACTTCTTCAAATATGGTTATAAGGGCGCTAGATCAAGTCATGAGACACAAATCTCTGGCCTTGTATTCCAAAGAAAAGAGATACCATATATACTCGCGTATAAGCCGAGTTTTTCAGCCCAAAAATTGGGCTGAAAAGTCCCCCCCTCGGCTTATACGCGAGTCACTGTACACTTTATACACTGCATACAGTGTATACAGTATACAGGCCCGCCCCCATCAGTGTACAGGCCCCCCCTTGCAGCACAAACCTGTAAAGGAAGAGATTAGTATACTTATCACTGTCCCGCTGCCACTGTCCCGCCACCATCATCGCGCTCCTCCGTCTTCTTCTGTCTTCTTCCGGCTTCCTCCGGTCGTCGCAGGCAATGACGTCATTGTCTGCGCGACCGAGGAGGAAACCGGAAGAAGACGGAGGAGCGCGATGACGGCGGCGGGACAGCGGCAGCGGGACAGTGATAAGTATACTAATCTCTTCCTTTACAGGTATGTGCACAAGGCGGGGGGGCCTGTATACTACCACTGGGGCTGTATATACCACTGGGGCTGCGTGTATACTACCACTGGGGCTGTATATATCTCTGGGGCTGCTGTATACTGATGGGGGGCTGTATACTACCACTGGGGCTGTATATACCTCTGGGGCTGCTGTATACTACCACTGGGGCTGTATATACCACTGGGGCTGCTGCTGTATACTACCACTGGGGCTGCTGTATATACCTCTGGGGCTGCTGTATACTAACTACTGGGGCTGCTGCTGTATATACCACTGGGGCTGCTGCTGTATACTACCACTGGGGCTGCTGTATATACCTCTGGGGCTGCTGTATACTAACTACTGGGGCTGCTGCTGTATATACCACTGGGGCTGCTGCTGTATATACCACTGGGGCTGCTGCTGTATACTACCACTGGGGCTGCTGTATATACCTCTGGGGCTGCTGTATACCACACTGCTGGGGGCTGTATACCTGTGCTGGGGTCCACCCTCGACTTATACATGAGTCAATAGGTTTTCCCAGGTTTTGGGGGCAAAAGTAGGGGGGTCGGCTTATACACGGGTCGGCTTATACACGAGTATATACGGTAATTCAGCTTCTCATTTACAGTAATTTATTGCAGGATACGTTAAATGCAAATATATGGCAGGGTTATTCATGATAGGCGTTAGACATGGCTAAGCATTTCAGGTGCACGCAGGCACCCTTAATCATGATGCAAAACATTAAGGCCAGTTTCACACCACATTTTTGGTGTGTCAGGTTCTGTCCAAAGTTTAGCAGAAAACACTGGACAAAACCTGACTGCCCCGGACAAACAGAACTGGAGGGCAAATAAGCAAATATGCTGGCGCTGAGCTTCAGCACTAGGCGTCCGGCAGCCAGATGCAATTTTTTTTAGTCGGACCCGTCATGATCCGGCACCATAGACTCCCATGTTACGGGGCGCCGGATCCGGGAGGATCCGATTTGTGCAGATTTTTGCACTGGACACAAATATGCTGCAAGCAGCATTTTTTGTCCAGGACAAAAACCAAATACAGCCTGATGCTGACGGACAAATAGAAACCGGACGGTAAATAGCTGCCATCCGGCCCTTTATGGCACCATAGGCTAGCAAAATTGGATCCGGGGCTGTCAGGTTCACACTGGCCTAACAGGTTCATTAGGAACATCACTGTGAAAAAGCATTTTTTGTCGGTTGATGAAGATTTAAAGGAAACCTGTCACCAGGTTTTTGCCATCCAATCTCAGAGCAGAATAATGTAGTAATAGAGACCCTGATTCCAGCGATGTGTCATTTACTGAACTGCTTGTTGTCATTTTGATCAAATTAGTGTTTTCTCTGTTGCAGATTTAGCAATCTGTGAATATGCCAGACTACTTAGTGTAGAAAATGGCGTGCACTCTGAAGGTACCGTCACACGCCGCAATCTCGCCTGGCAATGTGTGGCGATATGACGTGTGCGCTCACATTGTTCGTGCCCGCCTTAGATTGCCGATGGCAGCGTCACATGCTGCAATTTCGCCCTGAAGCTAAGGCGGTGTCGCTCTGGAAATCCCCTCACCTACAGCGGGACCAATCTTGCCTCATTCCATCGCCGCTTCACAACCCGCAATCACAAAGGCAATGTGGGCATACATGTTCAGCGCGGCGAGGAGATAGGAGTGCCACAGTGGTTTATACCGCGCCCCATACACGCTCATTGGACAACACAACTGCGTTATGATTGGTCATCCTGCTCTGGAAGGCTGGCTAATACATGACGCCATTGTCTATCGGAGTTTGTCAAAAATACATGTCGTCAATTGTGGCTCCTGCAACACACTTTCGAGGCGCCAAAGTGTCACACAACACTATGGACATATGTACCTGCATTGGTCCACCCCATGCCAGAGCTGCCATGGCTGAACTACATGTGTGCACACATGTTTGAGTGTGTGTACTGAAGTGTACCTACATTCCCCACAAACACCTTTGCATTTTCCATGTGTGTGGACTAGAGATGAGCGAGTACTAAAATGCTCGGGTGCTCGAATATCAGGCCGAGCATCCCAAGATACTCGTGTAATCGGCCCGAGCACCGAGCCCAATGTTGTCCTATGGGAGACCCGAGTATCTTTCTGGCTAGACCCCCAGCAGCATGGAAAAACCCTAAAAATGTCACAAAAGTATCAGGACAGTGCTCAAATGACATGGGAGCAGCATGGGGAAGACCCCTGTAAGCATTTCAGACCCGAAGGTCACTGCTGTGAACAATCTTGTCAGACTATTACGCCACCTTTACGGACTGTCAAGAAAAAGTTACAAAATGAAACCAAAATGGATTTTCATGGAAAAAATATTAAGGGCTCATACCCACTTGTGAGATAGAGTTTGTTTATGTTAGTTTTTCGGATTATATGAAAGATTTAAAAAAAAAAAATTGTGTGGCACTTACATGCCCCTGGGAAGAGACGTAAATGAAGGCCTCCTTAAATGATGTGCCTATTATAAGGAAGTTTGTCTTTTGTAGTACTGCCGTAGGCAGGGCAGCCAAAAATTGTGTGGCACTCCCATGCCCCTCGGAAGAGACGTACATGAAGGCCTCTTTAAATAATGTGCCCATTTTAAGGAAGTGGGTCTTGTGTAGTATTGCCCTAGGCAGGGCTGCTAAACATTGGGAGGCACCACAATGCCCCTGGATAGAGGCGTGCATGAGGGCCTCTGTTAATAATGTGCCCATTGTAAGAAAGTGGGTCTTTTGTAGTATTGTCCTAGGCAGGGCTGCCAAAAGTTGGGATGCACGCTGGTGCCCCTGGATAGAGGTGTGCATGAGGGCCTCTGTTAATAATGTGCCCATTGTAAGAGAGTGGATCTTTTGTAGTATTGCCCTAGGCAGGGCTGCAAAACATTGGGAGGCACCACAATGCCCCTGGATAGAGGCGTACATGAGGGCTTCTTTTAATCTTGTGCCCATTATAAGGAAGTTCGTCTTTTGTAGGATTGCCCTAGGCAGGGAAGCCAAAAATTGTGTGGCACTCTGATGGGAAGAGACTTACATGAAGGCCTCTTTAAATAATGTGCCCATTTTAAGCAAGTGGGTAATTTGTAGTATTGTCCTAGGCAGGGCTGCCAAACCTTGGGAGGCACTCTGATGCCCCTGGATGAAGGCGTGAATGAGGGCCTCTTTAAATGATGTGCCCATTTTAAGGAAGTGGGCCTTTTGTATTAATGCCCTAGGCAGGGAAGCCAAAAATTGTGTCGCACTCTGATGTTCCTGGATAGAGAGCCTCTTTAAATAATGTGCCCATTTTAAGGAAGTGGGTTTTTTGTAGAATTGTCCTAGGTAGGGCTGCTTAACATTGGGAGGCACCACAATGCCCCTGGATAGAGGCGTGCATGAGGGCCTCTGTTAATAATGTGCCCATTGTAAGAAAGTGGGTCTTTTGTAGTATTGCTCTAGACAGGGCTGCCAAAAGTTGGGAGGCACTTTATCCAGGGGCATTGGAGGCGTGCATGAGGGCCCTCTTTAAATAATGTCCCAATGTAAGGAAGTGGGTCTTTTGTATTAATGCCCTAGGCAGGGAAACCAAAAATTGTGTGGCACTCCCATGCCCCTGGGAAGAGACGTACATGAAGGCCTCTTTAAATAATGTGCCCATTTTAAGCAAGTGGGTCTTTTGTAGGATTGCTCTAGGAAGGGCTGCCAAAAATTGGGAGGCATTGCGATGCCCCTGGGAAGAAACATGGAGGAGAGCCTCTAAAAATTGTTCCCATTACAAAGGAGCGGGTCTCCTTTACTTTTAATGCCCATTCTGGAAGTATGGACTAAAACATTTACCCCTGGGGGGTATACATAAAACGAATGCCTAACTTTTGAATGGTTAGGGTCATCATCATCATAAATATGATGTAAAAATATTATGGTTTTGTGGCATCATGAACCACGGTCACACTGATCATATGATGGTGGCAGATGAGGAGAAGGAGGAGCAGTACATCAAGTAGCCAAAGACATGAAGTATGTACCGATGTGTGGGTGTGCAGAGGTGCATGGCAATCTACCGGCACAAAATTTAAATTCCGCTATCATTTGGTGGTGGCGTGGTGAAGTCAGGCCCAATCCAACCCTTGTTCATCTTGAACAAAGTCAGCCTGTCAGCATTTTCAGTTGACAGGCGGGTGCGTTTATCTGTAATGATTTCACCTGCGGCGCTAAAAACACGCTCTGACTAAACGCTAGTGGCAGGGCAGGCCAGGACTTCTAAGGCGTAGAGAGCCAATTTCTGCCATGTGTCCAGCTTGGATACCTAATAATTATAAGGCACAGAGGAGTCTAGGAGCACTTTAGTACGATCGGCAAGGTACTCCCTCAGCATCTTGGCAAACTTTGCAGTCCTTGTGACACTACCCCGCACCTCAGGGCCTGTGGTACGGGAGGTGCTGAGAAAAGTGTCCCAGATCTTTGAGAGTGTTCCCCTACCTCTACTGGATTTGACTTTTGCCTCTCTCGGCTTGACGCTTTGGTTGTCCACTGAATCGTGACCTCTGCCGCTAGCGTTTTCAGAAGGGAATTTTTTGACTAATTCCGCGACTATGGCCTTCTGGTACTGCAGCATTTTTGTAGACCTCTCCACCTCGGGAATAAGAGAAATAAAGTTCTCTTTGTAGCGTGGGTCTAAAAGTTTCATCAACCAGTAATGAGTGTCTGATAAGATGTTGATAACGCGAGGGTCACGAGACAGGCAGCGTAACATAAAGTCAGCCATGTGCGCAAGACTGTTAACAGGGAAGACTTCAGGGTCCTCACCAACAGCATGATTGGCCATGCTGAACTCATCCTCCTCCTCCTCCTCTCCCCTGTTCTCTGGCCATCCATGCAGAACTGACGGTCTGACGGTTGTGCATGTATTACCTTCAATTCCGCATGAAAGTAGCTCTATTTCTTCATCCTCCTCGTCATAGCCCTCCAATGCACGTTGGGATGAGATGAGGCTGGGCTGTGTGTAATCACCCAGTACGGTTTCTTGCTGCAAGTCATCGTGCTCTGCCTACAATGCATCATCTTTGATTTTGAGCAGAGAGCATTTTAGAAGACAGTGAAGCGGGATGGTGATGCTAATGATGGCGTCATCGCCGCTCACCATCTTGGTGGAGTCCTCAAAGTTTTGGAGGACGGTACATATGTCGGACATCCATGTCCACTCCTGAGGTCTTATATGTGGAGTTTGAACCGTATACCGACGGCCTAGTTGATGCTGGTACTCAACAAATGCCCTCTTCTGCTCACAAATCCTGACCAACAAATGCAGTGTGGAATTCCAACACGTGGGGACATCACACACCAGTCTGTGAGCTGGAAGCTGGAAACGCCGCTGAAAGCCGGCAAGGCCGACAGACACGGTAGGTGACTTTCTAAAATGGGCACACAGGTGGCGTACTTTGACGAGCAGATCAGACAGCTCCGGGTAGGATTTAATAAACCGCTGAACAACGAGGTTGAGCACATGGGACACGCATGGAACATGTGTCAGCTCGCCTCGCCTTAGAGCCGCCACAAGGTTCCGGCCATTGTCACACACGACCATGCCAGGCTGTAGGTTCAGCGGTGTGAGCCAGTGATCTGCCTGCTGTTTCAGAGCTGTCCACAACTCTTCAGCATTGTGGGGATTGTCACCTACGCATATTAGCTTCCGCACAGCCTGTTGCCGCTTAGCCGAGGCAGTGCTGCAGTGCTTCCAGCTTGGGACTGGTGTGGAGGGTGAAGTGGAGGAAGAGGAGGAGGCTGAGGAGCATGACGTGCCAGAGCTGTACACTGTGTACTCAATCCTGATTGAGTTAGGGCCTGCAATCCTTGGTGTCAGGAGGGATTGGGATTGTATTGGGTGGGTTAATCCTAAAAATGACTATGGTGACAGACCCTCTAGGACAGAAATACCACATACTGTGTCTACCTTACACTCTCATAACCTGCCCTAATGAGATCTACAATGCCACACAGCAATCTTTAATATGGTTACCATATGTGTTCTGTGTGGGTGAGGAGAAAGGCTATAACCCCAAAGTGTCCTCTATCCTGATCCATTGTGAACTTGTTTTTTAATCTTGTCTATGCACCTTATGTATCTGCACTTTACCATTTTTGAGGAAGTAAATAAAAGTATCTTTAATCATAGCAGTTTACGTGCATATTAATTATTCAGGAAAAACTCTTTAAAACCGAACAATTATGAATTAAAATCCTTGGTATCGGAAGGACGTGTTCCGTCCCAAGCCCAGACTGGGTCTCGGCTTCCAGAATATTAACCCAGTGTGCCGTCAGCGAGATGTACCGGCCCTGCCCACAAGCACTTGTCCACGTGTCCGTAGTTAGGTGGACCTTCCTGAAACTGCGTTGTTAAGGGCACATATAATGTTTTGTGACACATGCCTATGTAATGCGAGGACGGCACACCGGGAAAAGTAGTGGCGGCTGGGGACCGAGTAACGTGGGACAGCCGCCGCCATCAGGTTGCGGAATGCTTCCATCTCCACCAGCCTAAAAGGCAACATTTCCAGCGCAAGCAGTCGCGAAATGTGTGCATTTAGAACTGTGGCATGTGGGGTGTTGGTAGCGTATTTGCGCCTGCGTTCCAAAGATTGGTGTATGGATAACTGAACGCTGCGCTGGGACAAGGACGTGGCTGATGATGGTGCTATTTCTGCTTGTGCAAGTACAGGTGAAGGACAGGAGGCATCTTCGCCTGCAGTATGGACAGGGAATTGGCTTGCACGCACAACAGTGGAAGACGCAGCGGTGTCACCCGCAGACACTGCTCCCGGACTCTGCTGTACATCCCACAAAATCGGGTGCTTTGCTGCCATGTGCCTGATCATGCTGGTGGTTGTGCAGGCTGCTAGTTTTGCTACCCCTGCTGATGCTGGCATGGCAGGTGTTGCAAATGGCCTTTTTCGAATTATCTGCAGACACCTTAAAAAACAGCCAGACTCGGGAAGACCTAACAGTTGTACTGGCAACTTCATTCGTGTTGTTCCGGGGAACAGTTGCCTGCCTTCTGCCTGCGGATACCACCCTGCTTCTTCTGGTCTGTTGTGATGCTACGCCTAACTCACCCTGTGCACTGCTGTCCTCGCTCTGCATGTCCTCCTGCCAGGTTAGGTCAGTTACTGGATCATCCACCACGTCGTCTTCCACTTCCGCACCCTGGTCCTCCTCCTGACTTTCTGTCAATTGTGTCTCATCATCATCCACCTCTTGTTGAGACACGTTCCCACTGTTGGCCTTCGTGAGACCATGGCTGCTCAATTATTTGGGCGTCGGTACATACGATCTCCTCATGACCCACTTTAACTGGAGCTGGCCAGAGACTACGAATGGATAAGTGAACAGCTCTTCAGAGTGTCCAAGTGTGGGATCAGTTATGTCCAGGGCCGGGCACTCGCCATGGTGGGAAGAAGGAGTATCAAGGTATGAAATTAGCAGTCCAGTCTCACAGCTACTGACAGTTGACCGTGTAGAAGACAGGGTATTTGTGGTGGTGCCAAACTGACTGGAAGCATTATCCGCTATCCAACTAACAACCTGTTGACACTTGTCTTGGTTTAATAGTGGAGTACTGCTGCGGTCCCCTAAAAATTGGGACAGGAAGGTCGAACGAGATAATGTGGGCGTTTGTCGTGGCGCAATTCGAGCTTGCACACGGGCTCGGACTCTGCCTGCACCACCATCACGTCCGGTTCCTTGTCCCTTGCCACCGGCCTTGCACATTTTCAACGTTGTGCTGACTGTATACAGTTAAATGAAGGCGTCCAAGAAATGGTTTTTAGCACGACACTGAGATTGGAGATTAAAGCCCTGCAGGTGGACTAGTCAGACACAAACGCTGACGACAATAGCAATTCTTTTGGCGTATCCTAATTTGCGCTAAATCTACTCCTGCCGCACACAAATGTTAGATGAATGCAGAGAAGATTTGGTTTTTAGCACGACACTGAGATTTGAGATTAAGGCTAGTGATGGGCGAATCCTAAATTACTCGGAATCCCTTGACTCTAGCGAGTCCGAGCACAGGACTCGCTACTCATTGCGAGTCTAGCGAGTCCAATGTTAATGAATGGGGAAGCGAGTAATAGCGAGTAGTGTGAGATTTACAAATCGCAGATGTGTCTCGGAAGCTTCAGCCTGAAGCAATCCTAGTTTTGTCATTTATTTGCATTGCTCGTTTACTTTGCAACTGTAATCGCTGGGAAACTCGCACAGATAAGAGTCCTCTCTGCTCAGTGTGCTGGCTGCCGCAGCTCCAGGGTCCTAGAGCCCGCCTGCTGCCTGATGTAGCAGAGCTGAGATTGTTCTCAGTCTGCTCATTCCCTGTGTACAGACATGAATGTCTGTGCACAGAGATGATGTAGCAGAGCTGAGATTGTTCTCAGTCTGCTCATTCCCTGTGTACAGACATGAATGTCTGTGCACAGAGATGATGTAGCAGAGCTGAGATTGTTCTCAGTCTGCTCATTCCCTGTGCATAAACATCTATATCTATGCACAGGGGATGTAGCAGAGAGGACACCGCGTTTTGGACTGCGTCGGACGGAAGAGGATTTTTTTAATTAAAGATGGAGTCCCTAATGGCTTTTTTTTTTATTTCTAATAAAAAATTTTCTTTGTGTTGTGTTTTTTTTAAAACAATTTAATAGAAATTCATGGCGGTCATGTCTAATATTGGCGTGACCGCCATAAATTTCGGGCTTAGGGCCAGCTGATAATACAAAGCTGGCCCTAACCTCTTTATTACCCAGCGTGCCACCGCTACCAGGGCCACTGGAAGAGCAGGGTTCAGCGCCAGAGGATGGCGCTTCAATGAACGCGCCATCTTCTGGGGCGGCTGCGGGCTGCAATTTACAGCGGGGGGTGCCCAGAAAGCTTGGGCATCCCTGCGCTGTGGATTCCAGCCCCCAGCTGCTTACCTGTACCTGGCTAGACATAGAAATTGCGCGGAGCCCCACGCATTTTTTTAAAATTATTTCATGAAATTCTGAGATTCTGACTCTGAGACTCTGACACTGAAATTCATGAAATAATAAAAAAAAAATGCGTGGGGCTCCGCGCAATTTCTATGTCTAGCCAGGTACAGCTAAGCAGCTGGGGGCTGGAATCCGCAGCGCAGGGATGCCCAAGCTTTCTGGGCACCCCCCGCTGCAAATTGCAGCCCGGAGCCGCCCCAGAAGATGGCGCGTTCATTGAAGCGCCATCCTCTGGCGCTGAACCCCGCTCTTCCAGCGGCCCTGGTGGCAGTAGCACGCTGGGTAATAAAGGGGTTAATACCAGCTTTGTTATACAAGCTGGTATTAAGCCCGAGATTCTTAATGTCAGGCCACGTTTGACCCAGCCACTAAGAATCTCCAATAAAGGGTTAAAAAAACACAACACAGAGAAAAATTTTTATTTGAAATAAAAAAAAAAGCCATTAGGGACTCCATCTTTAATTAAAAAAATCCTCTTCTGTCCGACGTAGTCCAAAACGCGATGTCCTCTCTGCTACATCCCCTGTGCATAAATATAGATGTCTATGCACAGGGAATGAGCAGACTGAGAACAATCTCAGCACTGCTACATCATGTCAGTGAGCAGGCGGGCTCTAGGACCCTGGAGCTGCACAGAGAAGACAGCTGGACTCGGCTCGCAAAGTAACAGCAGTTATTTGCGAGTTTCCCTGCTATCACACAGTAGCCAGTGATTACTCACACGAGTCTAATGCAAACAATGGCAATCCTAGTTTTGTCAGCGTTTCTGACAAAACTAGGATTGATATTGATTTGCATTGGTCTCGTGCGAATAATCACTGGGAAACTCGCAGAGTACCGAGTCCTGCGAGTCCCTTACTACTCGCCGAGTAACGAGTCCTAGCGAGTAGATTCGCCCATCCCTAATTAAGGCCCTGCAGGTGGATTAGTCAGACACAAACGCTGACGGGAATAGCAAATTTTTTGGCGTATCCGAATTTACGCTAACACCTACTTCTGCCTATAGTGAGCTAAATTAATCCCTAAAACCACTGTTTTGGGATGGATGAGATTTCCAGCCTGTACACCAGTTCCAGATGTGATGCAGGCTGGTATACTGGCACAACAAAGTTTGCTATATACCCTGCCTCCCTGCCTGCCTGTATACAGCTCTATTAGTCCTCAGAAGGACTGTTGTGGTAATTAGACTGGCAGCCCTGCGCCTACACTAGCTGAAAGGCCACAAATCTGTCCCTCAATCAGCAGCAGCTCTCCCTACACTGACTGTCTGTGGAGCAGAGTGACGAGCACAGCGCGGTCAGGTCTTATAAAGACCTAATGACGCTGTGCGGCCAGCCAATCACTGTAAGGGCCCCTTTACACGCCACCACAGGAAGGTAGCAACTGCCGGGCACTGGGGATAATTGTGCCTGTTGCTATGAAACTGCTACGAAATGGCGGTGTGTAAATAGGGCAGTTCCTCCCAGTGTCTTGTAGTTGACTCAGATACCTGTTGCTGAGCCGTGCTCAAAAACCGAAGGCAACAGAAAAGCACAATTGCCATGGTAGTGGCGTCTAAACGGGGCACAGGCATGGATGTTGAGTCACCTAGTGAACTCCCAGGGGAGTGCCACGGCGTCATGGATAGCACGCCCCATCAGCGATCATTGGTGGGGGCTACTGTGTAACCATTGGCTGTCCCTTCACAGGGCGCCATATTTAAAGAGCTATCCATTCACAGTGCACAATTGCAATGGTGTCATGTATTAGCCAGCCTTCCTGCACAGGCTGGCCAATCATGACGCTATTGCGTTGTCCAATCAACGCTTGTGCATCACGAAATACACAACTCTGTCACGCCTATGTACTTACGGCGTGAAAGATGTGCGCCCATATTCCTTTGTGGTAGCGGCGTGTGAAGTAGCGAAGGTATTCAACATGAAGTAAGCTGCAGGATCTGTCGGCACTTCTGGGGAACAAAGATACCTTCAGTGGACAACGCAATGGTGGCGTATATATGCGGCATCAGCGATCGGTATCCACCGTTAAAAACGTGCGCGTGCGGTGGATACCTGTTGCTAGCCACAGTGGCGGCATGTAAAGGTACCTTAATGCCACAACCAACAAGGCTGTGGCATTACATTGTCTGTCAGTCAATCCCTGCATGTGGGCTGGCTCTGTAAAGAGCGCCAACATGCAGGGAGGTGGACCCCGAGCATAGCAAGAGTATCGCGAGATTACTCGGTACTCGTCGAGTACCCCGAGTACCGAGATATTAGTGCGAGTACCGAGTAGTGACAAGCATACTCGCTTATCCCTAGTGTGGACACGTTCCCATGTGGCCAAACACATCATAATGGACATGTTGTCACATGTCCAGGGGAAGGCGCCCTAGAGTGGACCCACTGGGCTGTGGTACCGAACTCCTCTGGGTGTGCTGATCCTAGTTTACCCAACCCCTATACAGGGATTGTCAGGGGCAAGCCCAGGGGGTCTAAGTACCACAGCAGATAGTACCAGGGGGGTGGCTCGTAAGGTTAGCCTACACTAAAGCATAGCTAAGGATTCAGGGATAACAGGAATGGTGCTACTGGGGCAGAGCACACCAAGGGTTCCAGGAAACAGACCACAAGGCTGGAAGAACAGGGATGGTGCTACCGGGGCAGAGCACAGCAAGGGTTCCAGGAAACAGACCACAAGGCTGGAAGAACAGGGATGGTGCTACCGGGAAAGAGCACAGCAAGGGTTCCAAGAAACAGAGCACAAGGAAAGCCTGACCAACAGCTAGCAAAGCAGAAGCTCAACTAACACAATAATCAGGCACCTCCTATCAGAGGAGGTGGCCTGATATACCATAGGAAGCTGTTGGTCAAGGGGAGTGTCAGGTTGGACCATGCCGGCCCCTAGAGTTACAGGGGAGGAGTGCACCTTGTTCGCTGCTGATTGGTCACATGAATATGACCACAGTAATGTGCTGATGTGCGAGCCCGGCGGTCAGCTGACAGGAAGGGAACCCGGCGACGGCTCCGAGACACAGCACGCCTGGACGCCGGATACCCGGTCGGCAGAGGAGCAGGAGATGCCGACCCAGGAGAGGTGAGCTGCGAAGCGGTGCCAGGGGGCCTAACAATACCCCCTCCCTCACGCCCCCTCCTCCCAAGGCGCGCTAAGAACCATGCCAGAATGCGTGGTGCTTCGATGTTCTCCTGTGACTCCCAGGTCCTCTCCTCAGGACCAAAGCCAGCCCAGTCAATTAAGAAGAGGGTCTTGCCTCTACTTTTCTTCATGGCAAGGATGTCCCTGACTTCATAGACATTCTCGGAGCTGAGAGGCTGTGGCACAGTGCCGGAGGAGGGATGATAGCGATTAAGCACCACCGGCTTCAACAACGAGACATGGAAGGAGTTAAGGATGCAAAGCGAGGCAGGTAGTCTCAGCTTGTAGGTAACGTCGTTGATGCGACCCAGGACTTCGAAGAAACCGATATAACGTGGCCCCAACTTGTAGGATGGCACCTTTAGCCTGACGTATCTGGAAGAAAGGCACACTTTATCGCCTGGGAGGAAAGATGGTGAATCCAGACGTTTCTTATCGGCATGCCTTTTCATCCTGCTGGAGGCTTGTGTAAGAGCGTCTCTGGTCTCTCTCCAGATCCTGGAGAAGTCCATGGACGATGCTTCAGCCGCCGGGTTGCCGGATGCTGAGGAGATCAGAAGAGGTAAACCAGGGTGTTACCCAAATACCACGAAAAAATGGGATTTAGCTGACGACTCACTAGAGTGATTGTTGTATGCGAATTCCGCCCAAGGAAGGAGAGAGGTCCAGTTATCATGATGAGCGCTGGCGAAGTGCTGAAGATAGGTGGTGAGGACTTGGTTAACGCGTTCCACCTGCCCGTTGCACTGAGGATGATAGGCAGAGGAGAAATCCAACGTGACGTCCATAAGCTTAAACAGTGCCCTCCAGAACCGGGAAGTGAACTGGACTCCCCTATCGGACAGGAGTATGGCGAGGAAATCCATGGAGCCGGAAGATGTGTTCAATGAATATCTTGGCCAACTCAGTAGCGGATGGTAGACCGGGTAAAGGAACGAAGTGAGCCATTTTGGAGAAGCGATCCACGACTACCCATATGACCGTACAGCCGGAGGAGCAAGGGAGATCTGTAATGAAATCCATCGCTCTATGTCGCCAAGGAGCTGACGGGACCAGAAGGGGCAGTAGACGTCCAGCTGGCAACTTTCTGTACACCTTATTTCTAGCACAAGATGGACATGAGGAAACGAAGTTCTGGACGTGGACGTCTTGACGGATAGTAGGCCACCAATAGTGACGAGTGATCAAAGAAAGAGACACTTTAACTCCAACATGACCGGTAATTTTCGACGAGTGTCCCCATGACAGGACCGTCCTCCTTTGATTCTGGGTGACGAATGTCTTACCCGGTGGAAGTCCAGCTACACGTAAGGGAGCCACAGTGATTATTTTAGTAGGGTCGACGATATGGAAGGGCTCATCTTCCACATCCGATGACTGGAAGGACCGCGACAGGGCATCAGCCTTGACATTTTTACTGCCAAGTCGGAAGTGCAGTTCAAAATTGAAACGTGCAAAGAACAGGGACCACCGGTACTGCCGGTGGGTTTAGCCTTTGGGCAGACTGGAGATAAGCCATGTTCTTGTGGTCAGTGAAGATTATGAACGGATAGACAGCACCCTCGAGGAGTTGTCACCATTCCTCCAGTGCCAATTTGATAGCCAGCAATTCACGATCCCCGATTGAGTAGTTGCGCTCTCATGTGGTAAATGCCTTGGAGAAGAACCTGTAGGTGACTAACCAACCCGAAGAGGATTTCTGTGAGAGGACAGCTCCCGCTCCTATGGAGGAGGCGTCTACCTCTACAATAAACTGTCTGTTTTCCTCTGGTCAGTGCAAGGTAGGAGCCTCGGAGAAGGAGTTCTTTAAGGAAGAAAAGGCGTTTTCAGCCTCTGGGGTCCAGGTACAAGCTTTTGCTCCCTTACAGATGAGAGCCGTGATGGGCTGGATCTAGGACAAAAAATGAGGAATTAATTGCCTGTAATAATTTGCAAAGCCAAAGAACTGCTGAATAGCGTTAGTCCCCACAGGACGGGGCCACTTCAGAACAGCGGAGAGTTTCTCAGGATCCATCCGGAATCCGGAATCAGAGATGATGTATCTGAGGAAGGGCAATGAGGTCTGCTCAAAGACACATTTCTCCATCTTGGCATACAACCAATTCTTCCTCAGTCGCAGGAGGACTTGCCGTACGTCGCATCTATGAGAGGACGAATCCGGAGAGAAGATGAGGATGTCGTCCAAATATACCACCACACAGGTGTACAACAAATCACGGAAGATGTCATTGACGAACTCTTGAAATACTGCGGGAGCATTACACAACCCGTACGGCATGACCAAATACTCATAATGGCCGTCCTGGGTGTTGAAAGCCGTCTTCCATTCGTCTCCGGCATGCATGTGAAGCAGGTTGTAGACTCCTCGTCGGTCCAATTTTGTAAAGATGCGAGCCCCTTTGAGCCTGTCAAAGAGCTCCGGAATCAACAGCAGGGGATATTTGTTTTTGATGGTGATGGTATTCAAGCCTCTGTAATCTATACAGGGTCGAATGGTGCCCTCCTTTTTCTTCTCAAAGAAAAATCCTGCATTAGCAGGGGATGTGGATTTTCGAATGAAGCCCCTGGCTAAATTGTCCGTGATGTACTCGGACGTGGCTTGTGACTCAGCTGGGGACAATGGATAGATACAGTACCTCCCCTGGGTGGTGTAGCACCTGGTATCAGATCAATAGGGCAATCATAAGGCCTATGAGGTGGGAGGACCTCTGCCACCGTTTTGTTGAAGACATCCGCGTGCTGCCAATACGCAGCCGGTAAACCAGGAAGAACAGAAGCTGGTTGCGGGGAACCGGGAGGTAGAACGGACTGCAGGCACCTCTCGTGGCAGAGTGGGCCCCACCACAGAACGTCCCCTGAGCGCCAGTCCAAGACGGGTTCATGAGTTCGGAGCCAGGGAAGCCCGAGGAGCAGGGCATGGGAGAGACCAGGCAGGACGTAGAAGGCAATCTTTTCTCGGTGTAGGGCCCCGATCTGCATTTCCATTTCCTCTGTCACCTTGGTGACGTTTTCCTGCAGCGGCCTGCCATCCACTGATGCGATTACACGAGGCGTCAATAGGGGTATTATGGGGATACCAAGCCGAGTCACTGCTTCTTGCCGAATGAAGTTTCCTGCTGACCCTGAATCCACATAGGCTAACTCAGAGTAGCGTCTCTGCGGACGTATCACCTGCACGGGCAGGGTGAGAGGTTGAGAGGCATCGCACTCGCATAGGATGGCCTCTCGTACTTGACCTAGTCGGAGGAGTTTCACGGCCTTTCGGGACAATTCCGGCGCTGATGGGATAAGTCTCCGCAATACAGGCATAGGCCGCGAGCCAGCCTCTCTTCTCAGCGTCGTTCCGCCATTCTGACCCAATCCACCTGCATAGAGTTAGAAAGGGGGGCAGCAGCAGACACCACAGGCCGTGTACAGGGCGGACTGTGTTCAGAGGGAAGCAGCCGGACGGATCTCCTCTCCCTGGCAGACTCACGGGAGCGCTCTTGGAACAGCAAGTCTATGCGAGTGGCTAGCGAGATCAAGGCCTCCAGCTCCGCTGGGATATCCCGACCCACGAGTTCATCCTTTATCCTGCCAAACAGGCCACGCCAAAAAGCACCAGTCAGCGCTTCGTTATTCCATCCCAAATCGGAGGAGAGTGTACGGAAGTGGATGGCGTACTGCCCAACGGTGAACATCCCTTGACGGAGGTTGAAGAGAGACTCCATGACAGATGCGACCCGGCCGGGTTCATCGAAGACCCTCCAGAATGTCTCCAGAAAGGTCGACAAGTGGGAGACTGCAGGGTCATTACACTCCCAGAGGGGGTTACCCCACGCCACGGCCTCGCCCTCCAGGTGGGATGTAACAAAAGCCACCCTGGCAAGATAGGTGGGATACTGCTGTGGCAGTAGTTCAAAGTGAAGGCTACATTGGTTGAGGAAACCGCGACACGTCTTAGGGTCTCCACTGTATCTAGGCGGTTGTCCAAGGTGGGGCGGAGGGGTCAGAACGCCACCCAGGGACCGGTCATTGGATACGGACTGGCCCGAGGTCGTTGCTGCCGACTGCAAGGAGACCAGACGATCATTCATCACGGATATGTAAGACAGTGCAACGAGACACGCAGTCTCGTATGCTAACAGCTCCTGCTGTAGACTCGCGAGCTGAGTGGCAGATGCTGGGTCGGAGGTCTGAAGGGAGGCTAACCGGGTATCCATGGACTGAAGAAAAGCCATAATACGGTTCTGATTTTCATGAAAATAAGCCAGCTCCTTTTGCGCTGAAAATTAGGTACCAGCGGGGTCCATGGCCTGATTCTTCTGTCACGCTTCCGGGGGAAGGAGCCCTAGAGTGGACCCACTGGGCCATGGTACTGAACTCCCCTGGATGAGCTGATTCTAGTTTACCCAACCCCTATACAGGGATTGTCAGGGGCAAGCCCAGGGGGTCTAAGTACCGCAGCAGCTAGTACCAGGGGGGCGGCTCGTAAGGTTAGCCTATACTAAAGCACAGCTAAGGATTCCGGGATAACAGGGTACAAAGCTAGGAGAACGGGAATGGCGCTACCAGGGCAGAGCACAGCAAGGGTTCCAGGAAACAGAGCACAAGGAAGGCCTGACAAACAGCTAGCAAAGCAGAAGCTCAACTAACACAATAATCAGGCCACCTCCAATCAGAGGAGGTGGCCTGATATACCATAGGAAGAGCAGCTATTGGTCAAGGGGAGTGTCAGGTTGGACCGTGCCAGCCCCTAGAGTAACAGGGGAGGAGTGCACCTAGAGCGCTGCTGATTGGTCACATGAATACGACCACAGTAATCTGCTCATGTGCGAGCCCGGTGGTCAGCTGACAGGAAGGGAACCCGACGACGGCTCCAAGACACAGCAAGCCTGGACACCGAATGCCCAGTCGGCAGAGGAGCAGGATATGCCGACCCTGGAGAGGTGAGCTGGGAAGCGGTGCCAGGGGGTCAAACACATGTACACACAGTCACGGCATTCAGTGTGGGCCAAAGGGCTGGACCTGTGTACTGGACTTTAGCAGACAATGCTGCACAGACCCATCTATACCATTTAACGTATCTCAGCTTTATGCTGTGCACAGAGGTATATGTGCAACTGCCCTGTATTGAAAAGTAACGACAGACACAGGTAGCTTGGTTATGTTTTTTTTAGTGGTACTTTTTGTGCACAAAAAAAGGAATTATAACAACACACACAAAACATTAAAAACAGAAGTGTCAACATCACACAAATAAATAGAAAATGATGATAAAGAATGGCCATACCCAAACATTTAAGAGTACAGATAAAAAAAAAAAACAACTAACGTTTAAGCACCCAAAATAAACAAAACGCCACCATAATCTTCCTGGTGCAGCCACCCTGGTGACTCTACCCTCCTCCTGATGTTGCTGCTTGACAACACTAGCCACCCTACACCTGCTGGTGCTGCCAGGCCACTGCCCCAGGGCCATTAAAGTAGGAGCAGTATGCGTCTCTGCTGCTCTTGGCATCCTGCTGACTCAGACCATGACTCAGCTACTAGAGTGGCGCCATACCATGATCGGCAGCACGCCAATCACCGGGACGGAGCTCCCCTGTTGTGGGGTCCACAGAATCCACATAACTTGCTAGTATGTATGATGACCGATCACTACGACGCAGGAAGTTATGCAGCACACAGCAGGCCAGCACTACCACATCGATAGATTACAGTTTCATATGCAAAGGCGTATGAAACACGCTGAATCTATTGCCCATGATCCTGAATGCATTTTCAACCACACGGCGAGTCCGGGATAGCTGTAAATTGAAAATGTGCTGCTCAGAAGTAACCATCCTCTGGGGATATGGCTGTAGTAGGTGAGCCTGAAGTGGGAAGGCTTCATCCCCCACAAACGCAAAGTTTAGATGACCAGTTGTGACATCATTTGAGGGCAAGTTCAGAGCACCTCTCATTAGGTCTTTGGCCAAGGAGCTGTGTGCAAACACACCCCCATCTGAGACATGGCTGTTCATGCCAACGTCCATGTAGAGGGACTCATAGTGAGCATCCACCAGGGCGATGAGTACCACATACAAGGACCCCATGTTGGGGGGATTGCGTGATCCTCACGTGCTTACCATCCATTGCACCTCCGCAGTTTGGAAATTGCCATCGATTGACAAAACCTCTGACAACATGGCAACATCCATCCAGCCGGGGTTGCTGGTAACTGCATGTAGGATGGCAGCAGACAACTCACAATGGCCTCACACGTCTCGGATATCAGGCGGCTCAGCAGTGGCCGTGAGACTGCTGCAGAGTATTGCGGGTCTGTCCTCGAATGACTTGTTGCCAGGAACCTCAAAGTTACAGCCAAACGATCCTCAGGTGGCACAGCTCAACGCATCAAAGTGTCCTGTTAGGCAATCAATGGCTTTATGCATTCCAAGAGGAATGTGAAAGAGTCCTCGGACATACGGAGATAGTTCCTGAAATCATGTGGACTACTATTCTCCAGCTGATGCAGCAGGCGCATGTGACTCAGGTTGTCCCGTGGCCGAAGCCAATCCCTAACCCACACACGCCGTGGTCTGCGACCCCACAACCTCTCAACTCTCTCCTCCAGCCACAAGTCCTCTTCCACCAAGGCAAGAGCCACAATAACATCTCCATCAGGGTCCATGATGATCTCACTTGCCAACCCCTGCAAAAGGAACAAAAAAAGGCTTTCATCAAAAGAACACGTTATCAGCCATCAAAAGTCACCACTACCTCCTTCCCTACACATCTCCTAGCCAGTTACCCACATCCTACCAGATTGTGCTCATATGGGCACCCACATACATATTTTGCACCATTAAACGGTCACAAACAACAGGTGTTGTGGTGAGGCAGTGTAATATTATCACTACACCCATGGGCCTCCTCCACAACTATATCTCCATCGTCCAAATTGTGACATCATTACCATACCCCCATATAGCTGCCCATAATGTATATGTACTACCACAAGGCCTAGGAAAATACAAAGCTCAAGCACACAGACTGATGCTTGTTAACAAATAAATACAAGAACATGCTAAATGTTCCAGAGCCATGTGCTACTGACAAATCATCATCCTACGCAGCTGACAATCGCATATTCATCATGTCCAACACACATCACTGTTGTGTTGATATGGCCGGATCTTCACAGGCAGACATTCCCAAGCCACATGGGCCACTCCACATCTCAGTATCGCCAGAATACTTCCATTCTGTCTGGTAAAGGCCAGTACTATGTGCCCACATTTCATATGTTCCACTAAACTAACCACAGAGGCCTCCTTGGTAAATGATCCTGTACGGCAAAGGCAAAATGGATTGTCAATGAGGAGGGTGTTTTGTGGCAAGGAAAGCCATCCATCCATTTTGCAGCACACAATAGATCAATCAAACACATCATCATTACAAAGTACATACACCAGGACTTGGGCGTCTGCTACAGTACACAAGAACGATCCGTAATGCAAAGATGTATCAAACGCTATACACAGCCATATCACAAATCATGTGTGAACATCAGTACTTACTTAATGACTCTGGGCAGCAGGTGTGCCGTAGCTCGGTCGTTAGCGGTTTTTATGTTTTAACCATCCAATCACATAGCATCTGCGTCATCTAATTCACGTAGCCGCCTGGGCGTTGACACGTGCAACTACTGATTAGGCGCCTGTTCTGCTTTGTGATTGGTCATGTTGTGTTGAAAATGTGGGCAGTTAGTCCGCCACCCATGCTCCTACTTCAATGTGCATTGTTCTAGTAGCATCTCATCACCAGAACTCTGTTGGACAGACGGTAAGCCGGTGGATATGCTATTGTGCTTCGCATGTATGGTATCTTCCGAGTCATATTTTGCGAGATGTATGGGCGGGTTATGTACAGCTACATGTAGCGTCATGTAGATGTGTGGTTTCCGTCGCCTACGCATCGTTAACCCCCTCCACGTCCTGTTTCACACATAATGATCCTTGCCACCAATGACATGACAATGTGTCATACAGCACTACATCATTTCATAGATATGTGCTAAGGTCATTCCTGTGTCTAAATTTTGTGTGGTACGCCATGTGTGCCATTTCAACATGATACAGCTTTGTAACTTTGCCTGCCCAGGCCCAAACCACATATACCCCGTGCCATGTGCAGCATGTCACATCTCTGTACACATATAAAGGCCATTAATGCTTCTGCATGCACAAGCTAACTACCAAACCACCTGTCATTGCTAGTGCTCGACATGGATTGGCCACACAGAGTAGGGTGTGACCTGATATCTACATGTATGTGTTTTGGTAACACACTATGTTGTTTTTTGGCAGATGGCTGAGAGTCCTGATTTTGTGCGTGAACTTCTAGCCATGTACCAGGACCATGAATGCCTGTGGCGGGTTGCGTCACCCGACTACAAGAACAGGGCGGCGAGGGCTGTGGCCTACAGGCACCTTGTCGAGCTGGCAAACCGGCTCGACCAAAGTAAGACCTGGATGGTGCCGATGGTTGTGGAAAAAATAAAGCGACTGCGCACCTTGTTCACCAGAGAACATAAGAAGGTGTTGACGGCTCAGTCCGGGTCTGGAGCTGAGGAGGTCCCTAAGCCACGTCTGTGGTATTATGACCTCCCCAACTTCACCCTGGGCCAGGAGGCTTATCGCCCAACACTGTTCAGCAGCTGCCTTGCCCAACCATCTTCGGCCACAAGCCAAGAGCCTGCCTCGTCACAGGAGGTGCGTAATTGTTGTTTTGCTACCTATGTTTACACCTTGGTGGTTGCACTGATGTAGGGTTGGTGGACATGTAGAAGGCACAATCGTGTTGGACTTTCACCATTCTTCTGTGTGTTCTGCTGTGTGTTGGCTCGTGGCTGTTGGCACAGATTGTGCTGTGTTATGTTGGGGCACTTGGCATATCAATTTGGAGCCTCAGGTGAGTACAGAGCACTGGTCTCCTTCTTTCTTCATCTCTGTTTCCAACCCTGCTACTGTTGATTTTGGTGTTTGGCAAGCTCAGATATGCGCCACCTGGAGCTGGGTGGTTGGTTGTGGTAATTGATGTCAGTACATTGATACTCTTGTTAACTTTTTTTTTATCAATGTTTGGTTTACAGGCCCCTCGTGAGTCTGGCTCCAGTGCAGAGGACCCACCAGCTGGCCAGGCTCCACCCTCATCATCTTTGGTGGAGCAGGTGCCTGATCCCAGTGGTGGGGGGCCGTGCCCAGGGCCCAGCTCAGGCATACAACGGCGTTGCACACCTGCCCCACCCAACACTGAGCTGGGTACCTGGGCAAAACGGGTCCTGTTGGACAGAAAGGGAACCCCCGCCACTTCAATCGGGCACATGGCCAGTGAGTGGGTGTGCCGCATGGAGCTAGAACAATGTGCCATCACCAAGAGGGCCATCATTTGGGTCCTGGAAGTGGGCGTGGATGGGGCACTGAGATGGGGTGGTTACATCGCCATCCCCAAGAAAACACCCCCAGTGCCCCCTGCCCCCCAACAACCCATGGGTAGAGCTCGCCAAAATCAGGATCCTCCACGTTCCCCATGAAGACTCCACCACAGAAGGGCCCCCAATGTGTGGGAGTACGGGGATGAGGGGGAGGAGCCATTGTCTGATCCAGCAGAGGACGAAGAAGCAAGACGCTACTAGGCAATGCACTACATTGCGTACTGGACTTTTTTTTTTTAATCTAAAACCAAGTGTGTTTGTATTTTTATTTTGGGGGTAATAAACCTGACAATTATTTGCCATACCTACGTCCACATATGTGTCAGGTTCAGCAGTATGGTTGTGTGTGTAGGGTGTTGTGGGTGTAATGGTAATGTTTGTGTGGCAGAGGAGAGGCCTCATGTCCACAATAACATAGTTGTGTCATTGTAGCAGACAGGAGCCTATCCCTAGGTGACATGTGTGAGTATTGCGAGATTACGAGTCTTCTCTGGCCGACATTGGCGAGTATATTTGTGTCTGTGTGTTTGTTAATGTGGGTGTGATATTGGAGACATTGATGTCAATTATGGCTTCATCTGTGTTGAAATGGTACAGTATGGTCTGATCTTTATCATGTCACATTGCACACCTACACAAATTCATTAGCCATGTGTTGTGTTTAAAAATGTCACCTCCCAAAGGTGTCCCTGTGTGTGCTGAAAAAAGGGATCAGACAGTATTTGGCTTGCACTGACATATATTGTTTCCAAATCTTTTTTTGTAAATGATGTCTTTTCAGATTAGTTGTAGGCAAACCATACTACCAACTTTCATAATGTGGGATACTATAAGAAGAAAGGCCAACGGGGCCTAAACAAGAAGGGTGCCAACATGGCAACACAAACAAACAACATGTCCAACATGGACAACTACATACAACCATTGGCCACATTATTGGGGAGGATATGCTGGAGTAGGGGCAATGGTGGTCTGGGCTGCCTGGAGGCACTGTATCATCGCAGCCAACGGGTCCAGATGTTGCTTCCCTTCTCAGTGGGCACGCTCCATGTGCTGCTCTGCCTCCCTGTGTGCCTGCAGCAGCTCATCAATAGTTGCTACTCCTGTATGGGAAATAAGGACATTAGTCAGTGAAAGGTGTAGGTGTGGGTGGGTGACGTCATTGGTCAGGATTTCACTTACGTAGCATAGAGCAATCCTGGTTTCCATCTTGAGGAGATGGTGATGCGCTGACAGCCCAGCCTGCAGTGCGAGCTCTTTCCCCTTGACAAAGAAAGGAAAACAAAAAACATCATGACTCACATACTGATGTCAGGGAAACACACCAACATGTATATTACAAAGCTTGTAGCCCATTGCCAACACTCACCACCAATCACAACCCAAGCAGGCTCAATGTCACTGTGTGGGGACCACAACACAGCAGCTCTGGCCCGGGAGCTGGAGATGCTTGGGGGGGTTGAGCCTTGGCTTGGGGTATGGACTTAGTGGCCTAGGACTGGGTTCCTGGTCCCACGGGTCCTGGGCTGGCTGCTCCCGAGGGTGGGGTCCCTGGTGGTGAGGGACTTCCTGGGCCCTCCAGGGAAGGTAAGGGTGGGATCCCTAGTGGTGAGGGACTTCCTGGGCCCTACGGGGAAGGGGGGGGGGGTCCCTGGTGGTGTAGGGGACCATCGGCCCTCCTCAGACGGGGAGTCCTCCTCATCTGTAATATCAGAAATGACAAGACACCGATTTTACAAAAGGAACACAACACAGGGCAAAAACGTACTGTGTGTGTATCAATGTCATTAGGGCGTGAAGGCTAGCCTAAAAGGTTTGGGTCTGGAGCAACCCTATGGTTAGGGGCCAGTCTGTTTTTGGACATGATCCCAACACCAGTGAGCACATATTTGGGACATAAAACACCTTGGATTAGCAGAGGATGGATTTTTACACAAAACACAAGAGCAGACAGTAAGCATCTGGTGGTGCCACCATGGGGACAAACACATAGCAGTCAACTTGTCACTTTTCCGGATTGTGATCAATGGCTTGTGAAATGCTATGTGTCAGAGTGCGCATATATGTGCTGACAGGTGTGATGTGGCCCTTCAAATTTGCATTAATATGTTGTGGTCAACTTTGCTGTCATTACACACCTATGTTCGGCCACACATAGATTAAGGACCACTATAGCCATCAGCATTAAAAAAACATATGAGTGTATTCTGTACCTTCATGTTGCAGTGTGACCAACATGCAGATGCACATTGGTGACAGGTCCACATGCTGGTTTAAGTCACACTATGTGCCATGGCAAAATACCACATGATGGTTGGGTAGTGTTTGGAGTAGGATGGTTGGCATGTGTGTGTTTGCCAGGCTGCGTGGTGAGTATGTGGCAATGCCAATCGGGGCACGAATGTCCACAATCCACTCTGGGGACCTGTGCTTTAGGTCACCCACCTTTTTCTGTATTTGCTTGCGGGTCCTCTCCACACCCACTTTCCGGAGCAGGACCCGCTGGATTTTGCACAGGATACTCTGCTTGCGCAGCCGTGGGTGGCGGTGATGCTTGTGGCACCAGTAGTCATGCCGGTCACACAGGTCGATGAGGATCACAAGTTCTGCCACACACCGTGTGGCAGCGCGCTGTGCGGCCGCCATGACTCTTGGACTATGTGCAGGGGAGGGGCAGGTACCTGGTACCAGGGAACAACGAGCAGACATGTAATGACGTCACCGCGCACACTGGCGCCGCCAAACAAGGTTTAGGGCACTAACAAGTAGACGTCCGCGGAATGAGAGCAGTAGAATGTACCCAGCAGCGTCACCAAATTCACACACGTAGCGTGATTGCAGTGTGTGGCCCATGGCACCCATCTACGATGTGTAGTCCAACATCTGAGCTGTCATGTGTGGCACTATACTCCACACAGTGCAACTTAATACACGCAGACAACATAGTGCAATTACACGCACCATAGAATAGCGCAAACTGAGTCTGCGGACGGTTGTGTAGCTGAAGATGTGTGTGGTTCTGAACGGACAGCTCTTCAAATATGGCGCGGTGTTAACTGACAGCCAATTGGTGTGGGCTACTGTGTTCCCATTATCTCAGACAGGGCGCGGACTACAGCACGCTGACGCTCGCCCTGTCACATGCCAAAACATGAAAATATCGCCCTGCCGATTGCGCCTGATTACTGAGCACTGTTCACATTTTGAAATCTGTGCCTGTGGGGGAATTAACCAAGGCTCTGCGTAATTGCCTTGATGCTGACACATTATCACATGAGGCAGAATGCATTAAAAAAAGCATGCTTAAAAGAAGATATCGGAGGTGGATGATTAGATGGGCATCTAGGATTATAGCTTCTAAAAATCGATCTGATCTTACCAAATACAAGCAGCAAGAACTGGTCTCTGTATCTAAACCAAACAAGACTGTAATTCTCTCTATAAACTTTAGTTCACAATTCAGTGCAATAAAGAAGATCATTAATGGTACCTTTACACGCCGCCACGGCAGGCTGGATACATCCCGCTACTTCACGTGCACGAGCACGCTCAAACGGCTACAAACGGTCAACGCACCCTCTTTACACGCCGCCACAAGGTTCGCTACGCCACGCTACATCTATAGCTAGCTACATCGCCGGGTGTCTCAAGTAGCCAGCTGTTGCTCATTTACACACCGCTACAACCAGCTACTATGGGCGGACCTGGTGCAGCAGGGACAGCACATAGGCGTCCTCCAATTGTGGATTACAAGACTTCCGTACGCTGATAGGACGAAGCAATAACATCCTGATTGGGCAGGCATCGCAGGAGGCTGAGTAATACAGCACGCTCGAGCGATTGTGTAGTGTGACTGGTCAGCTCCTTAAATATGCCTCCCTATGCAGCGACTACCAATCGTCATGCAGCAGCTTCCACCAATGATCGCACATGGGGCGCGGTAACATGGAGCCGAGGTCACGCCTTAGCTACATTGCAGCTACAGCCCCGGGTGTCCAGAGTTCCCTTCCGTTGCTTCTTTACACGCCGATACAGCTCGCTACCATCGGCGATATAGCCATCTGTTTTCGAGCAGAGCCCATAAACAGATGTATCTGTCGCCGGCTGTAGCGTCGCGTCTTCAGACGCCGCTACGACGGGCTACATTGGCGCTACAAGCTACATTTGTGGCCTGTAGCGGGATGTATCCAGCCTGCCGTGGCGGCGTGTAAAGGTACCATAAGGGTACCTTTACACGCCGCCACTGTGCCTAGCAACAGGTGTCCACCGCACGTGCATGCGCACGTTTTTGGCGGTTGATACCGATCGCTGATGCCACATGTACACACCGCCATGGCGTTGTCAACTGAAGGTATGTTTGTTCCCCGGAAGTTCCGACAAATCCTGCAGTTAACTGCCTGTTGAATACCTTCGCTGCTTCACATGCTGCTACCACAAAGGAATATGGGCATACATCTTTCGTGCCACAAGTACATAGGCGTGACAGAGTTGTGTATTCCGTGATGCTAACACGCTGATTGGACAACGCAATAGCGTCATGATTGGTCAGCCTGCGCAAGAAGGCTGGCTAATACATGACGCCATTGCAATTGTGGACTGTGAATGGATAGCTCTTTAATTATGGCGCCCTGTGAAGGGACAGCCAATGGTTACACAGTAGCCCCCACCAATGATCACTGATGGGGCGCGGTATCCATGACGCTGTGGCACGCCCCTGGGAATTCACTAGGCAACGTAGATTCCATCCCTGTGCCCCGTTTAGACGCCACTACCAGGGCAATTGTGCCTTTGTGTTGCCTTGGGTTTTTGAGCACGGCTCAGCAACAGGTATCTGAGTCAACTGCAGGACACCGGCAGGAATTTCCCGATTTACACGCCGCCATTTCGTAGCAATTTCATGGCTGCTGCTGATAGGTAAGGACCGTGGGTGCCGCGGTCCTGACCTGTCAGCGGCTGCAGCTGCGTGCGCTGCACACAGGATCGGGGGGCATAATAGCCCCCCAGTCCTGTGTGCTGATCTGGTCTGCGGCTGTCTGCTTCAAGCGGACAGGCACGGATCGGATCACACATCTGTGCTGTGTTCAATTGCTAAGGCTCTCTTCCAGCATAAAAGGATCAGTTTAGACCGTGCAGCACAGGCTTAACAAAGGACGCAGCTTGCGTTGGAAACGGTGACCAGAAAAATGGCCACATGGAAAAATTCCCACATGGAAAAATGCCCACATGGATAACTGCCCACATGGATAAATGCCCACATGAAAAAAAGGCCAAATGGAAAATTGCTAATTGCAGTATCAAAAAGTTTCAGATCTCTGATATTTGAGGTGCAGGGTGAGGATGTTCACCTGATAGGTGAAAAATACCCACAGACATGAATGCCAACAGGAAAACAGAGCTGGAGAATAATATAGAATTTTAGGTTATATGCTCTGCAAGACGAGGAATGGTATAGAGGTGTAAGTGAGATGCTTTGCAGGACTGCGGATGGTATAGAGGTGCAGGTGAGATGCTCTGCAAGACAGGGGATGGTATAGAGGTGTAGGTGAGATGCTCTGTAGAACTGGGGGATAGTATAGAGGTGTAGGTGAGATCCTCTGCAAGATGGGGGATGGTAAAGAGGTGTGAGATGCTCTGCAGGGCATTAGAATAACATAGAATTGTAGGTGAGATGCTTTACAGAGTAGGATAATAAAGAATTATAGGTGAGATGCTCTGCAGGGCAAGGGGATAATATAGAGGTGTAGGTGAGATGCTCTGCAGAACAGGTAACAGTATAGGTGTAGGTGACATGCTCTGCAGTGTAGGATAATAAAGAATTATAGGTGAGATGCTCTGCAGGGCAGGGGGATAGTATAGAGGTGTAGGTGACATGCTCTGCAGGGCAGTGGGATAGTATAGAGCAGTGATGGCGAACCTATGGCACGCGTGCCAGGGGTGGCACGCAGAGCCGCCTCCGCTGGCACGCGGCCTCGCCACCACACTGCTGCTTTGATCTGCCGGCGCGCGCCGCGGTGCCGGCAGATCAAAGCTGTGTCGGAGCAGAGGAGACCTTTCTCCTCTCTCCGACACTCTTCCTAGCCCCGCCCTCCCGGCCAGCGTCATGTGACAGCAGTCATGTGACGCGCCCGGCGTCACGTGACCGCACTCAGCGCGGGTCGGGAGGAGAAGACACTGCAGAAGATATCAGGAGAAGAAACTGCAGTAGGAAGGTGAGTATGACTTTTTTTTTTTTTCTATTTACAGCAGGATGGGGCATATTGATCTGCTGGGGGCAGGATGGGGCATTACTAAGGGGGCAGGATAGGGCATATTACTCTGCTGGGGGCAGGATAGGGCATATTACTCTGCTGGGGGCAGGATAGGGCATCTGCTGGGGGCAGGATAGGGCATATTACTCTGCTGGGGGCAGGATGGGGCATTACTAAGGGGGGCAGGATAGGGCATATTACTCTGCTGGGGGCAGGATAGGGCATATTACTCTGCTGGGGCAGGATAGGGCATATTAATCTGCTGGGGGCAGGATAGGGCATATTACTCTGCTGGGGGCAGGATGGGGCATATTGATCTGCTGGGGGCAGGATGGGGCATTACTAAGGGGGGCAGGATGGGGCATATTACTCTGCTGGGGGCAGGATGGGGCATTACTAAGGGGGCAGGATGGGGCATATTACTCTGCTGGGGGCAAGATGGGGCATTACTAAGGGGGCAGGATAGGGCATATTACTCTGCTGGGGGCAGGATAGGGCATATTACTCTGCTGGGGGCAGGATGGGGCATTACTAAGGGGGCAGGATAGGGCATATTACTCTGCTGGGGGCAGGATAGGGCATATTACTCTGCTGGGGCAGGATAGGGCATATTAATCTGCTGGGGGCAGGATAGGGCATATTACTCTGCTGGGGGCAGGATGGGGCATATTGATCTGCTGGGGGCAGGATGGGGCATTACTAAGGGGGGCAGGATGGGGCATATTACTCTGCTGGGGGCAGGATGGGGCATTACTAAGGGGGCAGGATGGGGCATATTACTCTGCTGGGGGCAAGATGGGGCATTACTAAGGGGGCAGGATAGGGCATATTACTCTGCTGGGGGCAGGATAGGGCATATTACTCTGCTGGGGGCAGGATGGGGCATTACTAAGGGGGGCAGGATGGGGCATATTACTCTGCTGGGGGCAGGATGGGGCATTACTAAGGGGGCAGGATAGGGCATATTACTCTGCTGGGGGCAGGATAGGGCATATTACTCTGCTGGGGGCAGGATGGGGCATTACTAAGGGGGGCAAGATGGGGCATATTACTCTGCTGGGGGCAGGATGGGGCATTACTAAGGGGGCAGGATAGGGCATATTACTCTGCTGGGGGCAGGATAGGGCATATTACTCTGCTGGGGGCAGTATGGGGCATTACTAAGGGGGGCAGGATGGGGCATATTACTCTGCTGGGGGCAGGATGGGGCATTACTAAGGGGGCAGGATAGGGCATATTACTCTGCTGGGGCAGGATGGGGCATTACTAAGGGGGAAGGATGGGGCATATTACTCTGCTGGGGGCAGGATGGGGCATTACTAAGGGGGCAGGATAGGGCATATTACTCTGCTGGGGGCAGGATGGGGCATTACTAAGGGGGCAGGATAGGGCATATTACTCTGCTGGGGGCAGGATGGGGCATTACTAAGGGGGAAGGATGGGGCATATTACTCTGCTGGGGGCAGGATGGGGCATTACTAAGGGGGCAGGATAGGGCATATTACTCTGCTGGGGGCAGGATAGGGCATATTACTCTGCTGGGGGCAGGATAGGGCATATTACTTTGCTGGGGGCAGGATGGGGCATATTACTCTGCTGGGGGCAGGATGGGGCAGTACTAAGGGGGGGAAGGATGGGGCATATTACTCTGTGCTGGGGGCAGGATGGGGCATTACTAAGGGGGGCAGGATGGGACATATTACTCTGTGCTGGGGGCAGGATGTGGCAATAGTAACAGGGGGCAGGATGGGGCATATTATGTGATGGGGCATATTATTATGTGATGGGGGCTGATGGGGCATATTATTATGTGATGGGGGCTGATGAGGCATATTATTATGTGATGGGGCATATTATTATGTGATGGGGGCTGATGGGGCATATTATTATGTGATGGGGCTGATGGGGCATATTATTATGTAATGGGGCTGATGGGGTATATTATTATGTAATGGGGCTGATGGTGCATATTATTATGTAATGGGGACAAGGATGGGGCAGATTACTATGTGATGGGGTCAAGGATAGGGCAATACTACCAGGGGGCAAGATGGGGCATATTACTATGTGATGGGGACAAGGATGGGGCACATTACTGCTGGATGGGGCATATTACTGCAACGGGACAAGAATGGGTCATATTGGTGCAGGATGGGGCATATTACTGCATAGGGCCAAGGATGAGGCATATTAGTGCAGGATGGGGTATATTACTGCAAAGGAATAAGGATGGGGCATATTAATTGCAAATGGACAAGGATGAAACATATTACTGCAGGATGGGGCATATTACTTCAAGGGGACACAGATGGGGCATATTACTGCAAGGGGAGAAGGATAGGGCATTATTGCAGGATGGGGCATATTACTGCAAGGGGACAAGAATGTGGCATATTACTGCAGGATGGGGCATATTGCTGCAAGGGGACAAGGATAGGGCATTACAGCAGGATTGGGCATTACTACATGATAGGGGCAAGATGGGGACATTACCACAAGGGACAAGGATGGGACATTACCGAAGGGGACAAGAATGGGGCATACAACAAGGGGATAAGGATAAAGACATTACTACAAGAAGGGGGTCAGGATAGGAACATTACTGCCAGGAGAGAATCAGGATGGAGCACAACTGCAAGGAGAGGGTCAGGATGGGGCCATAAATGCATGGAGATGGTCAGGATGGATCATATAGCTAGGAGAGGATCAGAATGGAGCACATAGCTAGAAGGAGAGGATCAGAATGGAGCACATAGCTAGAAGGAGAGGATTAGGATGGAGCACATAACTACAAGGAGAGGGTCAGGATGGAGCACATAACTACAAGGAGAGGGTCAGGATGGAGCACATTACTACAAGGAAAGGGTCAGGATGGAGCACATAACTACAAGGAGAGGGTCAGGATGGAGCACATAACTACAAGGAAAGGGTCAGGATGGAGCACCTAACTGGAAACAGAGGGTCAGGATGGAGCACATTGCTACAAGGAGAAGATCAGGATGGAGCACATAACTGCAAAGAGAGGGTCGGGATGGAGCACATTACTGCAAGGAGAGGGTCAGGATGGAGCACATAGCTACAAGGAGAGGGTCAGGATGGAGCACATAGCTACAAGGAGAGGGTCAGGATGGAGCACATTACTGCAAGGAAAGGGACCAGGATTTCAGCATGAAATCTGCTTGCATTCCATGATAAAATCTTTCTCCTATCTGTCTAATATTCTGCATTTTTTCCATACAGATCAATCCACCTGCTGTTTCTAGAAAGGGCAGTGGCAGCGGCTCAGCTTCAATGTGCAGTACACATGAGCTGTCTAACCACTGCCGAAGAGAAGAGAAAACTGCAAAGGTAAGTTTAAAATCAATTAATTGTTAAAATAATTGAATTGATCATCAATGTTTCAGGACTACAAGCCCTGTACAGGGAAGAGAGTTAGCATCTGCTGGCTCTTCCCCTGTGCAGCGCTTATGATTACTACTGCTGTAATTTAGGTTATATTATCATATTGGCACTTCGCCATAAATAATTTCGTTTTGGGTTGCGGTTTGGGCACTCGGCCTCAGAAAGGTTCGCCATCACTGGTATAGAGGTATAGGTGAGATGTCATACAATACAAGGGAATAGTATAGAGGTCTAGGTGAGATGCTCTGCAGGGCAGGGGGATAGTATAGAGGTATTGGTCACATGGATGTCACACTGATGGTAGCTGATAAAAAAATGCATAATTGCATCACACTCGTACCACAGTCGCATGACCATACGGAAAGCACTCACATGACTGTCAATCATCAAAATCCCTCTGATAATGCATACCATAAGGCCGCGTTACACACAGCGATATCGCTAACGATATCTCTGCAATGTCACAGGTTTTGTGACGTTGCAGTGACCTCGCTAGCAAAGTCGCTGCGAGTGACATGCCGCAGCAATCAACGATGAGCTCGCTGACTGCGGAATGGCCGGGACCATTTTCCCATCGTTGGTCTCTCGCTGTCCAGCATACATCGGCATGTGTGACAGGGGCAACGACCAGCGATCCCCATTCTGCGCCCGAGACTTGGAGCGATCACAGTGAGCGTCAGGGGACGCAGCATCGGTATGTGGATCACCCAGTGTGACTGCAGACCAGCGATCACATGGCGATGTTCCAGCGATCCCGGCCAGGTCGGATTGCGGGTGGGATCATTGAAACATCGCTATGTGTAACGGGGCCTTTAGTGTGCCTGTACCCTATAGGTGAGATGTTCTGCAGGCAGAAGAATGGTATAGAGTTATAGGTGAGATGCTGTGCTGCAAAGAAGAATGTCGACGGAAATTGCCCACATAATACATTTGTGGGCAATTTTCTAACAACAGTTTATTAAGGAAGTCTAATAACAATAACTTCAGTTGATTAAACAATGATTGCACACCTGCAAATAATTAGCCACTTGGTGATAGTCCTGAACAGGAATAGTTTATTAAAGAGGTCTAATAACAACAATAAGTCCAGTTTAGTAAACTAAAATGATAATGTATTAGACCTGCAGTCCCATGTAACTCCACAGATAATCCAGTGATACTCCTGTGAGTACAGATAGCAGTGATGGCTTTTCTGAATCTGCTGCTGGTTTGGTTCTGCTGTTTTGGGCTGGTGGGAGGGAGGAGTAAGGCAGAATCACTGAGAGATGAGAGCAGACTGGATCTATCTATTGCAGATAATGACCGACTGCTACAAACCACAGATCTAGTGCAGAAATGCTGAAGGTCACTGTCAAATAGTGTCTTCAAAGACTGTGAGGTCAGCGAGACTGGGGATAGAGGAGAAAAGAGAAGGCGCAGATCTAAGTGCAGTATATTAGTAGCAACAGTTGTTCTTAGGTATTGTGCTCACCTTTCTGGTGTCTTGTGCAGTTTGCATATAATCCTACAGAGGGATATTTCCTGGATCTCCTGGCCTGCTGCCTGTTCCCAGAGAAGCAAGTCGCCCAGAGGGAGGTTTGTGTTGAAGTGCAGGAAAAAAAAATTTCTGGTTTGAATTGAAGCGCTACCAGAGGGATCACAGGGATGGCAAATTATTCCAAAATAATTTCTTCTTTTATTACGCGTTTCGGCTTAACATATAACAAGCCTTCATCAGATAAAATCGATGAAGGCTTGTTATATGTTAAGCCGAAACGCGTAATAAAAGAAGAAATTATTTTGGAATAATTTGCCATCCCTGTGATCCCTCTGGTAGCGCTTCAATTCAAACCGGAAATTTTTTTTTCCTGCACTAGGTCACTGTAATTCACAAGATGATCACAGATCATGTGAATCCTCTCATCTTGCACCTCAAATATCAGAGATCGGAAACTTTGTGATGCTGCAAATGGCAGTTTTCTGTGTGGGCAATTTTCCGTGTGGGCAATTTTACATGTGGGCAATTTTCCATGTGGGCATTTTTCCTGTGGGCATTTTTCCTGTGGGCAATTTTCTTGTGGCCATTTTTCAGGGAACCGTTGGAAATGCATTGCCGCAGTACACCGCATCAGCTAACATCTCCACGCTCTCAGAAAGGTGCTTACATGATAAAAAACAGAGAGGGGCGCTCCTGGTGCAGTATCAGGGGTCAGTGGGGGAAAGGGGGACGGTGGATTGTTGGTGCTCACCTGTCCTGGTTATGCTGCCAGCATAACCAGGTGTTGTAGCCTTACTGCGTCTCGTTCAGCTGCTGTCTCTCCCTGCTTCCAGGTCTCAGGCTGACACGTGATCAATCACACGGTCTGACATCAGCACAGGTCCTTGAGAGCTTTAGCTATTAGATCCCCATTCTCCTCAATGACACAGTGTTATCAGAAGCAGCTCTGCACCGCTCACCAGGGGTGCTTGTAGATTAGTAAAAGTTAAACAAGCGGTTTAAGCAGGCGCATTCTGAATAAACTCCTGGAAGTTTGTCCAATTCAGTTATAAAACTTCTTTAATGAGTATTACTGGTCACTCTCACTACGCGTTTCGGCGTACTAGCGCCTTCCTCAGGTGATCCTGAGGAAGGCGCTAGTACGCCGAAACGCGTAGTGAGAGAGACCAGTAATACTCATTAAAGAAGTTTTATAATTGAATTGGACAAACTTCCCGGAGTTTATTCAGAATGCGCCTGCTTAAACCGCTTGTTTAACTTTTACTAATCTAAAGAAAGGTGCTTACAGACATACTCAATTTTTTTATATATATGGAAATGTTTTTATGGAACCACTTAATTTGTGAATAAATTTCACTCGAACAGGAAGCTGGATCCTTGTCTTTCTAAACTTACAAACTGTTGCAGATTATTTGACATTTCCGGTGTAACAACGGTGACACAATCCACTCATTAAAATGAACAAATGTGGTAGTGAGTGCAAAAGAAAAAACAAACAGAAAATACCTTATTGCAAAACTGACTAAACAACTAGAAAATAAATATCATGAAATTGTCACCGATTCATGCAAGTTGTTACACCTGGTATGAATACACTTTACTTTTCAGAAACTTAATACCTTTAATAAAAATCATGATATTCCATAGCTATATTAACACTAGTATTTATATATTTAGTAATATAAATAAATTATACATGTTTGTGATCAATTTATATTCATATAAAATACTTAGAAAAAATATAAGTTTTTTTTCTAAATTTGCCTTAAGGCCCCGTTTCACACTGCGATATCACTAACGATATCATTGCAACGTCACTGGTTTAGTGACATTGCAGCAACCTCGAAGCGAGGTCGCTGCATGTGACATGTGTGGCGCCCCTGCATCCAGGAGGCCACAGAAGTGAACTGCAGCCAGGCAGGTAGGACACTTGTTGCACACCAACACCCTCACAGCCCACACAACCCACGTGTAAGAGAAGGTAACATCCAGCCCTGAGATTAGATACTCTATGAGATTGAGGGGTGGTGGATTTAGAGGAGTGGGTTGGGCAAACACGTAGTCAGGTGACTTGACAGTATATAGGAAGGGGGAGGAGTGAAGGTGTTCAGTAGGCCGGAGTGAGCCGAGATGAAAAGTCCAAGAGCAGCAGAGAAGCTGAGATGCAAAGGCCAGAGAACAGCAGCAGGTCGAGCTGAAACTGAGCAGCCAGAAAGGCACACACGTCCTGGAAGAGTGAAGGCAGACGGAGCGCAGAATCTGTACTGAGCCAGCGTGAGCCAGAGGAGAGAGAGAGCCCATCCAGAGCCAGATCCCCAGGAGTGTGAGAGGACAGAGAGGGACGGTGTAGCCCGGGCCCTAGAACCGCAGCTGAAGCAACCTACTGCAGGCGGAGAAGCCCTCCTATATACCGAGAGGAACAGAGTGAAAGGAGCTTGGTAGAGCCTCGTGCTGGAGGACTGCTGGAGGCTGGGATAAAGTAGAGTGTCGGCTCTAGAGGGGACCGTAGTTTACCCGGCATCCACAAACAACACGACGGGGGTCTGAGTTTCAGATTGAGATCCCTACCCAAAGGACAGGCAGCTCAATGACAAACTTAGGACTCACAGAAGCCCGAGTCACCGCCATACTGTCCAGCGTTTCACACACACCCCTGGAGACGGAGACCGTAATAGCACGGAAAGGACACTGCAGACTGTGTGAGGGGTCACAGAGAGAGGCCTGGCTGCAGAGCAAAGGGAACCCGGAGAGGGAGAATGTGCCCGTGTACTGAGAACTGTACTTGAACTGTGTAAGAATTGCAAATGACTTGTGAACTGACTAAACAACTGAGAGTAAAGCTTTGGAAAACCCTGGAACAGCTTCCCTTGTGTTTCTGCATGAAAGTGATTCTCTCCATACAGGACACAGCCTGTCAGCACCAACGCTGAGGAGAGATCCCTGCAGCGTCTGCAAAGTAAGTGTGCTACCACTTCACCATAGACTTAACCCTTACTGCCCCGGGGAACACAGTTCTACCCACTGGAACTATTACACCTAAGCTGCCATTACATCATCCCCAGAGGTTCTGCAGCAGCGGTGGCCCACATCACTGGCCGCATCAAGTGGGTGGCGTCACGACTGACAACCCCTGTAAATATCCCCTTTTATTGCCAGGGCCCGGGACACGGTCCGGACCAGGACCACCCGTGACTTCCCCAGTAGAGAACCGGTCCGGTACCGAGTACCCTCGTCTCAGTGGGCTCGACACATGTACCAACGACCAGCGATCAGCTCGCTGATCGCTGCTCGTTGGTAAATGGCCAGGACCATTTTTTGATTGTTGGTCTCCCACTGGGCAGCCAGCATCGGCGTGTGTGACAGCGGGAGAACAATGATCAATGACCTCACAGCTCCGCACAGTACATGCTGGGAGGCTGGTAACCAGAGTAAACATTGGATAACTAAGTGCAGTGCTGCGCTTAGTTACCCGATGTTTACTCTGGTTACCAGCGTTCTCGCTGGTTGTTGATCGTTGGTGAGCTGTCTGTGTGACAGCTCACCAGCGATCAGATAGCGATGTCCCAGCAATCCCAATCGTTGGTGGGATCACTGGGACATCGCAGCGTGTAAAGGGGACTTTAGGTTGGTAAAATTAGCTTGGGTGAAATGGAATGAATTGGATTAGATTAGACCACGATCCTGCTAGGAGTCCAACAGGAAAGGTACTATGCAAAGATAAAAGGAATTTGTCCAGCCCAGGCCCTGGGGGTACTTGGATCACTCAGGCGCGGTCTGGAGGGGAAGTCACGGGTAGCGGTGCCAGAGGCCGTGGGCCCGGGGTATGCAGATGAAAAATGGGGAAAAGGAAAAATAATAAAAAGTCTGTCAAGTCTTGACGCCACCTGTAGGGCTCCGGTGATGGCACCGGCGCTGCTTGGGCCTCCGGGGTGATGGGCTGCAGCAAGGTTGAACCGCTCCCTACAGGACGAGCAGGGTCCCCAGGGCTGTAGGATGTAGTGAGGGTAAAAGGGCAGCACAGTCGTTTCTGTGCCAGGTGGGAGTAGGGAAGCGCGGCCAATGTGGTGCAGATGGAATGAGGGACACGCACACCTAGTTTTTGGTACCTTTACTGGTGTTCTGTACTGGTACACTCGTCTGGAGTTGAAGGAAACACTTTAGAATCTCCACAGCAAGTAGGGTTGTAGGCACTCTTGTCTCAGTTACTCTGTTTAGAGTCTGGCAGGCTTGGAACCCGACCAGACCGTTACTTCTCTCTATCTGTGATTCTCCACACCCGGGTTGCTGCACTGAGGGCTCTCTATTGGGTTCCCGTATGGATCCAAACTCACAGTCCCTGGCTCTCAATTGTAGGAGCTGCGGGCGTCCTGGAAGCTAAACCTCCTTGTGGTGCTGGATTCTCTGCGGGGCCTATTCTCTCTGTCCCTGCAGCTCGGACCCAGTGACCGGAACTCTGGTGGGGCGAATCGGTATGACTCTTCTGCCCCCTTCTGTAGCAAGTTTCTCTCCTCTGCCTTCGACATCTACTCTGCGGGTCTACCACTGTCTCAGGTGGTTGATGGTATGGGCCTAGCACGGCTCCAATACCAGCTCAGCTCACTCAGCTCTTCACACTTCTGTAGGACTGCACACTCTGCTGTTTTCCCTCCAGAACCTGTATTTAAGGAGGAACTGGCTTAAGGCAACCAGTTAGGCTCCCCATACAGGCCTGGGGTTAAAGGTGTTGTGTGTTAGTGGGTTACTCGCTGTGAGAGATCCCTCAGTGTCCCAAGGGAGTCTGTGGTGACCTGGCACAGGGTGCCACAGAAACTTCATTAAACTTTATAACAAAAGCTTGGGCGGTTTATAAATATAGTTTGTGGGGTTATACCAGCTTTAAACTACCGGTACTTCAATAACATTAGTACAATTAATGTGTAGGTTTTATTTAAATTTCACTTTTAATTAAGGTTTTAATGTGTTTTCGTCAATTTAACGACAAAGATTGGTCACTGAAATCTGTTTTCTCATAGTCGTGCATAGTACCGTTCCTGTCTGGCTTCTGGCAGGATCATGGTCTAATCTAACCCAATTTATTCCATTGTCCCTAAGTAAATTTTGCCAACCTAAGGTAAATCAAGCAACCTAGAAAAAACCTAAGTATTTTGCATGAATATAAATTGATCATACACATGAATAATGTATTTATATCACATTAAATTAATTTATTTAAATTAATAAATATATAAATACTAATGTTAATATAGCTATGGAATGTGATGATTTTTATTGAAGGTATTAAGTATCTGAAAACTAAAATGTATTCATACCATGTGTAAAAACTTGCATTAATAGGTTACATTTTCATGATGTTTCTTTTGTAGTTATGTAGTCAGTTTTGCAATAATTTTTTTGGTTTGATTTTTCTTTTTTCACTCACTATCATATTTGTTCATTTTAATGAGTATATTATGTCATCGGTGTTACAAAGGAAATAGGTCAAAATAATGTGCAACAGTTTGTAAGCTGGTGTGGAGACCCGGGGGTCAGTGGGTGCTCTCGTCCACTGGCCCAGCCGCCTTTAGCAAGGCAACGTGGACCAGGGCTCATTCCCAAACTGGACACCCAAGCTCCTTAACCGTGGGCGGAACACTACTCAGACAACACAGGGTGAGGGAACCACAGTAGTAAGACTTTATTGGATCCCCAACAGTTGTTATCATATAACACATACCTAGCAAAACATAAAATGTAACAGACAACAGAGTCTCATCCTTCTGCTGGCTCACCAGGGATTAGAATATTCGTGCCTCAGAACTTCCAGGGCTATTTACTCCAAACTAGTGGCACCCTGCATTTGGCAGGCACCCACCAAGAAAGAAATTATGCCAGCTTTAAGAAGCTGAGTCAGCCCAGCAAAGTCTGTAGGCAGGTGACTGGATTGCCCCAACCTGTGTGGCTTTCTTATGCAGTCTTTGCTATCCCAGCTGAATCCGATAAGTCGATGCTGAAGTCTTTGTGGTTTTATAATCCAGGTTCTGATCCCACTCGGTTGGCACCAAGCATGCTCAGTACACTAAAATTGCTCCTAGCAGTCAAATTTCACTTCTGCAATGTATAATATACTCTGCAGAAGTGAAATTAAGTAAAAGAAAGAGTTAAAAATAAAAAATCAGTATTCTCACCTATCCGCGATCCACCGCTGCCTCCAGCAATGTCCGGGTGCTTACAGGACCTGCCATGATGTCACAAACCGGCAGCGTCATCGGGTCACATGACTGCAGTCACCGCGGTAACTGCGGTCATGTGACCCGATCAGCTGATCGGCTTGTGACGTCACCACATTTCCTATAAGCACCTGGACCTTGCTGGAGGCAGCGATGGATCCCGGATAGGTGAGAATACAGATTTTTTTAATTTTTAACTCTTTGTTTTACTATATTTCACTTTCGCAATGTATATTTATACATTGCGGAAGTGAAAGTGCCCCGTTGTGTCCGGATCCGTGATAATACACAGAATAGGTCACCCCCTGTGGTGTTCTTTCCTGTCCGTGGGGTCCTGCAAAAGATAGGAACCCACAGACAGGAAAAAAAACGTATTGTGAAAGCAACCTTACAGAAGAGAGATAATTGCATTACATAAGTCCACATCACCAAACATCTACAAGACTCTAGGAACACTGGGTAAACAAAATACAAAATACTGTAACTAGATTTTAAGGACTTAACCCATGAGTGGCATATTACAAGTTTGCAAACCAAAATACAATATGGTCTGGATAAATAAGAAATCCTCATAGGTTATACATTAAAGAGCTCCATTTCGTTTATACTTGGCATCATGATTAAGGGTGCCTGTGTGCACCTGAAACGTGTTGCCGTCTCCAATGCCTGGTATGGATACATTTGCCATGTAGTTGCATTTAATGTATAACGCAATAAATCACCGTTTATGAGAAGCTTAATTATCTCTTTTCTTTAGAATTCAAGTACCCGGGCCAGAGCAGCGCCGTAATCTATGCTTCAAATGGTTTGTAAAGGTGACATATGGTGAGCTTAACTTTCATATATATTTGTCTCTGGCCTTTTATTTACACATTTTAATAACATGTAAAATCTGCCTTAAGCTGGCCATATACAGTAGATACATATAAGATGGCCGCCGTGCAGTGAGGACGTGCTGCCATGCACTCCTCACCATCCTTTGCCATCTGGAGCACAGGCTGGCCACTGAGCTGCGGCCCACACCCCACTCTATCGGCCGCTGCTCCCTGCACCTGCCCATCCACCGGGCTTCCAGATTGTGCCCTCACGCATGCACGTGGGACACCCAGGACTCGGCCCCAGCACCCAGCCCAGCCCTGGAGCCAATTTAAAAACCGGCCGGAGCGCTCCCTCCCCACCTCCTGAGGTGAGACCCATCCGGCGCGCTGTCCCCCGCTGCCCGAGCGTGGGGACCGGAGGGACGCGACGCAGCCCCGATCCCGTGGCCTCCCATACACGCGGATCTCCTCCACCGCTCCTCCTGTCTCAGCACAGGAGGAGCACAGTATCACCGCTCCGGGCACCGGCCCTGCCCTCGGAGCGCATGTGAGGTACCCTGTGCTCATGCCAAAGCCGCTGCCTGAGTTTAGAGGCGAGGCGCCAACCCGGCCCGCACCCTGCCTACACCAGCGGCGGTACCTGAGATGTGGAAAAAGACTCTGCCCACTAATCGGGCGCCTGCGGTGAGTGCTGGGCATCTGCCCCTCCTCCCCTTTGCTGCAACCCGGTCACCATCACCTGCCTGCACCTCCTGCGGTGCCCGGCTCCCAGCCGGACCCCAGGGCCTGCTGTGTGTCCAAGGCACCTCTGCTCCCCCCTCCCTGGCCACAGGACTTTACCAAATAACGGGGCTCAGCAATCTGCTGACCCAGGTGCTGCACCGCTGAAGCCCCTCACCTCTGATCAGGTCCCTCATCTCCTAGACCACCAGTCTCCTCCGTCTTGCCCGCACGGAGCCGCCACCACCCTCACGGTGCCTCTGACCCTGCCTGCACTGCATCTCTGGCTGCACTACCCTCCTGGCTGCTTCTCACCTGTGGCTGCATTTCATCTCTGCCTGCAATACCCTCCTGGCTGCCTCTCACCCGTGGCTGTACTGCATCTCTGCCTGCAATACCCTCCTGGCTGCCTCTCACCCGTGGCTGCACTGCATCTCTGGCTGCACTACCCTCCTGGCTGCTACTCATCCGTAACCTGCATCTCCTCTTGCCCGTGGCTGCACTGCACCTTTGGCTGCATTACCATCCTGGCTGCTTCTTACCTGTGGCTGCATCCCATCTCACCCGCGATATCATCTCATCTCACCCGTGGCTGCACCTCATCTCATCTCACCCGTGGCTGCATCTCATCTCATCTCACCCGTGGCTGCATCTCATCTCACCCATGGCTGCATCTCATCTCACCCGTGGCTGCATCTCGTCTCACCCGTGGCTGCATCTTGACTCACCCTTGGCAGCATCTCGTCTCACCCGTGGCTGCATCTTGTCTCACCCGTGGCTGCATCTCGTCTCACCCGTGGCTGCATCTCGTCTCACCCGTGGCTGCATCTCGTCTCACCCGTGGCTGCATCTCATCTCACCCGTGGCTGCATCTCATCTCACCCGTGGCTGCATCTCATCTCACCCGTGGCTGCATCTCATCTCATCAGTGACTACATCCCACCCCTGCTACATCTCATCCCTGGCTGCTTCTTCCCCTGGCTGCGTCTTCCCCTGACTGCATCCCACCCCCGGCTGTATCTCACCCTCTGCTACACCTCAACCCTAGTTGCATCCCTCTCCTGGTTCCATCCCTTCCCTAGCCTGCATCTTATCCCAGAACTGCATTTCCTCCCCCGGAATACACCTCATCACCTGGCCGTACCTCAGCCACGGCCAATCACCCATCACCGGGAACTCGCCCTTGCCACACAAGATCCCTGGCTACCTCTGACCTCACCCACCTCTCCTCCCCTACTCACCCTACCATGTTTCCGCTTCTTCTCACCTTCACTCCCATCCTTCTCCACTTCCTACTACCCCCACCCATTCCCCCACTGGGCAAAGAAATCCTACTCTCATCCTCCATCCTTCCTAACCACCTCACCCAATGCTCTGAACTATTTCCCCACTTTCAACCCACCATCTCTAGACATACACGCCCATCACGCAAGCTCCCCTGCTCCCACCTCCTAAGCCTCTCCCTGCTCCTCCTACTCTCCGGTGACATTTCCCCTAATCCTGGCCCACCCCACCATACCACCTCACTCTCCTCCACCCCACTCCAACGACCTATCACCAACCCTTGTAACCCCTTTAACCTCCGTCCCATTCCCCCTATCCCGGCTTCCCCTGTCCTCCTACCCGGCGCACTCTGGAACGCCCGCTCGGCCCGTAACAAACTCACACTTATCCATGACCTCTTCATCTCCAGAAAACTCTCCTTCCTTGGCATCACGGAGACCTGGCTTACCCCCTCTGACACAACCTCCCCGGCTGCCCTCTCCTACGGGGGATTCACACTCTCCCACACTCCCTGCCCCAGCAACACACGCGGCGGTGGCGGTGGCCTACTTCTAGCCAGTGACTGCTCCTTCTCCCCTCTTACTCCACCCCCCCTCCCCTCCTTCGAGGCACACTCCGTTCGCATCTACTCCCCCTGCAACCTCCAACTAGCCGTTGTCTACCGCCCCCCTGGATCCCCCTCTACCTTCTTTGACCACTTCACAACCTGGCTCCTCCACCTCCTCTCCTCCGACATCCCTACCATCGTCATGGGTGACTTCAACATCCCCATCGACACCCCCACAGCCGCTGCCTCCAGACTCCTATCCCTCACCTCCTCTTTTGGCCTCTCCCAATGGATCTCCTCCGCCATGCACACTGGTGGCCACACACTTGACCTAGTCTTCACCCGCCTCTGCTCCCTCTCCGACCTCGCACACTCAACCCTCACCCACTCCGACCACAACTTACTGACCCCCTCTGACACAACCTCCCCGGCTGCCCTCTCCTACGGGGGATTCACACTCTCCCACACTCCTTGCCCCAGCAACACCCGCGGCGGTGGCTTTGGCCTACTTCTAGCCCTCTTTTCCCCTTACCACGCTCATCCCCCCCGGAAACTCCCCCACCCCCGCAGAAACCTTAAGCTCATAGACTTCCATTCACTCTCAGAATCCCTCCTCCCCATCTCTGACCTGGCCTCTTCTCATGACGCTGACTCAGCCACCTCCCTCTACATCTCCACCCTCCACCACAGCCCTCGACCAGGCTGCTCCGCTCACATTTAACACAACACGATTACAACGACAACCATGGCTCATGGCCCTCACCAAAAACTCCGACGGACGACTAGGGCAGCCGAGCGGAAATGGAAGAAGTCCCACTCTGCAGAGCACTTTGCCCTATACAAGCATTCCCTCAATACCGTCAAGACTGCCCTTAACTCCGGAAAACAAGCCTACTTCTCCTCCCTAATTACCGCCCTGTCTCACAACCCCAGACAACTCTTCAAAATCTTCAACTCCTTCCTTCGCCCCCCTGCACCTCCTCCCTCACCTCTCCTCTCCGCCGACGACTTCGCCACCTTCTTCAAAGACAAAATTGACAAACTCAGACAAAGCTTCGGCCCACACTCCCCTCGCCCCATCCCACCTCCAGCCCATCCCCCCCCACCCATATGCAGTTTCACCCCATGACTGAGGACCACCTCTCCTCCCTTCTATCACGATCACACCTCACCACCTCCGCCCTTGACCCACTCCCCTCCCACCTCATCCCTAACCTTACCACAGTCTTCATCCCTGCCCTGACACACCACTTCAACATATCACTCAAATCCGGCACATTCCCCTCACCCTTCAAGCACGCCCTAATCACGCCCATCCTAAAAAAAATCCCTTGACCCTACAACAGTCTCCAACTATTGCCCCATATCTCTTCTCCCGTTTGCCTCAAAACTTCTTGAACAACACGTCTATTCCGAACTATCCTCCCACCTCTCTTCCTATGCTCTCTTTGATCGCCTACAATCCGGCTTCCGACCACACCACTCCACCCAAACAGCCCTAACCAAAGTCACTAATGACCTTCTGATCGCCAAGAGCAAACGACACTACTCCGTCCTCATCCTTCTCGACCTCTCTGCTGCCTTTGACACTGTTGACCACTCCCTCTTACTCCAAATCCTTGAATCTCTTGGCATTGCTGACCTCGCCCTCTCCTGGATCTCCTCCTACCTGACGGACAGGACCTTCAGCGTCACCCACTCCCACACCTCCTCCTCGCCCTATCCCCTCTCCGTAGGTGTCCCCCAAGGCTCGGTCCTGGGACCACTACTCTTCTCCATTTACACCCTCAGCCTAGGCAACCTTATCGAGTCACATGGCCTCCACTACCACCTCTACGCCGACGACACCCAACTCTATCTGTCTGGCCCCGACATCTCCTCTCTTCTATCCAAAATTCCTCATTGCCTATCCGCCATTGCATCCTTCTTTTCCACCCGCTTCCTCAAACTCAACATGGACAAGACAGAATTCATCGTCTTTCCCCTAACAACCCTCCCCCCCTTCCTGACCTATCCATCACCGTCAATAACTGCACCCTCTCACCTGTCCCCCATGCCAAATTTCTCGGGTTAATCCTCGACTCCTCCTTCTCCTTCAAGCCCCACATCCAAGCCCTCGCCACCGCCTGCCGACTCCAACTAAAAAACATTGCCCGCATCTGCTCCTTCCTTGACCACAACACGGCTAAGACACTCGTCCATGCCCTCATCATCTCCCACCTGGACTACTGCAATCTCCTGTTCACCGGCCTCCCTGCCTCCTCCCTTGCACCTCTCTACACCATCCTCAACTCTGCTGCCCGACTATCTCCCTGCTACTCCCCGCCTCCCCTCCCCGCCGAGCCCTCCAATGGCTCCCCATCCTCCAGCGATCTCGCTTCAAAACCCTAACCCTGACATACAAGGCCATACACAACCTGTTACCTCCCTACATCTCCGACCTGGTCTCCTGCTACCTCCCTTCGCGCAACTATCGCTCCTCCCAAGAACTCCTTCTCTCAACCCCCTGCATCTCCACCTCCCACAACTGCACACAAGACTTCTCTCGTGCTTCTGCCAGACTCTGGAACTCCCTCCCCATCACATCAGACACTCCCCGACCCTGGGAACCTTCAAGAAAAACCTAAAGACCCACCTCTTCCTACAAGCCTATAACACACACTGAGATCCTATCCACTGCACCATCTCACCTCTCCCCCTCCTACTGTCTCCCTCCCCACCCCCTCTAGACTGTGAGCCCTCGAGGACAGGATCCCCGGCCCTATTGTACCCGTATGATTAATTGTGATCTGTCATCGTTTGTCGCCATTTGTGGTCGTCTTCGACCACTTGTCTTTGCCTACCCTCTAAATTGTAAAGCGCCATGTATCCTAATAGCGCTATATAAATACCTATTATTAATAATAAAAATAATAAAAATAATATAGCTGTTGGCTAAATGCCCATCAATCTGTTAATATGGATCAAAATAATAATGCATACTACCCCCACAATGATAATAATAATAAATCTTTATTTATATAGCGCCAACATATTCTGCAGCTCTTACAATACAGTGGTTTGTATACGAACGGTCATAGGTAACAATAAAAAATTCGCTACTTTAATTACTTATTGTATTGTATAAGTGTAAAAAATCCAATACTCTAAGCAGAGAATCAATGTAAAAAGTACAATAATTAAAGCAGAGAAACAATGTAAAAAATACAGTACAGTAATTAGATATAATACAATAAGCACAGAATCAATGTAAAAAGAACAATACAATATTAAAGCAAAAATAAATGTGACCCTGCTTAAAAGAGCATACAATCTACAATGAGATAGGGGTTACACAAAGTGCAGGGGCTTATTCCACTGATGGTCCAGGCATCTTTAGGAAATGGGGGATAGAAATAAAGTTACATGAACACTCACCAGACATCTGTGTAGAGCTTTTGGGTATTGTGGAATTTGAAGAAGAGTTATGTCCAGAGAGATAGTGAATGGGCTATATATAGTACAAAGGACTTCTATTAGGGAGCATGATAGGCCGCCTTAAAAAGATGTGTTTTTAGGGAGCGTCTGAAGCTATGCAAGTTATGGATAGTCCTGATTTCTTGGGGTAGAGCATTCCAGAGAATTTGTGCAGCTTAGGAGAAGTCTTGGAGCCCGGAGTGGGAGGATCAGATTAGTGCAGATGTTAGTCGAAGGTCATTTGTAGAACGTAGAGAACGGGTGAGGTGTTAGACAGAGATGAGGGAGTAGATGTATGGAGGTGCTGCACTGTGAAGAGCTTTGTGGGTGAGAACAAGCAATTTGAATTGGATCCTGTAGTGTACGGGTAGCAAGTGCAATGACTGGCACAGAGCGGAGGGATCTGAGTAACGATTGGCCAGATGGGTGATCCTGGCTGCTGCATTAAGGATGGACTGGAAAGGGGAACGTCAAGGTGGGAATGGATTAAGGCCACAGTGAGGGATTTGTTGTTTCCATGGTTAGAAAGGCGCGGATTCTAGAGATATTCTTCAGGTGCAAGCGACAGGAGTGGGCGAGAAATTGTATATAGGAGGTGAAGGAGAGATCGGTGTCAAACATAACACCCCGACAACGAGCCTGAAGCCTAGACGTTATTGTGATGCCACACACTGAGAGAGAGATGTCAGATTTAGGAAGGTTAGTGGATGGGGGGAGCAGAAGAAGTTCAGTTTTGAAAAGGTTGAGGTTTGATAAGGTGACATTGGCAAAACATAACACCTTTATAAGTCACTCACCAAGCAGACATTGGGTTTGGGATGAGCGGCAATTGTTAGAGCTCCAGCAATGATGTACTGTAAAGTAAAACATATTTGTATGCAATAAAAATAAAACAATAAGTAAAGTTAAAAAGTCACAACTTAGAACACTGACTTTTACAACTATTTGAAGACATTTATAACTGGACTTATCCTCCTTGCCTAAAACTAAGTGACAGAACAACAAAATATGTCATGTACTATTGCCTTGATCCAAGATAGCCTTAGAACTGTTCAAAACGCTTCAGATGCATGAAATTGTTGTATCTCACTCAGAATACTGCTGTGTTAACTCTATTTCTTCTCTTTTGAATGTTTTCCTCTTTCTACACTCAGCATCTAGTTTTTGCTCAGTGAAGTTCTTCATTTATAGTTAATTTGCTTTTGTTGAAGCATGATGTTTTCTTGGATTCAAGAACAAAACCTGTAGCATGGCTGACTGAAATGTGACTTACAAGCCACAGGTAGCACTGCTAAAGGTAGCAGGATTTTCTCTACCTAATGATCTAAATGGTATACGTCCTTTTTAAAGGCATATTTTACTGGCCTTTCAAACAGACATACATCTCTGTATAACAGTATCTAAACTGTATACCTGTATATAAGAAGTTAAATTAATTTTTTTCATATAAAGTAGCTAAAATAATATAAAAAATAATTAAAAGATCCACATTTTTAATATACTTTTTAAAAGATATAATCCGGTGTATCTTATAAAGCGAAAAATACGGTATAAGACCCACCCCAAATTCGGTGAAGGATAAAAGTAAAAAAAATAATTTTTAATGCTACATGGGGTCCATTTTATAATACCAGTATCCGTCTTACAATCAGTAAATATATCCCCCATCCTTGTAATATATATTATTCCCCATCCTGGTATAAGGCCCCCCATGCTGGATGGGGTGAGTGAAGGATGAGGGAGTGGGAGCAGGCTCATATAATATGTACCGCTCCTCCCGTCCATCTCTCAGTGCAGTTTCAGCACCGAGAGGTGGACAGCGGGATGCTGTGGATATCATATGAGCATAATGAGCTGGGTACGTGACCACGGACTGCCTCTGCAGTCAGCAGCCAGCTCCCCAGAGCCATTCTCCCGTAGTAGAAATACTGTAGATTCAGATTATAAGATGCACCCCCACTTTCCCCCAAAATTTGAGGGAACAAAAGTGCATTTTATAATATGAAAATATGGTGTGCATACATATATCTACTATATAATTGCCGTAGGCATTTTCGTGTCGGACCCCGAAAACGCCGTGGCTATGTCACGCTGTGACGTCACCACGAGCGAGCAATGGCCGCGAAGCGGCCATTGCGAGTCGTTGGCCGAAAATAGAACCAGAGGCCCGGCTACAAAGTTAGCGATTTACCGCTGAGGTGCTGCCGCACGTCCCACTATACTTTCAATGGGGATTCATTGCGACTCGCTGTGTAGCGCGAGCAATGGCCGCGAGGCCATTGCGAGTTGCTACGTCAGCCGCCGCAAGTCCCTTATACGTTGAATGGGGTTCCATGCGAGTCGCTGGGTAGTGCAACCATTGCGAGTCACAGATCATCATCATCATCATCATCATCATCATCATCATCATCATCATCATCCCGCACAGACCCCCCCCCCCTCCCTCAATGGCCGCACAGACACCCCCCCCAATGGCCGCACAGACACACACCCCCCAATGGCCGCACAGACACCCCCCCCCAATGGCCGCACAGACACCCCCCCCAACGGCCCCACCCCTCAATGGCCGCACAGACCCCCCCCCCCCAATGGCCGCACAGACCCCCCCCCCAATGACCGCACAGACCCCCTCCCCAATGGCCGCACAGACCCCCCCCTCAATGGCCGCACAGACCCCCCCCCCTCAATGGCCGCACAGACCCCCCCCCACCTCAATGGCCGCACAGACCCCCCCCCTCAATGGCCGCACAGACCCCCCCCTCCCCCCTCAATGGCCGCACAGCCCCCCCCCTCAATGTCCCAAAGTCAGCTGTGACCGCCTGGCCCTTGGACACTGGCTCCCATCACTTACCCACTGAGGACGGATCACTTCCAGCACCTCTTCACATGGCAGTGCTCTGACCTTCTGAATCGTCCTCTCCTCACTCAGACACCTGGCAGGTTCCTATCCAGCCTACTCACTCCCAGCTGCAACCCAGTGAGTCAATCAGCACATCTTCACTCACACACAGACCTGACATGTGATTAACCCCCTGTGCACCATTCAGGTTTAGCCCAGCAAAGCACTCATCCTCACACGTTCAGCCGCTCATTAGGCTCATGAATGTATCGGATCTTCAGCACTCACACTCAGCTGTTTTACTCAGCGAGTCGCTGGCCAAAAATAGAACCAGAGGCTCGGCCACAAACTTAGCGATTTACCGCTGAGGTAGCGCGAGCAATGGCCGCGAGGCCATTGCGAGTTGCTACCTCAGCCGCCGCACCTGCCGCAAGTACCCCTATACTTTCTATGGGGATTACCGCAACCGCGCCGCAAGTGTAACGGTTGCGACGCGGTTGCGGTAATCCCATAGAAAGTATAGGGGGACTTGCGGCAGGTGCAGCAAGTGCGGTTTTTTAACTTTAATAATAATAAAAATACTTAAAAAAATAAATAAATAAATAATATAAATAATACACAATAAAATAAAACATAATAATAAAAAACAACAAAAATATCTACTCTATAATTGCGAAGCGGCCATTGCGAGTCACTGGCCGAAAATAGAACCAGAGGCTCGGCTACAAAGTTAGCGATTTACCGCTCAGGCAGCGACTCGCAATGGTCGCGGCCATTGCGAGTCGCTGCCTGAGCGGTAAATCGCTAACTTTGTGGCCGAGCCTCTGGTTCTATTTTCGGCCAGCACTCAGCCCCAATAAGTATTGAACATCCCCCAAAAAGTATTGAACACACCCCAATAAGTATTGAACACCCCCCAAAAAGTATTGAACACACCCCAATAAGTATTGAACGCGTCACAATAAGTATTGAACGCGCCCCAAAAAGTATTGAACGCGTCCCAATAAGTATTGAACACACCCCAATAAGTATTGAACGCGCCCCAAAAAGTATTGAACGCACCCCAATAAGTATTGAACGCCCCCAAAAAGTATTGAACACGCCCCAAAAAGCATTGAACGCGCCCCAAAAAGCATTGAACGCGCCCCAAAAAGTATTGAACGCGCCCCAAAAAGCATAAACGCGCCCCAATAAGTATTGGACCCCCCCCAAAAAGTATTGGACCCCCAAAAAAAGTATTGGACTCCCCCAAAAAGTAGCTATAACTACTATAATCAAATTAATGCACGTTCTAGAATCCCGATGCATTTGCATCGGGCTCACAGCTAGTATATATATATATACATATATATATATATATATATATATATATACAGTTAGGGCCAGAAATATTTGGACAGTGACACAATTTTCGCGAGTTGGGCTCTGCATGCCACCACATTGGATTTGTAATGAAACCTCTACAACAGAATTCAAGTGCAGATTGTAACGTTTAATTTGAAGGGTTGAACAAAAATATCTGATAGAAAATGTAGGAATTGTACACATTTCTTTACAAACACTCCACATTTTAGGAGGTCAAAAGTAATTGGACAAATAAACATAACCCAAACAAAATATTTTTATTTTCAATATTTTGCTGCGAATCCTTTGGAGGCAATCACTGCCTTAAGTCTGGAACCCATGGACATCACCAAACTCTGGGTTTCCTCCTTCTTAATGCTTTGCCAGGCCTTTACAGCCGCAGCCTTCAGGTCTTGCTTGTTTGTGGGTCTTTCCGTCTTAAGTCTGGATTTGAGCAAGTGAAATGCATGCTCAATTGGGTTAAGATCTGGTGATTGACTTGGCCATTGCAGAATGTTCCACTTTTTTGCACTCATGAACTCCTGGGTAGCTTTGGCTGTATGCTTGGGGTCATTGTCCATCTGTACTATGAAGCGCCGTCCAATCAACTTTGCAGCATTTGGCTGAATCTGGGCTGAAAGTATATCCCGGTACACTTCAGAATTCATCCGGCTACTCTTGTCTGCTGTTATGTCATCAATAAACACAAGTGACCCAGTGCCATTGAAAGCCATGCATGCCCATGCCATCACGTTGCCTCCACCATGTTTTACAGAGGATGTAGTGTGCCTTGGATCATGTGCCGTTCCCTTTCTTCTCCAAACTTTTTTCTTCCCATCATTCTGGTACAGGTTGATCTTTGTCTCATCTGTCCATAGATTACTGTTCCAGAACTGAGCTGGCTTCTTAAGGTGTTTTTCAGTAAATTTAACTCTGGCCTGTCTATTTTTGGAATTGATGAATGGTTTGCATCTAGATGTGAACCCTTTGTATTTACTGTCATGGAGTCTTCTCTTTACTGTTGACTTAGAGACAGATACACCTACTTCACTGAGAGTGTTCTGGACTTCAGTTGATGTTGTGAACAGGTTCTTCTTCACCAAATAAAGTATGCGGCGATCATCCACCACTGTTGTCATCTGTGGACGCCCAGGCCTTTTAGAGTTCCCAAGCTCACCAGTCAATTCCTTTTTTCTCAGAATGTACCCAACTGTTGATTTTGCTAATCCAAGCATGTCTGCTATCTCTCTGATGGATTTTTTCTTTTTTTTCAGCCTCAGGATGTTCTGCTTCACCTCACTTGAGAGTTACTTTGACCGCATGTTGTCTGGTCACAGCAACAGCTTCCAAATGCAAAACCACACACCTGGAATCCACCCCTGACCTTTTAACTACTTCATTGATTACAAGTTAACGAGGGAGACGCTTTCAGAGTTAATTGCAGCCCTTAGAGTCCATTGTCCAATTACTTTTGGTCCCTTGAAAAAGAGGAGGCTATGCATTACAGAGCTATGATTCCTAAACCCTTTCTCCGATTTGGATGTGGAAACTCTCCTATTGCAGCTGGGAGTGTGCACTTTCAGCCCATATTATATATATAATTGTATTTCTGAACATGTTTTTGTAAACAGCTAAAATAACAAAACTTGTGTCACTGTCCAAATATTTCTGGCCCTAACTGTATATATATATATATATATATATTTGAATTTGAGTAGAATTTCTTGAAATGTGTGGATTGCTGAATAAAATCCTTTTTCTATACATTGTTGGAGATTTTATTAGCCAGATCGCTTAATGTAAGGTGTTGTACTGCAAGCTTTCCCATGGTACCTTGCAACAATCACATCACATGGTCTTGCGTAGCTAATCAGAGGGGACCATCACAGGCATTATAAAAATGAGGGCATGGAAAGATGTCGCCATTTCCAGGGTTTTACAGCATAGGGATAAGGGATCTGGGCGCACAATCCATAAATACAGATAGGAATAGAAAACCCTTAGTCAGAGTGTATTGTACTTTTACACTGATGAGCAAAACAGTAACAATGTTTTGAAATTTTCACTTCTAGTTTACATCTCTCACCATCCACAACAGCTTTGAACGTAAGACTACATTCATTTTACAGACAACTGTTTTGACTTATCTCATACATAAAATAGACTGGCAACTCTACAGCATATAATTAGTTATGCAGATTCTTGTCATGTCACTGCATTGTTACTGTTTTACTCCTAGTGTTTGAAAAATCTTTTTCCTCCTGTATACTACAAATTACAACCTGTTCTCATATTCGTAATAGTTGAGTGTTATTAGGTTGAATTATTGAGTTATTAGAGAGAATTCACTGCTTCGAATCCAGGAGCAGCCATGAAGAAGATGTCCAAAGAAAGGGAAACTGCATCATCCAGCTCATCAATAGCAGTCTCTTGGACAAAACAATTGCTAAACTGCATCATGTGAGTGCCATGACAGTTGGAAGAATATGAAATGAAGTCCCTCCAGTCATCCAAAAGACAAGATGGGGATGCCAAGACAAAATATCGGAATCAACAATTAGGCTCATTACAAGGTCTATCACTTCTGGTGCAATAAACAGGTGACTCGTATGCTTTATAATAGTGACATCACCAACATCCATACACTATACAATGCACATTACACTGTCTGGAATGGTGGCCCAAAAAAGGTGAAAAAGCTCTGTCTTCATTATCTTCATAAAAAGTGTCAGCTCCAGTTTGCAAAAAGTATGAAAATGGGCAATAATTTGATGTGATTTGGAGCAAGGACAGGAAAATCAACAGACTAGGCTCTGTTGGGTGAAAATGGGTTTGAAAAAGGAAGGAAAACGGGACTAAGGGATCGAGGAACTGTTGTCAAGTATTGACTGCCTTTGCAGTCCTGGAGTTCTGCTGCTGTTTAAACACAATTATTTTTTTCCTTTGGCTCAGTCAGAATTTATATTGAAGCTTCAGTTGCTGAATATGTGGTAGGCGGCTCTGCAGGTGAGGAGAGAGTCATAGCTCAGGTGGAGGTGGAGGTGGAGGTGTGTTTCTGATTTTTCTACTCCACCACCTCAACCTCAAGTAGTTCTGCTTCCCTTCACCAAATGTCACAGATTAAGTTAATTTCTCGTCTAGGACCCATGTTGTACAGATGTGCTGCTGAAGAAGCTGCTATCCCCTTCACTTGGAGAGGTGTCCTTTTCCTTCTTCGTGGGTGGAGGTGGAGGTTCATAGCTGAGGACAGGTTGAGGATTTGAGGGATAGGGCAGTGGCCCGAACGTCCTCACCTCCAGAGGTACCTTCGGAAACAGGGCTACTCAGGGACCCAAAGTCCAGGGCCAGACTAACCTCCCAGTCGCCCATACCCAATATCCCTTCCTGCTCCATTCCCCTTATCGGCTCCATGCGTGACAACTGTCAAGTTTGGAAAAGGAAGCCTGGTGATTAGGGATGAGCGAACTTTCCTGAATATGTTCACCAATTTCAAATTCAGCACGAACATTGACAATTTGTGATTGGAAAACCTAAGCCATTTACTAAAAAAATCAGTGAATGCGGCTTTAAGGGAAAAAGTTTGAAATTTTAAATTGGGCCTAAAACTTTCCTTTAAAGGGAAACTGTGCAGGTCATCTATGCCACTAAATCTATCACTACCTGTCTCTGCAGATTCCAAGTACATCCCAAAGCATCCCTGTGTGACCTTAATGTGTACTATAATCGCTGAAAAAAATGATGTTATTACTTACATGTCCCTATGGTAGTTAGGATGATGTCTTTGTTAGTGCGGACACTGTGAGCATTCTCTCAGCCTCCATTTTCCCACCTCGCTCCATGTATCACATCTTAGTGGGTGTAGAATGCAAATTTCCAGTGCGCTCCTCGATTTTTAAATCTGTGTGCTGCTTCAGAATGTGCAGTGCACATGCTCAGGAGCCAGCCTGTACACCAAATACACCCCCAAGCTGTGCAGGACCAGAATTGACATGACCACGGTGACATACCCGAAAGAAGCATTACTCAGATTTGAAAACCCGGTAGCACGTTGGAAATTAGGATAACATGCCCATCAGGGCATGATACAAGGACTGAAGGGGGAACTGGTGGCTAAGAAAACACCCACAGTGTCTGCACTAACAAAGACACCATCCTAATTATCATAGGGACATGTAAGTAATAAAATCATTTTTCTCAGCAATTACAGTACACACTTAGGTCAGACAGTGATGTTTAGGGATGTACTAAGAAGATGCAGGAACAGGTAGTGATAGGTTTGGGGGCAAAAATGACCTGACAGGTTCCCTCTATGTTTTGGGACCAAAATGCTTGCCAGAAGACCGGTAGCTTAGATTACCCCTCACAAAAGGTTAAGTGTTGTTCACAACCATCGGGTCTGCCGGTTTGTTTCAACATTTAGAATTTATTAGAGCTTTAAAAGAAAGTTTTTAGGTTTCCTTGAGTTCCAGGTGCTGACACCTGCAGGCTGTGAATTTTTGAAATAGTACCAGATGTGGCAGCAGCTGTCAAATCCATGGACCTTAAAATCTCCTTTAAATAACAATTTAAGAGAACTTTTATTTTTTTTAATTAAATCTTTTTTTTTTATTTTTTTTATTGTTTTATTTTTTTGTTTTGACAGGTATCCTTTATTATTACAGAGGGTCAGCAGCATGCAAGACTACCTCTTATACACTTATCTGCTGGCAATTCAGATAAAATTAGCATATGTCCACTATATGCTTCACATACATGGTCTTATAGGTCTGTTCTCAGAGATGAAACACCAAACTATGGCCAGTGAGGGCCTAGGTATCCTGCTCGGCAATGAGTTGAACAAACTTGTATATGGATTGAAAAGAAAGATCAGGGCATTGCCACAAGTAAGAGCAGGAGGTCCCCTCTCCCCAATCCCTATGAACAGTGCCCTCCATGGTGTTCTTCCCCCTTGTCCATGTGTCACTGTTACGCACGGTAGCCGGACATACCTCTTAGTCCTAACGTGACCTAATGACGAGCCTGATACCTTTTTTTCCTTGGATACAGCTTTCTTTGATAAGTAGTAGTGACTGGGCATCTGGTACTGGTGGACTGTTACGGCCATGAGCTTCCAAAAAGACACGTATCCAGCATGTGGAATGGCAGTGTGGAGCCCACTGGGACGGGGATCTCTGTACCGGACCAGGTTGCTGCTGGGGGGATGTCACGGAGGTCCTGGTCCGGACCGTGTCCCGGGCCCACACAAGTAAAAGTGTAATATGTACAATGGATTAGAGTTTGTCGTGACGCCACCCACGGTTTGTTATCAGTAATGGGACCACCGCTGCTGCAGAACCTCTGGGGATGATGTTAGGCAACCGTAGATGGAATAGCTCTCCGCAGCTAGAGCTGGGTTCCCCGGAGCAGTGATAGTTAAGGTGTATGATGGAGGGTTGTGATAGGTGCAGTTCACTTACTTTCCTGCTGCTGCAGCCTTCTTCCAGCCAGTGTACAGAGCTGACAGGCTGTGTCTCTCCAGGTGGAACCTTTCTGCTGTCCTGCTGGCAGAAGTTAGTCACAGACAAGGGAGCAATGGTTTGCAAATAATCATACAAGGGAGTCAGAAGCAGGGTTCACCGGGTTTACTGTGCAGTTCTCTCAGTACAACAGTTCAAGTTACAGTTCACTTCTTACACGGGTTACAGACTTTCCACTCTGGGTTCCTTTAAACTCCCTGCAGCCAGGTTGTTACTCTGCGACCCCTCACTCTCTCTATCGTAATTTCCAGGCTTTGTTTTCTGTCTCCGTGTTTGTCTCCGGACAGTGTAGCGGTAGCCTGGACCCTTGTGGGTCCTCGTGGTCACCACTGAGCTGTCTGTCCTTTAGGCGGGAACTCCAACCTAGAATTGGAGCTCCCCATCGGTGAATCTGTGGATACCGGGTATATCTTCGGTTCCCCGTCAGAGCCGACTCTCTGCAGTCTGCCTAGCCGCCAATAGTCCTCTCCCGCAAGGCACTATCAGGCTCCCTCCTGACCCATGTGACTCTGGTTTAAATATTGAAGGCTACTCTGCCGGTAGTTGGTCATTTCAGCTGTGTTCCTCAGACTCAGTGCTGATGATCTGTCTCTTTCCTCACACTCCTGGGGTGCTGCCTGTGGATGTGCTTTCTCTCCATGGTTTCTCTGGCGCTTTGGATTCTGCAACTCCATCAGCCCCACTTCTCCAGAACGTCTTTGCTTCTCAGCCTACCTCGGCCTACTCACTCCTTCCTCCTCTCCTTTCTCTATTTCTACCTTCTGTCACCTGACCTACATGCTGTCCCACCCACTGTTCTCTCAGCCCACCATCCCTTGCCCGCCTAGAGTTCCGGGCTCCGGGTTGGGTGCTGCCTCCTAGTGGTGTGTGGGATGTCTGTGAGGGTGTTTGTGTAAACTCTCTTCCTTCTTACCTGGCTGCAGTTTCCTATGTGGCCTCCTGGTCGCAAGGGCGCCACAGCAGCATTTCCATGGCCAACAATTTGGAGATGGTGCAGTTTAAGATCTTAATTTTGGCATGGTTAGAAGGAAATGGTCTTTTACTAGACCACATCTGCCAGATCGGCCTGACAATCACACTGGCTGTTGTGGGTAAAGAGGTAGATGTTTTGGGCCAAAGGTCTGTGTGACAACAGTCCACACAGTCACGGAGGATGAAGAAGCCATAGATGCCCTTGATGGGGTGGTCGGTGGTTGGCCAGACCCTCTAAGCAGCATTTTAACATTGGGAGCTTCACACTGTAACTTATGCTGCATGCCCATGTTACGGTTCATGCATGAAGTAATAGAATTATTGATATTTTTGCCTTTATTCAGATTTTGCTTACATATTTTGCAGATAACATGAGTTGGGTCATCCTTCACGATCTGGAAAAAGGGCCTGGCTAAACAAGACTTAATGAAGCTGCACTGCACTGCAGTTTGCATAGGTACTGTCTCCACTATCAGGGGTTAAAGTTTAGTAATGAAGATCTACATTATGCTCAGACCCTTCTTTTTCCAGCCCTGGATCTGACAAATATTTTGTGCATTGGGGCAGATCACATCCTCCTCTTGACTAGGTATACCTTTGGAGCACACCTCTGATTTCTGGGTTATAATACGCGTGAACAGTTCTGCAGACTTGGCCATCTCTGTTGACTAGTGATGAGTGAATTTTGCTCGAACATGTCCACCAATTTCAAAGAGCCCAGCCAATTTTGACAGCTCAAATGTGAATGTTTTCCTTAAAAGTTGGGAAATGCAGCGAACGTTCGGTAATGCTTCAGATCACAAAAAGCATTAGTGCATTACTTGTTTTTTACTTTTGCAGAGTGTTAGTGTCTATCATAGCAGGCAGAGGGGGGGGAGGGGAGAAAGGTCTTTGGGTCTAAGGTCAGATAACGTACTTGAGATAAGCGCAGGTCTCCATTTTTTTTTTCCTTTTCCCCATTTACTGTGGGTAGTCTGGTCTGGTATCAAAACAGCACCCATAAACCAAATGGCACTTTTTGCACTCTAGGGCTTGTGTCATTGGCTGCCTTCTTTGAGCACTGCTTTCTTTGACCAATTCTCCATCTGACTCCTATACTTTCTCTCTGCTGACATTCCCACCATCATAATGCGTGACTTCAACATCTCCATTGACACCCACCGGTCAAAGCCTCCTATCACTTGCCTCATCCTTTGGCCTCTCTCAATGGTACTCCACAACCACCACACAGATGGACACACTCTAGACATCATCTTCACCAGCCTCTGCTCCCTAACTAAACCCACAACCTCTCCTCTCCTCCTCTCTGACCACCATCTACTTACTTTCTCATACTTGTCCTCCTCACCTGCCACCCAAGTCCACCAACTCACACAACCTCGCAGAAATCTCACACATCTTGACACTCACACACTCTCCAACACCATTTTACCACTATCATCTATATCTTCACTCCATGACACAGATAATGCCACAGCTTTCTAAAACTCTACACTCACATCAGCTATTGATGCAGTTGCCCCTCTCATGCATGGGAGAACACGACAAACCAACAGACAACCCTAAACCAACAGACTCCACTAAAACCATCCCTAAACCAACAGACAAACCCAAATCAACAGACTCCACTAAAAATCTGCGGTGAGTGTCTAGGGTTGTAGAGCAGCGCTGGACGAAAACACAATCGCATGAAGACTACACAGCATTCAAACAAGCACTACTCAAATTCAAGTCAGCACTCACCACCACTAAACATAACTACTTCATTATCTTCATATCCTCTTTGTCCCACAACCCCTGGCAGTTATTGAACACATTTAACTCCCCCTCGCCCCCTCCTAATTCTTGTATTTCTGCAACAGACTTTGCAACATACTTCACCTGCAAGTTCGATCAGACCAGACAAGTCTTTGCTACCCAACCACCACAACCTCCATGTATACGAGACCACTCCTCTTCCCCATTAACCCTCTTCCCCTCTTTCTCTGAAGGAGAACTTGCATACCTCCCCTCCAGATCGCACCTCACCACTTGTGGTGAGGTTGCGGAGGAAGTGGGATGGGATGGGGTACAGTGCACAACACTTATCCCAGCCATAACCCACCTCTTCAACCTATCATTAACTTCTGCAGCTCCAAAAGATAATGTGATATAATGAGCGCTAAGGTACACACAAGGACTCGGCCAGTGAATAGTTTACCTTTCAGCTTTAATCGACAAATAGATCCCTCTAGCCACAACGCGTTTCAACGCATATAGCGTCTTTCTCAAGTGATTACTGAATCACTGAATCACTTGAGAAAGACGTTATATGCGTTGAAACGCGTTGTGGCTAGAGGGATCTATTTGTCGATTAAAGCTGAAAGGTAAACTATTCACTGGCCGAGTCCTTGTGTGTACCTTAGTGCTCATTATATCACATTATCTTTTGGAGCTGCATATACTTTCTTCCCGGCTGGGAAGTGTGATAGCCAGCAGCTCTGGGCCGCAAGACCTTGACAGACATCATTACACCACTCCCTTGGAACAGTTACTTGCAGAGAGAGAGATACGGAGGGCACGTGCAGGTTCCATCCCGCTGCTCATATTCAACTAGGAGAGCCCAGCAGCACGAGCGTTTAATCCAGTTGTGCGGACTTGCACAACTCGAAAAGGTGAGCGGAGGGGTTAATAAACCGACCCCATGTATTGATCCATAACAGTTTGGCGCAAACGATTTTGTTTTTTCCCCTATCATTAACTTCTGGTACCTTTCCTTCTGCTTTCAAACATGCCAAAATTACACCTGTCTTAAAGAAGCCGTCCCTTGACCCTACTTCTACATCCAGCTACCAGCCCACATCCCTGCTCCCGTTCACTTCCAAACTTTTCGAAAAGCATGTCCACACTGTACTCTCATCCCACCTCTCATCCAACTCTCTCTTTGACAACCTTCAATCCGGCTTCCGCCCCCACCACTCAACTGAAACTGCCCTGACCAAAATTACTAACATCTTACTCGCAGCCAAAGCTAACAGTCAGTTCTCCATCCTCCTCCTTCTAGACCTATCCTCTGCATTCAACACAGTCGACCACTGTCTATTATTACAGATCCTCTCTTCCATTAGTATCACTGACCTTGCTCTCTCCTGGATCTCCTCCTACCTTTCCAACTGCACATTTAGCGTCTCCCACTCCCACACAACCTCCTCTCCCCATCCCCTCTATGTTTGGGTCCCTCAAGGCTCTGCCCTGGTGCTCCTCCTTATTTCAATTTATACCCTTGGTCTGGGAGAACCCATAAAGTCCCATGACTTCCAGTATCACCTGTACGCTGATGACACTCAGACACTCAGGGATTCTGGACAGGAGAGAGGTGACATTTGGGACAGAGAAGTAGATCTATCAGCCTTATCCTCCTTCTTCTCTCGCTTCCTAAAACTCAATGTAGTCAAAACCAAACTAATCATCTTTTCTCCATCTCACACACCTTCCTAACCAGACCTATCTATCACAATAAATGACATCAAACTTAGCCCTGTACCTGAAATCCGCTGCCTCGGAGTAACCCTTGACTCTGCCTTGTCCTTCAAACCACACATCCAAGTCCTTGCCACCTCCTGTCTCCTCCAACTCAAAAATGTTTCCAGAATTCATCCTTTCCTCAACCCTCAATCTACTAAACTACTAGTGCATGCCCTCATCATCTTCCGTCTCGACTACTGCAACCTCCTCCTCTGTGGCCTCCCTGCTAACACTCTTGCACCTCTCCAATCTGTCCCTAACTCTGCTGCCCGACTAATCCACCTCTCGCCTCATTATTCCTCCACTTCTCCCCTCTGTAAATCTCTCCATTGGCTTCCAATTCCCCAGCGTATCAAATTAAGCTACTAACATTGACTTACAAAGCCATCCACAATTTGTCCCCCCATATATCTCTGAACTTATCTCCTGATATCATCCAACTCATAATCTTCGATTTTGCAAAGACTTCCTTCTTTCCTCCACACTTGTACATTCCTCATCTAACCGCCTGCAAGACTTCGCCCAAGCATCCCCCATTCTCTGGAATTCTGTACCCCAAAACATCCGACTGTCCTCCACACTCGGAACCTTCAAGCGGAACTTGAAAACCCATCTCTTTACAACAGCCTACAACCAGCAATGACCACAATGCCACCTCACCACCACTGGACCTGGCGCTCCACCATCGTCGGACCCGGGGCTCCACCACCAGAGCAGACCCAACCTGCTGTCTCTCTCCCCATTGACCTGTAGAATGTAAGCCCCCCAAGGGCAGTGTCCTCTCTCCCCCTGTATTGGTCTGGCACTGTTAGTTTGTTCAGTGTATTATTAACTTGTTTGTATCTATCCCTTTCTCATGTACAGCACTATGGAATCAACGGTGCTCTATTAATAAATAATATTAATAATAATAATTGGCTGGGCATTTCACATGTCCTTATTATATAAAAAACAGCCAGTTGCCCTCATCACCATTTTATCAGTGTTGCAGCTCTATTAAAGGTTTGCTGCTGCAGTGCCGACGCTGCTGATCTTTTGTGCACTATTTAGGTAGCTAGCTAGCAATTCTATTTCTTTACAGATACTAAGATAGATAGTAGGTTTAGTGACTCCTTCCTAAAACAGCCTTTTTTAGGGCTTAGTATCAGTATTTTTGGGAAGCCAGCTGAGGTACAATGGTCTGTATCTGCTCATCTGCAATATCCCTGTGCTGAAAGGCATTTTGTGCCACTTCTGCTCAGTGCCCACATCCTCCAGGCATCAAACTTTTGTTAGGGCCTAGTAACAGTGAGTGGCAGGCCAGCTGTGGTACAGTGGTCTGTTTCTGATCATCTGCATCAACCCTGTGCTGACAGGCGCATTGTGCCACTTCTGCCCAGTGTCCACATCCTCCAGGCATCAAACTTTTGTTAGGGCCTAGTACCAGCATGTGGCAAGCCAGCTGTGGTACAGTGGTGCTTGTGAAATCTGTGCCAAAAACCTTTTAGTACCACATCCAAGCTTTAACCACGTTTTCTCCTTCGCCTCATTGGGGGACACAGGACCGTGGGTGTTATGCTGCTGTCCACTGGGAGGCGACACTAAGCAATCTGCAAAAGAGTAACAGTGGCTCCTCCTCTGCGGTATACACCCCTGGAGCAGGCACTGCCTCCCCAGTTTTTTGCTTAGTGTCGAAGGAGGCACACGACCATTTTTACTCTCTATTTTTTTCTCAGCTTTTTTCTTCCAATGAAGAAAAGTGGGTCCGGCGTGGCCCCCGGCATGCTCCTTCTTCGGCCACCCACTGTTGGGGCGCTGGGTTGAGGTTGAGAATCCTTACATATGCCGTACTCCTTTCTCGGCCTCCCACTGTTGGGTTGCTGGGTTAAAGTTGAGACAGCCCAGCATAACACCCTCCTTCCTCATTCCCTTCCGGTCTGAGGTGAAGTAGAAGCTGACGGCCTGCCAGATGACGTCCCCCTAATCACCCCTGGGTGTTTTAGGCAGTGGCACCACCAGGTATCAGCAGCCCCTGGCTGCATGGGCTGGAGATTGCATGGCTGCCTGCAGCAGCGTAGACTAGCAGATTATACAGGAGCCTGCAGAAGACATACAGGCTTCAAGCTACTGAGGCTGCATGAGAGGGCACTTACAGCAGCGCAGGCTTCAAGCACACTGCTTATGCACAGCCTGCACAGCTGACAGGGGGCACACAGCAGAAAGGCATTGCAGCTGCATCCATAGGAGAAGCTTGCATACAGTGTGGAGCATCCCCTTGATATACTGGCGGTTCCCCCGCCAGTACCTTGCACTCTGCCCCTGGGACCTTTTTTCCCCGTTTTTCTGGGCCCCCAGCGCCATTTTTCGCGCCTCCTCTGCAGAGGTTCTCTGTCTCCCTCTCTCTCTCTCTCCTCTATATCCCCTCCTGCAGCAGGCACTGTTAACCCACAGTGACCCTATTCAACCCCTCCACTAAGGGCCCAGGCACCTAGCTGGACAGCGAGATAGTGCCTGCTTACGCAGGGGACTCCTGGTTACCTTCTATATTTTTCACTATAGCCCATACCACAATGTCTGGCAATAGGAGTAAGAAAAGCTCCAAGGCAGCCAGCACTTACTATGCTACCTGCACTGTGTGTAAAGCTGACCTCCCTGCAGGATGCACCTCGCTACATTGTGAGAGCTGCACGCAGGCTGCAGATACTGAGACCCCCACTCCCCAGGCTTCTACCAGTGCCCCTGACCCCACCCCTGCGTGGGCCACGGTTATGTCTCAGAATATGACGCAGTCCATTGACAGATTGTCTGCCACACTGCTGCAGTTTATGCAAGCCCGTTCGCCACCTGAAACCGTCGTTCAGGATTCTGCGTCTCAGCCAGAAGTGTCGGAAACTCGACAGACTGCTGACCCTGCCCTTTCAGTCTCCGACTCTGGCCGTAAGAGACCACCTCCATCTCCAGAATCCCCTGCGGGCTCTGCAGCCTCTGCATCCCGAAGGCGTCAAGATGATGCGCAGGAATCCGAAGGTCTCTGTTCTTCGGAATCAGAAGGTCACTTAGATGAGTCCCTAGATTTAGATGCGACCGATACGGTTGCGCTGGTGGAGGATTTGATTGATGGAAGTAACCAGGTTCTGGAGGTGTCAGACCCTCCGGCTGATGCTCCAGAGCATAAGGTGTCCTTTAAAAGGGCCAGGAGACCACATAAGCATTTCTCGGACCATCCAGAGTTCCAGGAAATCCTCAAAAAACATAGGTTACACCCTGACAAATGGTTTGGTAACCGTAAGGCTCTGGAAACGCGTTATCCTTTTCTGCCTAAGGTCACCCAGGATTGGACAGATCCGACACAGGTGGACCCTCCTGTATCTCGTCTCACTACTAAGACCCTCTTGTCCTTACCGGACAGTTCATCCATAAAGGACGCCACTGACCGTCAGGTGGAGCAGATGGCGAAGTCCGTCTTTGAGGCCTCAGGCTCCTCTCTAGGGCCAGCCTTTGCTTCGGTTTGGGCCTCAAAGGCTTTTATGACTAGAGCTAATTCTGTACACTCGGCTCTTCGGTCTTTGCAGGTCGGTCCAGCCTTGTTAGACCAGGTTGCTCAAATAGCGGTTACCGCCGAATATGCAATGCATGCTGCCTTCAATTCAGCTAACTGTGCCGCGGCTGCGGCTTCCAACGCCATAACCATCAGGCGAGCCCTCTGTTTGAGAGAGTGGAAGGCAGATGCAGCGTCTAAAAAGTCGCTCACCTGTCTTCCGTACAACGGTGGCCGTTTATTTGGCGAAAAAGCTGGATCAATTGATTTCAGATACCACTGGGGGTAAGAGTACCTCTCTTCCACAACGTCAGATTAAGCGACCCTTCTCTCGTCGCCAAACCCATTTCCGGTCCTTTCGGAACTCCTTTGGTTGGTCAGTCTCAAAGCCCCGACGGCGGCCAATAGGTCCCCTGTAGGGAACGCACCCAGACGACACGGAAGACTGGTGCAAACTGGCAGTCCCACTCCCGCCACACCAGATCTAAGGGCTCAAAGCCCAGCAGATTCTTTTCTTCCTGACTCTCCCCCTTCGGGAGACACTTTTCAGGTTGGCAGCCGACTTTCTCGCTTTCGTCAGGTCTGGCTCGCTTCTACCGACGACAAGTGGCTACACACCTTAGTGTCTTCCGGATACACCATAGAATTCACGGCCCATCCTCCAAATCGTTTTTTTCTGTCAATCCCACCTGCTCATCCCCCCAAAGCTCGCGCCTTCTTTAAGGCGGTCGATTCCCTTTTGAAAGCCGGTGTCATCATACCGGTACCGCCAGCCGAACGCTTCCAAGAATCGTCACAAGTTGGTGAGTGCTGCCGTTTTTTGTCTTTTCCCGCTATACTATCATACATTGCTGTTTTACGGACTGTGCACCACCTATGTGATTACTGCCTCTGGATTACCCCTGTATACACCTGATTAAGCTGTTAGTGTGGCACCCTGGCACCTGTTGGGCACCACAGAAATCCTTAGGTACAAATGGAGTAAGTAACAGCACAGCAAAACCCACAAACACAAACAACACTTAGAACACCTGGTTTCACCCCGAGCCTCTAGGGGGAGCTAACACTGGTGACTTCTAACCAGTTCCCCCTATAAAAAGAGTCTTGGAGGGAGAAACTTCAGAGTGTGGTAGACGCTACAAGAGCTGCCAGCCTGTGTGAAACCTCCACCCTATGAGGAACACACTAGGCCCTGCTAGCCTGTTAGCCAGTGGAGATCCCTGCAATTGGGATAATAGGAAGAAGGAGATCACCTCTCAGGAATACAGAGTTAATCCAACTCTTTCCAAACCATCCGGTTACTGGAACCGAAGCTGTGGAAGCTACAAAGCCCTCACAGAGAACCAGCTACATCCAACAGGAGGTTTAGCCACCTGTTCCACCTGATGCACCTACCCACGAGAGCCCAGGGAAGAGTACTGATCCTGCTCAGACCCTTTTACAGTGCCCTCAGTGCTGCTAACCAGGTGAAGCAAGTTCCATTGAACACCCTGCCCGGTCCGGCTGGATTCCACATCCACCCGACCTTAGCACCAGAAGTAGAGAAAGGAAGCCTAACACTGCTTGCTGTGAAACTCCATAAGTGCCAACTTCACTATCCCGGTCCGAGTGTACCTGACTACCATCCAGTAAAGGTACCTAAAAGAGACTTTGTGTGGTTGTGCATTACTCCTGGATTCAGCGCAGCGTCCCGCAGCTGCCTCACAACATCTTGCGCAGCTCCCGGCTCCGGGGATTCCCGCTCATCCTGTGGGGAGCGTTCCATCTCGCTGTGTACCATCCCCCGGAGACCCGAACAGCGCTGGTACCGTTACCAGAACACCCGCAGGTGGCGTCACGAAGACAAATCACCCCACTGTTCCGCCATTCCCCTATTGATCTGGACCACCGGGCCTACACCACCGCAGGCGCGGTTCCGTGACTGGAGGAGAAACAACGCCCGCTACGTGTACCCCCCGGCTACGGTGAGTCAGAATTTGGCGTCACGAACAGGATACGAGCAGGCCCGTTATCACGGGTATTGTGTGCTATTTATTGACTTTAAATATCGAACTGTACATTTGGTCCGCCATTGCTGCGCGAAAAGGCGGGAAAAGAAGGGGCGTGACTGTACAGAGGGCGCGAAGATTGACCCCGCCCCCACGCTCTGACGACTTCCCCTGTACGCAGCAGGAACCGGAAACTCCCGTGGTGCCTCACTCCTCACCGCGAGGCCGACACTTCCGTTTGCAACCGAGGGAAAGGCTACGCTTAACTAAGGGGGAGCGACCATGAGTAACCCGGCTCCCGATCACGCAGTGCCCCCGCTAGACCAAGCGGCACCTCAAAATATACAACTTGATGGACAGCAACAAGTCGGCGGTATGCTACCGCAACCCGCTCCGATTATGCCGATGTCTCTACCCTACGTTCCTAGTGCGACCTGGTTACCCAAGTACAGCGGCGTACCCAGCACCTTGGAGAACTTCCAGAGGAAGATATGCCAAGCCCTGGACATGTACCCGATGACCGGTAAGCAAAGAGCTTCAGTTATTATGGGACAATTAACCGGTGCAGCCGAACTGCAGAGCCGCAGCTGGCCTGTAGAAGTTCAGGAATCTGTAGAACAGATATTCGCTAGATTAACCCGGGTCTTTGAGTGCCATACCGAAGCTGGATTAAGACTGTCATTCTATCGTTGTAATCAAGGGGCACAAGAAACTGTCCTTGATTATTCACTGCGCTTGCAAGAAGCATACAGACTGTTAAAACAAGTCGATCCTGACAGTGCTCGAGATGAGAACAAAGCGTTAATTGGACAATTTATTGTGGGCCTTAAACTATCTGAGGATAGAAAGCAAGCAAGCTGGTGGTCCATACAAAATCCAGGCGCGGAGTTTGATACCTTGAGAGACTTAACAGTTTGGGGACAACGACTCGCTGAAGTACCTGATCCCGCTTCACCGCAGCAGCAGTGCACTGACACCCCTTCCGTGCCGGCAGCAGCATCTCCAATCCCTGCGATTCAGTCCAGCGCACAGACTGTAACACCTGACCGGTTTGATCAACTGTGTGCTAATGTCGAGCAGCTGATGAAAGACGTGGCCAAGCTACAAGCTGGGAGAAGACCCAAGACAGATGCAAGGCCATCGGACAAGATTCTACTCGCCGACAGTCCAGACGACGTCCCGTGGATGAGGAGAAAGACACAGCCGTCGCGAGGAAAACCTGCAGACCGCCGCAGTCCTGACAGACGCCGCAACAGTCAGCAGAACGACTTAGGAGGACGCAATCTGCAATCCCGTCCTTTAAACGAGCGACCCCTGGGCGAGAAGGGCCAACCCCAGGAGTAGACTGTGCAGGCCCTACGTCCAGCTGGGAACACAAGTATGTGGGAGACTGTCCATACTTACCAATCGTCATCGATGGCATCGCGATCTCCGCCTTGATAGACACTGGATCCCAGGTGACATCCATCCCCAGTACCCTTTACAAGCAGTTCTGGCCAGATGTTAAGCTAGAACCCCCTAACCCTGAGATGAACCTTGAAGCCACCAATGGTATTCCGGTTACCATAGAGGGACAGTGGGAAGCTACAGTAAAGGTGGGGAGGGTGCAGTTGAAAAACCAGGGTATCTTAGTGGTTCAGGATAAGCCTAACCACAAGGATCCATATGTCATATTGGGTACCAATGTCATGATCAAATGCCTCGATGAAGTGTTGTTTTTGCTCCAACAGAGTGCTGAAGCCGGTAAACCCAGAGAAAAGAGGGCTATCCAAAAGCAGATCAGAGCTCTGGTGTATCAACAACAGGTAACATTGTCAAATGGTGAGATTGGCAGAGTAAGGGTCACAGATCCCATTCCAATTGTGGTACCACCCAGAAGTGAAATGATGATCTGGTGTCGAGCAGCCATAGGCCTCAGAGGGCAGGACTACCAAGCTGTAGTAGAACCTGTAATGTCTGACAGTAGTCCTACGCTCTTGACAGCCAGAGGGTTAGTCGATGTAAGAAAGGGGAGAGTCCCCGTACGCATATTGAATTATGGTGATGACGAAGTCAGACTACCAAGATATGCAACTGTTGCTAAATTGTACCAAGTAAAAGATGATGCTGTGATTGATGTAAAATCCTCAAACCAAATAGTCACTGATGAACCCCCTCACTCCAAAGATCAGTTAGAGAAATGGTGTCAAGAACTCAGTGTAGGGACTGACAATACACCCTCTCACCAGAAAAATGGAGTATACCGGGTGGTTCGGGAGTATGAGCAAGTGTTCAGCAAGCACCCACTTGACTTTGGGAGGATTAAAGGGGTACAACATCATATCCCCACAAACAACCATGCACCCATCAAGGAAAGGTACAGGCCTATACCACCCACTCACTACCAGAAAGCAAAAGAGATGCTTCAGGACATGAAGAATGCAGGAGTCATTAGGGATAGCTGTAGTCCCTGGGCCGCACCACTAGTCCTGGTTAAAAAGAAAGATGGTAGTATGAGGATGTGTGTAGATTATAGGCAAATCAACAAAGTCACACACAAGGATGCATACCCGTTACCACGCATAGAAGAGTCACTAGCTGCACTCAAATCTGCCAACTACTTCTCCACATTAGATCTTACTAGTGGGTACTGGCAGGTTGCCGTTGCAGAGGAGGATCGTGAGAAGACAGCTTTCACTACTCCTATGGGCTTATGCGAGTTCAACAGTATGCCATTCGGTTTGTGCAATGCCCCAGGAACATTTCAGAGACTTATGGAGTGTTGTTTGGGCCACAAGAACTTTGAGACTGTCTTGTTATACCTTGATGATGTCATTGTCTACTCTCAGACCTATGAAGATCACCTCCAACACCTGAGTGAAGTGTTCGAGTCACTGTCCAAGTACGGGATGAAACTGAAACCGTCCAAGTGCCACCTGCTGAAACCCAAGGTCCAATACCTAGGACATGTGGTCAGCGCCGAAGGCGTAGCACCGGATCCGGATAAAGTAACCGTCATCAAGGACTGGCCAGCACCCATCAATCACAAAGAGGTACGTCAATTTCTAGGACTGGTCGGGTACTACCGACGATTCATCAAGGGCTATACCAAGATAGCCGCACCTATGCAAGATCTCTTAGTAGGTCAATCTAAAAACGGCAAGATCAGGGGACCCCCGTTCCACTGGGGCCCAGAGCAGGACAAATCCTTCAAAACGTTAAAAGATGCTTTAACTGGAGAAGAAATCCTGGCTTACCCTGACTACAATCTACCGTTTCTTTTGTACACTGACGCAAGCAATGAAGGTTTAGGAGCAGTCCTATCTCAACGTCAGCAGGGCAAGGAGAAAGTGATAGCCTACGCAAGCAGAAAGCTCCGTCCCACCGAAAGGAACCCGGAGAATTACAGCTCCTTCAAGCTAGAGTTCCTGGCCCTGGTCTGGGCGATCACAGAGCGTTTCAAGCATTACCTGGCATCCGCCCCATTCACAGCTTTCACAGACAACAATCCTCTAACACACTTAGAGACTGCAAAGCTGGGAGCCCTAGAACAGCGTTGGGTAGCAAGACTCGCTAACTACGACTTCACTGTAAAGTATCGGGCAGGTCACAAGAACGGCAATGCTGATGCCCTGTCCCGAATGCCCCATCTTCCCGAAGATGGAGAAGACATAGATGACCTAGAAGAGATTGAACTACCTGCTTTCCACCGTTCCGGTACAGCAACATGTCATCAGAGAAACCAGACACGTGTAGAGAGGACCGTGAACCCGTTACCTCACCATGACTGGAAGGAGGCTCAAGCCAACGACCCAGATGTCAGCCTGGTAAGGGATCTCATCACTCAAGAACACGCCAACATGGACTCTGATGCCTCACCAACTGCTAAACGCCTGTGGAAGGAGAAAGGGAGGTTGTTCGTCTACCAAGGTAAACTATGCAGAAGATACCTCAATCCGAGAACCCATGAACTCATCTGGCAGATTGTAGTTCCCAAGACTGAAGTCCAGATGATCCTTGAAGCATACCATGATGATGCCGGACACTTTGGATGGAAGAAGCTGGAGAGACTCCTGAAGGATCGGTTCTACTGGGTCGGTATGAGAGGTTCCATTGACAAATGGTGTAAAAACTGTGGACCATGTCACCTTCGAAGAAAAGACCATCTAACTCAGAAAGCTCCGTTGCAACCAATTGTGACCACCAAACCTCTTGAAATAGTTGCTCTCGACCACGTGAAGCTTACCCCAAGTCGAACCGGGTACACCTACGCTCTCACCATCGTCGATCACTACTCAAGATTCCTGGTAGTCGTTCCAGTTAAGGATTTAACTGCTGAGGTAGCAGCCAAAGCGTTCCAGAGTTACTTCTGTCGCCCCCATGGGTATCCAGACCAGGTCTTAACTGACCAAGGGCCAGCCTTCGAATCAGCTCTGTTCCAAGAATTCTTAGGGCTGTATGGGTGTAAGAAAATCTGCACAACACCTTATCATCCTCAGACGAACGGTTTATGTGAGAAGATGAACCACATAGTCATTGACATGCTCAAGACCTTACCAGTTGAAGAGAGAAATCAATGGCCAGAGAAACTTCCAGATCTCGTGGATATCTACAACCACATACCTGTCAGTTCGACAAATTACACACCTGCTTACTTGATGAGAGCAAGACCAGGTAAACTGCCTATTGATTTGCAGATGGGAACCATTGAACCCACAGAAGATTCTTCTGATGAAGACTGGGTCAGCCAACGCCAAGAAAAGTACAGAAAAGTACAGGAAAGCGTGGAAAGGAACCTTGAAATCAGTAGAACCAAGCAAGAAAAAGACTTCAACAAGCACGCCTCAGCTGAACCACTAGCTATAGGTGATGTAGTGCTGAAAAGAAAAAGAAAAACCAACAAATTGGATAACAGTTGGGAATCTATACCCTACACCGTTATGCCGTCACACTTTGATAACTCAAAAACTTGTGTTATTAGCAAAGACAATGGGAATACTATTGCGACTGTCTCAAGGGATCATTTGAAGAAATGTCCGCCACAGTTAATCCCACAAGCAACCAGTTACCCCACTGTAACTCAAGATGAAGAAACTAAAGAAAATCTAGTCCTTACAGAAATTGGATACTTACCAGCTGATTGGCCACAAATAGGTGATGCATTCCTCATACCAGTTATGCACTTCTACCAGCCTACAGAAGGTCAGCCAAAGCCAAATCCAATTCCACAAGTCCAAGAAGAAGAAGTCCAAGTGCAAGAATTGCAGCCTGTTATCATGGAACCTGAGATTCCTGTAATCGGTCAGCCTACTAGTCCCACAGTAAGAGAAGCCATTCCTAATCAACTACCTACAGAGGTCAGTCCAGTTGATAGACTCCGCACTTACTATGGTCTTACACAAAGCAGACATAGAGAAGTACCAACCACTTCGTACACTACACAAACAGCTTTGGAAACACCCACACTACGCAGATCCACACGTAGTACATTAGGTCAACCCCCACACAAACTTGGAGAATGGGTTTAAAATGTAGTGGAAAATATAACCTGTAAGTGTTTTGTATATAATACTGTTTTTCAAAACCTGTAAAAAGTAGCGTACAGAAGGGTGGAGGAACTGGGCTATGTCCCAAGTATACTAAGTTGGGAACAGAAAGCGCCTGGTAAGGTATAGAAGGTTAGTACCGGCCTCCCAAGCAGAGACACCCGTAGGGAATGTATAAAGTTTACCATGTATCCCTGGACTTTACCTTTTTCCCTTTCCATAAACTTTGAACAATTGTCACAGGACTTGTGTGACCACTAACTTTACTTTTTTTTTCCAGCCTGCGGCAGATGGACTAGTGCCGTACGGACTGCTTTTCACCTTTTCCACATTTTTCACTTCCTTTTCAGTGATTTTTGTGTTTTCTTTAAGACTTTGTAAATTGAATGTTATAAATGCTTAGTGTTAAGTTGTAAAAATAACTTTTTGCTCAGCCGGGAGAACTGAGGTTAACTAAGGGGGAATGTGGCACCCTGGCACCTGTTGGGCACCACAGAAATCCTTAGGTACAAATGGAGTAAGTAACAGCACAGCAAAACCCACAAACACAAACAACACTTAGAACACCTGGTTTCACCCCGAGCCTCTAGGGGGAGCTAACACTGGTGACTTCTAACCAGTTCCCCCTATAAAAAGAGTCTTGGAGGGAGAAACTTCAGAGTGTGGTAGACGCTACAAGAGCTGCCAGCCTGTGTGAAACCTCCACCCTATGAGGAACACACTAGGCCCTGCTAGCCTGTTAGCCAGTGGAGATCCCTGCAATTGGGATAATAGGAAGAAGGAGATCACCTCTCAGGAATACAGAGTTAATCCAACTCTTTCCAAACCATCCGGTTACTGGAACCGAAGCTGTGGAAGCTACAAAGCCCTCACAGAGAACCAGCTACATCCAACAGGAGGTTTAGCCACCTGTTCCACCTGATGCACCTACCCACGAGAGCCCAGGGAAGAGTACTGATCCTGCTCAGACCCTTTTACAGTGCCCTCAGTGCTGCTAACCAGGTGAAGCAAGTTCCATTGAACACCCTGCCCGGTCCGGCTGGATTCCACATCCACCCGACCTTAGCACCAGAAGTAGAGAAAGGAAGCCTAACACTGCTTGCTGTGAAACTCCATAAGTGCCAACTTCACTATCCCGGTCCGAGTGTACCTGACTACCATCCAGTAAAGGTACCTAAAAGAGACTTTGTGTGGTTGTGCATTACTCCTGGATTCAGCGCAGCGTCCCGCAGCTGCCTCACAACATCTTGCGCAGCTCCCGGCTCCGGGATTCCCGCTCATCCTGTGGGGAGCGTTCCATCTCGCTGTGTACCATCCCCCGGAGACCCGAACAGCGCTGGTACCGTTACCAGAACACCCGCAGGTGGCGTCACGAAGACAAATCACCCCACTGTTCCGCCATTCCCCTATTGATCTGGACCACCGGGCCTACACCACCGCAGGCGCGGTTCCGTGACTGGAGGAGAAACAACGCCCGCTACGTGTACCCCCCGGCTACGGTGAGTCATTAGCACTTGGTTAGTGCCCAGTGTTTATCTTTTACAAACTGCTTTTAAGGGTTCTACTCAAACCTGTTTGTGGTACCCAAAAAAGGAGGGGCGGTTCGCCCCATTCTAGATCTAAAACAGTTAAACTCCTTCGTGAAGGTTCGGCATTTCCGCATGGAGTCACTGCGCTCCATCATAGCGTCCATGGAGAAGGACGAATTTCTCGCGTCCATCGACATACAGGACGCTTACCTCCATATCCCAATCGCGACAATTCACCAGCGGTTTCTCCGATTCGCCATTGACCAGGATCATTATCAGTTTGTGGCCCTCCCGTTCGGGCTAGCGACGGTTCCCAGGGTGTTCACCAAGGTCATGGCGGCTGTCATGACCATACTGCACACAAGAGGAATGGTAGTCCTACCATACCTAGACGATTTGCTCATCAAAGCCCCCTCCTTCAGGGAGTGCCAGCAGAGTGTTTCCATCACGGTGGACACCCTGCGTCGGCTAGGCTGGTTGGTGAATCTGCGGAAGTCATCACCAGTCCCGTCACAATCTCTAACATTCCTCGGGATGCGTTTCAACACCCCCAGGGGTCTGGTTCTCCTCCCTCAGGACAAGGCGAAGGCCCTTCGACAGGGGGTCCACAGTCTCCTACGGCCGTGTCCTCAATCGCTTCGATTCGCCATGAGAGTCTTGGGCTGGATGGTTGCCTCTATGGAAGCGGTGCCGTTTGCTCAACTTCACCTCAGGCCTCTCCAACGGGCGATTCTGACTTCGTGGAACAAGAACCCTTCTGCCCTGGACAGATTATTCCGGTTGTCAGCTGCAGCAAGGAGTTCCCTCCATTGGTGGCTCAAACCTCGCTCCCTCACAGGGGGAAGGTCCTTTCTACTGGTTTGCTGGAAGATAGTCACCACTGACGCAACTCTCAGCGGATGGGGAGCGGTACATGGTCATCACACAGCACAGGGAACATGGTCCCCAGCGGAGTTGGCAGAGCCCATCAATCTCCTGGAAATCCGAGCCATATTTCTAGCTCTGAAGGCCTTTCATTCCATGCTGGCAGGAACACAAGTCCGGATTCAGTCGGACAATGCCACGGCCGTGGCATACATCAACCATCAAGGCGGAACCCGCAGTCTCCAGGCCATGCACGAAGTGCAACGCATTCTACACTGGGCAGAATCGACGAACTCAACGCTGTCAGCAGTTCATATCCCGGGAGTGGAAAACTGGGAAGCGGATTTTCTCAGTCGCCAGGGCATGGACTCGGGAGAGTGGTCCCTACATCCCGACGTGTTCCAGCAAATCTGCCGTCGCTGGGGGACTCCGGACGTAGACCTGATGACATCTCGCTTCAACACAAAGGTTCCCATGTTTATAGCCAGATCTCACGACCCCCGAGCGCTAGGGGCGGATGCCCTAGTTCAGAACTGGTCTCAGTTCCAGCTGCCTTACTTCTTCCCTCCTCTGCCTCTCATTCCCAGAGTGGTGCGGAAGATCAAGCAAAAGGGCATTCAAGTCATTCTCATAGCCCCAGACTGGCCCAGACGGGCATGGTACGCCGATCTCGTCCAGCTCGCGGCGGATGTTCCTTGGCGCCTCCCTTGTCGTCCCTTCTGTCTCAGGGCCCGTTTTACCACCAGAATTCAGACGCCCTGAATTTGATGGCGTGGCCGTTGAGACCTGGGTACTAACCCAAGCAGGTTTCTCCCCTGATGTTATTCAAACCATGATCAGACCACGGAAGTCGGCATCGGCAAAAATTTATCATCGCACCTGGAAAGCCTTCTTCGCATGGTGCTCTTCTCGAGATCAACCCCCTCTTCCCTATTCCTTGCCGCTAGTTCTAGGGTTCCTTCAGTCGGGGTTAGAGTCTGGTCTTTCCCTAGGTTCCCTTAAGGGTCAGGTTTCAGCTCTTTCAGTACTTTTTCAATGTCGCCTTGCTGTGAAACCGCAAGTTAAAACCTTTCTCTAAGGAGTTAATTGCATTGTCCCTCCGTACAAACGACCTTTAGATGCATGGGACCTTAACCTGGTACTTACGGCTCTGCAGGAACCTCCCTTTGAACCTCTTCAGGACATCTCCTTCCACTTTCTGGCTCTGAAGGTGGTTTTTCTAGTGGCTATCACTTCTCTTCGCCGAGTGTCAGAACTCTCAGCGCTTTCCTGTAAGCCACTCTTTCTGGTGTTCCATCAGGACAAGGTTGTCCTCCGTCCGGTGCCATCATTCCTGCCTAAGGTTGTCTCCTCTTTTCATTTGAATGAGGATATTTCATTGCCTTCCTTTTGCCCGGCTCCGGTTCACAGGTTCGAACGAGCCTTTCATACTTTGGATCTCGTCTGGGCGCTTTGCATTTATGTGTCCAGAACTGCACATTTCCGTAAGTCAGACACTCTGTTCATTCTGACGGAAGGCCCTCGTAAGGGTATGCCAGCTTCCAAGGCTACACTGGCTAGGTGGATTAGATCAGCTATCCAAGAAGCCTACAAGATGAAAACTACTCCTCTTCCAGCGGGGATCAAGGCACATTCAACCCGAGCCGTGGGGACCTCCTGGGCCATTCGGCACCAAGCTTCGGCTCTCCAAGTGTGTAAGGCGGCCACCTGGTTGAGCTTACACACTTTTACCAAGCACTACCGTGTTCATACCCAGTCCTCGGCGGACGCTAGTCTGGGTAGGTGCATCCTTCAGGCGGCGGTTGCCCACCTGTAGGTATTTCTCTGTTCACTGACTTGTTCAGTATCATTAGTTCCATTGTCTTTCCCACCCAGGGACTGCTTTGGGACGTCCCACGGTCCTGTGTCCCCCAATGAGGCGAAGGAGAAAAGGAGAATTTTGTGTACTCACCGTAAATTCCTTTTCTCTTAGCCTCTAATTGGGGGACACAGAACCCACCCTGTTGGCCGTACCGGCCTTGTTACTAGTGGTTTTTTGTTACTCTTGTATTGTTACATTGTGGCCTTGCCAGGCTTTGTTGGTATTGGTTAACCTTGTTAATTCTCCTACTGCTTTAGCACAAAACTGGGGAGGCAGTGCCTGCTCCAGGGGTGTATACTGCAGAGGAGGAGCCACTGTTACTCTTTTGCAGATTGCTCAGTGTCGCCTCCTAGTGGACAGCAGCATTACACCCATGGTCCTGTGTCCCCCAATTACAGGCTAAGAGAAAAGGAATTTACGGTGAGTACACAAAATTCTCCTTTTTTACCTAGTACCATTTCTTGGCAAATCTGGTCAGCTTCATTCAGATTCCCATATTTTTTTTGGCCTACAACAAATAATTTGCAAATCTGTTAACATCACAGACTGTAAGCCCTCGCGGACAGGATCCCCGGCCCTGCTGTACCCATATGACTAATTGTGATATGTCATCGTTTGTCGTCGTTTGTGGTCGTCCTCGACCACCTGTTTCTGTCTACCCTCCAAATTGTAAAGTGCCATGTATCCTAATGGCGCTATATAAATACCTATTAATAATAATAATAATAATAAATATGAGTGATAAAAGCCATGATCATGAGGGAAAGGGGAATACGTGTGGTGCTATGGGAAAAACGCTTGGTGTCCATGGGTTAGTTGGAAAAGTAACCGAAACCTCTGCTCAACAAACACCGCCTTTTTGTATAGAAAAATGTCAACTTCTTTCAGTAGACAGTCTGATATCATCCCGTTCTTAGGCAACAGCACATTGGTTCGACTTGAAGATGAGGCCCAGAAAGATCAGGTGCTACACTGTATATCAAGCACTCCATCAAGTGGCCTCTCATCCACTTCAACTTGAATGGAACACACAGTGTAGTCCTCGCAGGTGTCACATGTCTACAGCTGCCATACTGACTGTGGGTCAACACAGATAGCTGAGCCTTTAGAGCTGTTCACGCATACTATAGTCTGGAAATCAGAGGTCAGCTGCAAATCTTCACTGGGTCAAGAGGAAGAACTTATGCCCAAATCCAGGGTCGGATGAAAAATGGTCCATACATAATGTACAGCCTCATTATCAAACTTTAATCCCTGTTGTTGGAGACAAAGAGGCTGGTAATGATGATGAGACTCAGATACCTGGAGCAGATGCCTATGTGAGTTTCCTGCACAGAGACAGCTTCCTGGACAGAGACGGAGTGCTGCACGCACATCAAGCACTGCGTCCTCAGCCACAACTATGCTTCTCTGTAGAAGCCGTGGTGGCTCTGCAGTTCGCATGGGCACTAAGCCCTGTTTAGGTTGGGCCTTTTACATGATCATGAAAGATGGCACAACTCATGTCATCTGCCAAATCTCTAAGCAAAATCTGAGTAGAGACGAAAAAAAAATAACTTGAGTACTTCATGTATGAACTGTCACATGTAGATGCAGCATAAATTACAGTGGGAAGCTCACCATGCTAAAATGTGGCTTAATAACCCTGGCCAACCACAGACCACCCCATCAATGGCATCTGTGGCTTCTTAATCCTCCTCGCCTGTGGGGACTATTGTCACGCAGACCTTCGGCTGCACAACATCAACCTCTTTGCCCACAACAGCCAGTGTGATTTACAGGCCATTACCAGTTTTGAAAGTTGATACGCCTGCTGGTGTTGAGCGCTGTGAGACATCAAGAGAACCACCTCTTCATGAAGGCAACATAACCTCTACGACTGCACTTCCCTCAGAGTCCAGTAATTTGTCTGGTATACCCTACTCCACCCTGTCTCAGCACAGCAGCCAACCCTCGGTCTGGCAAGTGTGGTCAAGTAAAAGATCATTTCCTTCTAGCCATGTAAAAGGTAAGATGTTAAATTTCATCATCCTCCATTTAATGGCCATGGTCTTTCTGCCTAGTTGATATAGAACGTTTTTGAAAGCTCACGGCGGTCTCCGCTCCCAGTAGCAGATGCCCAGTCAGCAGTACTTCTCTAAAAAAGCTGTGCCTGCACTCCACCAGCATGTTGCAGACAACATCATTGTATCCTTGAGAAACTCTGTGTGAGACATGGTGCAATCCACCACAGACACCTAGACGAGTATGCATGGCCAGGGATGTTACATATCACTTACTGGGCACTAAGTGGCTCTGGTGGCTGCAGGGCAGGGCCGGCGTTAGGGGGGGGCAGCCTAGGCATTTGTCTAGGGCCCCCAAGTTTCAGAGGGCCCCCTGGATTATAGCCGGCGCGGCAGCGCCGCGGCCGCTTGCAGCGCTCTGCACCGCGCTCCGGCTTCATCCGGCTTCTTCCTGGTGACCGGCGCCGGGCGCAGCCGCAGGCAGTGTCGTCACAGGAAGCAGGAAGAAGTAGGAGCACGGTGCAGAGTAGCGAACAGCGGCAGCGGCAGGGAGTAAGTATCATGATCTGTATTCTTTTACAGGGAGGGGAGGGGGCCCTGTATACACCACCAGTGGGCCCTGGGGCCCTGTATACACCACCAGTGGGCCCTGGGGCCCTGTATACACCACCAGTGGGCCCAGGGGCCCTGTATACACCACCAGTGGGCCCTGGGGCCCTGTATACACCACCAGTGGGCCCTGGGGCCCTGTATACACCACCAGTGGGCCCTGGGGCCCTGTATACACCACCAGTGGGGGCTGGGGCCCTGTATACACCACCAGTGGGCCCTGGGGCCCTGTATACACCACCAGTGGGCCCTGGGGCCCTGTATACACCACCAGTGGGGGCTGGGGCCCTGTATACACCACCAGTGGGGGATGGGGCCCTGTATACACCACCAGTGGGCCCTGGGGCCCTGTATATACCACCAGTGGGGGCTGGGGTCCTGTATACACCACCAGTGGGCCCTGGGGCCCTGTATACACCACCAGTGGGCCCTGGGGCCCTGTATACACCACCAGTGGGGGCTGGGGCCCTGTATACACCACCACTGGGGCCCTGTTTACAGCACCACTGGGGCCCTGTATACACCACCACTGACTGGGGCTGCCTGTATACAGCACCACTGGGGCCCTGTATACACCACAACTGACTGGGGCTGCCTTTATACAGCACCACTGGGGCTGCCTGTATACACCACCACTGGGGCTGCCTGTATATTATAGGATGCTGTGCGTGTGTGTGTGTATGTGTGTGTCATGTATGTGGGGCGTGCTGCTGGCCTATAGTATATTGAGGGTGCTGCTGAGTCCTGACCATCATGTAGATAAATTCTGCCTGTATAGGATGCTGTGTGTGTGTATGTATGTGTGTGTGTGTGTGTCATGTATGTCATATCATATGGGGATGCTCTGTGTGTCATGTATGTGGGGCATGCTGCTGGCCTATAGTATATTGAGGGTGCTGATGTGCTGTAAATAGTATATGGGGGGCTGTATTTTATATATATTAGTTCTGTATATTGTTTATGGGGTGCTGTATGTTGTACATGGGTGCTCAGCTGTCATGTATATGGGGGATGCTGCTGTATGTTGTATATGGGCCAGGTGCTGTCATATATACTGCCTGAGCCCCCATATACATTATATGGGTGTGCTGTCAAGTATGGTGGGGGTGCTGTATATAGTATATGGGGGTGCTCTCATGTACATGGGGGTGCTGTATATGGTGTATGGTGTGCTGTATATAGTTAATAGGGGGTGCTGTCATGTATGGGGGTTGTATATAGTATATGGGGGATGCTGTCATGTATAAAGGGGGTGCTGTATGGTATATGGGGTTGCTGTATATAGTATATGGGGTTGCTGTGTATAGTATGTGTGGGTGCTGTATATAGTATGTGGGTGCTATATATAGCATATGGGAGAGCTGTGTATTGTATATGGGGGTACTATATTCTATATTATAGGGCACTGTACATAGTATTGCACTGATAAAATTTGATATTTAATCTGAAATTTGGCTATGATCCCAGTCCATTTATACACGCTTTCTTTGTCTTTTTCCTTTAAGGAGATCCCGTGTCACGTGATCGCAACACGTGACCGCTACCCGGGCAGAAGACTGAAGGGAAGACACCTCTGTCGGCGAAAATTGCTCCTGCCCCGGGTCCTCCTTGAGTCCTGCTTCTTGCCATACACTGGGGTTGTGCAGAGGTGCACAGTGACAACCCCAATAGGTGAGTGGCCATTTGGCCCAATACTTACCCCCCAATTGCACCCCTTCTCTTTGTGTTTTAGTATAGTAGTTATATTCTTGTATATAGGACTCCTGTATACAAGAATATAACTACTATAATACTGCTCCTATGTACAAGAATATAACTACCGTATATACTCGTGTATAAGCCGACCCCAGCACAGGTGTACAGCCCCCAGCAGTGTGGTATACAGGCCCCCCAATGGTAGTATACAGCAGCCTCCCCAGTGGCATATACAGGCCCCAGTAGTATATACAGCAACCCCAGTGGTATACAGCAGCCTCCCCAGTGGTATATACAGACCGCACCAGTATATACAGCAGGCCCAGTGGTATATACAGCAGCCCCAGTGGTATATACAGCAGCCCCAGTGGTATATACAGCAGCCCCAGTGGTATACAGGCCTCAGCAGTATATACAGCAGCCCCCAGGGGGTACCCAGCAGCCCCCAGGGGGTACCCAGCAGCCCCCTGGGGGTACCAACAGCCCCCTGGGGGTATCAAAAGCCCCCTGGGGGTACCAGCAGCCCCCTGGGGGTACCAACAGTCCCCAGCGGGTACCCAGCAGCCCCCTGGGGGTACCAACAGCTCCCAAAAGCTGGCACTGTCCCCCCTTGTAAGGGCCCCCCCCCCGCTGCTTATACATTACCATCCCGGTGTTCTGATCGGCGCCGCTCCTCGGTGCTTCTTCTTCATCCTCCCGTCCTCGCTGGCTGCATCCGGGATCTCCGTCGCGCGATGACGTCATATGCCTGCGACGGCCGGAGATCCCGGATGCAGCCAGCGAGGACGGGAGGATGAAGAAGAAGCACCGAGGAGCGGCGCCGATCAGAACACCGGGATGGTAATGTATAAGCAGCGGGGGGGGGGCCCTTACAAGGGGGGACAGTGCCAGCTTTTGGGGGGCATATATGAACTGCTTCCCCCTGCCGCTGATTGACAGGGGAAGCAGTGCATATATAATGAGCGGCCCCACGTGACGGGGCCGCTCATACAGCAGCCTCCCCCCGCCTCCTCAGCCCCCACCACGCAGTCTACCGTAGTGACTCGTGTATAAGCCGAGGGGGGGACTTTTCAGCCCAAATTTTGGGCTGAAAAACTCGGCTTATACACGAGTATATACGGTACTATAATACTGCCACTATATACAAGAATATAACCACTATAATACTGCTCCTATGTACAAGAATATAACTACTATAATACTGCTCCTATGTACAAGAATATAACTACTATAATACTGCCTCTATATACAAGAATATAACTACTATAATACAGCCTCTATGTACAAGAATATAACTACTATAATAATGCTCCTATGTACAAGAATATAACTACTATAATATTGCTCCTATGTACAAGAATATAACTACTATAATACTGCCACAATGTACAAGAATATAACTACTATAATATTGCTCCTATGTACAAGAATATAACTACTATAATACTGCCACAATGTACAAGAATATAACTACTATAATACTGCCACAATGTACAAGAATATAACTACTATAATACGACCAAAGGGGCTGCAAATTTTTTGACCGCCCCGGGCGCCACAAACAGTAGCTATGCCACTGCCCCCACTAGAAGAGCATGAGGGGGGCCCCCCCAGAGTCCCGGAGTCCGAGCACAGGAACTTTTTTTTTTCAACCTCGGCAGCTTGTGGAGCCGCCCGTGACCGTCCCAGAGCCAATCACATCAGCTCAGGAAGTCCCGCGTGATTTCCGAGCTGATGTGACTTTGCTACAGCCTACAGGCACCACCAGCGTCCATCTTGGCACTCCCTGGGGCCTGGGCACTGCGCCGGCTGCAGCCTCTGCTCTGTCCATTGACGTTCGTGGCTGCCCGCATCGGAGACGAGACTCGCCGTCCGACCGTGGACTGGGCTGGGTGAGTTAAACTCGGGCCAGGGGCTGGTTGCTTATGTGCGGGATCTCTGCGTCCTTTATGTGGGGTGGGGGTCCGGACACTGCGTCCATGTGGGGTGGGGGTCTGGATCGGTCACTGCGTCCATTATGTGGGGTGGGGGTCCGGCCACTGTGTCCATTATGTGGGGTGGGGATCTCTGTCCATTAAGTGGGGGATCTCTGCGTCCATTATGTGTGGTGGGATCTCTGCGTCCATTAGGTTACATTCACACGACCATGATTCACTCTCTGTCAGGGTTTGTGTTTGTTGTGGGGGTGAAAGGGGGTAGCATGGCTTGGCTGGCTCCGTCTGTGAAATTGGGAAGTGTGATATGTTGGGCCGGCAGGTGAGTAACAAAACCAATCTGCAAATCCCTTTCCTTTCATTTCATTGCTTTAGCAAAGAAGAGGCCAATATGAAGCGTTTGTATCCCAGCGGTTCCGAAAAAAGAAAAAAAGCGGAAGGAAAAAGCAAGTTATTGGATTCATATCCAAAGCTTACTACATTCTTTAGAGCACCGGAAGAATCCAACCAAGGACAGAGTTCAACTTGTCATGAAGTCACTGGATTATTACTACCATCATCTGATTTTGAGGAAAGCGTCCACAGTGTGCAAACAGAGGAGTCAAAGCATATGGAATCAGGCGGTTGTGAAGAAGAGACAGAGGAAACCACTGCAGCTGATGCTTTGATGACCACCGACCTACCTATGGAGACTGTGGATGTCATTGAAAGCGTTTCAGATGACCCAGCATTATGGCCTTTTACCATTTCTGATGCCCAAAGATGTCAACTGGTCAAAAGAGGACCAAAGCAAATTATGGATATCGTATTTCAACAAGATACATCAAAATTCCCAAGACGCTTTACATCCGAAAATTATTTTATACAAGTAGGGAATGGAGACAAAATTCTACGCACTTGGCTAGTATATTCTGAGCAAGCAGATAAAGTATTTTGCTTTTGCTGTGCTCTATTTAGAAAATGGGATATAGCAATCTCCAAGGATGGCTTTAACAATTGGAAGAATATCCATAACCATTTAAAAGAGCATGAACACTCTGCCGCACATCTGCAGTGCATGCAGGATTGGCATAATTTAAAAAAAGGCATATGTGGGCAAAAAACTGTTGACAGTGCCAACATGCAGCAGATCGAAGTCGAAAAAGCTTATTGGAGGTCTATCCTCTGCAGAGTTATACACATTATTTGTTATTTAGCTGAACGGCACTTAGCGTTACGTGGAAGTACAGATAAACTGTACCATCCAAGTAACGGCAATTTTCTTGGTCAAGTGGAGTTTCTTGCTAAGTATGATCCAACTATGAACGAACATGTCAGGAAAATACAGAATAAAAAAATCAAAGACCACTACCTGAGTAAGGACATCCAAAATGAACTTATTAAACAAATAGGTAAAACAATACTAAAAGTGGTAACACAGAGAATCTGCAGTGCAAAATACTATGGAGTCATCATGGATTGCACGCCGGACACAAGTCATATAGAACAATTGTCGGTTTCAATTCGCATTGTACAATGTGAACTGTCAGTCGGTGCGTCAGTGTCTGAATACTTTGCAGGTTTCCTTGCAGTTGAAGAAACTACAGGAGAGGCATTGTGCAACGTGTTTTTACAACACCTACAGGAGCTACAAATCGACATAGATGACTGCAGAGGCCAAAGTTATGACAATGGCAGTAACATGAAAGGGAAGAAACAGGGCGTACAATCAAGAATTTTGTCTATTAACAAAAAAGCATTGTACATGCCCTGCAGTAGCCATTCTCTGAATTTAGTCATTGTAGATGCTGCTAAATCATCAGTCCTCTCTGTCACCTTTTTTGGAGTATTACAACAAATTTACACAATCTTTAGTTCATCAACACAGCGCTGGGCAATTTTAAAGAAAAATGTTCCTAACTTAACTGTAAAACCCCTCTCTGATACTCGTTGGGAATGTCGGATTGACAGTGTAAAAGTTCTCCGCTACCACTTAGGTGATGTTTGCTCTGCCTTGGAAGAACTTGTTGTCTATGCTGCATCCAAAGCGGCCGTCACACGCTACGATATCGCTAGCGATATTGTTAGCGATCACGTGCACGCGCGATCGCTTACAATATCGCTCACATCGCTGGTGAGATGTCACACAGACAGACTCACCAGCGATGTGGACCAGCGAGATCGCTGGTTACTATGCTACACATCGGGTTACTAGGCGCCGCGCGTCGCATAGTAACCCGACGTGTACCATAGTTACCATCTCCCAGCATAGGCTCTGCCGCTGGGAGATCGTTCATCGTGGTGTTATACACCAAGATGAGACAGATCGTGAAATCGCTCATCGCAAGATCTGAGCTCCGGAGTTCAGATCTCGATTTTGCGATTTCATCAATTCTCGCTCATCGTATCTTGCCGTCACACGCACAGACATCGTTCACGCGATGTTAAATCTGGCGCGTTCAAGCGATATCTTTCGCGATATCGTAGCTTGTGACGGACGCTCAAGAAAGATGATGTAAAAGCTGCAGAGGCCAAGAGTCTTGCCAATGAAATTTCTTCGGGTCAATTTATCATATGCATTGTTGTCTGGTATGATGTTTTATTCCATATTAATCGTGCAAGCAAGATATTTCAGAATCCGAAGGTTGGCATGGACGTACTTAAGAAGGAAATTACGTCAGTTCTGTGCTTTTTGCAAGATTACAGAAAAGACGGGTTTGAATCAGCCTATTCCACTGCCAAAGGCATAGCTGAAGAAGCAGATATTGAGTTTTCGTTGCCCATCAGAAGAAGACAAAAAAAGAGAAGAATGTCTGACTGTGGCTATGTTCACACACAATTTGCGTTTTTTTTAGCACTCCCAAAAGCACTTGCGTTTTTTTAAGAGTGCCAAAAAATGTGCCTTGTGTGTGAAAGCGTTCAAAACGTTTTTGCACTTAGTCATTTTTTCACCAATCACCCAAATAACAAAAAACGCATGGCATAAAAAATTGTGTTTTAGCTGAATGAATTTTTTTTTTCCGTTTTCCTGCCGACCAAGGGGGGGGGGGGGGGGGGGGGGGGGTGAACATGGCCTGTGAGCACATGGATGAAGAAAGCAGCACTCCAGAGAAAAAGGTGGAAAGGGTCTTTTTTCTACCCCTGATTGATGCCGCCATTGTGAGCATAAATGAGAGGTTTTCCCAAGTAAATGATTTTTACCACATTTTTGGTTTCCTATTTGATAAAAAAGAAATGAAAGCTGCTAAAGGTGAGCAAAGGCTTGAAAACTGCTGCAAACGTTTCTCTGAAGAAATGGGCGACATTGATGCCAATGACCTGAATTTTGAAATATGTTCAGCAATAAGGAGCATGGATGATGATGTGTCCGATTCACCACTCGACATGCTTAATTATATTTACTGTTCAGACCTATTGGATCTCTACCCAAACCTCAGTGTGGCATTGCGCATCCTTTTGAGTGTTCCAGTAACAGTAGCTTCAGGAGAGAGAAGTTTCTCCCGTTTGAAATTAATCAAAAATTATTTAAGATCATCAATGTCACAAGATCGCTTAAATGGACTAGCAGAGATTGCAATTGAGAGGGATATTTGCAGAAGTCTGGACTTCACAAAAGTGATTGAAGAGTTTGCCGCTGCAAAAGCCAGGAAGGTTTGCTTGTAGAATGCATTGCTCTAGCTGTGATATAAAGCAAAATTATCTTGTTGGTCTTTACTACATTGTTCTTTGGCCTTAAACATTTTATATTTTTTTCCAGTTTTAATTCTTATTTATATTAAAAGGGTATTCTAATATTTCCATATTGCACAATTCAGCAATATCCACAAGATATACCATAAATGGCTGATAGATGTTGGTCCCGCCTGAGTGATCATCTGGACAAAATTCCAGAATCAGTGGGACTAAAGCGGCCGTCACACTCATCAATATCTTGAACGATATTGTAAGCGATCACGTGCACGCGCAATCGCTTACAATATCGCTCACATCGCTGGTGAGATGTCACACAGGCAGACTCACCAGCAATGTGGAGCCGCGATCTCGCTGGTTACTATGGTACACATCGGGTTACTAGGTGCCGCGTGGCGCTTAGTAACCCGACGTGTACCATAGTTACCATCTCCCAGCATAGGCTCTGCCGCTGGGAGATCGTTCATCGTGGTGTCATACACCACGATGAGACAGATCGTGAAATCGTTCATCGCTAGATCTGAGCTCTGGAGCTCAGATCTGCGATGTCACGATCAAGCGATTTTACATAGTAAAATCGCTTGATTACATGCAACGATGCCAAAACGATATCGCTTAAGCGATCAAAAAGGAGATCGCTTAAACGATATCGGGCTTAAAATCGTTGTGTGTGACGGCCGCTTCAGGGAGAGAACACACTGGCGAAATTCTCACCCGAATTTCAGCAGTGAAAGCCCAAGATGGCCGCGGCTCCCCTGCGCTACACTACGAAGCTCACATGAGTTCTGGAGCACAGCATTGACATTTGTGGTGTTACTTGTGGATGTGTGGTATGCGTATGGAGTTGCACTTTACATGTATATTATTATGTTGTTCTATATACTTCATTATTTTGTTTGCTGTTACATCTCCATTTGCATTGTGCATGGGTGGGTGTTGCTTGCTTACTTGTTATGCACTGTGCTAGTATGTACAATATGTAATGTATGTATTTTTTATACATCCTTCATAGTGTCTCTGCATTCATCATAAATATGCTCTTTTTTATTATTTTTTTGCTTTATTTTTGCTTTCCAGTTATATATACCGTATATACTCGTGTATAAGCCGAGTTTTTCAGCCCAAAAATTGGGCTGAAAAGTTTTCCCTCGGCTTATACACGGGTCATATACGTGGTTGGTGGGGGCTGTGTCCGGGGCTGGGGGGCTGGGGAGGCTGGAGGAGGCGGGGGGAGGCTGCTGAATGAGCGGCCCCGTCACGTGGGGCCGCTCATTACATATGCACTGCTTCCCTCTGTCAATCAGAGGCAGGGGGAAGCAGTGCATAACTAAATATATCCCCCCCAAGTGCTGGCACTTGCCCCCCCTGCTTGTAAGGCCCCCCCCGGCTGCTATTATTACCATCCTCTCCTCTGTCTTCATCGCGCGCAAGTCCCTCTGTGCTCCCGTCCTCAGTAGCATCCGGGGTCATGTGACCGGCCGGTCGCATGACGTCATCGCTATGCGACGGCCGGGGACCCGGATGCATGGAGGACGGGAGGACGGGAGCACCGAGGCACCTGCGCGCGCGATGAAGACAGAGGAGAGGATGGTAAGTTAAGCAGCCGGGGGGGCTTAAAAGCAGGGGGGCAAGTGCCAGCATACACCTCTGGGGCAGCCTGTGTATACACCACTGGGGCTGCCTGTGTATACACCTCTGGGGCTGCCTGTGTATACACCTCTGGGGCAGCCTGTGTATACACCTCTGGGGAAGCCTGTGTATACACCTCTGGGGCAGCCTGTGTATACACCTCTGGGGCTGCCTGTGTATACACCTCTGGGGCAGCCTGTGTATACACCACTGGGGCTGCCTGTGTATACACCACTGGGGCTGGGGCTGCCTGTGTATACACCACTGGGGCTGGGGCTGCCTGTGTATACACCACTGGGGCTGGAACTGCCTGTGTATACACCACTGGGGCTGGGGCTGCCTGTGTATACACCGCTGGGGCTGCCTGTGTATACACCACTGGGGCTGGGGCTGCCTGTGTATACACCACTGGGGCTGGGGCTGCCTGTATACACCACTGGGGAGGCTGCTGTATACACCACTGGGGAGGCTGCTGTAATACTGCTGGGGCCTGTATACACCACTGGGGAGGCTGCTGTATACTACGACTGGGGAGGCCTGTATACCTGTGCTGGGGTCCACCCTCGGCTTATACACGAGTCAATAGGTTTTCCCAGGTTTTGGGGGCAAAAGTAGGGGGGTCGGCTTATACACGGGTCGGCTTATACACGAGTATATACGGTATATATATATATATATATTTTTTTTTTTTTAACATTACATGCAGCATATTTTATATGCCGGTTACTGGAGTTTCATTTGGTGTTTTCTTGTTATACAATTATTGTAAAAGGTGGAATACTCCTTTAGAGCATGTACTGTAAGTTATTTAATTTTTTCTACCGTATTTATTTAACAAGCTGTGAGACGAGCATTGTGATTGTACTTATACCTTTCAAGATTTTACGGGTTTTTACCAGCACTTTACTGATTTTCATTCATGATTCCTTGGGTTACAGGATGTACAGCAAAAGATCGTACACATGTGATTGTTTCTAGTGAACAACTATCACGTTTACTTTTAAAAGATCTTGCCTGAGAGCATTGCATGTGCTGTATGGGACAAAAAATGCTTTGCATGCAAAAAAAGTTGCACTTCACTGTTTCTAGTTATTTAATAAAACATATAGTGTATATTCACATGGTTTAGATTTGTTTTAATTGGGTTTATTTAACACAACTGTATGGGTACTATTTATATTTCATAGTTTGGGGCCCAACTCTCAATCTCGCCTAGGGCCCCACTTGGTCTAAAACCGGCCCTGCTGCAGGGGAACAGGCTGCTGTACAAATCTTACCATCCCTACAGTCTGTGAGTAAAACCTCTGTATGTAGCAGTTACTCCACTGCTTCTGCCTCCTCACCTCTTCTAGGGCATCCACCTGCACCCAAAACTTCTTTGGCAATGTGATACACTTTTAAACTGTGCAGAATCAATCAAGTACACCTTACTACACTGCCAGCAGGGCTCAACACCACCAGGCTGTCTTATCGTTAAAATGCATGGGAATGGTCAGTCACACAGCTGAGTAGTTGTGGTTAACTTTGGAGACCGAATTTCATTAATGGCTGTCTCCACTGAACCTTCAGCCAGGTAAGGCTGCTTTCACACCAGCGTTTTTTTTAAATCGCGGCAGATGCGGTGAAAAAAATGCATCTGCCGTGATTACCGCATACCGGCTGCACTTGCGGCATGGTTGCGGCACAGTTGTGGCAAGCCCCATACAATGTATATGCGGGCTTGCGGCAAGTGCGGTTTTGGCACTTTCGGCAGGTGCGGCCGCGAAAAAAACGCGGCTGACCGCGTTTTTTTTCACGGACGCACCTGCCGCAAGTGCCAAAACCGCACTTGCCGCACCTGCCGCAAGCCCGCATATACATTGTATGGGGCTTGCCGCAACTGTGCCGCAACCATGCTGCAAGTGCAGCCGGTATGCAGTAATCGTGGCAGATGCGTTTTTTTCACCGCATCTGCCGCGATTTAAAAAAAAACGCTGATGTGAAAGCAGCCTAAGACGTGTCCAACAATGCTGCAAATCTGAGTGTGGCTTTACAGCGGGGCAAGATGACATACATGCCTTGCGTGGCTCATGTCCTGAATCTGGTGATCCAGCAATTTGTAGACCACTAACCTGGCTTAGATGTGCTGCTGCACAGGGCACAGTCACTGCTTTTTGCACCTTACAGCTCTATGACTTGCATCAGTACAGATGTCTTTCATCCTGCTGCTTATCAGCCTGACATGCGACATGCTGATACGATGAAATTCTACTCTGCACATGTAACAGCAAATGTGGGAAGCCCTGGTGCAGTATGTCATGACATACTTTAAGGTGTTTTCTAGTCCCTTGATTTTGCCCCCCATTGATTTGAAAGGTGTTCAGAAAATTTGGTGAACATTCGTCAACTTATTCATCGAACAGTCCACATTCGGCGACCAAATCTGAATTTGAATACTCTGGTGTTTGCTCATCTCTAATGTTAACTCACATTCAGTAGGGTGGCTGAAGACTTGTGACGCATGAAGAAACAAGTGTGATTGGAGTTACACCTGTGAGATCTGCACTGTGTGTGCTGTTGAAGTTGAAGAGGAGGAAAGGCCACTTGATAGAGCGCTTGTATCCATTGTAGTACCTGCGATTCCTGGACCTCATCTACAAGGCGTAGCGATGTGCTGCTGCCTAAGGGTATTTTCACATCAGCGGTTTTTGCCGTTTGCGGCAGATGCGGTGAAAAAAACGCATCTGCCGCGATTACCGCATAACCGCTGCACTTGCGGCACAGTTGCGGCAAGCCCCATGCAATGTCTATGGGGCTTGCGGTAAGTGTGCGGCAGGCGTGGCAAGTGCGGTTTCGGCACTTGCAGGAGGTGCGGCCGCGAAAAAAAACGCGGTCAGCCACTGTTTTTTTGCGGCCGCACGTGCCGCAAGTGCCGATACCGCACTTGCCGCACCTGCCGCAGGCCCGCACAGACATTTTATGGGGCTTGCCGCAACTGTGCCGCAAGTGCAGCGGTTATGCGGTAATCGCGGCAGATGCGTTTTTTTCACCGCATCTGCCGTGATCGGCAAAAACCGCTGATGTGAAAGCAGCCTAAGAAAGGGATGATACCAGACTGTCCACTAAAAGAAGTTGACACTTTTCTATGACTAGATGCTGACATTTTTTGAGCAGAGCTTTTGGTTACTTTACCACCTACCCCACAGACATCAAGCATTTTCCTCTCACCACCACACATATTACCATTTCCACCACAACCACAGTTTTTACCACTCATATTTGATGGTAACAGGTTTCCAACTCAGTTGTTGCAGTCCAAAAAATCTGGTGATATGAATCCAGCAGACCACATTTGACAAATACTGGTAGTAGATAAAAAGGTTTTGGTGCCTAGATGTTGCCAGATCGGGCAATAAATATTTTTTAGAACAGGATTTGTGGAGCTGTTAACACAGGGGCGGACGCAGACTGTAGTGGGCCCTGGTGCAAGAAATTTTTCGGGGGCCCCCTTCACCGCCGCCCGCGCCGCCGCCCCTCCCCCCACAAATATCATTTCCACCCAGGTACCTTATAGATGACCTTGTGTCTGATCAGGGTCGTCTTTTTCTTTTCTTCATCTTGTCCTGACGCCATGATGACTTTTCACGTCTTTGCAGACTTCCATCTTCTCCACTTTTCTGCAGCACGTCCTGACACAGTGTCCTTAAAAATAAGAGTGCCATTATAATTCTGTCTAATTAAAAATATCTGCCCTACACTGCACTCCTGAACAAATAATCCCACTGTCCTCTCACACTGTGTCCTCTATACTGTACCTTCTCATCACACTCTCTCTCTTCAACATACTCTCTCATCCTTGCTGTGGCCTCATACTGTCACCCCATGCAGCCTCCTCTACCCCATGCAACCCCCCACACAAACAAATACTACCCAGTCGTGACTGCATCCATCCCGCCCCCACGCTACCCAGTCTTTATTATGTTTGACCTCACATTTTTCTTATCCCGTATTCTCTCCAAACTACCTCCGTACTCATCACCCACTTGCTCCCCATACTATGTCGACACACAAAATACCCCCTCACCACCATACTGAGTCCACACCCGTCCCTCCTCATTCGACATATTGTATCTGCACCCACCTCCCCTCACTTCCTATACTTTTTCCGCACCCATTCCTCCTAACTACTCATATTGTCTGCACACATGCCCATACTGTGCACTCAGATTTAGACTATGGCTCCCCATACTGTGTCTGCACCTATCACCCCCTTGCTCCCCATTCTCTGTTCTCAAATCCTGTCCTCCATTTGCTGCACATGATACACTCCCCCTCCCTCCATTTACAGACCATCACATGCACCCCCCCTACATTTGCAGACCATCACTCTCCCCCCCCTGCTGACCATTACTCTCCTCTCCCCTCCTCCCTCTGCTGACCATCACTCTCCTCTCTCCCCCCTCTGCTGACTATCACTCTCCTCTCTCCTCCCTCTGCTGACCATCTCTCCTCTCCCCCTCCCTCTGCTGACCATCTCTCCTCTCCCCCTCCCTCGGCTGACCATCTCTCCTCTCCCCCTCTGCTGACCATCTCTCCTCTCCTCCTTCCTCTGCTGACCATCTCTCCTCTCCCCCTCCCTCTGCTGACCATCTCTCCTCTCCTCCTTCCTCTGCTGACCATCTCTCCTCTCCCCCTCCCTTTGCTGACAATCTCTCCTCTCCCCCTCCCTCTGCCTCTATTTACTGACCATAATCATGTCCCTCTCCCCCAATTACGCTGGCATGAGGACTCCATCTTCCGTGTCTTCAGCTCCATTAGAGCGGAGCACTTTACACCGGCGCTATTTCGCGCCTCTGCGGCGCTGTGATGTCGGCAGCGTGATGAACCCTGGTGACGTCACCCTGACCCGGAAGTGTCCACGGTCAGGGCTTCAATTGTATGAGTTAGATGCTCGTACAGCTGATCAGTGGGAGCCAGAGGGCACAGCACTTTCTCTGAGCCGCTGTCAGAGAGAGAATGTCTGACTCACACTGCCGACGGCGCCCACCTGCTGCACCTCCGGGCCCCCCGCCAGCACCCCTTCAGGTACACTGCTGGGCTCCGCCCCCTGCCCTTGGGGCTCGACCAGGCTCGGCCAGCAGCAGAGTGACAGAGGAGGAGCCCGGGCTGTCAGTGTCTCCGGGCCCCCTCATGTCCTCTGCAACCTGGAGTCAGCCCTGTGATAGCACCCCACAGGGGAGTGAATGGCGGCCGCAGCAGCGCTGTAATCAAAAAGCGGAATGGACCCACCGCTGGAGCCTTCAGGGGCCCCCTAGCTGGCCGGGGCCTTGGTGCAGCTGCACCAGCTGCACCATGGTAGTTCTTCCCCTGTGTTAACACACAGACCACTCTACCAGAGCTTATTGGGCTTACAATGGTGCTAGGTTAAAAGGTTTTGGTGTCTGGAGCAGATCTGGCACTAAATGTTTTTCAGCACAGGATTTGTGGAGATGTTAACACACAGACCACTACACCAGAGCTGATTAGGCTAACATTACTTTTAAGCCCTAAAAAAGGCTGTGTTAGAAAGGAGTCACTAAACCTACTATCTATATCTCTACCTATAAAGCAATAGAATCACTAGCTATCGAAATAATGCACACAGTATCAGCAACATTGGCACTGCAGCAGCAAGACTGTCACTGAGCTGTAACACTGGGAAAAATGAGATGAAGGGAATTTTCTGGTTCTTAAATGCCAAGGACATGCGGCATACGAAGGTAATGATACAAGTCATTGTGTGCAAAAGGTGCAATTTGCTTCATGGATGCTGATTGGCTGCCTGACCGGACCACCAAAGTAAGTGTGGGAAAGAAAAAAATGGTGACTTGCGCTTATTTAACCTGATACACTGAGACCTCTTTCCCCCCCCTCCCGACCGACCGCTATCCTAGACGCTAACACTTTGAAAAAAATAACAGAAGCATTTGTGCAAATACACTAAAGGTACCTTCACACGTCGCAATAATGCCTGGGAATCCTAAAGGCAATATGTCGCCCCGCAGCTATCACTGTGAAATTGCCTCACAGTTGCGGCATGTGATAGGTGAGAGGCGATTTATCGCCACGAAATTCCCCTGTCACCTGATTTCTGAGCACTGCTCTGAAATCAGCCTCAATCATGAAGGTGATATTTCCGTGTTGTGGCGTGTGATAAGGCGATAGTGATGGAATCAACGTTGCCTATGATTTCACGTAGGCTTGCTGTAGTCCGTGCCCCGTGTTAGCTGATTGATGTGGGCTACTGTGTTCCCATTGGCTGTCAATTGACACCGCGCCATATTTGAAGAGCTGTCCGTCCAGCGCCACACAATGGCAATGGTGTCATGTATTAGCCTGCCTTCCAGAGCAGGATGACCAATCGTAACGATGTTGCGTTGTCCAATGTGCACGTATGGGGTGCAGTGTAAACCACTGCGGCACACCTATCTTTTCGCTGTGCTGAACATGTACACCTACATTGCCTTTGAGATAGCAGCGTGTGAACCAGGGATGGGATTAGGCAGGATTGCTTCCGCTGTACGTGAGGCGATTTCCGGAGCGACACATCGCCTTACTTTCAGGGCGCAATTGCGGCGTGTGATGCTGCCATCGGCGATCTAAGGCGACCATGAAAAATGTGCACGCACATGTTAGATTGCCTCATATCGCCAGGCGTTATTGCAGCGTGTGAAGGTACCTTAATGCTTTTGGCGCATTCCAGGGCCGGGTACTCAGCTCTCAGGCGGTTGCAGTCTGGGATGTCATGGGTGGCTGCCCGAGGCTGTGGCCCTGGTGGTCAATGAAAAAGGGGTAAAATAAAGTATATACAAGTTCATGACGCCACCTGCAGTATCTGGTGATGCTCACCAGCACCGCTACAGTCCTCCGGTGGTCCATGGTATTGCGGCCAGGTTGGTACAGTCCCCCACAGGTACTTTACTGAAAACTTCTCCAAAGTCATTACAGTTCAGCAAGATGTTTCAATGGCAAATGCTACAGATGCCTCAAGTGGAACTTCTGGCTTAATAGATGGATCCCTCCTTGTGTACCTTTCTTATTCCTTTCTTTCCCTTTGTCTCCCAGTGGCGGTGAAGTCGGATCTCTTGTAGATGAATCTGACCTCCTGCTGCTTAGCTTAGTCTCCTCTCCCTTCTACCTGTTGGGTGAACCTTTAACTGTCCTTCGCAGGATCCAACTGCAGTACTGATTCCCCTCTTTTGGGCTCTTTGGGAGTCAGGGATGTATCTAAAATATTCCCGGTCATCGGATTCTCTGTGAGCCGTGAAGGTAATCACAGTTGCGGGCTCCGGTACCCGGTTTCTTCCTTTTGAAACTAACTCGTGACTGAGCCTCCTGTTCCCTGATTCTGTTCTTCTCTGGGATCTGTGCTGTTTTTGGGTCCCTCAGCCTAGGAGACCCTCCTTGCTCCCTCCAGGCCGACTGACTGGCTCCAACCAACCCCTCACTACTCCACTAACTCACTAACTAACTTCTCAGTAGCTCCCCCTAGAGGTCAAAATATACCCTCCCGGGGTCCCTCCCACCTACTAACCTAGTGTGTGGGTGTTAGCTCTAGGGTTCCACCTACTGGCCATAATTCCAATTGCAGTGGGGTGACTACACCGCTTTTATGGGCGCAGTACCCCCTTTGTGGCACCTACATGGTGGGGCGCCACACTTTTGTCATCAATTACCAAACAAATTCTGAAATTCCTACATTTTAGCAAAACATCAGAGTTCGAGGGGCTGAGCAAACATTCCCAAATTTAGCCCGAATTTAAAATTGGTGAATATGTTCGGCCAAAGTTCTCTCATCACTAGTCTTGAGTTGTCTCAGCTGTTCTAATTTCTCAACTCCCATATGGTATAAGTACTCACCACTTTGACTTACTAGTTGCCAGTGATAGCTTGCTATTCTGTGGAGCTTGCTTAGAGGTGTTAGTGACTCACCGTAGCCGGGGAGTTCACGTCGCAGGCGTCTGCTTCTCTTGTCAAGGAACCGCGCCTGCGGCTGTGAGGCCCGGTGGTCCAGATCAATAGGGGAAATGGCGGAACAGTAGGGGTAGTTTGTCTTCGTGACGCCACCTGCGGGTGTTCTGGTAACTGTACCGGCGCTGCTAGGCCTCCGGGGGATGTTGGGCAGCAAGATTGATTGCTCCCCACAGGATGAGCGGGGGTCCCCGGAGCCGGGAGCTGTGCAAGATGTTGTGAGGCAGCTGCGGTAGTGCTGCTGTTAGGCCCAGGAGTCAGACACAGACACGCCAAAGTCTTTTTAGTACCTTTACTGGTGGAATTCAGGTATGCCAGACCGGGTTAGTGAAGTTAGCAATCCTGGAGATTCACAGCAAGCAGTTGTAGTAGGCTTCCTTTCTCTATCTCTCTCTAAGGTCAGGTGGATGTGGAATCCAGCCGGACCGGGCAGTATGTTCGATGAAACTTGCTTCACCTGGTTAACAGCACTAAGGGCACTGTAAAAGGGTCTGAGCAGGATCAGTACTCTTCCCTGGGCTCTCGTGGGTAGGTGCATCAGGTGGAACAGGTGGCTAAAGCTCCTGTTAGATGGGCTGGTTCTCTGTGGTGGCTGGGTAGCTCTCACAGCTTCGGTTCCAGTAACTGATGATTAAGGAAAGAGTCAGAATAACTCTGTGTTCCTTGAGAGGTGTTCTCCTTCTTCCTCTGACCCCAATTGCAAGGGTCTCCTCACTGCTAGCTGGCTGGTTGGGCCTAGTGTGTCCCTCATAGGATGGAGGTTTCACACAGGCTGGCAGCTCTTGTAGCGACTGCACACACTCTGGTATTTCTCCCTCCAAGACTCTATTCATAGGGGGAACTGTATCAAAGTGACCAGTGGAGCTTCCCCTAGAGGCTCGGGGTGAAACCAGGTGTTCTAAGGTGTTGTAGTGTTTGTGAGTATTGCTTTGCTGTTACTTACTCCATTTGTGTCCCAAGGGTTCTGTGGTGCCCAACAGGGTGCCAGGGTGCCACATTAGCTGTGTAAAGATAAATAATTTTGGACTTAATCCAGGTTTGTTCGGTGTCTTCCAATTCATTAGCTCCCTTTTGAGTTATTTCCCTTTAATTCCCCTTTTTTACCCACCTGTTGTTTGTGATGCGTGTTAACTAAATGCAGTTTCTTTTACCCTTATCTGTCACTTTTGCTTTGTGTAGTTATCATTGAGCAGGACTATTGTTTCTGCTTCCCTGTTCACTAGACAGGGTAGTAAATAGGGTAAAATCTGGGTCAAATGCCCATATAACAACAGACGATGTTTGCAATGTTACCCACAGAGTAGCCGCAGGCTCTTCTGACCTGAACATGACAGTTGCACAGTAATTCACGAAGCTGTCATGCTCAGGACCAGGGATCCTCTGGCCACTCCATGCATTACAATGCAATCATCTACGTTATACAATCTTCTGACCCCGGTCTAGGACGGGCACAGGCAAATGAACAACACATGAGGTCAGAAAACCCATCTAGGGACATCAAGGATCTCAGGATAAGTGACGGGGGTAATCATTCTGTGATTCCCAAGAGTCAATGGTTCCTACCCTATCCTTCTCACCATACGCTGGTCAGCCTCTAAATGGAGTTCGCCAACCAGTGACTGCCCTAGAGTGGTACCTGATGCCTATCGTAAGCAAAGTAAATGTCATTCTTAGAGGCTCTGAGGAAGATTGCATAGGCATTTTGTCACACCCCTCCAGGTAAGCCTGGTTCAGGGTGCAGTGAGGCTATGCCCCTTGTTCCAAACCTAATAGTGTGACATTATCATTGGCATTATACAGTGCTGTGCAAATTAATTGGGACAAAGGAAGTCTTTACTTGTTGTTCTTGTATTACTTTTACTTTTTCTGATAAGTGTTTTAGCGGTTCTTGGTGTTGTTTTCCTTTTTCTTCCACATTTCCCTTTTCGTTTTGGAGAAAACAATCCAGTTTCATTGTGTGTGTGAATTATTCTTGAAATGGTAGATTTTCCAATACCAACGGTGGAAGTGATTTCTCTAAGGGTACCTTTATACGCCGCAAACGCAGCGAGAATGGTTGACAGCAATATTGCGATGTGAAAATATCGCTGCCACATTTCTACCCAATCGCCTCCTTATTGCGGCGTGTAAATAGGGAATTTGGTGGCGATATGTTGCTTCGCCACGGTCGCCTGGTTACCGAGCACTACTCGGTAACCAGGCGACCGTGGCGAGGCGTCATATTGCTGCTAAATTCCCTATTTACACTCCACAATAAGGAGCCGATAATTCCAGCGACAAATATTGCCGCCAAGATTGTCTCCGCGCGGTTGCGGCGTGTAAAGGTACCCTTACAGTCAGACATGTATGTTCATTAAGAGTAATAATTCTAGACCTATTCCGTGGAGTAACATCCATGTTTACAGGCACGAATTACACTGAGAGAAAAAGTACACTAAACCACTCCTCACAGAAACATGCTCTCAACTGAAGCTGAGGGGGCAGCTAGCTGTTATTTTTTGACTAAAACCACATTTTGTTACTCAAGGTTGTACACTCACACCTGTTCAAAGCAGTTAAAACTGGACGAAAATCACGTCATATCGCCTGTACGACCCCCTGCAGCACAAGCACAGTGTCATGGGCGTGCATAATTAACACGCCGGCAGCGGGAAGAGGCACATAAGCCCACCTTTTGCGGCTTCTCATATAATGAGAAGCTGCAGAACAAGGGGCGAATAAACTACTTTTATAAACTTTCTCATAGCTCTTTAGGGACAGAAAGGGATGATTACAAATGGATTACTATGGTGCAGGGACAGGTTAAAACAGGCTGGGGGGTCATTTGTAGAGGTCAGGTTCCCTTTAAGGGTACAAAATTGTTTGTATTCTGTGGATTCAAATTTAGTGTAAATCAAATTGTTAGGGGGCAGCATCTGGAGTAAAGTTCCCTCCCATGATTTAGCTCCTGTGTGTAAATTACCTCTTATGGCAAAAAATTGTTGGGCTTCTAAGGGCCCTTTCACATCAGCGTTTTTTTAAATTCGCGGCAGATGCGGTACGGTTGCGGCGCGGTTGCGGTAAATGCCATACAAGGTATAGGCGGACTTGCGGCAGGTGCGGCAAGTGCGGTTTTGGCACTTGCGGCAGGTGCGGCCGCGAAAAAAACCGCGGCTGACAGCATTTGCCAAAACCGCACTTGCCGCACCTGCCACAAGTCCGCCTATACCTTGTATGGCGTTTACCGCAACCGTGCCGCAACCGTGCCGCAAGTGCACCCGGTATGCAGTAATTGCGGCAGATGCGTTTTTTTCACCGCATCTGCCGCGAATTTCAAAAAACGCTGATGTGAAAGGGCCCTTAGACTTAGTTTTCTCTTGGTTTCTGCTTCTTTTTGTCAAATAAATTTTGAAAGGGTAGCAGCATCAATTGTGTTAATTGCGTATCTTACGTATAATTGTGTGCTATTTTATACTATATTTTTGTATACATAATGTTTAAATGTGTGTACAATACATTAGCATGTACATATTTCATATATACATACCATATGTGAATATATTTGGAAATGAGAACCTTTATACATTGGTGGACGGAGGGAGGATTAGTTAGAAGTCCTGCAAAGATACCCTTCAATGTCAAATGTTTGCCCCTGCATAAACTGGCATATCATTGCTGCAGCTTAGTAAACAAGGGACTTAGCTGCTAAAGTTGCAAGGCAGGGGCGTAACTACAATAGGTGCAGGGGTTGCGATTGCCCCTGGGCCCTGCAGCCTAGGGGGGCCCCAAAAGTCTCTTTGGCCTATAGAAAAAGACTAATACTATTAAAGATTTCCAATAATTGGGGGCCCCGTTTGAGCTCTCGCATCGGGGCCCCTGGGCCTGAAGTTACGCTACTGTTGCAAGGCATATAACAGGTGAGTATAGGTTATTTTGTTACATTACCTGGCTTCAGCAAAAATTTGATGTACTTTAAATCTTATTTATTCTCAAGTAGGCCTACACCATAAATGCCAAATCGAGAAGTTTATTGTCATTCTCTTGTATAGAAAATAATATGTCCTCCTCTTCATACCCTAGGTAATATGAAAGAGGCATTTAAAGTTAATGCCTCTTTCTTCTCTAAGGACCTATTTTCATAGTCTATAGTCAGGGTGACTAGGCCTCTAAGTTGAACAGAGGTTATTGCTAGTGGTGCTCCATGTCAGATGTAAGTGCATTACAGTTATAGGTGCATTACAGAATAATAATAGTACTTACAAAAATTGACCCCCAAAAAGGAATACCACTTGGCAAAGTTATGGAAAATCTGGTGAAACCAAGAGCAATTCCCAAACCAATCTCCATGATGGCCGAAACAATCAGTACAATCTGAAAAAAGGAAGCACACAGATGTAAAACATACTGCATTTTATGTGGACTCCACATATTTTTGTAGGTAACTGAAATAATTTCTATAGATTTTCCCCACTGCCACCCATTTTAAGGCATAAAGATTAGTGTTACCCAACCAGTAACAATCTCCTTCCTTACAGCTTTTCTGCAGTTTGGAGATATGGCTATTTATTTATTTAACACTTTAAGAACCAGAACATTTTTGGTTTTAGTATTTTTGTTTTTGTGATACCATCTTAAATAAGACAGATTTTTTATTTTTAGGAAGTTAAGTTGGAGTTTGCCACCATTAATTTTAAGATAACATACTGAAAAACAAGTGAAAAATTCTATCTAATATATAAAACCACAAGACATTTGTGACGTCAGTTCCGTCACTTTGCACACTCTTCAGTAACTTTGTCCCAGGGTACACCTGCTCAGGGTGGACCAAGATGGCCGCCCTAAGCGGGAGTACCCTGGCGACCCACACTACTCGGCAATCACCCCCCCAACCCACGTCCACACACACGTACACCCCTGACACAACACTATTTTACCCCTCCCCCACACACACACACTCACACACACACTCATACTCTCATGCAGACTACCAGTCTCCGGTATACTTACCCCACCGCCATCCCGCTGCGCCGCTCCAGCTTGGCCCTGCCCACCTCGCAACAGGCTCCGCCCACCTCGTGGGGCTCCTCCCCAAGCTCCGCCCACCTCCCCAGGGGTTCCAGCCAAGCTCCGCCCACCTCACGGGGCTCCCCCAAGCTCCGCCCACCTCACGGGGCTCCCACCAGGCTCCGCCCACCTCACGGTGATCCCAGCTAGGCTCCGCCCACCTTGCCCCGATCCCACCTTGCTCCGCCCTCCTCGCCTGCGCTGACCACCGAGCCTCCATCCTGCCCTGACCACTGAGCCTCCGTCCTGCGCTGACCACCGAGCCTCCGTCGTCTGCTGACCACCGAGCCTCTGTCCTCTGCTGACCACAGCCGCTGTCCTGGCCTGACCACCGAGCCTCCGTCCTGCGCTGACCACTGAGCCTCTGTCCTCTGCTGACCACAGAGCCGCCATCCTGGCCTGACTACCAACCCTCCGTCCTGCCCTGACCACTGACCCTCCGTCCTGCGCTGACCACCGACCCTCCGTCCTGGGCTGACCACTGAGCCTCTGTCCTGCGCTGACCACTCTGCCTCCATCCTGCGCTGACCACTCTGTCTCCATCCAGTGCTGACCACTCTGCCTCCTTCCTGCGCTGACCACTGAGCCTCCATCCTGCGCTGACCACTGAGCCTCCATCCTGCGCTGACCACTGAGCCTCCATCCTGCGCTGACCACTGAGCCTCCATCCTGCGCTGACCACTGAACCTCCAAGCTGCGCTGACCACTGAGCCTCCATCCTGTGCTGACCACTCTGCCTCCTTCCTGCGCTGACCACTCTTCCTCCTTCCTGCACTGACCACTCTGCCTCCATCCTGCGCTGCCCACTCTGCCTCCATCCCGCGCTGAGCCACCATATACACTGAAAACCACTGAGCCACCATATACACTGAAAACCACTGAGCCATCATACTGTGCTAACCACTGAGCCATCATACTGTGCAAACCACTAGGCCTTCACACTGTGAAAACCACTCAGCCATCAAATACACTGCTAACCACTGAGCCACTATATACACTGAAAACCACTGAGCCACCATATACACTGAAAACCACTGAGCCATCATACTGTGCTAACCACTGAGCCAGCGTATACTGTGCTAACCACTCAGCCATCATACTGTACTAACCACTAAGCCACCACGCAGTGCTAACCACTGAGCCACCGTATACAGTGCTAACCACTGAGCCACCATATACAGTGCTAACCACTGAGCCACCATATACAGTGCTAACCACTGAGCCACCATATACAGTGCCAACCACTGAGCCACCGTATACAGTGCTAACCACTGAGCCACCGTATACAGTGCTAACCACTGAGCCACCGTATACAGTGCTAACCACTGAGCCACCATATACAGTGCTAACCACTGAGCCACCATATACAGTGCTAACCACTGAGCCACCATATACAGTGTTAACCACTGAGCCACCATATACAGTGCTAACCACTGAGCCACCATATACAGTGCCAACCACTGAGCCACCATATACAGTGCTAACTACTGAGCCACCATATACAGTGCCAACCTCTGAGCCACCATATGCAGTGCTAACCACTGAGCCACCATATACAGTGCTAACCACTGAGCCACCATATACAGTGCCAACCACTGAGTCACCATACAGTGCCAACCACTGAGCCACCATATACAGTGCCAACCACTGAGCCACCATATACAGTGCTAACCACTGAGCCACCGTATAGTCTGCTGCCCACTGAGCCACCTGTATACACACAATTAATTTCACCGCACTCCCCTAACAATTAGTAAATAAACTATATATGGATTCTAGACTACCCGATTCTTTAGAATCGGGCCGCCATCTAGTATAGGATATGATAGTGAAATAAATGCAATTCCACAATTGCTTTTGGGATTTGTTTTTACAGGATTTGTGCCTTAAAACTAACCTGGAAAAGCTATTATATAGGTAAGTCCAATTCCATCTTTATCAATGATTTAGATGAAGGAATTAAGGGCAAACTGATTAAATTTACTGATGACACAAAGCTAGGAGGTATAACAAATACTAGAAGAAGAAGAAGAGAGAAAGGATTCAAAAGGATCAAAACAAACTACTGTAGAAAGTACTACTGTGGGCAGCAATAAACAAATGGTTTTTAAGAGGGGAAATGCAAAATCCTTCATCTGGTCAAGAAAAATGGAAAAAGCATATACAGAATAGGAGGAATAGTGCTAAGCAACAGCAAGACGTGGGCATACTAATAGATCACAGACTGAACATGAGTCAACAATGTGATGCAGCAGCAAAAAAAGGAAATGCAGATCTGGGATGTATGTAGGCAAAGGTCACATTAGCTTTAAAAGATGACATTTTTCACAACTGCAAATTTTGAAAAACGTTAGCATTAACACCTCCATAGGCTCCCATGTTAAAAAAGCCTTGCAAAAGTGCAATGTGTTTAATGCTATGCATTTTTGTAAAAGCTACAAAAATGCTGCTAACAGCGTTTTTTGGTGCTTTTGCAAAAACGCATGTGTTTTTTAACATGTGCTCCTATGGGAAACGCATGCGTTAACACATGGTATATATATGTACCATGCCTTAACGCATGCGTTAACGCTAGCGTTAATTTTGCCTCAAAATGGCAACAGAAAAAAAAAGCCTAGCATTAACGCTTCCCAAAAACGTCTCTCCAAGTGTGACCCTAGCCGATGCATGTAGTCTAGATAACATGAAGTAATTCATTCCCTCTACTCTTCTTTGGTCAGACCTCACCTGGAATACTGTGTCCAGTTCTGGGCACCACATTTTAAAAAAGACAACAACAAACTGGAGCAAGTTCAGATAAGAGCGACCAGACAGGTAATGGGTCTACAAAAAAATGTCCTATAAGGAATGGTTACAGGATTTGGGAATGTGAAGGCTTACAAAAAAAAAGACTAAGATGAGATTTAATAGCTGTCTACATATATCTCAAGATTTGTCATATTGTAGAAGGTTCAGTTTTATTCTCATTTGTGCAAGGAAAGACTAGAAACAATGGGATGAAAGGAGGAAAAGCAGACTAGAAATTAAAAAAAAATAATTGACAGTGATGGTCATCAAAGTGTTTTAACAGGCTTCCACAAGAGGTAGTGAGTCCCTCATCAATTCAAGTCTTCAAAAAAAGACTGGACAGACATCTGTGAGGCATGAGTTAGTGAATCCTGCTTTTAACAGTGGGTTGGACCAGATTACCCAGGAGATCCCTTTTAATTCTACCATTCTATAGGATGCCTCCTTAACACTAGAAGTCCCAGAGAGGGGTCATTTAACATTTCTACCTTTGGAACACAGAGATGGGTCGAATGACCTGAAGGATTTTAGCTAACATCCTCTAATCACCGTCTTTTGTTCTGTAATTAAGGCCATTACTGTCGCACCACAGTAGGTTGTTGTTGTTGCCATTGAGTTTAGCCATTTAGTTTCTAGTTAGTTCTATTCAGTTTGGACTAAGGGTCATTTGACCCTCTTTCAGGACTTCAGGGGGAGCTCGAATTTCTGGGACATCTAGTGTTAAGCCTTCATTTTTCCAATCTGATAAACTCCAAGGTTAATAACCTGTCTTTGTATTGCAGACCATCCAGTCCTTTAATAACATTGGCTGGTATTCTGTTCACCTGCTGTAGTTCAGCTATGTCCTTATTCACCAGAGACCAAAATTGTACACAGTATTCTAAGTGCGGTCGCACTAGTGACTTGTATAGAGGTAAAACTATGTGCTTCTCATGAGCATCTATGCCTCTTTTAATCCCATTATTTTATTTGCCTTTGCAGCAACTGCCTGACACTGGTCAGAGAAGTTGAATTTGTTCATAAACCCAAGTCTTTTTCAGTGACAGTTTTGCCCAGTGTTTAACAATTTAACCCAGTATTATACATTTTATTTCCTCTGCCCAGGTGCATGACCTTACATTTATCCACATTAAATTTCAATTGCTATCTTACAGCCCAATGCTCTATCTTACAAAAAAATCTGTCTGTGATATTAGTTATTCTCCTCTGTATTGAATACCCTGCAGAGTTTAGAATCATCTGCAAATGCTGAAATTATACAATGTATGGCCCCTAGAAGGTGATTAATGAATATTTAAACCAATACATTTTTATTGAGATTTGGGATGAAAAGAATCATTTACATCAAGTGGTATTGAAATCACAAGCATCATAAATAGTCAAACAGCAAACAACAGGGTAGGGAATGTTGGGTTAAAGGGAAGAGATAGCATCAAAATATTGGTACAATTGTCAGGCATAAAGTCGAATAAAATTGTTCATGGGGGAATTACAGATGACTTAAGTAGGAATTTTAACAGTGTTGTACTGAGAGCATACCCATGGATCCAACCAATTCAGTACTTTCATTTTATGCGATAGGTCATGCGCTAAGATTAGTTCATGTGAGAAATGTAGATTCAGGTGTGCCATCAACTCTTCGAATGTAGGGATCATAGAAGATCTCCAATGGTAGGCTATGCATTGACGTGAAGCTATTAGGACATTTGTGATAATTGGTTTTAAAATAGGGGGATAAGAAACTAGATCCACTTTCAATAAAGCTAAGGGAGCATCAAGTGTGAGAGGCAGTCCTGTCAATGTGGATAGGAGCAATTCCACCCTTTTCCAAAAAAGCTTCAACCACGGACACTCCCACCACACGTGACACGCCGTTCCCGTCATGAAACAACCCTTGCAGCACAGAGGTGAAGTAGAGGATCTCCCACTCCTAAATCTGGATATTCGGACTGGGGTCATGTACCAATCCAGTTGTAGCTTTTTTGATTGCTCCAAATGATTTATACATGATGTGTAGGAGGCCGCATGGCTAGAAGCCAAATGCCAGTCCTCGAGCGAGGCTGAAAAAGCAAGTCTTGATTCCCATCTACTCATAAAGGGCAATTTAACCCGGATCTATGGGAAATAAGAGCTTTATAAATTACTAGCTGTGAGCCCGATTCTAAAGAATCGGGAGTCTAGAATCTGTATATAATATTTTTAAGAGTTGTAAATAATAGACTTAAACACCAGCCGGGGGAGCAAGAACAGCGGGGGTGAGGATGGAGCGAGCGGGGCAGGATGGAGCGAGAGGGGCAGGATGGAGCGAGTGGGGCAGGATGAAGCGAGCGAATTAGGATGGAGCGAGCGGGGCAGGATGGAGCGAGCGGGGCAGGATGGAGCGAGCGGGGCAGGATGGTGGGTGGCGGGGCAGGATGGAGGCGGAGAGGCAGGATGGAGGCGGAGGGGCAGGATGGAGGCGGAGGGGCAGGATGGAGGTGAGTGGCGCAGGATGGACCGAGCGAGGCAGGATGGCGAAGGCGGGGCAGGATGGAGCCGGAGGGGCAGGATGGAGCCGGAGGGGCAGGATGGAGCCGGAGGGGCAGGATGGAGCCGAGTGGCGCAGGATGGACCGAGCGAGGCAGGATGGCGAAGGCAGGGCAGGATGGAGACGGCAGGGCAGGATGGAGACGGCAGGGCAGGATGGAGACGGCAGGGCACGATGGTGGCGGTGGGGCAGGATGGAGGTGGCGGGGCAGGATTTTGGGGGGGGCAGGATGGTGGTGGGGGTGCGGGATGGAGTTGGGGGGGCAGGATGATGTCGGGGGGGCAGGATGGATACGGGGGGGCAGGATGGAGGCGCTCCTCCAGACCCCCTCCGCTCCCCACGGCCGCCGTCCCTCTGGGCCTCCACTCTGTGCGGCCCCCCTCCTTCTGGGCCAGCACCCCCCCCTCCCCACCGGAACTTCATGGTGATAATAAAAAAAAAAAAACCTCAGTGAGGATACTTACCCTCCGGCGGCTCGCTCCAGCTGTCTTGTAGCTTCCAGGACAGGACCTGTCGTTGGCTGGGAAACCGATGAGCTTGGGGTGAGTGGGCAGAGTGGGGGATGAGTGGGAAGAGTGGGGGATGAGTGGGCAGAGCAGGGGTTAGTGGGCAGAGTCATTGGGCAGAGCAGAGGTCAGTGGGCATAATCAGTAGTCAGAGGAGGGTGAGTAGGCAGAGCTGGGGTCTGTGGGCAGAGCTGGGGTGAGTGGGCAGAGTGGGGGGTCAATGGGCAGAGCTGGGGTGAGTGGGCAGAGTGGGGGGTCAATGGGCAGAGCTGGGGTGAGTGGGCAGAGTGGTGGGTCAATGGGCAGAGCTGGGTCAGTGAGCAGGATTGGGGGGTCAGTGGGCAGAGCAGGGTGAGAGCGGGGGTCAGTGGTCAGAGCAGGGGTTAGTGGGCAGAGTGATTGGGCAGAGCAGGGGTCAGTGGGCATAATCAGTAGTCAGAGGAGGGTGAGTAGGCAGAGCTGGGGTCTGTGGGCAGAGCTGGGGTGAGTGGGCAGAGTGGGGGGTCAATGGGCAGAGCTGGGGTCAGTGAGCAGGATTGGGGGGTCAGTGGGCAGAGCAGGGTGAGAGCGGGGGTCAGTGGTCAGAGCAGGGGTTAGTGGGCAGAGTGATTGGGCAGAGCAGGGGTCAGTAGGCACAGCAGGGGTTAGTGTGAAAAATTAGTGGGCAGAGCAGGGGTGAGTGGGCAGAGTGAGTGAGCAGAGCAGGGGTCAGCGGGCAGAGCGGGGGTGACTGGGCAGAGCAGGGTTTAGTGGGCAGAGCATGGTCAGTGGGCAGTGTGAGGGGTCAGTGGGCCGAGCAGGGTGAGTGTGAGGGGTGAGTGGGCAGAGCAGGGTCAGTGGGCAGTGTGAGGGGTCAGTGGGCCGAGCAGGGTCAGTGGGCAGAGTATGGTCAGCGGGCAGAGATGGGGTGAGTGGGCAGAGAGTGGGGTGAGTGGGCAGAGCAGGGTCAGTGGGCAGTGTGGGTGAGGGGGCAGAGAGGGGGTCAGGGGGAAGTGTTTGGGGGTCAGTGGGCAGAGTGGGGGTTAGTGGTCCGATTGGGGGTCAGTGGTCCGATTGGGGGTCAGTGGTCAGAGTGGGGGTCAGGGGGAAGAGTTGAGGGGTCAGGGGGAAGAGTTGGGGGGTCAGGGGGCAGAGTGGGGGTCAGGGGGCAGAGTGGGGGTGAGGGGCAGAGTGGGGGTGAGGGGGCAGAGTGGGGGTGAGGGGCAGAGAGGGGGTCAGGGGAAAGAGTTGGGGGGTCAGGGGCAGAGTGGGGGTCAGTGGTCAGAGTGGGGGTCAGTGGTCAGAGTGGGGTCAGTGGTCAGAGTGGGGGTCAGTGGGCAGAGTGGGGGTGAGGGGGCAGAGTGGGGGTCAGGGGGAAGAGTTGGGGGGTCAGGGGGAAGAGTTGGGGGGTCAGGGGGCAGAGTGGGGGTCAGGGGGCAGAGTGGGGGTCAGGGGGCAGAGTGGGGGTGAGGGGGTAGAGTGGGTGTGAGGGGGCAGAGTGGGGGTGAGGGGGCAGAGTGGGGGTGAGGGGGCAGAGTGGGGTCAGGGGAAAGAGTTGGGGGGTCAGTGGTCAGAGTGGGGGTCAGTGGTCAGAGTAGGGGTCAGTGGTCAGAGTGGGGGTCAGTGGTCAGAGTGGGGGTGAGGGGTCAGAGAGGGGGTCAGGGGGAAGAGTAGGGGGGTGAGTGGTCAGAGTGGGGGTCAGGGGCAGAGTGGGGGTGAGGGGGCAGAGTGGGGGTGAGGGGGCAGAGAGAGTAGTCAGGGGAAAGAGTTGGGGGTCAGTGGGCAGAGTAGGGGGATGAGTGGTCAGAGCGGGGGTCAGTGGTCAGAGCGGGGGTCAGTGGTCAGAGTGGGGGTCAGTGGTCAGAGTGGGGGTCAGTGGTCAGAGTGGGGGTGAGGGGGTCAGGGGGAAGAGTAGGGGGATGAGTGGTCAGAGTGGGGGTCAGGGGCAGAGTGGGGGTCAGTGGGCAGAGTGGGGGTGAGGGGGCAGAGTGGGGGTGAGGGGGCAGAGAGAGGGTCAGGGGAAGAGTTGAGGGTCAGTGGGCAGAGTAGGGGGATGAGTGGTCAGCGGGGGTGAGTGGTCAGAGCAGGGTGAGTGGGCAGAGTGGTGGTCAGGGGGCAGAGTGGGGGTGAGGGGGCAGAGTGGGGGTGAGGGGGCAGAGTGGGGGTGAGGGGGCAGAGTTGGGGGGTCAGGGGCAGAGTGGGGGTCAGTGGGCAGAGTGGGGGTGAGGGGGCAGAGTGGGGGTGAGGGGCAGAGTGAGGGTGAGGGGGCAGAGTGGGGGTGTGGGGGAAGAGTTGGGGGGTGAGTGGGCAGAGTTGGGGGGTCAGTGTGGGGGTGAGTGGGCAGAGCAGGGTCAGGGGCAGAGTGGGGGTCAGTGGGCAGAGGGGGGTGAGGGAGCAGATCGTGGGTCAGTGTGCAGCGCAGGGGGATGAGTAAGCAGAGGAGGTTAGATCGGGACAGGACCTTTGATGACGTCACGGTCATGTGAACTGTGACTCCGCCCATCATCGTGACATCATCAGAGGTCCTGAAGCCCCATGAAAAGAGATCGCGGCTGGCTGGATGGAGCTGCGGTAAGAGTCGGGGGGGTGACCCGAGAGTGGGGGGATCTGTGCTGAGTCGGGGGGGGTGACCGGAGAGTGGGGGGTCTGTGCTGACAGGCGGGGGGTGATCGGAGAGTGGAGGGGGGTGACCGGAGAGTGGGGGGGTCTGTGCTGACAGGCGGGGGGTGACACGAGAGTGGGGGGGGGTGACCGGAGAGTGGAGGGGGGCTATGGTGACAGGCAGGGGGGTGATGGGGCAGCGGGAGGAAGTGTTGTGACAGGCGGGGAGCGCGGCCAGGAGGAGCTTCACTATATCTTATCCTTTATATATACTTGCCGTAGCGCTACTTCCGTTTGGCAGCCACGTCCACGACGACGGAAGTAGCGCCGAATATGACGGAAGTGAGCTACGGCAATTATATATAAGATGGTCACTGCTTCACGGCTATATCCGCTTTGTTTAAAGAGTGCTTGTAATGATAGGTTGTAAGTCCTAAAGTCTGAAACAGTGAAAACAATCGAGGTCAGAAAATGACTAAGTTGAAGATATTGGAAATAATATGTCGGTAGTAGTGAAAATTTAGTTGCAATGGTATTAAATGAAAGTATTCTCCCCTGGTCCATCACGTCGTGTAGTAGAAGAGCGTCACGCGCCCTCCAGGGGGTTAGGGAAAGAGCACCCAGCGTGGCTTCTATTGCCTGTAAAGAAATATAACGGAATAGGAAGGGAAAATGAATTCTATACAAATAAGACCACATCTTTAGTATAGCTTTCATGGACAGCAGGCATGTGGGGGAGTCAGAGTATTGTAGTAGATTCATTTCCAAAAGAAGTTTGGCTACAAATCGAATCTTGCACCTCGCAAATCCACCAAAGAGAGGAAGAGGACTCCACCCACCAAATCTTAGCTATTTCGAGTAATATTGCATTGTAGTAAGAGGCGATGTCAGGAACACCAACCCCGTCTGCAGCATAGGGGAGGGTGAGTGTAGACATAGCAACTTGATGGGGCTTGCCGCTCTAAATAAATCTGCCTATTTGCCGCCTGAAAAAGATTGAGATATTTACAGGGAAAAAATATGGGAATACATCTCATAATATATAACATGTTTGGGAGTATCATCATTTTAACCGTTTGAATTTTGGCCATCCAGGATAATTGAAATGTGGAATAATGTGTGAAAATAGTTTTGATATTGTTTAGTGTTGTCTCGAGCTTATATTTAATAATATGCTTAAAGTGTGTAATATGAACCCCTAAATATTTGAAACCATAAGGTGACCAAATAAAAGGGTACTGTGAGCGAAGTAGGATCTGAGTATAAGTGGGTATGTTGATGGGGAAAATAGAGGATCTAGATCGCTTGAGCTTATAATATGATGCCCTGGCGAAGTCATCCAGAACAGACATTATCTCAGGGATAGTGGTGGTAACATTCGTCCAAGTGAGGATAATGTCGTCCGCATATAGTCCTATTTTATGATCCGTGGAACCAATTATGATAGCCGAGATGTTGGAATTTGAACGAATAATTGCCGCCAACGGCTCCACGAGTAAGGCAAAGATGAGTGGGTAGAGGGGGCAACCCCGACGGGTTCCATTTGTGATCTTGAAATTGGCTGAGGCAAAACCTGCAGCTCTAACAGAGGCACACAATAATGAATACAAAGCCATAATCACTGACTTAATATGACCTTGAAATGCAAATTTATCCAGAACCGCAGCCAGGTACCCCCAGTGCACTCAATCAAATGCTTTCTCTGCATCCAAAAAAATGAGTGCACCGGGGGTCCCCCTCCCCTCCAGAACCTTATGACTCGTCTGGTCGCATCTCTCGTTTGTCTATTGGGGATAAATCCCACCTGATCAAGGGCAATCAGAGATGGCAGAACACTCATGATGCGGTTGGCGAGCAGCCTGGAATATATCTTAAGATCGCAGTTGAGAAGGGCTATCGGACGATAGTTACCGGGTGTTGTGGGGGGTTTACCGGGCTTCGGAATAGTAGAGATAGATGCTTGCAACCCTTCCGGTTTAATTTCACCTTTGAGTTGCCAGAACTGAAATACTTTGAAAGAAATGGAGTCAGCAGAGGAGCAAAGGATGAATAATATTGATAGGTAAAACCATCTGGGCCTGGGGCTGAGCGCTTTCTTGAGGAGCAAATGATCCCCAAGATTTCCTCTTCAGAGAATGGTTTATTTAGAAAGTCTAATTGAGAGGAGGACAGGGAGGGAGGGAAGTTCAGCTTTTTTTTAAAACGTCTTGTATAGAATCAGTCGAGAGCTGATGGGGTGTTAGTTGAGGCGTTAAGATTATAGAGAGAATCATAATAATTCCTGAATTGTTCAGCAATTTGAATGGGATTACGAATGTGTATACCCTCTGGGGAAACAATGTGCAAAATCCTTGACCGAACTTCAGTCTTCTTAACCCTGCGTGACAAAAGGGCACCCGCTCTATCCCCTATCCCACAGTAAGATGATTTAACTTTTTTCAGTTGGAGTTCTACTCTAGTTAGCAGGAGTGACCGAAGCTGATTACGAGTATTAACTAGATCCATATAATTTACAGCAGTGGGGGAGAGTTTGTCTGGACTCAAGAATTTTAATGCGTGCTAGAAGGGATTGCAGAGATTCATTATATGTTTTCTTGACATGAGCAGCTAGTTTGATCAGGTGGCCCCTCATAACCGTCTTGTGGGCGAACCATAGCGAGTCAGGGGGAATTTTGTCCACATCATTAAAAAGAAAAAATCCCTTTATTTGGCTCGTTGTAATTTCATTATTGGATGGGGACGTGAGTAGGTATTCGTTTAATTTCCACTGCGCAGTGGGGGGGAGCGAAGTCGCATCAAATCAGCTATTGTAAGAGTTATGGGAGCATGGTCCGACCATTTAATGGTGTCAATATTTGCCGTTAAGCAGTGGGGTAACAGGGAGTCATCTACCAAGAAAAAGTCAAGTTGGCTAAATGATCTATATCTGGGAGAAAATTACGTGTAGTCTCGTTCGTTGCTATGCAAATAGCGCCAGATGTGTTAATTAAAGTAGGATATCACTGGTGCAAGTTCAACTCTGTGTCCGAGTGTGGTGGAGCAGTCCAAGAATTTATCAATAGGGGCATTGACGTCCCCGGCAATAAGTTTACAGCCTGAGAGAGATGGCGTCAATTTTCCCATAAGGTCTCTAACAAACCTGATTTGTCGAGTATTGGGTGCACATATGGACAGTAAAGAGTATAACATGTCATTTAAGCGACAAATAACCAAAACATATCTCCCCTCAGGATCAGCAACCAGTTTGACCAAATCAAATGAGATCCCACATTGAATGAAAATTGCAACGCCTGCCCTTTTACTCTCAGCATTGGCGAAGAATTGGTGAGGGTAAAAACATGACGCCATCCTTTGGTTATCTGTTTCTAACATATGTGTTTCCTGCAACATGACTATATCACAGTGGGCTTTTTTAAGGTGACCCCAGATTGATGCACGTTTTTGAGGTGAATTAAGGCCATTTACATTAATGGCGAGAGCTGTTATATGCATGGCAACACAGTCATGTTACGTAGAGCCAGATCATGAACGCACTATACCATAAAAAAAGGTGCTATCCTGGCTGTGGAAGAAAGGGAGTAAGGGAAGGGGGAGGGAAACAGAAGTAAAGCACATAACTTCAAAAACAGAAATAACAAATAAGAAAAAGTAGAACTTTTCCCTGATCGTACTGTATTTAAGAGCGGTAAAACTCCCTAGACGGGGCAAAAAATCCTAGAAAAACTTGAGCAAAGAGGAGAAGTGAAAAAAGAATAGAAAAAGAAGGAGGGAGGGGAGGAGGGTGGAGCAGAAAGAAGGCGAAGGAGAAGGAGGGAGGAAAAAAGTGGAAAGGAGGACGAATAGAGGAGAAAAGGATTTTTTTAGGAAGAAGAAGATAAGGACTAGAAAATGAAAAAAGAAGAGCGAAGTTTCAGAATAAAAATCTGGGATGTTGAATAGAGTCCAGGAAGAAAGTCCTCGGCACAATGTCAGAAATCTCCATAGCGACTGAGTATGAATCAGACCACCGACCATTTCGGATCATCCTTTTTCCAAGATGTTTCCGACTTGAGGTTCGTCCAGGTTCGGGTGAAGACGGCGAGGATTGAGATCTCGTAGGCCGAAGGCCCCATTGCAAGAGAAGCTTTTCCGCCTGCTTAGGAACCAGGCAGACAAACAAAGTGTCATCCTTCCGGATGATTAGCCTTGTGGGATAGCCCCATCTGTATCCAATGTCCTTATCCCGTAGAATAAGGGTATAGGGTTTAGGGCTAATGTTCCCGGGGAGAGATCTGGGAAGACTTCGATTTTTGCAAATCTGTCAGAAAGGGAGACAGCATTTCTGAGAGCCCTCAAAAAGTCTTCTTTTGTTTTAAAATAATGTATTCTGGCAAGCACATCGCAAGGAAGTTCTGGATTACAGCTTGCTGGTTTGGGTACTCTATGGATGAGATCTATTTTTAAGTCTCTTTTGTCTACATCAGGGAGATGCTCCGAGATGAAGTTCTGCAGAAAGGCATGGAGGGCAGTTGGAGGAATCGCTTCATCTATGCCCCGCAATCTAAAATTATTGCGTCGGTGACGGTCCTCAAGATCCAGATTTTTGTCTGGACCTTGTCCATTGATTGCTGTAGCTGATCGTGCGCATCAAGGAGAGCATTATGCGAGTTAACTAGTTCCACCATCTTTGTCTCCAAACGGTCAGTGCGGGAGCCCAGCTCAGCCACTTCCCTTCTCAGCTCCGTGACCATGCTCATCATATCCTCCTGGATGGATGATCAGAGGGCTGACAGAAGCTCTTTCATGAGGGAATGAGTGATGGGACCCTCGGCAGCTCGTGAGGAGGAGGGGAGCCCCTGGTTCTGCAAGTTGCAGCGGGAAGCTCTGGCAGCAAGCGGGGAAGGCGGCGCCATGTTAGATTCTTTTTCCGGAACCGGGCAGCCAGGAGCGAAATAGTCAGATACCTGCTTAGGGAGCTGTTGTTGCGGGGGTCTGACCTTTCCCATCTGCTCACCGAAGGCTTAGGAAGCAGAGAGGAGCACTTTGGTGAGCAAGGTGCCGCTATGGAGGGTAGAATTGCTGCTTAGTTGCCCATAGACTTGGGAGCTCCTGGATTAGGCAGCCTCCGCCATCAGCCATCAGGCCACGCCCCCGATTAATAAATATTGGTGACCCACAGTTAAATGGGACCAAGTTCAATTGTGTTCCATTAACAACCAAACTTTGTTTTCTATGACTGTGTCAGTTTTTATCCCAGTAACACATATTTGCTCCTATTCCCATTATTCCCATTTTAAGTACCAACATTTTGTGTGGCCCTATCTTGGAACATGTTCCTCACCCTGGTATGCATGGCTCTCATCCTGGTACATGGCCCCCATGCTGGTACATGGTCCCCACCATGGTATGTATGGCCCCCCTATCCTGGTATATGGATCACTCCATCCTGGTACATGGCCCCCACCCAGGTATGTATGGTCTCCATTCTGGTATATGGTTCCATCAGGCTGCACACTTAAAAAAAAAATAAATGATCATATGTACCCTGCCTCCGATCCCTGCACCATTGTGTCCTCATCTCATTCCGGCAGCTGATCAGCATGTGAGCGCCCACAAACACCATCAGTTGCCGGAACTCTTTTCTCTCTCCGCTCCAATGCAGCAGCTGTGTGGTCCTGTGTGCCCGCCCATAAAGTGCAGTGAATATTCACTGCACTTAATGAGAAAGCATATACAATCACTGCAGCTGCAGCAACAGTTGTTTGATTCTGTGCGCCCACTTGAGCAAAGGGGGGGGGGCTCGAAATGGAGCTGGCTGCAGTTCGCCCTGATTCATGAACCCCATTACAGCTGAATGGTCTGCCGCCATTAGAGCTAGATGTGCATCCAGATAGACAGATATCCATCTGAAGTAGGTGCTGGGGTCAGGGAGCTTTTATACCCAGTCGTGATCATGACCCCTGCGATTTGAATCGTTACAGCCCTGCCTCCCAGTATTCTGTCAACCCAATCAGCGATGTACCAAACTCGAGCATGAGGAAGTCAACACACTCTTTGTCTTTGTAACAAATTGCCCTATTTATTCCCCTAATAATGGAGTGCCCAACTACCAGTACCTTTCTGGCCTGCCATGTGCTCCTATTTTGCCAGTAACTGGAGTAGACACTGCTTCTTTCAGAGGACATGTCTGGCTGCTGCAGTACTCCTGTACTGATGTGGCACCCTACGGTTTGGTTGCCACAGGAACAACTGGAGCAGGGAATAACTTCCACATCAGGTAAGCTTACGGACAACACCTTCCACCCTAGACCTGAAGGGGGAGCTCTACTTGCCGACTTCAGGCAAGGTCCCCTATAAATTCAGGCCTCTGGGCAGAGTTAGACAGTTCAGTACAAAGCAGCACTGAGGAAGACATCCTGGTGAACGGAGCCACGCTAGGCCCGTGCCAGTGAGAGAGCCTGACCAGCATGAGGGACCCAGGAATAAGGGTCGTAGGCAAGGTGAGTTAGCCAGGGGGAGCGGAGCTGTTCCGATTCGCCCCAGAAGAGCTACGTTAACAGCACCGAAGTCCGAGACTGCACAGGTCCAGTCAGCCCAGCAGTGAAGACCGGAGGCCAAGGAGATTTCAAGTCTCCTGGGGCAGGCAACAATAAAAATCCCAATAAACTACCTCAACCAGGAAAAGGAAGAGTTCCTGTTCCTTGGGTCAGTTTTTCATCTCCTGGATATGCCAGTCCGTTGGTTGTGTCTCCGGACTCCGATTCTGATTGTCCTTTGGAGAGGCAACCACAAAAAACTGTGGAGGAAGAGAAGATGGGGCAGACAGCGGCAGAGGTCCCCATCAATATCTTTTGAGGAACAGACAGGGGAATGCAGAATGATGGACTATGAAAACAGTAATGACTTTTCACTTATTAATTTATCTGCTAACTTTCTCAATTCTGAACAGATGTGTGCTTAAAAAAGGTATGAATTTTGTGCCCACATGCAGGGGGCATTTATTCTAAACATTGTGTGATATCAAGAAATGTGTGAGACTTCTAACGGTAAAACGGCATTTTTATTCTGATGATAATAATTCACCCAGGGATTTTGTTACGGCATAGTCTCAGGAGAGAATTTGGGATAACCAAATACAGTTAGAAATATCCCTTAAAGATCAAGTGCTCATGCTAAATTTATGACAATTACAGTCTGATACTGGGGGAGGTCAGCACACAATATCAATGGCTGGCGACAATTATTGCAATCCCACGTATTACCCCATATCTTCACGTACTACATCAATGGATACTTTCCAGCATAAAATGGAGACTGAACTCCAGGATTTATTAAAATCTCATAAACAGTTCAATGGCAATATGACGAGAAAGGACTAGGAATCTTTGAATCTTCTGTGGGAAAATAAAAATGTAATAGTTTGCCCTGCTGATAAGGGAGGATGGGTGGTGGTACTTGATTCTATGTTATATTACAAACAGGTATTGGATTAATTGTTGGATACCACCACTTACCTCCCTTTATGCAGTGATCCTACTAAGGTCAGTCAAGAAAAATGCAAACTGTTATTGATGGAGGGTGAAAGTTTTGGGGTTTTTGATTCCAAAATATAATTGTTGTATACCATTCAAAATATGTCTTGGAAAGAGAATTATAAGTGGATCTCATGCAATGTTAAGTCACTGTATTCTTGCGTACCGCATAATATGGCAATTGAAGTCATGAAGAACATCCTGAGTGGAATTTATATGTATTCTGATGATATGAAAATGTTCATGATTATGTCACTTGAATATTTATTAAGTAATAATTTTTTTAAGTTTGATAACTGCTTCTTCTTACAGGTACAGGGCTGTCCAATGGGTGATAATATTCCCCCTCATTGGCAAACCTGTACATGGCAGCTTGGGAAAGTGTATATATTCACAACATGGATAATCCATTTCTGGACCGGGTAGTGTGGTGGGGGAGGTACATTGATGACGTCATCATAATTTGGGATGGCGTGTCGGATATTTCCTCCCCCTCCACACTAAATGATTTTTTTCTATATATTAATACTAATTTGTATAATATTTCCTTTACTCATTAGGTATATACTAATTCTGCACTGTATCTAGACATCGCATAAACATGTGATACAAGCACAGGTATTATACTGACTGCTTTATGTAGGATGGAAATTAGCGGTAATTCCTTGTTACATACAAATAGTTTTCCCCCTCAACATGTTATAAGAAATCTGCCAGTAGGAGAATACATAAGGGCTAAAAGATCTTGCTCTATGGAGGCAGCATATCAAAAAGAGAAAACAATCATGAAAAATCAATTTATAGTAAGAGGATATAAATATGGGACCCTTCAACGAGCAAAAAAACAGAGCCGATTTATTAAAACTAGGGCATTCTCAGAGGAAGAATTATAAACAAAATCTGGTGCCGACATTTTCCACAACGTATTGTGTGGATGGTGCCTACTTTGTAAAAACATTAAAAAAGTTTCTCCCCATGTTACATGAAGATCCGATATTGTCTAAGATCTTGTCCGGGCTTATAGATGTGTCCAACGTAAAGCCAAAATGTTCGGAAATAGTATTTTACCAACTAATTTCACTAAAAAAAAAAGGAATGAACCAACTTGGCTGGTGCATAAGGGTAACTATATTTGTGTCAGTCGTAGCTGAAGATTATGTACCGTATATACTCGTGTATAAGCTGACCCGTGTATAAGCTGACCCCCTTACTTTTGCCCCCAAAACCTGGGAAAACCTATTGACTCGTGTATAAGCCGAGGGTGGACCCCAGCACATGTATACAGCCCCAGAAGTGTGGTATACAGCAGCCTCCCCAGTGGTATATACAGCAGCAGCCCCAGTGGTAGTATACAGCAGCAGCCCCAGTGGTAGTATACAGCAGCAGCCCCAGTGCTATATACAGCAGCAGCCCCAGTGGTAGTATACAGCAGCCCCAGAGGTATATACAGCAGCCCCAGTGGTAGTATACAGCAGCAGCCCCAGTGGTAGTATACAGCAGCAGCCCCAGTGGTAGTATACAGCAGCAGCCCCAGTGGTATATACAGCAGCAGCCCCAGTGGTAGTATACAGCAGCCCCAGAGGTATATACAGCAGCCCCAGTGGTAGTATACAGCAGCAGCCCCAGTGGTAGTATACAGCAGCAGCCCCAGTGGTATATACAGCAGCAGCCCCAGTGGTAGTATACAGCAGCCCCAGAGGTATATACAGCAGCCCCAGTGGTAGTATACAGCAGCCCTTAGGTAGTATACAGCAGCCCCAGAGGTATATACAGCCCCAGAGGTATATACAGCAGCCCTAGTGGTAGTATACAGCAGCCCTTAGGTAGTATACAGCAGCCCCAAAGGTATATACAGCCCCAGAGGTATATACAGCCCCAGAGGTATATGCAGCAGCCCTAGTGGTAGTATACAGCAGCCCTTAGGTAGTATACAGCAGCCCTTAGGTAGTATACAGCAGCCCCAGAGGTATTTACAGCCCCAGAGGTATATACAGCAGCCCTAGTGGTAGTATACAGCAGCCCTTAGGTAGTATACAGCAGCCCCAGAGGTATACAGCAGCCCCAGAGGTATATACAGCCCCAGAGGTATATACAGCAGCCCCTCCCATATCAGTATACAGGGCCCCCCTTGTTTAGCAATCCTGTAAAGGAAGAGATTAGTATACTTATCCCTCCGCTGTCCCGCTGCCACTGTCCCGCCGCCGTCATCGCGCTCCTCTGGCTTCATCCAGCGTCTTCCGTCTTCTTCCGGCTTCCTCCTCTGGCGCGCAGACAATGACATCATTGCCTGCGCCCACCGGAGGAAGCCGGAAGAAGACGGAAGACGCTGGATGAAGCCGGAGGAGCGCGATGACGGCGGCGGGACAGCGGCAGCGGGACAGCGGAGGGATAAGTATTTCTAATCCCTTTACAGGATTGCTAAACAAGGGGGGGCCCTGTATACTGATGGGGGGGGCACTGTATACTGTATACATTGTATACAGTGACTCGCGTATAAGCCGAGGGGGGGACTTTTCAGCCCACTTTTTGGGCTGAAAAACTCGGCTTAGGGTGCTTTCACACAGCGATTTTCTGTGATCCGTGGCTGTCCGTTGTAAAACTGACAGCCACGGATCAGATTTTGGCCCCATGTTATCCTATGGGCACGGATCACATCGGATTTGGCCTTATTGGCATCCGATTTTTGTCGGATCCGATCCTGGCCGATTTTTTGCTGTGCCCAAAATCGTAGCCTGCTGCGATTTTTGGCACAGCGGGTCAGATCGGACCGAATTGGATCCGACCTGATCCGTGCCAAATAACATGGGGCCTATGGAGCGAGGATCCGAGGAAACAGCTGATGTCTCCTCGGACCCGATCTTAGTGTACTGAGCATGCTCAGTACACTAAAATCGCTGTGTGCCATCTAATATCACTTCTGCAATGTATATTCATACATTGCAGAAGTGATATCCAGTTAAATGAAAGGGTTAAAAATAAAAAAATCATTATCCTCACCTCTCCACGATCCAGCGATGCCTCCAGCGCTCTGTGCTTCTAGGACCTGGCCTGACGTCACAGTTGAGTCACATGACCGGTTACCGCGGTAACCGGTCATGTGACTGTGACATCACGCCAGGTCCTGTTGATCAGAAGAAGAAGCTGGAAGCAGCGCGGGTGTCGTGGAGAGGTGAGAATGAAGATTTTTTTTTATTTTTTAAGCTCTGCAAAGAGGGGGCCAACAGGAGGACAAAGAGGGGAGACAGAGGGGACCAACAGGAGGACAAAGAGGGGACAAAGAGGGGAGACAGAGGGGACCAACAGGAGGACAAAGAGGGGACAACGAGGGGGAGAAAGAGAGGAGAAAGAGGGGAGACAGAGGGGACAAAGAGGGGGAGAAAGAGGGGACAAAGAGGGGGAGAAAGAGGGGACAAAGAGGGGAGACAGAGGAGAAAGGTGACAGGAGGAGCAGGGAGAGGAGGAGAGGATCCAAACTGATGCTGCAAAATATCGGGATCGGATGCCTATTTGGCATCCGATTGCAGTCATCAGTTTGGATCCGTTGCTGTCCGAGGGGAGCAGCAAAAAGTCTGATCCCTTCGGACAGCACAAAAACGCTGTGTGAAAGCAGCCTTATACGCGAGTATATACGGTAGATATATGATAAAAAAACAAAAAAAATTGGAACGGAAAGAGGCAAACAATATAATATAAAATATTATATAAATTGTAACTGCACAAATATTGTATATCTGGCTATTTGCAGCATATGCAATATGAGTTATGTGGGGAGTACAATTTGACCTCTAAAAAAGAGAATATCTGAACATATTTCGGCGGCAGATCCTCTATCACGGGCAGTTCGTAGAAATCTTTCAGGACTTTCCAAACATTTTTTGGAAGTCCATTCTGGAGACACACGATTCCTTAGAATTTCAGGGGTAGAGAGGGTATTTGTACCTGGACGCGGCAGGGACCGTGACCGCTTGCTGCGATCCAGGGAATGCTATTGGATACTCACATTGAATACACGTTCACCCACAGGATTAAATTATAAAAATTATTTAAGTTATGTTTATTAAAGTACTTCAAATATTAAGATTTTTCGATATATAAAATGGCTAATCAAAAGTTATGTAGTTTAAATATAAATTTAAAATTAAACATAAATAATATCGAAAAGATGAAAATAAGGAACTCATGTCAGACACTCAGGAGTATCTTGTGTTATCTTGTCTGACATCTAATATGATATGTGGAAAGATATATTTGTTTATTTATATATACAATGTGAGTTTATGTCAGGGATCATTTATAAATCTCACTGAAAATGGTTCAAATGAGCATTCAGGCATAAAGTTCACATGCTATAGAATGTATATTTAATTTGTACTATGTTGAGGTTAACTTTGTACATTTTTCAGTTATAGATAATGGACGGAAGAAGAGGAAATCTGCCTATGGACGAAGTGATCAATATAACATTGGATCATATAACAACAGATTAATATATCTTTATATAATTCTTTTTGTATTTTTTATGTGATTTATCACATCGTCTGGCGGCAGTACGATTCCCTCTTTCTTTTATTATCAGTCCATTGTAATAAGTGAATACATTTAGTGGCATAATATCTAGTGCCTTTTGTTATGTATTCTTAAACTCCGTTTGTGAATAAAATATGACTTTTTATAGTGAAGAACACAGTCAGTTCTCAATCAGTGATGTAGTACCGTATATACTCGTGTATAAGCCGACCCATGTATAAGCCGACCCCCTACTTTTGCCCCAAAACCTGGGAAAACCTATTGACTCGTGTATAAGCCGAGGGTGGACCCCAGCACAGGTATACAGCCCCCAGCAGTGTGGTATACAGGCCCCCTCAATGGTATACAGCAGCCTCCCCAGTGGTAGTATACAGCAGCCTCCCCAGTGGTAGTATACAGCAGCCTCCCCAGTGGTAGTATACAGCAGCCTCCCCAGTGGTATATACAGCAGCCCCAGAGCGGTATACAGCAGCCCCAGAGCTGTATACAGCAGCCCCAGAGGTGTATACAGCAGCCCTAGAGGTGGATACAGCAGCCCCAGAGGTGGATACAGCAGCCCCAGAGGTATACAGCAGCCCCAGAGGGGTATACAGCAGCCCCAGAGGGGTATACAGCAGCCCCATAGGTATACAGCAGTCCCATAGGTATATAGCAGCCCATAGGTATACAGCAGCCCCAGAGTGGTATACAGCAGCCCCAGAGGGGTATACAGCAGCCCCAGTGGTGTATACAGCAGCCCCAGCTGTATACAGCGGTACCCAGTGGTATACAGCCCCCCCCCACCCCGTGGTATACAGGGTTCCCCCTTGCTTGTGGCAGACCTGTAAAAGAAGATATCATTATACTTATCGTGTCGCCGCCGCCGCCGCTCTGTCACCGTCACCGGGCTCCTCCGGGTCTTCAAGCTTCCTTCTCCGGCACACAGACAATGACGTCATTTCCTGTGCGCCGGTGAAGGAAGCATGAAGACCCAGAATAGCGCGGTGACGGTGACAGAGCGGCGGCGGCGACACGATAAGTATAATGATATCTTCTTTTACAGGTGTGCCACAAGCACACAAGGGCCCTGTATACCACGGGGGGGCTGTATACCACTGGGTACCGTATATGGACTCGTGTATAAGCCGAGGGGGGACTTTTCAGCACATTTTTTTGTGCTGAAAAACTCGGCTTATACACGAGTATATACGGTAATTCTGGTTTCTTCAATTAAATTAATTGTATTCTGATCAGCTGTCTGTAATCTTCACAACAGCCTTTATAAATTTCATATGCTGTAATATGAAAATGTCTATGAATAAGTAACTTTCGAAGCGCATCAGGCCGTAGGGTCTGGAATTTATGAAGATGGAATAAAGAATTTTTAAATGCATGAAGAAATCTGTTGTGCTGGATCTTCCTTTACTTTCAGAAGGTGATACACACTATACTTGGAGATTTCCCTGAAAGTTGGCCTCAGTACAATGGAGCCATAATAGTGCCATTGTTCACTTTCCCGCAACCAGTAGAATCCCAAGAAGACCGGAAGAACCTGTTCAAGCCCCAGAAGGACCACCTGTTGTAGCAGTACCAGAGAATCCTGCTATCGGTGAACCTGTCAATCCTACAGTCAGACTAAGAAGTCTCAGACGGCTACCAAGCCTACCTGTAAGACATATGCCTAATCATGGTGCAGATACTAGTGAGACACCAGCAGTAGACACTAGTACACAACCAGTTGAGACACCAGTGCTACGCAGATCAACCTGTAGTAACTTTGGTCAGCTACCACTTAGATACAGAGAATAGAGTGTACTAAGGAAAATGTGTAGATATGTGCTCTTTTGTAAATAGACAATAAATACTAGTGTACAGAAGGGTGGAGGAACTGGACTCATCCCAGGAACATTAAGATAGGAAAGCAAGTACCTGGAGGTGGGAGGTTAAACCCAGGACTCCTAAGCTGAGACACCCATAGTAAAATGTAAATGTGCTTTTGTATATTACTTGCAACCAAGTGAACCCATGACCGTTAAGTGTATTGTGCCTGCAGGACTTGTTGCATAAACTTTGGCACCTCTTTTGAACTTTTACTTTAAACATGAACCATTAGCCATGGGACTGGTTGTGGCAAAAACTTCTTTAACAGATGGACTAGCACCGTATGGACTGCACCTTTTTCCTGTTTTTCCCGTTTTATTTGTTTTTGTAATCTTTGTTTTTTGAGACTTTGTACAATTTTAATGTTATTAATGTTTGAAAATTGTGCTTTTCAGTCCAGGAGTACTGAATTTATCTAGGAGGGAATGTGGCACCCTATGGTTCGGTTGTCACAGGAACATCTGGAGCAGGGAAGGATTTCTCCATCAGGTAAGTTTACGCACAACACCTTCCACCCCATACTTGAAGGGGGAGCTCTACTTGTTGACTTCAGGCAAGGTTCCCTATAAATTCAAGCCTGGGGGCGGAGTTAGTACTGCTTCGTACTGAACTGCCTAAGGAAGACATCCTAGTGAACGGAGCCATGCTAGGCCTATGCCAGTGAGAGAGCCTGACCAGCGTAAGGGATCCAGGAGTGAGGGTCAGATGCAAGGCGAGTTAACCAGTGGGAGCGGAGCCGCACTGGTTCGCCCCAGAAGAGCTACGTTGACAGCCCGGACACTGGAGCCTGAGACTGCATGGGTCCAGTCAGCCCAGCAGTAAAGACTGAAAACCAGGGAGATTTCAAGTCTCCTGGCGCAGGAGCACTTGAGGCACAGCCACTTAGCAAAGCCCGGGACTGCAGTGGATACAGCGGTGCATGCAGCAGTGCTCTCACAGCCTGCCATACAAGTGAGGACACAGGACAGGGTTAGGGCCTAGCCTCAGACAGCCCAGGAGTAAAGCACACACACAGCGTAAAAGGGAGGCTTCATAACTTATCAGATGTGGAGATCCCGAACTGCTCTCAGACCACCCAGACTGTACCCTAGACTTCACTTTGCTCATATCATCAGTAAAGGTACAGAAACAACAACCATGTGTGTGTGACTCTTATTGTGTTCCCTAATCTTGCACCAATCATAGACTGTCCGTAACCATATCTTCCACTACTGCCCTGGGGATCCTGCTCCACCTACGGCATAACCATCTTGCTGCTCCACCATCAATCCGGAGGTCTGTCCCGCAGCGCCGGTAACAGAACCATAAGTGGCGTCACAGACTATTTCTATCACTTTTAATATCTTCATTGACACTTTTCAGTGCCTACCAGTGCCACGGGACTGGGCATAGGCCCCAGTGACATCCCCAGTAAATCAACACCTTGAACCAGGTACCACACGGCCCTGGGACGGGTCACTGACACCCCCTAAATCTGTCTGCTGGGTGTGATAATTCATTTTCTTGGTGTGTTCCTGCTCTGAGATTAAAATCTCCCTCCTCTGTGTGTATGACGCTGTCCCAGCATTGTTTCCGCTTCTGTGCAGTGTAAAGACTTCCTGGGTGCACTGAGCGGCTTCATTATGCTCAGTGTGCATGCCCAGAAGGCCCGAGCCGTCAAGTAGGACTTCTGGGCATGTGCACAGAGCATAATGAAGCTTCTCAGTGTACTCAAGAAGTCTTTACACTGCGCAGATGCAGAAATGATGCCAGAACAGCGTCATACACACAGAGGGGATAGATTTGAATCGCAGAGCCAGGAACGCTCCAGGGAAATCAATTATCTCACGCAGTGAGGCATGATAAGAGCACCGAGGGGTGGAAAGAGCGTCGGAGCCAGCCCATCTCTTTATGGACATTATATTGCAGTTTTAGCTCAGATAGGGATGGTTAGGGATTAGTGATGGGCGAATCCTAAACTACTCGGAATCGCTAGACTCCGATGAGTCTGAGTCCAGGACTCGCTACTCATTGCGAGTCTACCGATTCCAATGTTAATGAATGGGGAACGAGTATTGCAGCGATTCCTCTGCTGCCGGACCCTATAAGGGGTCTGGCAGCAGGGGAAAAACCTGCAAATCCCCATGTTATTCTTGCCGCTGGCTTTTAAAGAATAGTAAAAAAAAAAATAAAGGATTGAACCGGGGAAGGGGTAGGGGGAAGGGTGGAGAGTACACCGGACCGGCCGGCTACTTACCGCTGCCTCCGCCGGTGCCGGCTGCAGACTCGCTCCCCGAGTCTCTGCTGCTTTTTCCGGAGATTCCCGAACACTGACAGAAGCAGTGAATAAATTAACTTCCGTCACTGCTCGGGAATCGCCAGCAGCAGAGCGAGTCTGGCTGACAGCAGAGTTCAGCTCAGGTCATAATGACCTGAGCTGAACCCTGACTGTGTAGTCAGTTCTCAGCTCTGCTACATCCCTGTCTGTCTAAGCACAGACAGGGAAGTAGCAGAACTGAGATTGTGTTTTGGACTACGTCGGATGGAAGAGGATTTTTTTAATTAAAGATGGAGTCCCTAATGGCTTTTTATTAGAAATAAAAAAAAAAGCCATTAGGGACTCCATCTTTAATTAAAAAAATCCTCTTCCGTCCGACGTAGTCCAAAACACGATGTCCTCTCTGCTACATCCCTGTGCATAGATATAGATGTCTGTGCACAGGGAGTGAGCAGACTGAGAACAATCTCAGCTCTGCTACATCATCTCTGTGCACAGACATTCATGTCTGTACACAGGGAGAGCAGGCGGGCTCTAGGACCCTGGAGCTGCGGCAGCCCGCAGGACCCGAGCCCGGCACAGAGCAGACAGCCGGACTCGTTACTGTGCGAGTTTCCCTGTGATTACTTGCACAGTAACGAGTCCAATGCAAGTCAATGGCAATCCTAGTTTTGTCAGAGTCTCTGACAAAACTAGGATTGCCATTGATTTGCATTGGACTCGTTACTGTGCGAGTAATCGCTGGGAAACTCGCAGAGTACTGAGTCCTGCTAGTCCCTTACTACTCGCAGAGTAACGAGTCCAAGCGAGTAGACTCGCCCATCCCTATTAGGGATGTGCTAGCAAGGTGCAGGGACAGGTAGTGATAGGTTAGGGGGCTAAAACCCCATGTTCCCTTTAAGTAATTAAACAAATGCAAACATATTTTTTTTCACTAGATGACAACCTAAGACATCAATTTGAGCCATGTTTAATTAATACCGTGCATCTGTAGGGTCATGGTACAAATAACTGGCCTATGACTTCAACTCTCTGCTTGATAACCTGATATAAATAATCCCCATTTGCAGCAAAATATTTGGACAAGGTGTTGGTCCCTGGCTCTCAAGCAAACCCATTTAAATGGTTATATAATCAGAAGCCCTTATGAGTTAGGTCCCTGCATTGTGTGGTTCAAAAGTTCCCTCCAGACACCGTTAACTCAGGAATGTTGGCCTCAGGCGTTGGCTTTATCCTCATCGCCAACTAGCAGCCAAATGGTTGTCCATCAGCCTAGGTCTGCAACAGGGTTTCTTTATGGGTACCCATGTTGTTGTCTGAGTAACCTAGCAATCCCATTTTTTCGTAAAGTCCTAAAACAATGCAAAGTTTGGCCCTTTTATACGGAGGTGTAACAAGTCCTTGACAAACTTTGGAACCAAGTCCCAACCTCATTGGTTCCAAAGTTTGTCTGTACGATCACCCTGGCCACAGGATAGTCCTTAGCAATGCAATGGATACAGTGGATGACAACCATCTTTCCAGGAATTAGTTGGTGAGGAAGTTTGGCCCAACTAGAGTCACCAAACTCTCCAGGTCTAACTAACCAGTCATCGGCTTATAGCAAAAACACAGATGCCCCCTGGACTCTTGAACGCCCTTCTTTCTAGTTCCCTTATTTTGGACATTCCTGGGATCTCCCTTAGCAACCCAGAACTAAACTACCCTTGAAACGGAGTGTATGAACCTGTCCATGATGACCATTTCATTCACCTGTGCTGGGATGGAAGATTCCAGGTGCAACTACTTTTAACCAAGTGTAACAAGTCAAACATTTGGGAGGTTTGTCACTGCAATAGCTGGTTCACTTGTTGCACCATGACAGTCAGAGTTCCTCCAAGATCTCAGTCTTTAACTTGGAGTACTCTTTTGCATACTGCAGAGCCAGGTCATAATAGGCCCTCTATGATGTCCCCTTTAGCTATGGCACCAGTACTCCCACCCACTGCGCCGAAGGGAATTTCTCCCATTCCACCACTATTTTAAAAATCACCAATAATGCCTCAACATCATCATTTGAGGTTATCTTTTGCAAGACTCTCCTTACCATCTTCCTCTTGTGTGTATTATACCCTTAACTTAGGGTTGGGCAGTTGCCCAGCCATGGATCACCCCTGCTATGACTTCTATCTGGTTACTATGCACTTAAGTTGGCTTGTCATATGACTTGTGGGCAGGAGATTTATAAACTCAAGAGTCACAGAATAGCACCAGGTTATGATTAAGAGGCTCGGATGCCTCAAAACACGTAAACCGGCATTAATCCTGTACCGCTTGTTGATCCATGTTTTTACTAGTGTTGGAATAAAAATCTTTGGGAATTTCTACCTACCTTTACGGGATGTATTGATGTTTCTCAGAACTGCTAGTTGGATTTGCTTCATGCACAAAGGGACAGGTGAGCTGGAAAAATTCTATTTGGTGTCTATGCTGCTGCTTCATCTACTGCTGCTGTTGCCAATGCTGCTGCTCTTGCTACTGCTGCTGCAGTTGTTGCTGCCATTGTTGTTGTTAAGATGGATGGTTGGACAGTCTCCTTCAGGATTTTTTTGGTAGACAGCAGAATTCAAGGTTCCATTTACCATCGCAAGTCTTCCAGGTCCTGAAGCTGCAAAACAGCCTAGATCATCACACTACCATTACAACAGTTTACTGTTGGTATAATGTTCCTTTTCTGAAATGCTGTGTTACTTCTACGCCAGATGTAATGGGACATACATCTTCTAAAAAGTTCAACTTTTGTCTCATCAGTCCACAGAGTATTCTTGCAAGAGTCTTGGGGGATCATCAAGATGTTTCCTGCCAAAATTGGGATGAGCCTTTATGCTCATATTGCTTAGCAGTTGTTTACGTCTTGGAACTCTGCCATGCAGACTATTTTTTATCCTGTCTCTTTCTTTTGATGGAGTCATGGACACTGACCTTAACTGAGGCAAGTGAGGCCTGCACATCTTTTGTTGTTGTGGGGTCTTTTATGACTTCTAGAATGATTCATCACTGCGCTCTTCGGGTGACTGTGGTCGGGTGGCCGCTCCTAGGCAGGTTTACTACAATTTCATGTTTTCACCATTTGTGGAAAATTCATCTCCCTCTGGTTTGCTTGAGAACCAAACGTTTAGAAATGGATTTATAACCTTTTGCCCACTGATAGATCCCAAGTACTTTGTTTCTCATTTGTCCCTGAATTTCTTTCTACTCTACTTTGTCAGGCAGGTGCCATTTAAATGATTTTTTTGATTGATAACATGTATGCAGTAGTCAGGCCTGGGTGTGGCTAGGGAAATATAATCAGCTTCCCAAAGATTAGTTAATTTATGTTGCTTTTGGATTTCAGATTGTCTTATGGTGGGGTTACACGTCCTGATATCGCGGCGATATCGGAGGCAACGACGCGGGAGCGCGCATTTAGTGCACGTTTCTCCCTGCATCGCATCGCCAGTTTACACGCCGCGATATCGGGATGCAACGTCCCTACGATGTGCACGCCCACCAACCCAGGAACAACCATTTAACATGGGAGTGAATGGGTGACGTCAGCGTGCACATCGTAGTTGGGCTGTCACACGCAGCGATGCTGGCACAACGGCCTTGCGATATCGGCGAGTTGAATAGCTTTGCTATTCAACTCCGATATCGTTTTGGCATCGTTCCAGCATCGCGTTGTACGCTAAAACAGTACAACGCGCACCCGATATCGGCTCCAACTCGCGACCCACGTGACTTTTTGTCGGAGTTGGGTCGGAGTTGGACGCCGATATCGCGGCGTGTAAACCCACCATTAGGTTTGGATTTCTTTTTCCCTTAAAGGGAAACTGACATCTACTTTATACCTCCAAAGCTATCACTATCTGTCATTGCAGCTTCATAGCAATATTCTAATCATCCTTGTCTGAGCTAATACTGTAGTGCAATAAATGAAGATGAAGAAAGAAAATGCTCAACACACTGCAGAGGATTTCAAAGATTCAGCTCCAAAATCATGGTAGGTGCCAGTCCTTGACGTCTTGCCAGGAAATAATTCAAATAGGATTTATAGGAAAAGACGGCACTTCATACCAATAAATATAAAATTACAAAAGTGCTTGTTTATTAATCCATGATTAAATGATGGAATGCAGCTATATTATGCAAAGACAGTTGACGTTTCTGGCTCTACTGCACCCTTAATCATAGGATAAAAGTGAACTGTGCTCAAGTGAAATTTAAAATCGAGAACATGGCAATCCCACCCCTGAAAAGGGAGGGGAACAACTAAGCACCCACATGCATAACATACATAATTAAGTTTAATACTGTGCAAGTCATGCATATCATTTCATGGACAAACAATATGTACTGTATATCAAGATGGACTTAATAAATAAACCACCATCACATCAAAAATATGAATCACAAGATATATGGAATAATCATAAATATTATCATACAAAATCACCCCTGATATATATATTATGGTTTGAACCACCGCAAGTTACTGGTTAGGGTGAGGAGAAAGAAAAAAAATAAAATACATTTGAAAACAATATTTAAAAAACATCAAAAGTAACATCCAGGGGGAATTGGAAACACGGAGGAACACACTTCCAGAAGCCGTGGAACATAATCTACAACAATATTACCATAAATTACAAACTCGTCTGATTCAGAACAAGGAAAAGAAATTACACAGATTGCGTATCAATTCAGGACTCAATACAAACAAAACAAGGACAAATCCTGATAACTTGGACAACTACTCCTGTCAGAAAGCATCTAATTGTGTCATCAACCTTTCGGATTACAAACCCAACAAGTTGGAACTTGCTGTGCTTTCTAGGGGACTCTCGTTTTGTCCTACTAAAGCTCTGGATAAAATTGAACTGTGCAGCGACATGGAGGATTACTTCAGGAGATTACACCTAAGGGAATTTTTCAGCGACAAAGAGGATTCCAAACGCAACTGGGCTGAAGGAACAAAGATCCCGACAACCAAGAAGAAAAGGTCAGACTGGACACCTGATCCTAAGCATAACTCCCATTTGAACAAATATATAGACACTTTCAAACATTTGGTAAAATCCACTATTTAAGATACACACAAGAGTCAACCATCCAACGTCAATGCTCAGGAGAAAAGGGCTATATGGTCCTTGAAATCCAACAAAGAAATCATCATTAAGGCTGGCTTCAGACTTGCAGATGCATCTGCAGCATTTTGCAGATGCATCTGCAAGCATCTGCATGCAGACCGCGGCCCCTATGTTTATAATGGAGTGCACGGCGGTCTGCAGATGCTTGCAGACCGCTGTGCGCTATCATTGCCCGCCATTAGTGATCTGTGCGCAGGCGGATGCCTGCGTACAGATCACACACTCTCATCCGCACCAGGGACGCGAGATGTTGCGTCCCTGGTGCGGGCGAGAGTGTGTGATCTGTACGCAGGCATCCGCCTGCGCACAGATCATTAATGGCGGGCAATGAGAGCGCACGGCGGTCTGCAAGCATCTGCAGACCGCCGTGCGCTCCATTATAAACATAGGGGCCGCGGTCTGCATGCAGATGCATCTGCAGCGTTTTGCAGATGCATCTGCAAGCATCTGGAAGTCTGAAGGCAGCCTAAACCTGCAGACAAGGGTGGTGCAATAGTCATGATGAACAAATCTGACTACCTGAAAAAAAGCAAACAGACAACTGATGGACACAAGCTACTACAAGAAATTTCAGTCTGACCCCACACAGAAATATCACAAGGAACTAAAAAGGCTGGTTTCTTGTCTACCTGACATATCTTTAGGAGCTGATGACCTAATACCAGTAAGTCCAAGAACAGGCACATTCTACATGCTTCCCAAAATTCACAAACCAGGAAATCCAGGGAGACCAATAATTTCATGTGTGGGCACCCTCACCGAACAAATTTCTGTGTGGGTAGAGGGTGTTCTCAAACCCCTAGTAAAAGATACACCCAGCTACATTCAGGACACAACTGACCTATTGAATAAACTGTCAGCAATAGGTCCTCTACCAGAAGGAACCATCCTCGCCACCATGGATGTGGAATCTCTGTACAGTAACATCCCACTTCAGGATGAATTAAATGCCTGCAAAACCTTCCTGGAAAACACAGGGATTGATGCTGACTCTGTGGTAGAACTCAAAAAATTCATCCTCATGCACAACTACTTTACATTTGATGACAACGTATATTTACAGGAGATTAACACAGCAATGGGAAGCAAAATGGCACCACAATATGTAAACTTTTCATGGCCAAGCTTGAAGGTGACTTTTTATCCTCTTGCCCTATCAGGCCTCTGGCCTACTACCGTTATAGTGATGACATTTTGATCATCTGGACGGAGTCGGAGCAACAGCTGAAGACGTTCCATGAACACTTTAATAATTTTCAAAAAACCAGTAACTTAACATTCAACTACTCCTGCACGAAAATCGGCTTTCTGGACACCATCATTAAACTACAGAACAATGAAATAGAGACATCCTTGTACCGGAAAACAATTGACCGCCCAACATGTGTCTGTTGGGACAGTTTTCATCCAAAGCACATAAAAAACTCTATTGTGTACAGCCAGGCCATCAGATACAACCGGATATGTTCCAACCCTACGGACAAAGACAATCACCTTGAGGACCTCAGAAAGACCTTTTTCGAACCAGGGCTACCATCCAAGAACAATCAAGAACCAGAATACAAGAGCCACCAGAATATCAAGGAATCATCTCCTACATTACAAAACTAGAGAAGAAAACAAAAGAGTTCCTCTCGTAGTCACCTACAATCCAATTCTGGAGGTGCTAAGAGGAGCTGCACGGAAACTGTAACCACTCCTACAAAAAGATGCCCGACTAAAACCAATATTTCCAGATCCCCGACTCTTGTGTTTTAGACAACCTCCGAATCTAAAAAACATCATTGTCAGAAGCACCATGTCCTCTCCAGCAACAACAGGAACCTTTCCCTGCGACCAGAACAGGGGCAAAACCTGTCCATCTATAATGACAACGGACAAGATAAGGATTCCTGGGACAGATCAGGACTACAAGATCCCAGGTAACTTCAGCTGCACCACAAGCAATGTGGTGTATTTAATTATATGTACCAAATGCCCAACAGGCAGCATGTACATAGGGGAGACCGGATTACAATTCAGAACAAGAATGAATTATCATCGCCACTCAATGAAAGAAAACCATATGGGTCTACCTGTAGCGAACCATTTTTGCAGCTCTGACCACAACACTGAATCCGACCGATATGAGGCTGCTCATTTTAAAAAGTAACTTCAAATCTCAGAGAGAGAGAGAGAAGAATTTGGGAATACAAATTGATAACAACCTTTAACACATTCAAAACAGGATTAAATGTATCACATGGATTCATGGCTTTTCATATAAAATGAAAGTGCATTTGGAGACAGCTTGCAACACACTCAAATTATAGGACTATGAACTCTTGACACTTCTGTGAACTGTCTCTCTTAGAAAAGTTGTGGAGAGCAGAGTTCTAAGTATTTTCAGGTCTCCATGGGTTGCTAACCATTTACCTAATACAATTGGCTCCGCTTATCTTAGAAATCTGGTTTCTCTGTCCCTGCTCCTCCACCCCGCCATAACCCTACTCTGCTTTGCGGCACCTGTCATATTCACCAGAGCATGTAACACTGTTTTGCTTTCTTTCTTTTTTTCTTTTTTTTTTCTTTTTTCTTTCATTTGCTTATGCATATATGTATGTGTCTTCAGAATTTGTGTCATTACCAGCTTGCTATGTTTACCATCTTTTCAGTTAGCCATTAAAAGGTATCAACTAGAGATGAGCAAGTACTAAAATGCTCAGGTGCTCGAATATCAGGCCGAGCATCCCAAGATACTCGTGTACTCGGCCCGAGCACCGAGCCCAATGTTGTCCTATGGGAGACCCGAGTATTTTTCTGACATGACCCCGGCAGCATGGAAAAACCCTAAAAATGTCACAAAAGTATCAGAACAGTGCTCAAATGACATGGGAACAGCATGGGAAAGACCCTTGTAAGCATTTCAGACCCCAAGGTCACTGATGTCATCAATGTTGTCAGACCATTACGCCACTTTTACGTTCTGTCAAGAAAAAGTTACAAAATGAAACCAAAATGGATTTTCATGGAAAATATATTAAGGGCTCATAGCCACTTGTGAGACAGAGTTGGTGCATGTTAGTTTTTTTGGATTATATGAAAGATTTTTTTTTTTTTTAATTGTGTGGCACTCCCATGCCCCAGGGAAGAGACGTACATGAGGGCCTCTTTAAATAATGTGTCCATTATAAGGAAGTGGGTCTTTTGTAGGATTGGCCTAGGCAGGGCAGCCAAAAATTGTGTGGTACTCTGATGCCCCTGGATAGAGACGTGCATGAGTGCCTCTTTAAATAATGTGCCCATTATAAGGAAGTGGGTCTTTTGTAGTATTGCCTTTGGCAGGGAAGCCAAAGGTTGGGAGGCACCAAGATGCCCCTGGATAGAGGCGTGCATGAGGGCCTCTTTAAATAATGTGCCCATTTTAAGCAAGCGGGTCTTTTGTAGTATTGCCCTTTGCAGGGATGCCAAAAATTGTGTGGCACTTCCATGCCCCTGGATAGAGGAGTGCATGAGGGCCTCTTTAAATATTGTGCCCATTATAAGGAAGTGGGTCTTTTGTAGTATTGCCTTTGGCAGGGAAGCCAAAGGTTGGGAGGCACCAAGATGCCCCTGGATAGAGGCGTGCATGAGGGCCTCTTTAAATAATGTGCCCATTTTAAGCAAGCGGGTCTTTTGTAGTATTGCCCTATGCAGGGAAGCCAAAAAAATGTGTGGCACTCTGATGCCCCTGGGAAGAGACGTACATGAAGGCCTCTTTAAATAATGTGCCCATTTTAAGGAAGTGCATCTTTTGTAGGATTGCCCTAGGCAGGGCTGCTAATCATTGGGAGGCACCACAATGCCCCTGGATGGAGGTGTGCATGAGGGCCTCTTTGAGTTATTGTGCCCATTTTAAGGAAGTGGGTCTTTTGTAGTATTGCCCTAGGTGGGGAAGCCAAACATTGTGTGGCACTCTGATGCTCCTGGATAGAGATGAGCCACCACCCCGATTCGATTTGTCGAATGTTCGTCGAATGTTCGTCGAACAACGTCAAACCCCATTGAAAACAATGGTAGGCAAACACAAACACATACAAACACATAGAAAACACCTTCTAAGGTGTCCAAAAGGTGGCAAACTACTTAAAACACACAACAAACACATGGAAAAGTGACAATTGCATATAAAAATGCGAAAAGAAAAGAGATGGATGAGTAAAAGGAGGAGACACAGATATAGGCTTGTCATGCCCCTCTAAAATCCGTTTTTACTCCAGTATTTGTAAGGCATCATGCATACGATGAGTATTTGGAGAGTTTTACTTCAGTATCTGTAAGGCTACGTTCAGACGAGGAGAACTTGGTGAGTTTTACTTCAGTATCTGTAAGGCTATGCTCAGACGAGGAGAACTTGGTGAGTTTTACTTCAATATCTATAAGGCCATGCTCAGACAAGGACTACTTGGTGAGTTTTACTTCACTATCTGTAAGGCTACGTTCAGACGAGGAGAACTTGGTGAGTTTTACTTCAGTATCTGTAAGGCCATGCTCAGATGAGGAGAACCTTGGTGAGTTTTACTTCAGTATCTATAAGGCCATGCTCAGACAAGGAGATTTTGGTGAGTTTTACTTCAGTATCTGTAAGACCTTGTGCAGGCGATGAGAATTTGGTGCAGTTTTTACCGCAGTATCTGGAAGGCCTGGTGCAGGCAATGAGTATTTTGTGTTTTTTACCTCAGCATCTGTAAGGCCTTGTGCACACGCTGAGCATTGTGTCACATTTAGGGGACTACAAGAGTCTCTATTTTTTCCAAAAAATTGGGCACAGACACCACTTCAGTGGCATCAATTGCCCCGCAGTTGCAAGCTTAAAATGATTGGTGAGGTGACTTTCATGCAGCACATTCCAAAATCCACAAGCCTTTAGTCTCCCCATGTTATCTGTTAGATCTGTAAGATTTGTAACCAAAATCTAAGTAGAGGCCAAAAAATCAATACTTTGAGTAGTTCATGCATGAACCGTCACATGGATATGAATCAAAAGCCGCAGTGGGAAGCTCACTGTGCTACAATGCAGCCTAGCAGGCCAGGCCAACCACCGACTGGCCTATCAAGTGCATCCGCTGCCTCTTCATCCTCTGTGACTGTGGGGACAGCAGTCACACATGCTTTTGGATGCAGACCTTCCACCTTTACCCGCAACAGCCAGTATGATTAGAAGGTCATCAGTTCTTTTGGAAGTGGAAACACCTGCTGGTGTTGAGCGCTGTCAGACATCAAGAGCACCACCTTTGGATGAAGGCAACATAATATGTCCACCTGCACCTTCCTCACAGACCAACAGTTTGCCGGGGACACCCTACTCAACCGTGTCTCAGCACAGCAGCCAGCCCTCGGTCCCTCAGATGTGGACAAGTCATAGACCATTTCCTCCTAGCCATGACAAAGCTAATAGGTTGAATTTCACCATCTGCAAGCTGTTGGCTACAGAAATGCTCCCTCTCCACCTGTTGTACACAGAGGATTTTTGAGACCTTCTGGCCATCGCAGTGCCCCAGTACCAGATGCACAGTTTCCACTACTTCTCAAGAAAGCTGTGCCTGCGCTACACCGGCATGTCGCACACAAAATCACCACTTCCTTAAGAAATTCTGTGTGTGACATGGTGCTTTTCACCTCAGACACTTGAACCAGTAAGCATGGACAGGGGCGTTAAATGGCGGAGACTGTGCACTGGGTAACAGCAGGAGAAGGGTCTGCTGCCCAAATCTTGAAATCCCCACGAGTTGTGCATCAATACTCTGTATGTAGAAGTTCCTCCACTCCTTCTGCCTCCTCAACCTCGTCTCGGTCCTCCACCTGAACCCAAAGCCTGTCTGATAATGCCACCCACGTTCTAACTGCGCACAAGGAATCCTGCACACCTCCTTACTATGATGACAGCAGGGCTCAACAGCATCAGGCGGTCTTTACCTTGAAATGTCTGGGAAATATGAGTCACACAGCTGAGGATTTGTGGTCAGCTGTGGAGACCGAGTTTTATCAATGCTTGTTTCCACTGAACCTGCAGCCAGGGAAGGCCGTGTGCACCAATGCTGCAATGCTGGGTGCAGCCCTCCGCCGAAGCAATGTGACACACGTGCCTTGCATAGCTCATGTCTTAAACCTGGTTGTCCAGCCAATTTTTGCACACTATCTGGGCCTAGATGGTCTTAAGCAGAGGGCACAGTCGCTGTGTGCTCACTTCCGCCGTTCGCATCCCGCAGCTCAATGCCTTGCATCTCTACAGAAGTCGTTCGGTCTGCCAGTTCACTGGCTGAAATGCGATGTGCCGACACAATAGAATTCAACTCTACACATGTTGCAGCAACTGTGGCAGCACCGATGAGCCCTGGTGTAATAAGTCATGACGTATAATCTGGGCCTACGAGATCCAGAGATGGGGCAAATCACACAGTTGGAGTGGTCTGAAATGAATGACCTATGCACCATTCTGTACAGCATTGAAATGTCGACGAAGATGTTTAGTGATGATTATGCCATTATCAGCATGACTATTCCTGTCATTCACATGCTGGAGCTCACTTTAAACAGTATTCAGAGTCAGGTGGTGGCACTAGAGGAGGGGGAGGAAGTACAGAAAGAGTTGTACGCGGAGGGGCTCACAAGATCTCCAAGGTGCAGTTCACAGTTTATGCGTGAGGGTCTACATTATGCTGGCTCAGACCCTTCTTTATCTGGGCCTGGATCTGACTCCAAAAGCTTCTGGGCATCAGCGCAGATAATTTCCTCGTCTTGACTCCCAAAAGCTTTGGAGCAGACCTCTGATTCCCAGGCTATAGTATGAGAGAAGTGCGATGCATACTCAACCATCTGTCTTACCCCATACTCAGATGGGTGGCTGGAGACTTGGGAGCTGTGCGGAAGCAAGTGGGATTGGGGTGACACCTCTGAGGACTGGTGTATTTCTGATGTAGAAGTTGAGGTGGAGGAGAGCCCACTTGCTGAAGCGCTTGCTATCCATTCAAGCGCTTGCTCTTTTTGTGCCTCATCGAGAATTGGTATCGATCGTCGTATGAGTTGTGTCTGTACGAAAGGGATCGTGTCAGAATCTCCACGGAAAGAAGTAGACATCTTACTTTGGTTGTAAGATTGCCTTTCTTCAGTAGATGTTAATGTAGATTTAGCATCTACCCGACGGACACAAACATTTTTTCCCTTTCTACCACACCTAATACCATTCCCACCAGCAGCAGGCCTTTTGCCACTCATTTTGTATGGGACAAAATTTGCAACTGTACAGTTGTTGGACACCAAAAAGCTGCATGTAAATCAAGCAGAGGTGACTGAACGAACACTGCTACTTGACCAGACGTAAGACCTGGGCAAGGTGCAGTTAAAAATTAGAAGTAAGTGACTACACAGGCGGTGTAGTTGTTTGCATTAGAAGTGGCCTACACTGGCTTCTTTTTGTGGCACTACTACTTGACCCAAAGTGAGACCTGGGCAAGGTGCAGTTAAAAATTAGAAGTAAGTGACTACACAGGCGGTGTAGTTGTTTGTATTAGAAGTGGCCTACACTGGCTTCTTTTTGTGGCACTACTACTTGACCCAAAGTGAGACCTGGGCAAGGTGCAGTTAAAAATTAGAAGTAAGTGACTACACAGGCGGCGTAGTTGTTTGTATTAGAAGTGGCCTACACTACTTCTTTTTGTGGCACTGCTACTTAACCCAAAGTGAGACCTGGGCAAGGTGCAATTAAAAATTAGAAGTAAGTGACTACAGAGGCGGTGTAGTTGTTTGTATTAGAAGTGGCCTACACTACTTATTTAGTGGCACTGCTACTTGACCCAAAGTGAGACCTGGCAAGGTGCAGTTAAAAATTAGAAGTAAGTGACTACACAGGTGGTGTAGTTGCTTGTATTATTAGTGGCCTACACTGGCTTCTTTTTGTTGCACTGCTACTTGACCCAAAGTGAGACCTGGGCAACGTTCAGTTAAAAATTAGAAGTAAGTGACTACACAGGTGGTGTAGTTGTTTTTTTTAGAAGTGGCCTACACTGGCTTCTTTTTGTGGCACTGCTACTTGACCCAAAGTGAGACCTGGGCAAGGTGCATTTAAAAATTAGAAGTGACTACACAGGCGGTGTAGTTGTTTGTATTAGAAGTGGCTTAGGCTGGGGTTACACATAAGCCCTCAGTCAGTTTTTGGCTTCAGTTTTGTCATTTTTTTGTTCTAAGTCCAAAAACTGACAGAAAAACGCATTGGGTGTAATAAACACCCTGTGCGTTTTTCTCTGGAGCTCAAAACATTGCCCTGTCTGTTTTTGAGCCAAAAACGCAGTAAACAGCGTTTTTGGCATCAGTTAAAAAACGCATGCGTTTTCATGCGTTTTTTTTAACATGGGGCCCTATGGGAAACGCATGCGCGAACGCATGCAAACGCATGCACTTGCGTTTGCGCATGCGTTCGCGCATGCGTTTTTTTAATGAAAATTCCAAAAACGTTCAGGAGTGCAGGAGGCTCAAAAAGCACCCTATAAAAAATGGATTGGTGATGAAAAGGACTTCCAAAAACGGATTTCTATGTGTAACCCCAGCCTTACACTACTAATTTTTAACTGCACCTTGCCCAGGTCTCACTTTGAGTCAAGTAACAGTGCCACAAAAAGAAGCCAGTGTAGGCCACTTCTAATACATACAACTACACCGCCTGCGTAGTCACTTACTTCTAATTTTTAACTGCACCTTGCCAGGTCTCACTTTGGGTCAAGTAGCAGTGCCACAAAAAAAAGCCAGTGTAGCCACTTCTATTAAAAACAACTACACCACCTGTGTAGTCACTTACTTCTAATTTTTAACTGCACCTTGCCCAGGTCTCACTTTGGGTCAAGTAGCAGTGCCACTAAAAAAGAAGAAGTAAGGGACTACACAGGTGGTGTAGTTGTTTTTCTTAGAAGTAACTACACTGGCTTCTTTTTGTGGCACTGCTACTTGACCCAAAGTGAGACCTGGGCAAGGTGCAGTTAAAAATTAGAAGTGACTACACAGGCGGCGTAGTTGTTTGTATTAGAAGTGGCCTACACTGGCTTCTTTTTGTGGCACTGCTACATGACCCAAAGTGAGACTTGGGCAAGGTGCAATTAAAAATTAGAAGTAAGTGACTACACAGGCGGTGTAGTTGTTTGTATTAGAAGTGGCCTACACTACTTCTTATTTAGTGGCACTGCTACTTGACCCAAAGTGAGACTTGGGGAAGGTGCAGTTAAAAATTAGAAGTGACTACACAGGTGGCATAGTTGTTTGTATTAGAGGTGGCCTACACTGGCTTCTTTTTGTGGCACTGCTACATGACCCAAAGTGAGACCTGGGCAAGGTGCAATTAAAAATTAGAAGTAAGTGACTACACAGGCAGTGTAGCTGTTTGTTTTAGAAGTGGCCTACAATGGCTTCTTTTTGTGGCACTGCTACTTGACCCAAAGAGTGACCTGGGCAAGGTGCATTTAAAAATTAGAAGTAAATGACTACACAGGCAGTGTAGTTGTTTGTATTAGAAGTGGCCTACAATGGCTTCTTTTTGTGGCACTGCTACTTGACCCAAAGTGAGACCTGGGCAAGGTGCAGTTAAAATTTAGAAGTAAGTGACTACACAGGTGGTGTAGTTGTTTTTTTTAGAACTGGCTACACTGGCTTCTTTTTGTGGCACTGCTACTTGACCCAAAGTGAGACCTGGGCAAGGTGCATTTAAAAATTAGAAGTGAGTACACAGGCGGCGTAGTTGTTTGTATTAGAAGTGGCCTACACTACTTCTTTGTTAGTGGCACTGCTACTTGACCCAAAGTGAGACCTGGGCAAGGTGCAGTTAAAAATTAGTAGTAAATGACTACGCAGGCGGTGAAGTTGTATGTTTTAGAAGTGGCCTACACTGGCTTCTTTTTGTGGCACTGCTACTTGACCCAAAGTGAGACCTGGGCAAGGTGCATTTAAAAATTAGAAGTAAGTGAGTACACAAGCGGTGTAGTTGTATGTTTTAGAAGTGGCCTACACTACCTCTTTTTTAGTGGCACTGCGACTTGACCCAAAGTGAGACCTGGGCAAGGTGCAGTTAAAAATTAGAAGTGACTACACTGGCGGCGTAGTTGTTTTTTTTAGAAGTGGATACACTGGCTTCTTTTTGTGGCACTGCTACTTGACCCAAAGAGAGACCTGGGCAAGGTGCAGTTAAAAATTAGAAGTAAGTGACTACACAGGTGGCGTAGTTGTTTTTTTTTAGAAGTGGATACACTGGCTTCTTTTTGTGGCACTGCTACTTGACCCAAAGTGAGACCTGGGCAAGGTGCAGTTAAAAATTAGAAGTAAGTGACTACACAGGCGGTGTAGTTGTTTGTATTAGAAGTGGCCTACACTAGTTCATTGTTAGTGGCGCTGCTACTTGACTCAAAGTGAGACCTGGGCAAGGTGCAGTTAAAAAATTAGAAGTAAATGACTACACAGGCGGTGTAGTTGTTTGTATTAGAAGTGGCCTACACTAGTTCATTGTTAGTGGCGCTGCTACTTGACCCAAAGTGAGACCTGGGCAAGGTGCAGTTAAAAATTTGTAGTAAGTGACTACGCAGGCGGTGTAGTTGTATGTATTAGAAGTGGCCTACACTGGCTTCTTTTTGTGGCACTGCTACTTGACTCAAAGTGAGACCTGGGCAAGGTGCAGTTAAAAATTAGTAGTGTAGGCCACTTCTAATACAAACAACTACTCCGCCTGTGTAGTCACTTACTTCTAATTTTTAACTGCACCTTGCCCAGGTCTCACTTTGGGTCAAGTAGCAGTGCCACTAAAATAGAAGCAGTGTAGGCCACTTCTAATACAAACAACTACACCGCCTGTGTAGTCACTTACTACTCATTTTTAACTGCACCTTGCCCAGGTCTCACTTTGGGTCAAGTAGCAGTGCCACTAAAATAGAAGCAGTGTAGGCCACTTCTAATACAAACAACTACTCCGCCTGTGTAGTCACTTATTTCTATTAGAAGTGGCCTACACTGGCCTCTTTTTGTGGCACGGCTACTTGACCCAAAGTGAGACCTGGGCAAGGTGCAGTTAAAAATTAGAAGTAAGTGACTACACAGGCGGTGTAGTTGTTTGTATTAGACGTGGCCTACACTGGCTTCTTTTTGTGGCACTGCTACATGACCCAAAGTGAGACCTGGGCAAGGTGCATTTAAAAATTAGAAGTAAGTGACTACACAGGCGGTGTAGTTGTTTGTATTAGAAGAGGCCTACACTACTTCTTTTTTAGTGGCACTGCTACTTGACCCAAAGTGAGACTTGGGCAAGGTGCAGTTAAAAATTAGAAGTAAGTGACTACACAGGTGGTGTAGTTGTTTTTTTTAGAAGTGGCTACACTGGCTTCTTTTGTGGCACTGCTACTTGACCCAAAGTGAGACCTGGACAAGGTGCAATTAAAAATTAGAAACAAGTGACTACACAGGCGGCGTAGTTGTTTGTATTAGAAGTGGCCTACACTAGTTCTTTGGGTCAAGTAGCAGTGCCACTGACAAAGTGAGACCTGGGCAAGGTGCAGTTAAAAATTAAAAGTAAGTGACTACACAGGCGGTGTATTTGTATGTATTAGAAGGGACCTACACTGGCTTCTTTTTGTGGCACTGCTACTTGACCCAAAGGAAGACCTGGGCAAGGTGCATTTAAAAATTAGAAGTAAGTGACTACAAAGGTGGCATAGTTGTTTGTATTAGAAGTGGCCTACACTACTTCTTTTTTAGTGTCACTGCTGATTTACCCACAGTGAGACCTGGGCAAGATGCAGTTAAAATCTAGAAGTAAGTGACTACACAGGCGGTGTAGTTGTTTGTATTAGAAGTGAGCTACACTACTTCTTTTTAGTGTCACTGCTACTTGACCCACAGTGAGACCTGGGCAAGATGCAGTTAAAAATTAGAAGTGAGTGACTACACAGGCGGTGTAGCTGTTTGTATTAGAAGTGGCCTACACTGGGTCAAGTAGCAGTGCCACAAAAAGAAGCCAAAGTGAGACCTGGGCAAGGTGCAGTTAAAAATTAGAAGTAATGGTACCTTTACACGCCGCCACAACAGGATGCATACAACCCGCTACAGGCTACAAATGTAGCTTGTCGCGTCAATATCGCCCATAGTAGCGGCGTGTGAAGATGGGACGACACAGCCGGCTACAGATACATCTGTATCCGTGCACTGCCCATAAACAGATGGCTACATCGCCGATTATAGCGAGCTGTATCGGCGTGTAAAGAAGCTACAGAAGGGAACTCTGGACACCCTGCGATGTATCTGCAATGTAGCTAAGGCGTGACCCAGGCTCCGTGTTACCGCGCCCCATCTGCGATCATTGGTGGAAGATGGTGCGGTCCGATTGGTTGTCGGCGCACAGGGCGGCATATTTAAGGCGCTGACGAGTCACACTACACAATTGCTCGAGCGTCAAACATTAATCAGCCTCCTGCGATGCCTGCCCAATCATGGTATTATTGCTTTGTCCTATCAGCGTACGGACGTCTCGTAATCCACAATTGTAGCACGCCTATGTGCTGTCCCTGCTGCACCAGGTACGCCCATAGTAGCTGGTTGTAGCGGTGTGTAAATGAGCTACAGATGGCTACTTGCGACACCCGGCGATGTAGCTAGCTATAGATGTAGCGTAGCGTAGCGCACCTTGTGGTGGCGTGTAAATAGGGTGCGTTTCCCGTTGGTAACCGTACGGGCGTGCTCGTGCACGTGAAGTAGCCGTTGGTATCCATCCTGTTGTGGCGGCGTGTAAAGGTACCATAAGTGACTACACAGGCGGTGTAGTTGTTTGTATTAGAAGTGGCCTACACTGGCTTCTTTTTGTGGCACTGCTACTTGACCCAACGTGAGACCTGGGCAAGGTGCAGTTTAAAATTAGAAGCAAGTGACTACACAGGCGGTTTAGTTGTTTTTATTAGAAGTGGCCTACACTACTTCTTTTTTAGTGGCACTGCTACATGACTCAAAGTGAGACCTGGGCAAGGTTCAGTTAAAAATTAGTAGTAAGTGACTACACAGGCGGTTTAGTTGTTTGTATTAGAAGTGGCCTACACTACTTCTTTTTTAGTGGCACTGCTACTTGACCCAAAGTGAGACCTGGGCAAGGTGCAGTTAAAAAATTAGAAGTAAGTGACTACACAGGCGGTGTAGTTGTTTGTATTAGAAGTGGCCTACACTACTAATTTTTAACTGCACCTTGCCCAGGTCTCACTTTGAGTCAAGTAGCAGTGCCACAAAAAGAAGCCAGTGTAGGCCACTTCTAATACATACAACTACACCGCCTGCGTAGTCACTTACTTCTAACTTTTAACTGCACCTTGCACTTTGGGTCAAGTAGCATTGCCACTAACAAAGAACTAGTGTATGCCACTTCTAATAAAAACAACTACACCACCTGTGTAGTCACTTACTTCTAATTTTTAACTGCACCTTGCCCAGGTCTCACTTTGGGTCAAGTAGCAGTGCAACTAAAAAAGAAGCAGTATGTGGCTACACAGGTGGTGTAGTTGTTTTTCTTAGAAGTGACTTCACTGGCTTCTTTTTGTAGCACTGCTACTTGACCCAAAGTGAGACCTGGGCAAAGTTCAGTTAAAAATTAGAAGTAAGTGACTACACAGGCGGTGTAGGTGTTTGTATTAGAGGTGGCCTACACTGGCTAATTTTTGTGGCACTGCTACTTGACCCAAAGTGAGACCTGGGCAAGGTGCAGTTAAAAATTAGAAGTAAGTGACTACACAGGTGGTGTAGTTGTTTTTTTTAGAAGTGGATACACTGGCTTCTTTTTTAGAAACAAATGAGTCCTGCACACAGAGAACAAGTCTGTAAGAACATGTTCACACCGCCAACATATTTGGAGACCAAAAAGCTAAATGCGACCAAAAACAACAGTACACTGCAGTAAAAGTATTAAATGCAAGTGCAGTATAAAAAATAGTATAACAAATACAGGGTACTTAGTCTATCCGTTTTTTTGCGCAAAAAAAGTTATATCAAGCCACGTCACTAACTTCAACTTCGCATTTAGCTTTTTGGTCTCCAAATATGTTGGCGGTGTGAACATGTTCTTACAGACTTGTTCTCTGTGTGCAGGACTCATTTGTTTCTAATTAAGTTGCCTCTTGCTTTGCAAGAGATGAAGTTCCCGCCCCTTCTCTGGGCCCTGCACACATAGAGCCCCGTCGCCTTCAGTCCATCTCAGACACAGGTCTTGCTGGATCCTGCTTACTGGTAAGTATACACACTAGTCAGGTTTTTTTAATACAACAGTTAGGACCGCGTCAGAGATGGGTACACTTTGAAGTTAGTGACGTGACTTGATATAACTGGCTTCTTTTTGTGGCACTGCTACTTGACCCAAAGTGAGACCTGGGCAAGGTGCAGTTAAAAATTAGAAGTAAGTGACTACACAGGTGGTGTTGCTGTTTTTTTTAGAAGTGGCCTACACTACTTATTTAGTGGCACTGCTACTTGACCCAAAGTGAGACCTGGGCAAGGTGCAGTTAAAATTTAGAAGTAAGTGACTACACAGGTGGTGTAGTTGTTTTTTTTAGAACTGGCTACACTGGCTTCTTTTTGTGGCACTGCTACTTGACCCAAAGTGAGACCTGGGCAAGGTGCATTTAAAAATTAGAAGTGAGTACACAGGCGGCGTAGTTGTTTGTATTAGAAGTGGCCTACACTACTTCTTTGTTAGTGGCACTGCTACTTGACCCAAAGTGAGACCTGGGCAAGGTGCAGGTAAAAATTAGAAGTAAATGATTACACAAGCGGTATAGTTGTTTGTATTAGAAGTGGCCTATATTGGCTTCTTTTTGTGGCACTGCTACTTAACCCAAAGTGAGACCTGGGCAAGGTGCAGTTAAAAATTAGTAGTAAGTGACTACACAGGCGGTGTAGTTGTTTGTATTAGAAGTGGCCTACACTGCTTCTATTTTATGTGGCACTGCTACTTGACCCAAAGTGAGACCTGGGCAAGGTGCAGTTAAAAATTAGTAGTAAGTGACTACACAGGCGGTGTAGTTGTTTGTATTAGAAGTGGCCTACACTGCTTCTATTTTAGTGGCACTGCTACTTGACCCAAAGTGAGACCTGGGCAAGGTGCAGTTAAAAAATTAGTAGTAAGTGACTACACAGGCGGTGTAGTTGTTTGTATTAGAAGTGGCCTACACTGCTTCTATTTTAGTGGCACTGCTACTTGACCCAAAGTGAGACCTGGGCAAGGTGCAGTTAAAATTAGAAGTAAGTGACTACACAGGTGGCGTAGTTGTTTTTTTTAGAAGTGGCTACACTGGCTTCTTTTTGTGGCACTGCTACTTGACCCAAAGAGAGTCCTGGCTAAGGTGCAATTAAAAATTAGAAGTAAGTGACTACACAGGCAGTGTAGTTGTATGTATTAGCAGTGGCCTACACTACTTCTTTTTCAGTGGCACTGCTACTTAACCCAAAGTGAGACCTGGGCAAGGTTCAGTTAAAAATTAGTAGTAAGTGACTACGCAGGCGGTGTAGTTGTTTTTATTAGATGTGGTCTACACTGGCTTCTTTTTGTGGCACTGCTACTTGTCCCAAAGTGAGACCTGGGCAAGGTGCAGTTTAAAATTAGAAGCAAGTGACTACACAGGCGGTGTAGTTGTTTTTATTAGAAGTGGCCTACACTACTTCTTTTTTAGTGGCACTGCTACTTGACCCAAAGTGAGACCTGGGCAAGGTGCAGTTAAAAATTAGAAGTAAGTGAATACACAGGCGGTGTAGTTGTTTGTATTAGGAGTGGCTTACACTAGTTCTTTGTTAGTGGCACTGCTACTTGACTCAAAGTGAGACCTGGGCAAGGTTCAGTTAAAAATTAGAAGTAAGTGAATACACAGGCGGTGTAGTTGTTTGTATTAGAAGTGGCCTACACTGGCTTCTTTTTGTGGCACTGCTACTTGACTTAAAGTGAGACCTGGGCAAGGTGCAGTTTAAAATTAGAAGCAAGTGACTACACAGGCGGTTTAGTTTTTTTTTATTAGAAGTGGTCTACACTAGTTCTTTGTTAGTGGCACTGCTACTTGACCCAAAGTGAGACCTGGGAAAGGTGCAGTTAAAAATTAGTAGTAAGTGACTACACAGGCGGTGTAGTTGTTTGCATTAGAAGTGGCCTACACTGCTTCTATTTTAGTGGCACTGCTACTTGACCCATAGTGAGACCTGGGCAAGGTGCAGTTAAAAATTAGAAGTAAGTGACTACACAGGCGGTGTAGTTGTTTGTATTAGAAGTGTCCTACACTGGCTTCTTTTTGTGGTCACTGCTACTTGACCCAAAGTGAGACCTGGGCAAGGTGCAGGTAAAAATTATAGGTAAGTGACCACACAGTTGGTGTAGTTGCTTTTATTAGAAGTGGCTACACTGGCTTCTTTTTGTGGCACTGCTACTTGACCCAAAGTGAGACCAGGGCAAGGTGCAGTTAATAATTAGAATCAAGTGACTACACAGGCGGAGTAGTTGTTTGTATTTGAAGTGGCCTACACTGGCCTCTTTTTGTGGCACTGCTACTTGACCCAAAGTGAGACCTGGGGAAAGTGCAGTTAAAAATTAGAAGTGACTACACAGGCGGCGTAGTTGTTTGTATTAGAAGTGGCCTACACTGCCTTCTTTTTGTGGCACTGCTACATGACCCAAAGTGAGACCTGGGGAAAGTGCAGTTAAAAATTAGAAGTGACTACACAGGCGGCGTAGTTGTTTCTATTAGAAGTGGCCTACACTGCCTTCTTTTTGTGGCACTGCTACATGACCCAAAGTGAGACCTGGGCAAGGTGCAATTAAAAATTAGAAGTAAGTGACTACACAGGCGGTGTAGTTGTTTGTATTAGAAGTGGCCTACACTACTTCTTTTTTAGTGGCACTGCTACAAGACCCAAAGTGAGACCTGGGCAAGGTGCAATTAAAAATTTGAAATAATTGACTACACAGGCGGAGTAGTTGTTTGTATTAGAAGTGGCCTACACTGGCCTCTTTTTGTGGCACGGCTACTTGACCCAAAGTGGGACCTGAGGAAGGTGCAGTTAAAAATTAGAATTGACTACACAGGCGGTGTAGTTGTTTGTATTAGAGGTGGCCTACACTACTTCTTTTTTAGTGGCACTGCTACTTTACCCAAAGTGAGACCTGGGCAAGGTGCAGTTAAAAATTAGAAGTAAGTGACTACACAGGCGGTGTACTTGTTTGTATTAGAAGTGGCCTACACTGGCTTCTTTTTGTGGCACTGCTATTTGACCTAAAATGAGACCAGGGCAAGGTACAGTTAAAAATCAGAATCAAGTGACTATACATGCGGCGTAGTTGTTTGTATTAGAAGTGGCCTACACTGGCTTCTTTTTGTGGCACTGCTACTTGACCCAAAGTGAGACCTGGACAAGGTGCAGTTTAAAATTAGAAGCAAGTGACTACACAGGCGGTTTAGTTGTTTTTATTAGAAGTGGCCTATACTACTTCTTTTTTAGTGGCACTGCTACTTGATCCAAAGTGAGACCTGGGCAAGGTGCAGTTTAAAATTAGAAGCAAGTGACTACACAGGCGGTGTCGTTGTTTGTATTAGAAGTGACCTACACTACTTCTTTTTTAGTGGCACTCCTACTTGACCCAAAGTGAGACCTGGGCAAGGTGCAGTTAAAAATTAGAAGTAAGTGACTACACAGGTGGTGTAGTTGTTTTTTTTAGAAGTGGCTACACTGGCTTCTTTTTGTGGCACTGCTACTTGACCCAAAGTGAGACCTGGGCAAGGTGCAGTTAAAAATTAGTAGTAAGTGACTACACAGGCGGTGTAGTTGTTTGTATTAGAAGTGGCCTACACTGCTTCTATTTTAGTGGCACTGCTACTTGACTCAAACTGAGACCTGGGCAAGGTGCAGGTAAAAATTAGCACCAACTACACAGGCGGTGTAGCTTCTTTCACAAGTGGGCTACACCACTGTGTAAGTGACACTGCTACAGTTCTAGCCCAAACAAATTGCCTGGATTAGCTGCAGCCAAAAAATGCCTACTAAGGCAGGTGGTGTAGCTTTCTTCACAGCAGTGCTACACTACCTGCCCTAGAGGACTCCCAGAGCTAGATGTGGCCAGATGCTGTGAAAAACGCTTGCACAGCACTGGCACACTTCTGCCTGGCAAAAACTAATAGGGCCTGCTCTAACCTAACCCTAAAAAGGGCTGAAATTAAAACTAGTCCCTGCTTCTATGAAGTACACCTGAAAAAGGGTTGGTAGACTACTAGTCCCTAATCGCTCAAAAGGGCTGATACTACTAAAATTCGCACACTACCTCCAGTCCCTACTCCCTAAACCTATCTATCTACCTCACTAGCCGAATCAGAACACAATTGCTTGATTTCGCTCTATATCGCCCACAGCTGCAGCAGTGACGTCTGACACAGAGCTACAGCAATGAGAAAATGGTGGCGATGAAGAAAATGGCTGGGTCTTATAGTGCTAGGACATGTGACTTACACAGCCAATAATGCCTGACCTTGCTTGTGTGCAAAAAATGCACTTTGCTGTGTGTATGTGTGATTGGATGACAGCCTGCACCGCCCCACTGTATCTGCAGTTTGGAGAGAAAAAAATGGAGATCGCTATCATTTCTGCAGCACTCGTACAACCCCCCTCCCCCCGCCCGCACATTATACCCATAAACTGGATATTCGTTGTCATTAACACAGTTTGGGTGAGGGTTTGGGTACCTTTACACGTGGATACATTTCTAGGGTGGCTACAGGTAACTTACTGGTTGCAGTGAAATCATGGAGACAAGGTTCTATCTTGTTGCTGTGTACAAATGGAATAATCTCTCCATGATTTCACTGCAACCAGTAAGTTACCTGTAGCCACCCTAGAAATGTAGCCGCGTGTAAAGGTACCCTTAGGGTTAAGCTTTTGGTGATCGAAGCGTTATCGAACATAACTGCGAACTGCCGAATTTCAAGTTAATTGTTCTAATTTGACGAATGCCTCGAACACCGCCCAAAACAGCTCGAATTTGAGATTGGCGAACAAATCGAATCGAACACCGCTCATCTCTACTCCTGAATAGAGACGTGCATGAGTGCCTCTTTACATAATGTGCCCATTTTAAACAAGTGGGTCTTTTACAGTATTGCCCTTGGCAGGGAAGCCAAAAATTGTGTAGCATTCTGATGCCCCTGGATAGAGGCGTGCATGAGGGCCTCTTTAAATAATGTGCCCATTTTAAGTAAGTGGGTCTTTTGTAGTATTGTCCTTGGCAGGAAAGCCAAAAATTGTGTGGCACTCTGATGACCCTGGATAGAGACGTGCATGAGTGCCTGTTTAAATAATGTCCCATTATAAGGATGTGGGTCTTTTGAAGTATTGCCCTTGGCAGGGAAGCCAAAAATTGTGTGGCACTCCGATGCCCCTGGGAAGAGACGTACATGAAGGCCTCTTTAAATAATGTGCCCATTATAAGGAAGTGGGTCTTTTGTAGGATTGGCCTAGGCAGGGCTGCCAAAAGTTAGGAGGCACTTTGATGCCCCTGGATGGAGGCATGCATCCTCTTTTAATATTGTGCCCATTATAAGGAAGTGGGTCTTTTGTTGTATTGCCTTTGGCAGGGAAGCCAAAGGTTGGGAGTCACCAAGATGCCCCTGGATAGAGGCGTGCATGAGGGCCTCTTTAAATTTTGTGCCCATTTTAAGCAAGTGGGTCTTTGGCTTTCCTGCCTAGGACAATACTACAAAAGGTTGGTAGGCACCAAGATGCCACTGGATAGAGGCGTTCATGAGGGCCTCTTTAAATAATGTGCCCATTTTAAGCAAGTGGGTCTTTTGCAGTATTGCCCTTGCAGGGAAGCCAAAAATTGTGTGGCACTCTGATGCCCCTGGATAGAAACATGCATGAGTGCCTCTTTAAATAATGTGCCCATTATAAGGAAGTGGGCCTTTGGTAGTATTGCCCTTGCAGGGAAGCCAAAAATTGTGTGGCACTTTGATGCCCCTGGGAAGAGACGTACATAAAGGCCTCTTTAAATAATGTGCCTATTTTAAGGAAGTGGGTCTTTTGTAGGATTGCCCTAGGCAGGGATGCTAATCATTGGGAGGCACCACAATGCCCCTGGATGGAGGAGTGCATGAGGGCCTCCTTAAGTAATGTGCCCATTTTAAGCAAGTGGGTCTTTTGCAGTATTGCCCTAGGCAGGGAAGCCAAAAAAATGTGTGGCACTCTGATGCCCCTGGGAAGAGACGTACATGAAGGCCTTTTTTAAATAATGTGCCCATTTTAAGCAAGTGGGTCTTTTGTAGGGATGGGCGAGTCTACTCGCTAGGACTCGTTACTCTCCGAGTAGTAAGGGACTCACAGGACTCGGTACTCTGCGAGTTTCCCAGCGATTACTCGCACAGTAACGAGTCCAATTCAAATCAATGGCAATCCTAGTTTTATCAGAGACTCTGACAAAACTAGGATTGCCATTGACTTGCATTGGACTCGTTACTGTGCAAGTAATCGCAGGGAAACTCGCACAGTAACGAGTCCGGCTGTCTGCTCTGGGCTCGGGTCCTGCAGGCTGCCGTAGCTCCAGGGTCCTAGAGCCCGCCTGCTCTCCCTGTGTACAGACATGAATGTCTGTGCACAGAGATGATGTAGCAGAGCTGAGATTGTTCTCAGTCTGCTCATTCCCTGTGCATAGACATCTATATCTATGCACAGGGATGTAGCAGAGAGGACATCGCGTTTTGGACTACGTCGGACGGAAGAGGATTTTTTTAAGTAAAGTTGGAGTCCCTAATGGCTTTTTTTTTTATTTGTAATAAAAAATTTTCTCTGTGTTGTGTTTTTTTAACCCTTTATTGGAGATTCTTAGTGGCCGGGTCAAACGTGGCCTGACATTAAGAATCTCGGGCTTAATACCAGCTTGTATAACAAAGCTGGTTTTAACCCCTTTATTACCCAGCGTGCCACCACCACCAGGACCGCTGGAAGAGCGGGGTTCAGCGCCAGAGGATGGCGCTTCAATGAATGCGCCATCTTCTGGGGCAGCTGCGGGCTTCAATTTGCAGCGGGGGGTGCCCAGAAAGCTTGGGCCTCCCTTCGCTGCGGATTCCAGCCCCCAGCTGCTTAGCTGTACCTGGCTAGACATAAAAAAAAAATGCGTGGGGCTCCGCGCAATTTCTATTATTTCATGAAATTCATGAAATAATAAAAAAAAAAGGACTCCCCTATATTCTTGTGTCCGGCCAGGTACAAATAGGCACCTGGGGGTTGGGGGCAGCCCGTCGCTGCCTGCTGGAGCCGGCTGGTTCCAGAAATACGGCGAAGCCCACGTAATTTTTTTTCTGAAAAATCAATAAAACAATCCTAAAAAAGGGACTGCATCTTTATTAACCCCTCGCCCATGGTCCAGGGGTTAATAAAGATGCAGTCCCTTTTATTTACATTGTTTTATGGATTTGTCAGAAAAAAATGTGACGTGGGCTTCGCCGTATTTCTAGAACCAGCCGGATCCAGCAGGCAGCGACGGGCTGCCCCCAACCCCCAGGTGCCTATTTGTACCTGGCCGGACACAAGAATATAGGGGAGTCCTTTTTTTTATTATTTCATGAATTTCATGAAATATTAAAAAAAAAATGCGTGGGGCTCCGTGCAATTTCTATGTCTAGCCAGGTACAGCTAAGCAGCTGGGGGCTGGAATCCGCAGCGCAGGGAGGCGCAAGCTTTCTGGGCACCCCCGGCTGCAAATTGCAGCCCGCAGCTGCCCCAGAAGATGGCGCGTTCATTGAAGCGCCATCCTCTGGCGCTGAACCCCGCTCTTCCAGCGGCCCTGGTGGCGCGTGGCACGCTGGGTAATAAAGGGGTTAATACCAGCTTTGTTATACAAGCTGGTATTAAGCCCGAGATTCTTAATGTTAGGCCACGTTTGACCCAGCCACTAAGAATCTCCAATAAAGGGTTAAAAAAAACACCACACAGAGAAAAATGATTTATTAAAAATAAAGACACAGACACCATTAGGGACTCCAACTTTATTACCACCACATATCCCGCCAAAGACCCAGGTCTTCTCTCTTCTTTCTTCTCTCTTCTGTCTTCTGTCTTCTTCCTTCTTCTTGTTGCAGCGCCGGTAATCAGAGAGTTAACAGTGCTGTGACAGCGGGAGCCTATTAAACATGATTTATATGTTGTAGCAGATAGAGCCTGATGCTTCCGAGACACATCTGTGATTTGTAAATCGCACATTACTCGCTATTACTCGCTTCCCCATTCATTAACATTGGACTTGCTAGACTCGCAACGAGTAGCGAGTCCCGGGCTCGGACTCGCTAGAGTCAAGCGATTCCGAGTAATTTAGGACTCGCCCATCACTAGTCTTTTGTAGTATTGCCCTTGGCAGGAAAGCCAAAAATTATGTGGCACTCCCATGCCCCTGGATATAGGCATGCATGAGGGCCTCTTTAAATAATGTGCCCATTATAAGGAAGTGGGTCTTTTGTAGGATTGGCCTAGGCAGGGCTGCCAAAAGCTGTGAGGCACTTTGATGCCCCTGGATGGAGGCATGCATGAGGGCCTCTTTCACTACTGTGCCCATTATAAGGAAGTGGGTCTTTTGTAGGATTGCCCTAGGCAGGGAAGTCAAAAATTGTGTGGCACTCTGATGCCCCTGGATAGAGACGTGCATGAGTGCCTCTTTAAATAATGTACCCATTATAAGGAAGTGGGTCTTTTGTAGTATTGCCTATGGCAGAGAAGCCGAAGGTTGGGAGGCACCAAGATGCCCCTGGATATAGGCGTGCATGAGGGCCTCTTTAAATAATGTGCCCAGGTTAAGCAAATGGGTCTTTTGTAGTATTGCCCCTTGCAGGGAAGCCAAAAATTGTGTGGCACTTTGATGCCCCTGGGAAGAGACGTACATAAAGGCCTCTTTAAATAATGTGCCTATTTTAAGGAAGTGGGTCTTTTGTAGGATTGCCCTAGGCAGGGATGCTAATCATTGGGAGGCACCACAATGCCCCTGGATGGAGGAGTGCATGAGGGCCTCCTTAAGTAATGTGCCCATTTTAAGGAAGTGGGTCTTTTGTAGTATTGCCCTAGGCAGGAAAGCCAAAAATTGTGTGGCACTCTGATGTTCCTGGATAGAGACATGCATGAGTGCCTCTTTAAATAATGTGCCCATTTTAAGCAAGTGGGTCTTTTGCAGTATTGCCCTAGGCAGGGAAGCCAAAAAAATGTGTGGCACTCTGATGCCCCTGGGAAGAGACGTACATGAAGGCCTTTTTAAATAATGTGCCCATTTTAAGCAAGTGGGTCTTTTGTAGGGATGGGCGAGTCTACTCGCTAGGACTCGTTACTCTCCGAGTAGTAAGGGACTCACAGGACTCGGTACTCTGCGAGTTTCCCAGCGATTACTCGCACAGTAACGAGTCCAATTCAAATCAATGGCAATCCTAGTTTTATCAGAGACTCTGACAAAACTAGGATTGCCATTGACTTGCATTGGACTCGTTACTGTGCAAGTAATCGCAGGGAAACTCGCACAGTAACGAGTCCGGCTGTCTGCTCTGGGCTCGGGTCCTGCAGGCTGCCGTAGCTCCAGGGTCCTAGAGCCCGCCTGCTCTCCCTGTGTACAGACATGAATGTCTGTGCACAGAGATGATGTAGCAGAGCTGAGATTGTTCTCAGTCTGCTCATTCCCTGTGCATAGACATCTATATCTATGCACAGGGATGTAGCAGAGAGGACATCGCGTTTTGGACTACGTCGGACGGAAGAGGATTTTTTTAAGTAAAGTTGGAGTCCCTAATGGCTTTTTTTTTTATTTGTAATAAAAAATTTTCTCTGTGTTGTGTTTTTTTACCCTTTATTGGAGATTCTTAGTGGCCGGGTCAAACGTGGCCTGACATTAAGAATCTCGGGCTTAATACCAGCTTGTATAACAAAGCTGGTTTTAACCCCTTTATTACCCAGCGTGCCACCACCACCAGGACCGCTGGAAGAGCGGGGTTCAGCGCCAGAGGATGGCGCTTCAATGAATGCGCCATCTTCTGGGGCAGCTGCGGGCTGCAATTTGCAGCGGGGGGTGCCCAGAAAGCTTGGGCCTCCCTTCGCTGCGGATTCCAGCCCCCAGCTGCTTAGCTGTACCTGGCTAGACATAAAAAAAAAATGCGTGGGGCTCCGCGCAATTTCTATTATTTCATGAAATTCATGAAATAATAAAAAAAAAAGGACTCCCCTATATTCTTGTGTCCGGCCAGGTACAAATAGGCACCTGGGGGTTGGGGGCAGCCCGTCGCTGCCTGCTGGAGCCGGCTGGTTCCAGAAATACGGCGAAGCCCACGTAATTTTTTTTCTGAAAAATCAATAAAACAATCCTAAAAAAGGGACTGCATCTTTATTAACCCCTCGCCCATGGTCCAGGGGTTAATAAAGATGCAGTCCCTTTTATTTACATTGTTTTATGGATTTGTCAGAAAAAAATGTGACGTGGGCTTCGCCGTATTTCTGGAACCAGCCGGATCCAGCAGGCAGCGACGGGCTGCCCCCAACCCCCAGGTGCCTATTTGTACCTGGCCGGACACAAGAATATAGGGGAGTCCTTTTTTTTATTATTTCATGAATTTCATGAAATATTAAAAAAAAAATGCGTGGGGCTCCGTGCAATTTCTATGTCTAGCCAGGTACAGCTAAGCAGCTGGGGGCTGGAATCCGCAGCGCAGGGAGGCGCAAGCTTTCTGGGCACCCCCCGCTGCAAATTGCAGCCCGCAGCTGCCCCAGAAGATGGCGCGTTCATTGAAGCGCCATCCTCTGGCGCTGAACCCCGCTCTTCCAGCGGCCCTGGTGGCGGTGGCACGCTGGGTAATAAAGGGGTTAATACCAGCTTTGTTATACAAGCTGGTATTAAGCCCGAGATTCTTAATGTTAGGCCACGTTTGACCCAGCCACTAAGAATCTCCAATAAAGGGTTAAAAAAAACACCACACAGAGAAAAATGATTTATTAAAAATAAAGACACAGACACCATTAGGGACTCCAACTTTATTACCACCACATATCCCGCCAAAGACCCAGGTCTTCTCTCTTCTTTCTTCTCTCTTCTGTCTTCTGTCTTCTTCCTTCTTCTTGTTGCAGCGCCGGTAATCAGAGAGTTAACAGTGCTGTGACAGCGGGAGCCTATTAAACATGATTTATATGTTGTAGCAGATAGAGCCTGATGCTTCCGAGACACATCTGTGATTTGTAAATCGCACATTACTCGCTATTACTCGCTTCCCCATTCATTAACATTGGACTCGCTAGACTCGCAACGAGTAGCGAGTCCCGGGCTCGGACTCGCTAGAGTCAAGCGATTCCGAGTAATTTAGGACTCGCCCATCACTAGTCTTTTGTAGTATTGCCCTTGGCAGGAAAGCCAAAAATTATGTGGCACTCCCATGCCCCTGGATATAGGCATGCATGAGGGCCTCTTTAAATAATGTGCCCATTATAAGGAAGTGGGTCTTTTGTAGGATTGGCCTAGGCAGGGCTGCCAAAAGCTGTGAGGCACTTTGATGCCCCTGGATGGAGGCATGCATGAGGGCCTCTTTCACTACTGTGCCCATTATAAGGAAGTGGGTCTTTTGTAGGATTGCCCTAGGCAGGGAAGTCAAAAATTGTGTGGCACTCTGATGCCCCTGGATAGAGACGTGCATGAGTGCCTCTTTAAATAATGTACCCATTATAAGGAAGTGGGTCTTTTGTAGTATTGCCTATGGCAGAGAAGCCGAAGGTTGGGAGGCACCAAGATGCCCCTGGATATAGGCGTGCATGAGGGCCTCTTTAAATAATGTGCCCAGTTTAAGCAAATGGGTCTTTTGTAGTATTGCCCCTTGCAGGGAAGCCAAAAATTGTGTGGCACTCTGATGCCCCTGGGAAGAGACGTACATGAGGGCCTCTTTAAATAATGTGCCCATTATAAGGAAGTGGGTCTTTTGTAGGATTGGCCTAGGCAGGGCTGCCAAAAGCTGTGAGGCACTTTGATGCCCCTGGATGGAGGAATGCATGAGGGCCTCTTTTAATACTGTGTCCATTATAAGGAAGTGGGTCTATTGTAGGATTGGCCTAGGCAGGGCTGCCAAAAGCCGTGAGGCACTTTGATGCCCCTGGAAGGAGGAATGCATGAGGGCCTCTTTTAATACTGTGCCCATTATAAGGAAGTGGGTCTTTTGTAGGATTGGCCTAGGCAGGGCTGCCAAAAGCTGTGAGGCACTTTGATGCCCCTGGATGGAGGAATGCATGAGGGCCTCTTTTAATACTGTGCCCATTATAAGGAAGTGGGTCTTTTGTAGTATTGCCTTTGGCAGTGAAGCCAAAGGTTGGGAGGCACCAAGATGCCCCTGGATAGAGGCGTGCATGAGGGCCTCTTTAAATAATGTGCCATTTAAAGCAAGTGAGTCTTTTGTAGTATTGTCCTAGGCAGGGAAGCCAAAAATTTTGTGACACTCTGATACCCCTGGATAGAGACGTGCATGAGGGCCTCTTGAAATAATGTGCCCATTTTAAGCAAGTGGGTCTTTTGTAGGATTGCCGTAGGCAGGGCTGCTAATCATCGGGAGGCACCACAATGCCCCTGGATAGAGACGTGCATGAAGGCCTCTTTAAATAATGTGCCCATTTTAAGCAAGTGGGTCTTTTGTAGTATTGCCCTAGGCAGGGAAGCCAAAAAAATGTGTGGCACTCTGATGCCCCTGGGAATATACGTACATGAATGCATCTTTAAATAACACTGGGGAACAATTTGAAAAAAAATTTCTGTTGAGTTAAGTTTTTGAGCTGATCTATACTAAAATTGGCATGCTGATTCCAAAAATGTAGTCAGTTTTTTTCTAGCACGTCAAGTTTTTCCTCCACAACTTACCTGCCAGAGAAGCACAATTGCACTGATATCTATAATAAGACTTGTTATCTGATTACAATTCGACTCATATAGAGCTACGTGGCAACTTGTAAGAGTAGTCACAACTGAGTCATGCCTATTTCTTATATATTTAATTTTTTATTCATATTTGTACTATTTTTTTTTTTTTTAAACACTTTTTAGGTACAGTAGTTTACATTTTTTTGAGAAGAAAAAAATCCTATAGTTCAAAAACTTGACGTGATAGAGAAAAACTGAGATCATTTCTGGATTCAGCATCCAAAAATTAATTAAGAACAGTTGTCTGACCTAACTCCTAAAAAATTGTGTTCCCCAGTGTAATGTGCCCATTATAAGGAAGTGGGTCTTTTGTAGTATTGCCCTTGGCAGGGAAGCCAATAATTGTGTGTCTACAGATCCAGGGAAGGTGTATAGATGGTCCGCGCTGCTTGAAATAATCAGTCAAATGTCTTCAAATAAAAACCCCCTTCTTTATTTCAACCTACACGTTTCAGTACCACTCCGGGCACCGTCATCAGGGCATTACATGTGTCATACAACCACAACTTTTATATCACATATACCGGATGTACAATCAAGATAGACGTCATTGATGACGTGTGAGTCATCATCACAATGGGCGGTGCATCCCATCTCAAATAAACATCCATGAAAAACAATGTGTATTTCTCTGACATCTTATCTGTCTTTTATGATGTGTACCCGGGCACAGGACCGAAACTATATAAAACTATTATTTAATAAAACAAAAATAAAAATAAAAATAAGAACTTATAGAACAAAAAAATACAAAGATCTGATCTTATTCGAACTCATCAAGAAATGCATCATGCACCACGTAGTCCAATACAGTGATGTTTTATCTGATGCTCCACTATATCATTGTGGCTTTCCGTTTATCCTTTCTCAATATCAATTTCTCTTTCAGTATATAACGAAGGATATCCAATGTAACAAAATTGATTTCTGTGAATGTATTTGTAAATATATTAAATAAAAAATGTGAATAAATAAATAAGAATAATACTAGATGATGAATAATAATAAATAATATATCTGACTAGTGTGTGATTTTTCATTTGTAATTTTATATGTGCTTTATAAAATTCTGCCCGAAAAAACAAGTGTTAAAATAGACTATGTGTCAAATATGTGAACCAGAATGAACCTCCCTGGATTGCACGAAGCACCTTCAGGTATTTCAAATCACTCCATTCCTCTCCTCAAGCATCCAGATATATACCAGATGCAAAAATCCATATAGAACACAGAAAAAACACAAACATAAAATATCAGAATCTACATAAAAATATAAATATATAAATATATAAAAATATAAAAACGAATCATTTGGAATACGACATTAATCACTATGGGACATTTTGCTTGTACATCTCTGTGTTAATGTTCCAGCAAAACACACACATTCTTACTCTGTGCATAGCCTGTCTTATTCTTAAAATACCACTAGATGGCAGTATGGAGCCCTCATGTACCACTGATGCAGTTGTCTTGGTGATGGCCAATTGCTGTTCTCCCTAATTTTCCGCCACTAGAGGTCTCTCTATATTCAAGAAACACACTTTCCTGCACGCTCAGAACTAAAGTACAGATTTTGGAAGGCAATTTAGATGTTGAATTAATCTAATATATAAAGCTGAATGTGTGTGTGTGTATGTGTGTGTATGTATGTATATCCAGGATTGGCATCTACACCGTCGCAACTTCAGCCACAAAATTTTGCACAGTCACACGTCAGGACCCCGAGAGTGTCATAGGCTATGTTGTGAGGTGAAATTTTAACCTTGCGCATTCCAATTCACCAAACAATTTTGCCCCTATGTACATAATGGGGAAAAAGTGAATGGAAACGTGTGGGAGGAAAATCGACAGCTGTCAGCTACAGCCACAAAATTTTGCACAGTCACACGTCTGGACCCCGGGGGCTTCATAGGCTATGTTGTGAGGCGAAATTTTAACCCTGCGCGTTCCAGTTCACCAAACAATTTTGCCCCTATCTACATAATGGGGAAAAAGTGACAGTTACCAGTTGACAGATGTGAATGAGAGGGGCTTAATGATAGCACCAAAGACTAACAGCATATACCAGCATATAGTCACTAAGGTGGGGCCCCAACATGAGATATTCACCACGCACGGACATGTATACACACCACATGCACACAAAGAGTAACAGCAAGTGTATAGTCGCTAAGGTGCAGCCGCAACATTGGATACTCACCACGCACCCAAACACACACACACCACAAAGAGACACCCCCGCACACCCCCACGGGGACACACACACACCCTATAGCGACACATGCACTCACCCCACAGGGACACACACACACCACAAAGAGACACACACAACACAGACCCCCTCCACAGGGACACACACACATAGCCACCCTATAGGGACACATGCACTCACCCCACAGGGACACACACACAACACAAAGAGACACACACACACCACACAGACCCCTACCACAGGGACACACACACATACACACCCTATAGGGACACATGCACTCACCCCACAGGGACACACACACACCACAAAGAGACACACACAACACAGAGACACACACACCCCACACAGACACCCCCCCACAGGGACACACACACATACACACCCTATAGGGACACATGCACTCACCCCACAGGGACTCACACACACACCACAAAGAGACACACACAACACAGATATACACACACACATTACACAGACCCCCCCACAGGGACACACACACATACACACCCTATAGGGACACATGCACTCACCCCACAGGGACACACACACACCACAAAAAGACACACACAACAGACACACACACCACACAGACCCCCCCCCACAGGGACACACACACATACACACCCTATAGGGACACATGCACTCACCCCACAGGGATACACACATACACACACCCCAGGGACACATACACCACACAGACAGACACAGATGTGCACAAATCACCTCACACAACTCGCCTCATACGTGTGCTATCTTTAATTTCCAAACATGAACATCTGATTAAAAACAGCCAATGTGCAACACATGTGCCATATAGGGAATTAAGGCAGATGTCAGTCACATGAGCTGTCTATTATGTGTATGTGTGAGGCAACATATACTACCCGGCCAGGAGGAGGGTTTACTGTTGGCTGGAGATTTATTAGGCTGCCTATAGCAATCAATCACAGCTCAGCTTCTATTTTCCTACAGGTCATTAATATGACATATTCAAATTCTATTTTGTTATAGCTAACATCAGTTATTTATTAACCCGGGCGTATCTGGGTACTACAGCTAGTTCTTTATATAAGCTCAGTAATAATATTTAGACCTTTAGGCTTTATTGTATTTAATTTAAACATCCAGTATTTCTCCCTGTTTTTTAATACTTCAAACCTATTGGTCACATTAGATGATATGTGATCAATAGGAATAAGCTTCATTTGTGAAGGATCCTTATTGTGAAAGACACTATAGTGATAAGAAACTCCGTGCTGCCGATAATCTTTAGAAATATTGGCTCTGTGTTTATTTAACCTGTCATGCAGGGGCTGAGTAGTCCTACCTACATACTGGAGCTTGCATTTGCACTCCAGTACATAGATAACATATGATGTTGTACAGTCCATGTTCCACTTGATAGAAAAGACTTCACCATTAGTATTGGAGCAGAAATTTATCGACTCCTGTATTACTCCACAAGACTTGCATCTGTTTTTCCGGCATTTAGAGACTTTTTTTCTGTGCTGGATCTACTGTAAATTCTTCTCTTTTATTCAGTTTTAAGCGGCTGGGGGCTATCATCCCCTTCACATTTGGGGCCCTACGATATGTAATACCCGGTTTAACAGGGATTGCATCTTTGAGAATGGGGTCACTTTTAAGTACATCCCAATGCTTATCCAAAATATTTTTGATAGACTTGTGACATTTATTATACTGCGTAATGAAATTAAACACATGTGATTTCATTCCATTATTGTTCTTTTTGGGAGAGATTAAATCTTCCTGATCTATTTTTCTGCTGAGATCACGGGCATTTCTTACCAATTTTTTGGGGTATTTTCTGTCCAAAAATTTGTTTTGTAAGATTTTAGATTGACACATGTAATCTTCAATGTTTGAACAATTCTTTTGGATTCTTTTAAATTGGTTCGCTGGTATATTTTTAAGCCATTTCCCATAATGGCCACTACTATAGTCAATAAAGGAGGAGTTAGGATCGAGGACGCCGAAAAATCTCCATTATCCACAGCAGACTGACAGCCGAAGGAACAGGGAGACAGATAGTATTGTGCAAAGCATCTTGTTGTGCAGACAGCACAATGAGCACAGGTGAGATCCTTATTCATATAACCTGTTTCCAGAGATAGTTACAGAGTGGCGCAACAAAATTATTTTTTGTACATATCTGGGATTTATCAATAAAAACAGTTATGTCTAAAAAATTGATAGTGTTCACATGAGTTGTAACCTCAAATGACAACCCCCATTCATTATTTAAAATTGCTCTTAAAAAAGGATCTGCTTTCTCTCTGTCCCAAATTAAAAATAAATCATCAATAAATCTTCTATAAAATATAAGACCATCTCTATAATCATTATTAAAAATGTAAATTTCCTCGAATAAGCCCATAAAAACATTAGCATAAGAGCAAGCTACTCTCGATCCCATGGCTGTCCCATGGCATTGATGGTACATGATGTCATTAAAAGAGAAAAAGGTATTATTCAGTATAAAATTTAGACGATCTAATATATAAAAGCCGAAGGCCACTTCCGGAAAACCCGAAGGGTACTTCGGTGATGGCCTCCGGACCCATGGTGCTGACGTCACCAGTGCGGGGTTGCCCGGCTACAGGGAGCGGCGGAGGAACATTCCGCTCTCGGAAGTTCCGTCTGCCCTCCAGCCTCTCCCCTCCAGCCAGTGCCGTAGCTAGCGGGGGGGCAGGGGGGCCCAGCGCCCCGTGCCCCCAGGTAAGAGGGGCCCATTGCCAACACACCATGGGGGGCCCCGTGCTGACAGCAGCCGCCCGCCGCGCGCCCGGAGAGGAGGGAGGATGGAACTTCCTGTCCGGCAGCTCTGTTTGCCCCTCCTCTCCTCCTACAGCAGACAGCAGAAGCACGCCGGCCGCGGTGAGTCTGCACCCCCCCGGGGCCTCACATTTGTCTGCCAGCACCCCCCCCCGGTTCTCACATGGGGGTCCTGGTGCTGATCTTGCCTAAGGGCCCGGAGCACGCCACTGCCTCCAGCCTCTCCCCTCCAGCCTCTGGCCTCCGGCCTCTCCCCTCCAGCCTCTGACCTCCAGCCTCTGAACTCCAGCCTCCGCTCTCCCCTCAAACCTCTCCCCTCCAGCCTCTGCCCTCCAGCCTCTGCCCTCCAGCCTCTGCCCTCCAGCCTCCACTCTCCCCTCCAGCCTCTGCCCTCCAGCCTCCGCTCTGCCCTCCAGCATCTGCCCTCCAACTTCTGCCCTCCAGACTCCGCTCTCCCCTCCAGCCTCTGCCCTCCAGCCTCTGCCCTCCAGCCTCTGCCCTCCAGCCTCCGCTCTGCCCTCCAGCCTCTGCCCTCCAGCCTCTGCCCTCCAGCCTCCACTCTGCCCTCCAGCCTCTGCCCTCCAGCCTCCGCTCTCCCCTCCAGCCTCCGCTCTGCCCTCCAGCCTCCGCTCTGCCCTCCAGCCTCCGCTCTCCTCTCCAGCCTCTGCTCTCCCCTCCAGCCTCCGCTCTCCCCTCCAGCCTCCGATCTCCCCTCCAGCCTCTCCCCTCCAGCCTCTGCTCTTCCCTCCAGCCTCTCCCCTCCAGCCTCTGCCCTCCAGCTTCTGCCCTCCAGCCTCTCCCCTCCAGCCTCCACTCTGCCCTCCGCTCTGCCCTCCAGCCTCCGCTCTCCCCTCCAGCCTCCGCTCTCCCCTCCAGACTCCGCTCTCCCCTCCAGCCTCTGCTCTGCCCTCCAGCCTCTGCCCTCCAGCCTCTGCCCTCCAGCCTCTCCCCTCCAGCCTCCGCTATCCCCTCCAGCCTCTGCTCTGCCCTCCAGCCTCCGCTCTGCCCTTCAGCCTCCGCTCTCCCCTCCAGCCTCCGCTCTCCCCTCCAGCTTCTCTACTCCAGCCTCCACTCTCCCCTCCAGCCTCCGCTCTCCCCTCCAGCCTCTGCCCTCCAGCCTCTGCCCTCCAGCCTCCGCTCTCCCCTCCAGCCTCTGCCCTCCAGCCTCTGCTTTCCCCTCCAGCCTCCGCTCTCCCCTCCAGCCTCTGCTCTCCCCTCCAGCCTCTCCCCTCCAGCCTCCGCTCTTCCCTCCAGCCTCTCCCCTCCAGCCTCTGCCCTCCAGCTTCTGCCCTCCAGCCTCTCCCCTCCAGCCTCCGCTCTGCCCTCCACTCTGCCCTCCAGCCTCTCCCCTCCAGCCTCCGCTCTCCCCTCCAGCCTCTGCTCTCCCCTTCAGCCTCTCCCCTCCAGCATCTGCTCTCCCCTCAGCCTCCGCTCTCTCCTCCAGCCTCCGCTCTCCCCTCCAGCCTCCGCTCTCCTGTCCAGCCTCTGCTCTGCCCTCCAGCCTCTGCCCTCCAGCCTCTCCCCTCTAGCCTCTCCCCTTCAGCCTCCGCTCTGTCCTCCAGCCTCCGCTCTGCCCTCCAGCCTCCGCTCTCCCCTCCAGCCTCCGCTCTCCCCTCCAGCCTCTACCCTCCAGCCTCTGCACTCCAGCCTCCGCTCTCCCCTCCAGCCTCTGCCCTCCAGCCTCCACTCTCCCCTCCAGCCTCCGCTCTCCTCTCCAGCCTCTGCTCTCCCCTTCAGCCTCCGCTTTCCCCTCCAGCCTCCACTCTCCTCTCCAGCCTCTCCCCTCCAGCCTCTGCTCTCCCCTCCAGCCTCTGCCCTCCAGCCTCCGCTCTCCCCTCCATCCTCTCCCCTCCAGCCTCCGCTCTCCCCTCCAGCCCCTGCTCTCCTCTCCAGCCTCCGCTCTCCCCTCCATCCTCTCTCCTCCAGCCTCTGCCCTCCAGCCTCTCCCCTCAGCCTCTGACCTCCAGCATCTGCCCTCCAGCCTCCACTCTCCCCTCCAGCCTCTCCCCTCCAGCCTCTCCCCTCCAGCCTCCGCTCTCCCCTCCAGCCTCCGCTCTCCCCTCCAGCCTCCGCTCTCCCCTCCAGCCTGCGATCTCCTCTCCAGTCTCTGCCCTCCAGCCTCCGCTCTGCCCTCCAGCCTCCGCTCTCCCCTCCAGCCTCCACTATCCCCTCCAGCCTCCGCTCTCCCCTCCAGCCTCCGCTCTCCCCTCCAGCCTCTCCCCTCCAGCCTCTGCCCTCCAGCCTCTGCCCTCCAGCCTCCGCTCTCCCCTCCAGCCTCTCCCTTCCAGCCTCGGCCCTCCAGCCTCTGCTCTGCCCTCCAGCCTCTGCCCTCCAGCCTCCACTCTCCCCTCCAGCCTCTGCTCTCCCCTCCAGCCTCCGCTCTCCCCTCCAGCCTCTCCCCTCCAGCCTCCACTCTCCCCTCCAGCCTCTGCCCTCCAGCCTCCACTCTCCGCTCCAGCCTCTCCCCTCCAGTCTCCGCTCTCCCCTCCAGCCTCTGCTCTCCCCTCCAGCCTTTCCCCTCCAGCCTCCGCTCTCCCCTCCAGCCTCTCCCCTCCAGCCTGCCCCCTCCAGCCTCCGCTCTCCCCTCCAGCCTCCGCTCTCCCCTCCAGCCTCCGCTCTCCCCTCCAGCCTCTGTCCTCCAGCCTCCGCTCTCCCTTCCAGCCTCTCCCCTCCAGCCTCCGCTCTCCCCTCCAGCCTCTGCCCTCCTGCCTCCGCTCTGCCCTCCAGCCTCTGCCCTCCAGCCTCCGCTCTCCCCTCCAGCCTCTGCCCTCCAGCCTCTGCCCTCCAGCCTCCACTCTGCCCTCCAGCCTCTGCTCTCCCCTCCAGCCTCCGCTCTCCCCTCCAGCCTCCGCTCTCCCCTCCAGCCTCCGCTCTCCCCTCCATCCTCTGCCCTCCAGCCTCCGCTCTGCCCTCCAGCCTCTGCCCTCCAGCCTCCACTCTCCCCTCCAGCCTCTGTTCTCCACTCCAGCCTCCACTCTCCCCTCCAGCCTCTCCCCTCCAGCCTCCGCTCTCCCCTCCAGCCTCTCCCCTCCAGCCTCCGCTCTCCACTCCAGCCTCTGCTCTCCCCTCCAGCCTTTCCCCTCCAGCCTCCGCTCTCTCCTCCAGCCTTTCCCATCCAGCCTCTCCCCTCCAGCCTCTGCCCTCCAGCCTCCGCTCTCCCCTCCAGCCTCTCCCCTCCAGCCTCCGCTCTCCCCTCCAGCCTGCCCCCTCCAGCCTCCGCTCTCCCCTCCAGCCTCTCCCCTCCAGCCTCCGCTCTCCCCTCCAGCCTCTCCCCTCCAGCCTCCGCTCTTCCCTCCAGCCTCTGCCCTCCAGCTTCTGACCTCCAGCCTCTCCCCTCCAGCCTCCGCTCTGCCCTCCGCTCTGCCCTCCAGCCTCTCCCCTCCAGCCTCCATTCTCCCCTCCAGCCTCCGCTCTCCACTCCATCCTCCGCTCTCCCCTCCAGCCTCTGCTCTGCCCTCCAGCCTCTGCCCTCCAGCCTCTCCCCTCCAGCCTCCGCTGTGCCCTCCGCTCTGCCCTCCAGCCTCTGCCTTCCAGCTTCTGCCCTCCAGCCTCTCCCCTCCAGCCTCCGCTCTGCCCTCCGCTCTGCCCTCCAGCCTCTCCCCTCCAGCCTCCGCTCTCCCCTCCAGCCTCTCCCCTCTAGCCTCCGCTCTCCCCTCCAGCCTCTGCTCTACCCTCCAGCCTCCGCTCTGCCCTCCAGCCTCCGCTCTCCCCTCCAGCCTCTGCTCTCCCGTCCAGCCTCTGCTCTGCTCTGCCCTCCAGCCTCTGCCTTCCAGCCTCTGCCCTCCAGCCTCTCCCCCCCAGCCTCCCCTCTGCCCTCCAGCCTCCGCTCTGCCCTCCAGCCTCCGCTCTGCCCTCCAGCCTCCGCTCTGCCCTCCAGCTTCTCCCCTCCAGCCTCCGCTCTCCCCTCCAGCCTCCGCTCTCCCCTCCAGCCTCTGCCCTCCAGACTCCACTCTCCCCTCTAGCCTCTGCCCTCCAGCCTCTGCCCTCCAGCCTCCACTCTCCCCTCCAGCCTCCGCTCTCCTCTCCAGCCTCTGCTCTCCCCTCCAGCCTCCGCTCTCCCCTCCAGCCTCCGCTCTCCCCTCCAGACTCCGCTCTCCCCTCCAGCCTCTGCCCTCCAGCCTCTGCTCTCCCCTCCAGCCTCCGCTCTCCCCTCCAGCCTCCGCTCTCCTCTGCCCTCCAGCCTCCCCTCTCCTCTGCCCTCCAGCCTCCCCTCTCCTCTGCCCTCCAGCCTCCCCTCCAGCCTCCCCTGTTCTCTGCCATCCTCACCCCTCCAGCCTCCCCTGTCCTCTGCCCTCCTCACCCCTCCAGCCTCCCCTGTCCTCTGCCCTCCTCACCCCTCCAGCCTCCCCTGTCCTCTGCCCTCCTCACCCATCCAGCCTCCGCTCTCCTCACCCCTCCTCACCCCTCCAGCCTCCGCTCTCCTTACCCCTCCATATGCAATGTACAGTATGTGTATATATGTGTGTATGTAGTCACTTCCGTCACTTTGTCCGCACTTCCCTTACTTTGTCCGCACTTCCCTCACTTTGTCCGCACACATAACACACACACACACACACACTCCGCTATACTTACCACCGGCCCTGCATCGGCCGCCTGGATCCTCAGTCGACATGTCGCCACCCCCGAACTACTGGATCCAATATAGCATCCAAGAAGTCTCGCCAAACTTCCCAGATGCCATATTAGATCCAGTCGTCCGCGGGCAGCGACATGTCGACTCAGAATCCAAGCGGCGGGGAAGACGCAGGGTCGGTGCTAACTATAGCGGAGTGTGTGTGTGTGTATGTATGTATGTGTGTGCTAACCACTCTGCCCACGGCACTGCGCTGACCACTCTGCCCACGGCGCTGCGCTGACCACTCTGGCCACGCCACTGTGCTGACCAATCTCACCGCACTAACTGCTAACCACTGAGCCACCGCACTCACTGCTAACCACTGAGCCACCGCACTAACTGCTAACCACTGAGCCACCGCACTCACTGCTAACCACTGAGCCACCGCACTCACTGCTAACCACTGAGCCACCGCACTCACTGCTAACCACTGAGCCACCACACTGACTGCTAACCACTGAGCCACGGCACTCACTGCTAACCACTGAGCCACCGCACTCACTGCTAACCACTGAGCCACCGCACTCACTGCTAACCGCTGAGCCACCGCACTCACTGCTAACCGCTGAGCCACCGCACTCACTGCTAACCGCTGAGCCACCGCACTCACTGCTAACCACTGAGCCACCGCACTCACTGCTAACCACTGAGCCACCGCACTCACTGCTAACCACTGAGCCACCACACTCACTGCTAACCACTGAGCCACCGCACTCACTGCTAACCACTGAGCCACCGTATACTCTGCTACCCACTGAGCCACCTGTATACACACAATTCATTTCACCGCACTCCCCTAACTATTAGTAAATAAACTATATATGGATTCTAGACTACCTGATTCTTTAGAATCGGGCCGCCATCTAGTCTAAAATAAATCCCACCATTTCTGGATTATGCTCTTCATCTTTCTTTAGATAGTGTTCAGCACACATGAGCCCTATTTCATGAGCAATATTTGTATATAACGATGAAACGTCCATCGTCACCCACATATAAGAGTCTTTCCATGGTATATTCTTCAACAATCTTATAACATCAGTCGAATCCTTAATAAAACTTTTCAAATTTACCACATATTTCTGTAGTTTTCTGTCTATAAACAGCGCAAAATTACTGGTCAGAGAATTGATGCCTGAAATAATGGGTCTTCCCGGAGGATTTTTTAAACATTTATGCACCTTAGGTAGGTGATACAAAAACGGGGTGCTGGAATGGCTAGTTATTAAAAACTTTTTTCAGCTTCTGAGATTGTGTTTTTTTCATATGCCGTCATTATTTTCCGATTATACATTTTTGTTAGATTAGGATACCGATCACTTTCAACCTTTTTGTAAAATTTCAAATCTGACAATAGTCTATCTGCTTCTTTTAAATAATCAGATGTTTTCTGCAGAACTATACCTTCCCCCTTGTCTGCTGATCTAATAACTATTTGGGTGTTATTTTTCAGATTTCTCAGTGCTTCTCTCTCTTCTTTAGAGAGATTATTTTTGTGTATGGTGTTCTTGTCCTTCAGTAATTTATCCTTCTTCATATCATTTAGCAGCAATTCTTGGAAGGTCTCCAAGGCATGTTCCCTACTCTCGATAGGATAAAATGTGGATTTCTTTCTCAAACGTTTTTTATGAGTATCAGCGATCTGTTTATTTTCTGGTCCCAAACCATTATCATATTTCTTGTTAACATCATTTTCTGGTTTCAATAGGAAGTGCCGTTTTAAGGTCAACCTCCTTATGTACTGATGTACATCCAAGAACAAATCAAATTCATCAGGTTGGTTCGTCGGGCAATATAATAACCCTTTGTTCAATAATCTCATTTCTGCAGCAGAAGGTATATAGTCTGATAAATTAATTACATTGCATTTACGGTAATTTGTTCTTTAGTACCTTGTTTTTCTAATCCATAAAAGTTATTCTTCCTCTTTTTCTCTCTACCTTTCCCTCTATGTCCTCTTTTTTTCTTTTGCCTATCAATGGGCTGAAGAATGTGGTGATGTGGTTTTTTGTATGTTTTACTGTGGATAAAAAGGAACTATCCTTTTTGGTTTTTTGAGTTATCAAGAACTATCTTATTTTTCTGAGTGTGTTCATCGATAATAATTTTCTCATGTTCCTTCTCATTATCAGAAGTCAGAATTATTTCCTCAAACCTTATTAGGCTAGATTCAGGCACAATTTTATTTATTCTGTTGTCATTACTGTGGAGCACTATAGGTTTCAATGGTCTTTCCCTATTTATTCTATCAATTTGTTCCTTGATTTTTTTCAAATGCTCATCAATGTTTGCCTTCTCTTGTTGGTTCTGTGTTTGTGAATGATTTCCTTCCACTGTCTCATTACTGTCCTTATGTACTAGTGCCGTTGTTATTATCACTTTGGTTTTAGTTTGATTTTCTAAATGACCAATTCCTTTTTCATTCCCCGTCCCTCTATTATATGGTTCAGGTACTTCATCTGCTATAATGAAACCATTCTCATCAAAAGTTTAATCTTCCAGAACACTCAGGTTCTCTTCTATACTTTCATCTTCCATTTCTTCCTACTCATTAGCTGTATTATTTTCAGCTTCAATCTCCTTTATCTCAGAATTTTTATTTACCGGTATTTCTATTTGTATTTCTTTTCTCAATAGCTTCAGATTCTTGGATGATGTCTGCTCTTTTTCAGATACTTTACACTCTGTATTTTTCTTCATTTCATCATTATTTTTATGGTTCCATCTGCTGCTGTTAGAAAAATTCCTTGTTCTATTGTCTCCATACGAGGGGATTCTATGCGAGGATATTCTGTTTCTTTTATAAGTATTATTCTTTATCGGGGTTTTACCAGGTGCATAATCCTGCCTATCTCTATCAAGTTTTTTGATTTCCTAATTACTGTATCATGCTCTATTTTCATAAGATTAGTATTAATGCTTGCATAGATCTTTTTGTATTCTGGGATTAATCTAAACCTGCTCAGCTCTTCATTAATCCTAATAACCTCATTAGTTGCAGATTCTGCTAATTAGGTACGCTTGTCACAAAATATACAAAGTAGAGTGTTCATGCATTTTTTTTTAGTACAAAGTCCCAATTGTTTGTGAATTCAATATCGTCTAGGAATGGCGAATTCAATACCAATCTCAAGCCCCGTGGGCAGATATTTTCTTGCATGTATACCGTTAAAAATCTAGCATCCATACTATACTGGATTTCTTTCTTTAGTGAATCCTCCAACAAATGCAACAATTCTTTCATCACTTTCGATTCATCCTCACTCAATGATTCACCAACAGTCTCTGTTGCAATGGGATTACCACAACCAATCGTCTGTTGTATCAATTAGGGATGGGCGAATCTACTCGCTAGGACTCGTTACTCGGCAAGTAGTAAGGGACTCGCAGGACTCGGTACTCTGCGAGTTTCCCAGCGTTTACTCGCACGAGTCCAATGCAAATCAATGGCAAACGCTGACAAAACTAGGATTGCCATTGTCTTGCATTAGACTCGGCTACTGTGCCAGTGATAGCAGGGAAACTCGCAAAGTAACTGCTGTTACATTTCGAGCCAAGTCCAGCTGTCTTCTCTGTGCAGGCTGCCGCAGCTCCAGGGTCCTAGAGCCCGCCTGCTCACAGAGATGATGTAGCAGTGCTGAGATTGTTCTCAGTCTGCTCATTCCCTGTGCATAGACATCTATATCTATGCACAGGGGATGTAGCAGAGAGGACATCGCGTTTTGGACTGCGTCGGACAGAAGAGGATTTATTTAATTAAAGATGGAGTCCCTAATGGCTTTTTTTTTATTTCAAATAAAAATTTTTCTCTGTGTTGTGTTTTTTTAACCCTTTATTGGAGATTCTTAGTGGCTGGGTCAAACGTGGCCTGACATTAAGAATCTCGGGCTTAATACCAGCTTGTATAACAAAGCTGTTATTAACCCCTTTATTACCCAGCGTGCCACCGCCACTAGGGCCGCTGGAAGATGGAGGATGGCGCTTCAATGAACATGCCATCTTCTGGGGCGGCTGCGGGCTGCAATTTGCAGCGGGGGGTGCCCAGAAAGCTTGGGCATCCCTGCGCTGCGGATTCCAGCCCCCAGCTGCTTAGCTGTACCTGGCTAGACATAGAAATTGCGCGGAGCCCCACGCATTTTTTTTTTATTATTTCATGAAATTCATGAAATAATTAAAAAAAAGGGCTCCCCTATATTCTTGTGTCCGGCCAGGTACAAATAGGCACCTGGTGGTTGGGGGAAGCGCGTTGCTGCCTGCTGGATCTGGCTGGTTCCAGAAATACGGCGAAGCCCACGTGAAATTTTTTTCTGACAAATCCATAAAACAGTGTAAATAAAAGGGACTGCATCTTTATTAACCCCTGGACCATGGGCGAGGGGTTAATAAAGATGCAGTCCCTTTTTTAGGATTGTTTTATTGATTTTTCAGAAAAAAAATTACATGGGCTTCGCCGTATTTCTGGAACCAGCCGGATCCAGCAGGCAGCGACGGGCTGCCCCCAACCCCCAGGTGCCTATTTGTACCTGGCCAGACACAAGAATATAGGGGAGCCCTTTTTTTTTATTATTTCATGAATTTCATGAAATAATAAAAAAAAAATGCGTGGGGCTCCGCGCAATTTCTATGTCTAGCCAGGTACAGCTAAGCAGCTGGGGGCTGGAATCCGCAGCGCAGGGATGTCCAAGCTTTCTGGGCACCCCCCACTGCAAATTGCAGCCCGCAGCCGCCCCAGAAGATGGCGCGTTCATTGAAGCGCCATCCTCTGGCGCTGAACCCCGCTCTTCCAGCGGCCCTGGTGGCAGTGGCACGCTGGGTAATAAAGAGGTTATGGCCAGCTTTGTATTATCAGCTGTCCCTAAGCCCAAAATTTATGGCGGTCACGCCAATATTAGACATGACCGCCATGAATTTCTATTAAATTATTTAAAAAAAAACACAACACAGAGAAAATTTTTTATTAGAAATAAAAAAAAAGCCATTAGGGACTCCATCTTTAATTAAAAAAATCCTCTTCCGTCCGACGCAGTCCAAAACGCGATGTCCTCTCTGCTCATCCCTGTGCATAGATATAGATGTCTATGCACAGGGAATGAGCAGACTGAGAACAATCTCAGCTCTGCTACATCAGGCAGCAGGCGGGCTCTAGGACCCTGGAGCTGCGGCAGCCAGCACACAGAGCAGACAGGACTCTTATTTGTGCGAGTTTCCCAGCGATTACTTGCACAGTAAACGAGTCCAATGCAAATCAATGGCAAAACTAGGATTGCTTCAGACTGAAGCTTCCGAGACACATCTGTGATTTGTAAATCGCACACTACTCGCTATTACTCGCTTCCCCATTCATTAACATTGGACTCGCTAGACTCGCAACGAGTAGCGAGTCCCAGGCTCGGACTCGCTAGAGTCAAGCGATTCCGAGTAATTTAGGATTCGCCCATCACTAGTATCAATCTCTCTCTGGTTTCAAATCTACTCATAAAATAATCCATTTCACAATCGGGCTGTAGTTCTAAAATCAAGGTAAACGAAATTTCCCCAAAGGAAACGATTCAATGCTGCACTCTGTCTCCAGAAAATCACTGTGCCTCCCACCGCACTAGTGATTGCTGAACTATAGAAAAGAAAAAAAAAGGTGCATCGTGCAATCCAGGGAGGTTCATTCTGGTTCACATATTTGACACATAGTCTATTTTAACACTTGTTTTTCGGGCAGAATTTTATAAAGCACATATAAAATTACAAATGAAAAATCACACACTAGTCAGATATATTATTTATTATTATTCATCATCTAGTATTATTCTTATTTATTTATTCACATTTTTTATTTAATATATTTACAAATACATTCACAGAAATCAATTTTGTTACATTGGATATCCTTTGTTATATACTGAAAGAGAAATTGATATTGAGAAAGGATAAATGGAAAGCCACAATGATATAGTGGAGCATCAGATAAAACATCACTGTATTGGACTACGTGGTGCATGATGCATTTCTTGATGAGTTCGAATAAGATCAGATCTTTGTATTTTTTTGTTCTATAAGTTCTTACCGTATATACTCGTGTATAAGCCGACCCGTGTATAAGCCGACCCCCCTACTTTTGCCCCCAAAACCTGGGAAAACCTATTGACTCGTGTATAAGCCGAGGGTGGACTCCAGCACAGGTATACAGCCTCCAGCAGTGTGGTATACAGGCCCCCCAATGGTAGTATACAGCAGCCTCCCCAGTGGTAGTATACAGCAGCAGCCCCAGAGGTATATACAGCCCCAGTGTAGTATACAGCAGCCCCACAGGTATATACAGCCCCAGTGGTAGTATACAGCAGCCCCACAGGTATATACAGCCCCAGTGGTAGTATACAGCAGCCCCACAGGTATATACAGCCCCAGTGTAGTATACAGCAGCCCCACAGGTATATTCAGCCCCAGTGGTAGTATATACAGCCCCAGTGGTAGTAGATTGCAGCCCCAGCGGCAGTATATACAGCCCCAGTGGTATATACAGCCCCAGTGGTAGTATATACAGCCCCAGTGGTAGTATATACAGCCCCAGTGGTAGTATATACAGCCCCAGTGGTAGTATATACAGCCCCAGTGGTAGTATATACAGCCCCAGTGGTAGTAGATTGCAGCCCCAGCGGTAGTATACAGGGCCCCAGTAATCCAGGGCCCCCCCAGCGTCTCTCCGGTCACCTGAAAAGCAAGCTATACTTATCAGTGTCCGCTGTCCGCGCCCGCTCGCCTCTGCCCGGTCTGCCGTCTGCGATCCTCCTTCTTCATGCGGCGTCTTCCGGTTTCCTGTGCTCGTCGCAGGGAATGACGTCATCAATGACGTTTATCTGGATCATCTGGTATATGTGATATAAAACCACAACTTTTATGACACATGTAATGCCCTGATGACGGTTCCCGGAGTGGTACTGAAAAGTGTAGGTGGAAATAAAGAAGGGGGTTTTTATTTGAAGACATTTGACTGATTATTTCAAGCAGCGCGGACCATCTATACACCTTCCCTGGATCTGTGGATATTCTTACACGTGTTATGTGGTGGTGGAGGTTCTGCAGCAGCTTTTGCTATATGTCATCAAAACTAGTTGTGGGTGCACACAACTAGATCAGGTGAGTGCACCTCTGTGTGACCTGTGTGCATAGTCAGTGTCGCATTGATAGGCTACTATTGCGCCTCTGTATCTCCTTTTTTTCTTCTTTTTTCTTTTTTTAATAATTGTGTGTGGCACTCTGATGCCCCTGGATAGAGACGTGCATGAGTGCCTCTTTAAATAATGTGCCCATTTTAAGGAAGTGGGTCTTATGTTTGATTGCCCTACCCAGGGAATCCAAAAATTGTGTCGCACTCTGATGCCCCTGGATGGAGGCGTGCATGAGGGCCTCTTAAAGTAATGTGCCCATTTTAAGGAAGTGGGTCTTTTGTAGTATTGCCCTAGGCAGGGAAGCCAAAAGTTGGGAGGCACTTCAATGCCCCTGGATAGAGGCGTGCATGAGGGCCTGTTTAAATAATGTGCCCATTATAAGTAAGTGGATCTTTTGGTAGTATTGCCCTTGGCAGGGAAGCCAAAAATTGTGTGGCACTCTAATGCCCCTGGATAGAGACGGGCACATTATTTTAAGAGGCACTCATGCACATTATAAGGAAGTGGTCTTTTGTAGTATTGCCCTTGGCAGGGCTGCTAAACATTGGGAGGCAGTTCAATGCCCCTGGATCGAGGTGTGCATGAGGGCCTTTTTAAGTAATGTGCCCATTTTAAGGAAGTGGGTCTTTTGTAGGATTGCCCTACGCAGTGAAGCCAAAAATTGTGTCGCACTCTGATGCCCCTGGATAGATGCGTGCATGAGGGCCTCTTTTAATAATGTGCCCATTTTAACGAAGTGGGTCTTTTGTAGTATTGCCCTAGGAAGGGCTGCCAAAAATTGGGAGGCATTGCGATGCCCCTGGGAAGAAACATGGAGGAGAGCCTCTAAAAATCTGGATCATGATATGACCACGGTATTACAGAAGGGACTTAACTTTTGTATACCTGAACCTTTTGATTATGCTGACTTTCGCGCTGATTTATTTAAAGCTACTCGTAAAATTTGTTTACACAAGCATTATGAAACTCAAAAAAATATTGCACAAAAAATAAACAGTGAGAAAAAACAGACCACTAAAATGTTTACTACAACCACCAATATAGGCCCCTTAGGCTTTTTTGCGAATGACATTTCCAACAACCAATCTCAACAAGACATACAGACACTATTGGGTCTCACAGATATACAACAGGATAATCGAAATAGTGATCATAATCCTAGACCAAACTTTATAGGTGGGGTTAAGTCAACCTTTATGCCACCAACTAACCCTGGGGACAATATTGAAGTATTTACAGAATTGGTGGACAAAGAAATAAAAGCTTTGATCTATCCCAATCCTGTAAAAAACCTATCTGAATGCGAACTGAAAGCACTGAGAACTATGAGAAGTTGGACGGACGCAGTTTTTACACAGGCTGACAAAGGTGGCAGTATTGTCATCCTGTCTAGAGCCGCATATATAAAAGAGGCAAATAGACAGCTACTTAATACTACCACATAGACAAGAGTTGGATCGGAAGACAATTGAGTATATCAGAAAAAACTTCGCTCATTATTACGCACATACGTTGAGAAAAATGTATTGTCAAAATCTGAAGCTGAAAAACTATTTCCAGTACACCCTTCACGTCCCCATTGGTATTATCTTCCCAAGGTACATAAAGATAGAGGGTCACCCCCTGGTCGCCCAATAGTGTCGGGTGTTGACTCTATAACTGAACCATTATCAAAATATATCGATTGGTTTTTACATCCTTATTTGAAAATGGTCCCCTCACTTGTAAAAGACACATATGAGTTCATAGATCTTCTGGACCAGATTGAATGGAGAGAAGGTTTTTTCCTTACCTCCATCGATGTAGAGAGCCTCTACACCTGCATTCCTCAACACTTAGGCGTGAATGCTATCAAAAAATTATTGGAGATGTATAATGTGCAAGTAGATGTTATTAACTTTATAAGCGAATCGTTAGAATTCATACTTCAACATAATGCCTTTTCTTTTTGGGACAATGGTACAGCCAATGCGAGGGTACAGCGATGGGTACACCCGTTGCTTGTACCCTCGCTAACCTTTTCTTGGCAGCCTTTGAAAAGGAACATGTATATACAGTAAATAATCCATTTATCCACCACATCAAACACTTTATTCGTTACGTCGACGATATTCTAATTATCTGGGAAGGGAGCAAGTCAGATTTCTTGGCTTTTATAGACTATTTAAATAACTATGAATTTAACATGTTTTTTACCGCAAACTTTGGTGGCTCTTCCCTAGACTTATTAGATGTAAAAATTGAGGTGTCTAATTAGATCTGTGCATAAAAAGAGCACAGCGACCAACTCACTATTGCACTACAATAGTGCAGATCCCATGCACACAAAATCATCGCTTCCCTTTTGTCAATTTCTGCGCACCCGCCATATCAATAATACCAATGTGGGCTTTGAAAAGCAATCTGATGAATTGGAGATAAATTTGACTGATAGGGGCTACCCAGACAAAATATTAAAATCTGCTCGTAACAAAGCTCGGGTTCATACAATCAAAAGGAAATCACAATCTAATGACATGGGAAATTCTCCTAAAAAATTATTTTTTAATTTTAAATATCGTCCCATGTATAATACAATAGTGGCCACTATTAAAAAACACTGCATGTAATACAAAGCGATCGCGCCCTACAAAATAGAGAGTTGGAAGCAACAATTACCTACCGTCGCAGTAATAATATTGGAGATCTAATTGTGCGCAAAAGATTGACCAAAATTAATAAAGCTGCAGAAACCTGGTTGGGGACAAAATTACGTAGCGGAAATTTTAGGTGCCTACACTGTAGTTGGTGCACACAGTTAAAACAAGGCACAACACTGCAGTATGTGTCATTCCACCAATCTTCAATTTCCAACATTCATTGCAGAACCACATGGGTAGTGTATATCCTTTATTGCCCATGTGGTCAGTTTTATATAGGGAAAACAATACGCCCTATGAACGTTAGATTCAGGGAACACTGCAATTCCATTAAGACAGGTAAGGGCTCTCCTAATTTAATAAAACACATTAGAGAATGCCATGGAGGTGATCCTAAATCCCTCACTTTTGCTGGAAAAGATCTTCCCCTCTGAACGAGGAGGCGACAATCATAAACGCTTATTAAGAGCGGAGGCCTCCTGGATCCTGAACACGAGAGCCCAGAGTGGCCTTGGATCAAACGAAAAATTACGGTAGATCTCTCAGTGTTTTTCTGAAAAATTCATTTATACTCATAGGAATTTTTAATGAAAACTTTAAGCCACCATACAAATAATATAAATTCATTTTAGATTCTAATTTCTTGCTTATTTATTCTGCATATTAATTGAGAGTTTTATGCCATTGTCGCAATAACCCTCTTGTCACCGCCTTGAGCCAGATCTTTATAAATACGTTCATATATATACATATAGCTTGGTTCAAAATACTTCATCTTCATCTTTACTCTCAGTACGATCATAAGTTTGTATGGTGATATGGCCCTTCTCAGTCTCCTCACTATACCTTTATTATTTCTTTTCTATCCTTGTCTTTCTCCTCAAAGATACATCTGTATTTTCTCTATGTGGATATTATATGATCCTTTTACCTTTGGATCCTTTATCTTCTCTTTTTCCTTCCCTCTAATCTAAATACTGTCCGTGCTGTTTGATTACCCCACGAGGTTACACTGTGTCTTGTAAATTACCACTATGCAGATGAGGGTTCCCATGGCAACTTCCAAACGCCGGATTCCTCCTGAACTATTTTTGTTCAAAGAATCCTTCTGGATGATTATAATGACAGTCCTTGTGAGCTATTCTTGCCTTACATAGCCTATTAATCATTGTTATCGGGAATACCGGCATTCAGCCATAAATCACTAAAAACTGCCTGAGCGCACGCTCTAACTTGTTAGCAACCAGTCAGTATACCTCGTTACCAAGCAAGTGTTACACGTGCCATATTTATTTGCCAATCTAATTTTAAGATCATTATGATAATTACTGCATTTATTTTGATCTTCCTTTGCTCTTTTCATTGTACAGTCACTGTTTGTGTATTATCACATGTTTTTTACTCACATGCACGTTCACCATTTCCATGGCTCACATATGACGTCAGATGACTCCTCCTATTAAGGAAGTGGAGCCTATGTGGCCATTGAGCTTGGACCAGCCGAAGGATCAACAGGTCCGAAACGGTGCCGTTGTCCGCACCCTCCTCCACCCCCTTCCTTGCACCCTGTACTTAAACGTAGAATAAAAGCCGTCTGCACGTAATTAAAGACAATCAGGTGAGTGCCTTATTCCTTCTTCCAAGATAAAGAGCCTCTAAAAATTGTTTCCATTACAAAGGAGCGGGTCTCCTGTACTTGTAATGCCCATTCTGTAAGCATGGACCTAAACATTTACCCCTGGGGGGTATACACGAAACTACTGCCTAACTTTTGAACGGTTAGGGTCATCATCATCATAAATATGATGTAAAAAAAATTATGGTTTTGTGGCATCATGAACCACGGTCTCACTGATCATGCGATGGTGGCGGATGAGGAGAAGGAGGAGCCAAAGTCATGAAGTGTGTACCGATGTGTGGGTGTGCGGAGGTGCATGACAATCTACCGGCACAAAATTTAAATTCCGCTATCATTTGGTGGTGGTGTGGTGAAGTCAGGCCCAATCCAACCCTTGTTCATCTTGATCAAAGTCAGCCTGTCAGCATTTTCAGTTGACAGGCGGGTGCGTTTATCTGTAATGATTCCACCTGCGGCACTAAAAACACGCTCTGACAAAACACTAGCGGAAGGGCATGCCAGGACTTCCAAGGCGTAGAGAGCCAATTCCTGCCACGTGTCCAGCTTGGATACCCAATAATTATAAGTCTAGGAGCACTTTAGTACGATCAGCAAGGTACTCCCTCAGCATCGTGGAAAACGTTGCAGTCCTTGTGACACTACACCGCACCTCAGGGCCTGTGGTACGGGAGGTGCTGAGAAAAGTGTCCCAGATCATTGAGAGTGTTCCCCTGCCTCTGCTGGATTGGACTTGTGCCTCTCTCGACCGGACGCCTTGGTTGTCCACTGAATCATGACCTCTGCCGCTAGTGTTTTCAGAAGGGAATTTTTTAAATAATTCCGCGGCTATGGCCTTCTGGTACTGCAGCATTTTTGTAGACCCCTCCGCCTCGGGAATAAGAGAAATAAAGTTCTCTTTGTAGCGTGGGTCTAAAAGTGTCACCAACCAGTAATGAGTGTCCGCCAAGATCTTGATAACGCGAGGGTCACGAGACAGGCAGCGTAACATAAAGTAAGCCATGTGCGCCAGACTGTTAACTGGCAAGACTTCAGGGTCCTCACCAACAGCATGACTGGCCATGCTGACCTCATCCTCCTCCTCCTCTCCCCTGTCCTCTGGCCATCCACGCTGAACCGACGGTCTGACAGTTGTGCATATATTACCATCAATTCCGCATGAAAGTAGCTCTATTTCTTCCTCCTCCTCCTCGTCATAGTCCTCCAATGCACATTGGGATGAAATGAGGCTGAGCTGTGTGTATTCACCTAGTACGGTTTCTTGTTGCAACTCATCGTGCTCCGCCTGCAATGCATTGTCTTTGATTTTGAGCAGAGAGCGTTTTAGAAGACAGAGAAGCGGGATGGTGACGCTCACAATCTTGGTGGAGTCCTCAAAGTTTTGGAGGACTGTACCTATGTCGGCCATTCATGTCCACTCCTGAGGTTTTATGTGTGGAGTTTGAACCGTATACCAATGGCCTAGTTGATGCTGGTACTCAACAACTGCCCTCTTCTGCTCCCAAATCCTGACAAACATGTGCAGTGTGGCATTCCAACGCGTGGGGAGATCACACACCAGTCTGTGAGCCGAAAGCTGCAAACGCCGCTGAAAGCCGGCAAGGCCAGCAGAAGCAGTCGGTGACTTTCTAAAATGGGCACACAGACGGTGTACTTTGACGAGCAGATCCGACAGCTTCAGGTAGGATTTAATAAACCGCTGAACTACGAGGTTGAGCACATGGGCCACGCATGGAACATGTGTCAGCTCGCCTCTCCTCAGAGTCGCCTCAAGTTTCCGGCTATTGTCACACATGACCATGCCAGGCTGTAGGTTCAGCAGTGTGAGCCAGTGATCTGCCTGCTGTTTCAGAGCTGTCCACAACTCTTCAGCATTGTGGGGTTTGTCACCTACACATATTAGCTTAAGCACAGCCTGTTGCCGCTTAGCCGAGGCAGTGCTGCAGTGCTTCCAGCTTGGGACTGGTGTGGAGGGTGAAGTGGATTAAGAGGAGGAGGAGGCTGAGGAGCATGACGTGCCAGAGCTGTACACTGTGGGTGAAACCCTGACTGAGTTAGGGCCTGCAATCCTTGGTGTCGGAAGGACGTGTTCTGTTCCAAGCTCAGACTGGGTCCCGGCTTCCAGAATACTAACCCAGTGTGCCGTCAGCGAGATGTACCGGCCCTGCCCACAAGCACTTGTCCACGTGTCTGTGGTTAGGTGAACTTTGCCTGAAACTGCGTTGTTAAGGGCACGTATGATGTTTTGTAACACATGCTTATGTAATGCGGGGACGGCACACCGGGAAAAATAGTGGCGGCTAGGGACCGAGTAACGTGGGACATAGCTATGCTATGCTAATGATATTGCAAATCCCTAAAGAAAGAGCATAGCAGGCACCGAAATGCGTTGGAGAAGGAATAAAGAGCATCAGTGTATGAGCCCTTGGTTTGGACCTCTCATTCAGCAGCGTGGATCACCATACACTTCATCCCTCTTTAATCTCAGTTGGATATTGCTTACACGTGGAGTGTGGATCCTGCAGCAGCTGTACACGCGCGAACACCACGTTGCGGGGCACACAACCTTACCAGGTGAGCACCTCAAGCAGTAGCATTAGCCCAGATATCATTGGGATAAGATCCTATGAGCTTTGTTGTCTTCTAAATATATATATTATTTTGAGTTCATGTGAGATAGTGAGAAAAACATGCATATGTATCTTATTATATACAGTAAGTAAACTTCCGGCTTCAATTGTAGGTACATCCTAGGCATGGGCGGAACTACCGTGGTGCAGCTGGTGCAGCTGCACCAGGGCCCCGACCAGCTAGGGGGCCCCTGGGGCTCCAGCGGCAGGTCCGTTCCCCTGTCAGACAGACAGAAGGGTGGTAGGCAGCAGCAGTAGTGTGGGGGTGGTGCTGTCGGGTGTCAGTGGCACTGCACACCCGCGGCACTGTTCTGGCATTAAGTTCCGGGGGGGGAGTGGCAGGGCCATAATTGCCATTAGGCACTTTTCGGGGAGGGCGGCGACGTGTTCTTTTTTTTGTGTCTTTTTTTTTTTCCTGCTCTGAGCCCCGGTTGGGTGACCCCGCCCCCTGGACACCTCACACCCTGCCCCCTGGACACCTCACACCCCGCCCCCTGGACACCTCACACCCCCCCACCTGGATGCCTCACACCCCCCCATGGACACCTCACACCCCGCCCCCCCTTCCGGTCATCGCACCCCCACTCCTCACCTCACCAGTGGTGGTGCATGACGCTGGCTGAGGTCGGTGGTCGGCAGGATCATAGCACCACTGGCGGGGACAGATGCCGGGTGTTACAGGACCTGCGATGACGTCACGCGCATGTGACTCAGGTGGGCGGAGCTACATTTTGCCCGGCAAGATGAATTGCCAGAGGAGGAACTGGGACTGACTTTACAAGGTGCATGGCCCATCTAACATGGGGGTGTCTGCAGAGGACGGGGGAAGGGGGTGTGCAGAGGACGAGGGGGGGGTGTGCAGAGGATGGGGGGGTGTGCAGAGGACGAGGGGGGGGTGTGCAGAGGACGTCTGGGGGTGTGCAGAGGACGTGGGGGGGTGTGCAGAGGACGTGGAGGGGGGTGCAGAGGACGTGGGGGGGTGTGCAGAGGACGTGGGGGGGTGTGCAGAGGACGAGGCGGGGGTGCTCAGAGGACGTGGGGGGGGTGCGCAGAGGACGTGGGGGGGTGCGCAGAGGACGTGGGGGGGTGGCGCAGAGAACGTGGGGGGTGCGCAGAGGACGAGGGGGGTGCGCAGAGGACGGGGGGGTGTGCAAAAGGACGTGGGGGGTGTGCAGAGGACATGGGGGGTGCGCAGAGGGGGGTGCGCAGAGGACGTGGGGGGTGCGCAGAGGACGTGGGGGGTGCGCAGAGGACGTGGGGGGTGCGCAGAGGATGAGGGGGGGTGCGCAGAGGACGAGGGGGGTGCGCAGAGGACGTGGAGGGGGTGTGCAGAGGACGTGGGGGGGTGCGCAGAGGACGTGGGGGTATGCGCGAGGACGTGGGGGCAGGGAGGGGGGTGGGGGGGGTGCACAGATGGGGGGTGCGCAGAGGACGAGGGGGGTGGCAGAGGACGTGGGGGGGTGCGCAGAGGACGTGGGGGGTGCGCAGAGGACGTGGGGGGTGCGCAGAGGGACGTGGCAGAGGCGTGGGGTGCGCAGAGGACGAGGGGGGTGCGCAGAGGACGTGGGGGGGTGCGCAGAGGAGTGGGGTGCGCAGAGGACGTGGGGGGTGCGCAGAGGACGAGGGGGGTGCGCAGAGGACGGGGGGTGGCAGAGACGGGGGGTGCGCAGAGGACGTGGGGTTGCGCTGAGGACGTGGGGTTGCGCAGAGGACGGGGTTGGCAGAGGAGGGGGGGTGCGCAGAGGACGTGGGGGGGTCGCAGAGGACGTGGAGGGGTGCGCAGAGGACGTGGAGGGGTGCGCAGAGGACGTGGAGGGGTGGGCAGAGGACGTGGAGGGGGTGGGCAGAGGACGTGGGTTGTGTGCAGAGGACGTGGAGTGGTGTGCAGAGGACGTGGAGGGGGGGTGCAGGGGACATGAGGGGTGTGCAGATGACGTGGTGGAGTGTGTGCAGAGGACATGGATCGAGGGTGTGCAGAGGACATGGATCGAGGGTGTGCAGAGGACATGGATCAAGGGTGTGCAGAGGACATGGATCGAGGGTGTGCAGAGGATATGGATCGAGGGTGTGCAGAGGACATGGATCGAGGGTGTGCAGAGGACATGGATCGAGGGTGTGCAGAGGACATTGATCGAGGGTGTGCAGAGGACATGGATCGAGGGTGTGCAGAGGACATGGAGGGAGGGTGTGCAGAGGACATGGAGGGAGGGTGTGCAGAGGACATGGTGGTGCACAGCACGGAGCTGAGGACATGGTGGTACACTATGCACAGCACAGAGCTAGGGATATGGTGGTACACTGTCTGTGCACAGCACGGAGCTGAGGACATGGTGGTACACTGTCTCCCGCCGCCTTAAAATCGGTCTGTTTCCAGGAGAGTCGGACGAGTGACCTCTGTTTTTTAGTCCGTTTGGCATCCAACTGCTGTGCGAGTGTCCGACATTTCTCTCAGAACACATCCATGTGACATCCGTGTGCAATCTGTTCTTTCCTCAGCAGCTATTACTGTAGAATCATTTACAGGAACATTTTACAGTGTTCTCAGCTACAGAATGATAATGTATCAGTGAAAAAAACGTGTCAGGCTGCGTTCACACATTGCGTATTTTGTTGCGCTTTTTTGCGTTTGCGCCGGGAACGGCCCTCTGACGTCACCACAGGTCCTGGCAGAAGACACCTCGCTTGGCACTGGACACCGGGAAAAGGCGTCGGACAGGTAAAGTATTGATTCTTTTTTATTTTTCATTCACTTGCTTTTGTTTAATTTAGATTTCGCAGTGTATATTAATACACTGTGAAATTTAATGGGCGGTCACAGCTGTCACAGAGGGAGGAGGAAGCAGGATTCTTCCTCCCCTCTGTGACATCACAGGGAGAAAATGCAGGAGCAGCTGCGTAAAGAATTCACATCTCAATTCTTTACGCAGCTGCGCTTTCTCCCATAATCGCACTGCGTATTTTTGCCCAATGTCTGCACTGCAAAGTGAATTTCACATTCACTTTGCTGGCAGACAAAATGCATATTGCGTATTTTGAGAAAGCGCGCGTAAAAAAGCGCAGCAAAATACACGATGTGTGAACGCAGCCTCAGACTCGGATGGTTCGTGTGCGGTCCGTGATTTTGTCGGATCCGTAGACTTGCATTGGTGAGTCTCGGTGTGAATCGCAGACTGTCGCAGCATGTTGCAAGTTTTTTCTCATCCTAAATCTGGATGAGAAAAAAGCGTCCGACACTTGTCATTGTGCTCACAGAGATTGATTGCAATGCGAGAAAATCACACATTGCACTCATCAGAGTTTCACGCCAGTGTGTTCGTACCCGAATACTAAAATCCATATAGTAATCCTACTGGTATGGGGAGGGTTTATGGCTCAGTTAGTACACTCCATACTTCTTGTTATTAACCAGTTAATACTCTCTTGTCCACCGCACTGCAGTGTCAAAAGAGGACGACAGCGAGACAGACAGCAACATGGCATCAGAGAGTCCCTGACCTCGAAATAGAAGATCCTCAGATCCCGGTATTGTGACATAATATTAAGAATAAAGTTTTTTTGCATTTATATTGCATTATGAACTCCACAGCACGGCGGCGAAAATTGCTCCGGCCCCGGGCTCTCCTTCACTTCTGCTTGTTGCCATATACATGTTCTGCAGAGGTGGCAATTGCACCCCTTCTCTTTGTGTTTTAGTATAGTAGTTATAGTCTTGTATATAGGGGCAGACAGTATATACTATGTATACTTCCAGATTATCAATAACCAAAGGGGCGGAAACATTTTTCGACCGCCCCGGGCGCCACAAACAGTTGCTACGCCGCTGGCTGTGCTGCACACCCGCGGCACTATTCTGGCACTGAATTCCAGGGGGGGGGGCCCCGAAAAATTTCTTGCACCAGGGCCCACTACAGTCTGGGTCCGCCCCTGATCCTAGGTCATGTTCCTTGCTTTGATGCAAGCTCACGCGCTGAGCTCACTTAATTCCCTGCACTTGTAGGCTGATCTGATCATCCAACATCTACAGCTTTCAGGGGTGGGTGGACTTGTGAACCCATACATGTGAAATCATTAGATCATGCTGTCAAACTCAGAAAGAGCAATCTAACACACAGTGGCAGGGATCACACTATTTCCCCACCCCCATTGGCAACAGATTGTCATGACAGCGAAAGGACATCTGTTGACACCTGTCGATGTGATGAAATATTTCCTGTGAATGTTGGTGGAGCACTTGCGTTCACAGATCAGCAGCATTTCTGTGGTTCAGAGCAATGCAGAGGTATCATTCTGCACAGCAGAAGTGATAGGATAGTACAAATTTAAGAGGGACGCCAATAAATTTTGTGAAAATTATAAATAAATTATATTTTATAAATAAAACTAATAATAGACATTTGTTTTGACGTGTTCAAAAATACTTAATCTATCAAAATATAAAATACTAGATGCCGGCCCGATTCTAAAGAATCGGGTAGTCTAGAATCCATATATAGTTCATTTACTAATAGTTAGGTGAGTGCGGTGAAATTAATTGTGTGTATACAGGTGGCTCAGTGGGTAGCAGAGTATACGGTGGCTCAGTGGTTAGCACTGCGCGGTGGCTCAGTGGTTAGCACTGCGTGGTGGCTCAGTGGTTAGCACTGCGTGGTGGCTTAGTGGTTAGCACTGCGCGGTGGCTCAGTGGTTAGCAGTGAGTGCAGTGGCTCAGTGGTTAGCAGTGAGTGCGGTGGCTCAGTGGTTAGCAGTGAGTGCGGTGGCTCAGTGGTTAGCAGTGAGTGCGGTGGCTCAGTGGTTAGCAGTCAGTGCGGTGAGATTGGTCAGCGCAGCGCCATGGGCAGAGTGGTCAGCGCAGCGCCGTGGGTAGAGTAGTCAGTGCAGCGCCGTGGGCAGAGTGGTCAGCGCAGCGCCGTGGGCAGAGTGGTCAGCGCAGCGTCGTGGGCAGAGTGGTCAGCACACACATACACACACACACATACACACATTCCACTATACTTACCACCGACCCTTCGTCTTCCCCGCCGCCTGGATCCTGAGTCGACATGTCGCCACCCCCGGACGACTGAATCCAATAAGTCGTCCGGGTAGTTTGGCGAGACATTTTGGACGCTATATTGGATCAAGTAGTTCGGGGGCGGCTACATGTCGACTGAGGATCCAGGCAGCGGACGCAGGGCCGGTGGTAAGTATAGCGGAGTGTGTGTGTGTGTGTGTGTACAAAGTGAGGGAAGTGCGGACAAAGTGACAGAAGTGCCTACATACACACATATATCCACATACTGTACATTGCATATGGAGGGGTGAGGAGAGCGGAGGCTGGAGGGGTGAGGAGGGGTGAGGAGAGCGGAGGCTGGAGGGGTGAGGAGGGGTGAGGAGAGCGGAGGCTGGAGGGGTGTGGAGGGCAGAGAACAGGGGAGGCTGGAGGGTAGAGGACAGGGGAGGCTGGAGGGCAGAGGCTGGAGGGGAGAGGCTGGAGGGGAGAGGCTGGAGGGGAGAGGCTGGAGGGGAGAGGCTGGAGGGGAGAGGCTGGAGGGCAGAGGTTTGAGGGCAGAGGCTGGAAGGGAGAGGCTGGAGGGCAGAGGCTGGAGGGCAGAGGCTGTAGGGCAGAGGCTGTAGGGCAGAGGCTGGAGGGGAGAGGCTGGAGGGGAGAGGCTGGAGGGCAGAGGCTGGAGGGGAGAGGCTGGAGAGGAGAGGCTGGAGGGGAGAGGCTGGAGGGCAGAGGCTGGAGGGGAGAGGCTGGAGAGGAGAGGCTGGAGGGGAGAGGCTGGAGGGGAGAGGCTGGAGGGCAGAGGCTGGAGGGGAGAGGCTAGAGGGGAGAGGCTGGAGGGCAGAGGCTGGAGAGCAGAGGCTGGAGGGGAGAGGCTGGAGGGGAGAGGCTGGAGGGGAGAGGGTGGAGGGCAGAGGCTGTAGGGGAGAGGCTGGAGGGCAGAGGCTGGAGGGGAGAGGCTGGAGGGCAGAGGCTGGAGGGGAGAGGCTGGAGGGCAGAAGCTGGAGGGGAGAGGCTGGAGAGCAGAGGCTGGAGGGCAGAGGCTGGAGGGGAGAGGTTGGAGGGGAGAGGCTGGAGGGGAGAGGCTGGAGGGCAGAGGCTGGAGGGGAGAGGCTGGAGGGCAGAGGCTGGAGGGCAGAGGCTGGAGGTGAGAGGCTGGAGGGCAGAGGCTGGAGGGGAGATGTTCAGGGGCAGAACTACCGTGGGGCAGCCTGTGCAGCTGCACTCGGGCCCGACCTGCTAGGGGCCCCCAGCTGCCCCCCATGACCCTGTGCCAGTGTGCCAGACAAGAGGGGGTTAACCGAGGGAAGCTTCCTGCTTCCCCCGGCTGAGCCTGCCCCTCCTCTCCTCTGCTGCTGCTCCTGCTCCCAGGGGCTCGCACGATGCAGGATGCAGGTAGGAGCCGGCGGCTGCATCACAACCCCCCCCCCATCCTCGCCGGCAGCCACGGTAGCGGAAAAGCACCCCCCCTGTTCCTCTCCCGTGGCCGCAATCGATAGATAGCACCCACCCGTCCTGAGTGTCCTCACCGTCTGCACCAGGGCCCCCCGGTGGCACGGTCCGCCACTGGAGAGGGTGGAGGGCAGAGGCTGGAGGGCAGAGGCTGGAGCGGGAGGACTGGGCCGGAGGAGAGAGGAGGCGCCGGGACAGACGGGAACGTTCCTGGCCGGAACTTCCGAGAGCGGAACGTTCTTCCGCCGCTCCCTGTAGCCGGGCGCCGCCCGTCTACCCTGCACTGGTGACATCACCACCATGGTCCGGAGGCCATCACGGAAGTGACCTTCAGGTTTTCCGGAAGTGGCCTTCGAGTTTTATATTATAGATACTAATTTGATCAGTAATGGAGATTAAAAAGTCAAAACGCCAAAATTACATTTTTTTGTTTTTGATCACAATAGCATTGCAGTAAAATGCAATAACAAGTTGATCAAAACAGTTCATCTAACAAAAAATTGTATAAATAAAAACGTCAGCTCGAGATGTAAAAAATAAGGCATCACACAGCTCCAGATCTAGAAAAATGAAGACACCATGGGTCTCAGAAATTGCAACTTAAGTACAATTCTTTTTTTTTTTATTGTTACAAACATCTAATTTTTTTTTCACCACTTAGGGTGCTTTCACATTTCGTTTTTGGAGGATCCGTGGCTGTCCGTTGTAAAACGTACAGCCACGGATCCGATTTAGTCCCCATGTGTCCCTATGGGCATCAGATCATATCGGATTTGTCCTTAATGACAATTGATTTGTGTCGGATCCGATTCTGTCCGATTTTTTGCTGTACCCAAAATAGGAGACTGCTCAGATTTTGGGCACAGCAGACCAATTCAAACTGAATCGGATCCAACCCGATCCGCGGCCTTTAACATGGTGGCCTATGGAGCACGGGTCTGAGAAAACACAGGATCGTTTCTCAGACCCGATATCAGTGTACTGAGCTTGCTATATAGATACATTGCGAAGTGAAATTAAGTAAAAGAAGGGTTAAAAATAAAAAAAATTCATGCTCACCTTTCCAGCGTGTCCCCGATGCCTCCATCTAGCTCCCGACAAGAATCTGGCTGGGCAGAGCAAGTCGATCAGCTGATCGTTCACATGACTGCATCAGCTGAGCGGTTTAAATCCGCTGATCGGTTTTGCCGGGCACAGGGTTTAAACCGCTCAGCTGATGCCGGCCATGTGACCGATCAGCTGATCGGCTTGCTTCACTCAGCCAGGTCCAGCTGTTGGGAGCTAGATGGAGGCATCGCGGGACACGCTGGAGAGGTGAGCATGATATTTTTATATTTTCAACCCTTCTTTTACTTTATTTCACTTCCGTAATGTATGTATGTAAAGTGCCGTGAAGATCATGGACACGGACACAGAAATGGCACCAGGACGCCACATGCGATCCTGTCCTCTCCTGTCCGTGGGGATCCTATTTTTTGTAGGACACCACAGACAGGAAAAAATCGCAATAAGAAAGCACCCTTAGATAAAAGTAAAAGTGTACATGTTTATCAGTTTTACCATATAATTAACATGGTATATAAAAAAATATAAGAAACTATTGTGAAAGTACACTTTTTTGTTTTGCAATTTCACTGCACTTGAATTTTTTCCCATTTTCCAGTACATTGAATGTTAAAATAAATAATGTCTTTCAAATGTACAACTCATCCCGCAAAAATCAAGCCCTCATATGGCTGTATTGATGGACGAATAAAAAAAAGTTATAGCTCTTGGTAGAGGAGAGAAAAACGGAAACAAAAAATGGAAAATCGTCCAGGGGTAAGGGGTTAGGTAATATCACAAATTAAAATCTATATAATGGAATTATCCAATAGGTACTTACTGTTTAATGGTTACTTACCCCCAAGGCTTTTGGTTTGCTTTTCAGAAACATTTGATAAAAAGGAGATGAAGGATGTGTATTTGGTGCCATTATACTAGCCACACTCCATTGTGGGGCCACACTGGGAGCAGCCCACACTTGTGTAGATGGGGAGGCACTATATGCAGGGAATGGTGGATACATATTTTGCTGGAATGTTGGAACTGGTGTGTTCCAGGTTGGAGCAGCCGGGGAATCTTGGCTCTGTATAGTCTCATATGTGTGAGGGACATTTTCATTGCTGGTTGCAGACATTGTGGATGCTGGCACTGAAAGTAGAAATGTAAAGCGAGTTTAGCAATGATTATAACTTTTTCAATTGACTAATTTTTTTATCACTGGAGCACTGCTTTAACGACTGTGCCTGGTACAGTGTATAGCCAGGGTTAATATATTTTTCTGCTAGAGGACTTAGGAGTGCACAGTGTCTAGCCACTCCTTTACATGTTTGTTAATTCGATTTGTTTAGTTAACTCCCAGCGCTACACTTTATCCTTATTAGAATGATTATGTATATTAGGAATTAAAACCCATTTAAAGGGAACCTGTAAGGTTGCTCTACGCCTCTTTCCTATCACTATCTATCCCTGCACCTTCCTAGCTGTTCCCTAACCATCACTGTCTGACCTAAAGGGGACCTATAATGATTATGAAAAATGACTTATAACTTACATACAGTCTCCATCTAGGAGACTGAATAGGTGGGCTCCTGGCCCCATTCTCCCCTCCTCGCTGTGTCCTAGCACGCTCCGCTGGGCCTCCTTGCTCCTGGTACATTGTGGGCCTAATCACGTGATGGCCCAGCTTCAATATGTGCAATGTGCATGCGCCGGAGCCGAGCCGATTACGTGATTAGGCCCACAATGCATTGGGTCGGTCATGTGATTTGGCCCACAATGCACCTGGACGGATCGGACTTTCTGGCCAGGCATTACAGCAGCAGAGAGCGTGGGAAATACAAAAAGGAGGCGGCAAAGCACCAGGAGTGAGGACGCCCAGCGGGGTGTGCTAGAACTCAGCGAGGAGGGGAGAATGGAGCCTGGAACCTGCCTATTCAGTCTCCTAGATGAAGACTGTATGTAAGTTATGTCATTTTTCATAATCGTTATAGGGCCCCTTTAGGTCAGACAGTGATGGTTAGGAAAATGCTAGGAAGGTGCAGGGACAGGTAGTGATAGGAGAGAGGGGTAGTGTGACCTGACAGGTTCCCTTTTAAGAAACTCTATAAACAATTCTTTAAAACATTTTTTGTTTTTTTGGCAAAATTCAGAATCAGTAGTTATGCTTTAAAAATATCAAAAAATAATACAACAATATTGAAACTGGTTATATGCTAGAATAAAATGAAATAGAACAAAATAAAATAAAATAATATTAGAATAACATAAAATTAGATAAGCCCCAAAGGTTTGGAACTCATATGTGTCACGTTGAATTCAACAGCATGCCATTCGGGGTATGCAATGCACCAGGAACGTTTCAAAGACTCATGGAATGTTGCCTGGGACATCGGAACTTCCAAGGTCTACGAAGAACACCTGGAACACCTGGCGAAGGTATTCACAGCTTTGGCAAAGTACGGGATGAAGCTCAAACCATCTAAATGAAACCTAAAGTCCAATACCTTGGGCATGTGGTCAGCGCAGATGGAGTAGCACCAGACTTGGAAAAAATGACTGCTATCCAAGATTGGTAGAGACCAACCACAGTTGCCGAGGTACGTCAATTCTTAGGTTTGGTTGGGTACTACCGAAGATTCATTAAGGGCTACACAAAGATGGCAGCACCCCTACAAAATCTGGTAGGCCAATCTAAGAAGAAAAGGTCTTCAGAGCCACCATTGGAATGGGGAGAAGAACAAGAAAATTCCTTCCAACCGATGAAGCAGGCTCTAACTGGTGAGGAAATCCTGGCTTACCCCGATTATAATCTACCATTCGTCCTCTACACTGATGCACGCAATGTAGGCCTGGGAGCAGTCCTTTCCCAGATACAAGAGGCCAAAGAACGAGTAATTGCCTACGCCAGCAGAAAACCCACCATGAGGAACCCGGAAAACTACAGTTCCTTTAAGTTGGAGTTCCTGGCCTTGGTCTGGGCTATAACAGAAAGGTTCAAGCATTACCTGGCAGCTTCGAAATTTACCATCTTCATGGATAATAACCCATTAACACACCTGGATACCGCGAAGCTTGGTGCATTGGAGCAACGCTGGATGGCCCAACTATCGAACTATGACTTTACCATCAAATACCAGGCAGGCCGCAACAACGCAAATGCTGATGCCCTCTCCAGAAACCCTCAAGTACATCTACAAGGACTTGAAGAGGAACAGGATGACTTAGAGGAAATAGAAGTCCCAGCTTTCCATAAAAGTAGGAAATGGTAAATGGCTGAAGATCACATCTACCAGAACCATCAGACTGTTGCACTAAACCCATTGCCTCATGATGGATGGAAGGAGAGTCATGACAGTGATCCGACAGTGAGCCTTGTAAAGAAGTTAATAACTCAACCGGATTCCCAACTTGAAAAGAATGCTCCACAAGAGGCCCAGTACCTGTGGAAAGAAAGAAGCAGGTTATTCATCTATCAAGGTCAACTGTGCAGACGGTATATCAATCCAAGAACACAAGAAATGGTATGGCAAGTTGTGGTTCCAAAGAGAGATGTCCAAATGGTATTGGAAGCATACCATGACGGAGCAGGACGCTTTGGATGGAGAAAACTGGAAATACTGTTACGTGAGACATTCTATTGGATCAGCATGAGAGCCTCCATAGAGAGATGGTGTAAATATTGTGGACCATGCTCATTAAGAAGAAGAGACCGTAACAGCCAGAAAGCACCACTCCAGCCTATCATCACCAAACAACCATTAGAACTGGTAGCCTTAGATCATGTCAAACTCACACCCAGCAAATCGGCCTATACCTATGCTCTTACCATGGTAGACCACTATTCCAGATTCCTTGTGGTAGCTCCAGTAAAAGACTTAACAGCTCAGACAGCAGCAAGAACTTTCCAAGCCTATTTCTGCAGACCACATGGTTATCCAGAACAGGTACTGACAGACCAAGGTCCTGCTTTTGAAGCTGAAATATTTCAAGAGTTCTGTCGTCTATACGGATGCAAGAAAATTTGCTCCACGCCTTACCATCCTCAAACTAATGGAATGTCCGAAAAGATCAATCATGTGGTAATTGAATTGCTGAAACCTCTGCCCTTAGAAGAACGAAACCAATGGCCAGAGAAGTTACCAGATCTTGTTGACATCTACAACAACATTCCAGTAAGCTCTACAAGTTGTACCCCTGCATACCTCATGAGAGCAAGACCAGGAAAATTGCCAGTAGACGTTGAAATAGGCATAGTAGTTCCAGAAGAAGATACTACAGATGCAGATGGGATACTCGTAGAAAAGAACAATACCAGAAAATACAAGAATGCATTGAGAGAAATCTGGAAAAATCTAGAGAAAAACAAGAAACCAACTTTAACAAAGGTGCGCAAGGAACTCCCTTAACACCAGGTGAATTGGTTTTGAAAAGAAAAAGAAGAATGAACAAACTAGATGATCAATGGGAAAAAGAACCATACACTGTATTACCATCTGAATTTGATAACCAGAAAACCTGTCTCATCAGCAAAGACCATGGCAAAATAACAGCAACAGTATCCAGGGATCATTTGAAGAAATCCCCTCAACAGTTACAACCAGAAGAAGATGTACCTTATCCAGAACCTGAGAAAGAGAAGCCAAAGACAATCCAGACACTCATTGGAGAATTACCAGCGGATTGGCCTCAAATAGAAGGTACATACCTAATTACAACTTTGACGTTCCCACCAGCTTTAGAAACGCCAAGAGTAGAAGAACCACCCGTTGAACCGAAATCAGAGAATCCTGCAATCGGTGTACCTGTCATTCCTACTGTGAGATCAGGTAGTCACAGACAGTTACCCAGTTTACCTGTGACACATAGACCCACTCTCACCAATCCTACACCAGAATTACGTAGGTCAACACGTGTCAATCGAGGACACCCACCACTCAGGCACAGAGAATAAGCCATGACATGTGGAAAATGTAAATATGTTTAAAATGTATGTCTGTTATTAATCCTAATGTACAGAAGAGGGTGAAGAGTAGGCTAAAACAACCCAGACCAAGTACACAACATCAGTAAGAGGGGTAAGTGGAGTTGTCGTAAGGAGCTGTCTTGGCAGAGCAAAATCTTGACCAATAGGTGACCCCAAGGCCAGGAGGCCTACAGCGCTTATGACTCGGTACAGGCCCCTGCAATACCTAGGATTCCTACGTCGAGGCACCCGCAGTAAATGTTTTGTTGTGTTTTTGAACTTTAAGCCTACAGAGTCTTTGCCTGTTGGACCTTTTGAAATTTTCCTTTCTTACTTCCAAAAATGGACCATAGCCACAGGACTGGTAGTGGCAAACACCCTTTAAACAGCCTGCAGCGGATGGACTAGCAATGTATGGACTGGTTACCCGTTTTTCCCATTTCTCCTGGTTTTTGTTAATTTTTAATTTTCAGACTCTGTTCAATTTTCAAATGTAAATAGTTAATTTATGTTGTGTTCATGGAGAAAAATGTTTCAGTCCTGGAGGACTGTATTTAACTAGGGGGGAATGTGGCACCCCTGCAGGGGATTGCCACAGGATCCACCGGTGCAAGGAGCGATTTACACCTTAGTATTCACAGCAAACAACACCTTCTACCCCAGACCTGAAGGGAGAGCTCTACTGGCTGCCTTAAGTCAGATACCCTATAAAAGATCCAGGCCTGAAGGGAGGAGTTAGTTGGTCCAGTGAGAAGCAGTTAGTGCCAGTCAGGCAGTGAAGAGAGCAGGAGTGAGGAGCTGGTCACTGGGAATGATCCAGGCCCAGGACCAGGAAACACTGACCGAGCTGTGCTGACCCTAGGGAGAAGGTCCGAGGCCAGTGGAAAAAGCAGGGAATTAAAGAAGGGAACAAACAAACCAGGTTTCCCTTTAACTCACCCAGACACCGGAGTCCAACACTGCTACGCATTCACTGCAGCAGTAAAAGCCCGGAAGGACCAGGAGGACCAAATCCCCCTGATGTAACAAAAAAGAGACACTCAAAACTGACCAAACAGAGGAACGGGGGCCAAAGGAGGAATAGGGTCCCCGCAGAAGGACCTCATTATCAGTGATAGAGCAAAGCCTTGAGAGGGAGAAGGAGCGGTGAGTTCAGTTACAGGCAGAACTTACCCCAAACCACAGTACACAGTGACAGAGGAGGCCTGACAACTCTCCATGGTGAAAGTATCAAATTGCACTGGGGACCTGGTTACTTCTGTGGACTGTACCTGTTACCCATCATCAGTAAAAGGTACCGAAACAAAGACTACTGTGGGTGTGTGTGCCTGCTTAACCGCTGCTACCCACTGCGTTGACCGCAGAGACGCTACTACGACTCCACTCATCAATCCCCGCTGCCCTGAGGTAAAGCTTCACCTGTGGGGAGCTGTACTACACTGAGCTGCACCTCCATCACCTCAGCGGCCGGCCGCAGCACTGGTATACACGTTACCAGGTACCACAGGTGGCGTCACGTAACCAATCCCCTTCACCACCATCATCCCCCACCATCCCCGCCATTGAGGGTCCAGGGCACGGGACCGGGGACCGACCTGCCGTGATCCCCCATCCAAGTCGCCATCAGCCCTGTTACCCGAGTACCCCCTACCCTGTCAACCGCCTCAATAGCTTTCCGTCTACCCCCCCCCCCACCCCACAATTCAATTAATTACTAGAGATGAGAGACGTTTGCTCGAATATGTTCACCAATTTCAAATCCAAACTAAATTTGGCATTGTTCGTTCAGCACCTCGAGCTCGAACGTTTTGCTGAAATGTCGGAAATTTTGGAGTTGTTTGGTAATTGTTTGGATGACAAAAAGCATAGATGCATTTGCACTAATGCTTCTGTTCTATGTTTTCATAGTGCCAGTGTCTAGAGTAGCATGAAGGAGGGATGGGGGGCGTGAGAGGTCTCAGGCTATTAAGTCAAATAAGCGCAGGTCTACATTTTGTTTTCTTACAATGGGTGGTCCGGTCTGGCAGCCAATCTGCACCCATAAAGCAAATTGCAATTTTTGTACACAGGAGCTTGTGTTATTGGCTTGGTATGTCACATATCCTTGCCATAAAAGAACCGGCCAATTCCCTTCATCGCCGTTTTCCAGTGTTAGAGTCCGTGACAGTCAGTTCCGATGCTGCTGATCCTATTTGCACTATTTATATAGCTAGCCAGCGATTATATTTCTGTATAGATAGTAGGTTTAGTAACTCCTTCCTAACACAGCTCTTTTTAGGGCTTAGTAGCAGTGTTTTTGGCAAATCCCATGTGGTACAGTGGGGCTTGTGAAATCTGTGTAAAAAATCATTTAGTGCCACATCCAGGCAGCAACCACAGTTTTTGCCTAATACCATTTTTGGTAAATCTGGTCTCCTAGGTTCACATCTCCAGATTTTCTTGGTCTACAACAGCTGACTTGCAAATATGTGCAAATATTTTCATTAATAAATGCAAAATTGTATTGACCTAATTTTACCACTAATATGAAGTACAAAGTTTGAAAACATTCTCAGAATCACTGCGATATTAGATAGTTATCACCACAAAGAGGACACATAGCAGATTTAAAAAATTTGACCTGGTAAAGAATGGGAAAAAATAGCTTTGGTGGAAAGGAATTAAAGTTGCACACCTATTTTTTAACCTCACCTTATATACCACTCCCTGTATACACTTACAGTATGGTAAAATATTCACAAGATTTATTGGCTCATACTGCAAAACAGATTACTTAGTGGATTATGTTATAGAGTTGGGAACAATAAACAGAACTGGATATTCAGGTTTATCCACACTTAGGACTGGCTCTCTGTATATTATATCTAGTGGAAAAGTGAATGTGAGTTGAGAACAATAAACATGCTGCATACTTGAAATTTAAGAGAGGACAGAGTCTAATTTGGTCTTGAAGGTTTTTTTCCCCAGAAATAAAGTTCATTTTAATCAACAGATCTTGAAATAATAATTAATTACACAATTGGATGTTTAAAAAAAAATTCCTATGCCGAGACGGTATTATATGTGTCACTGCTATGTACTGTGTAATGGCCTTGTCTGACTGTACAGGGACATGGTGTGATCATACCACATCTCCTGTGCTGAGATAATCTTATATACGTATGTGTCACTGCTATGTAGTGTGTAATGGATGTGTCTGATCGTACAGGGACATGGTCTGATCATACCACATCTCCTGTGCTGAGATAATCTTCTATATGTGTCCCTATTATGTACTGTGTAATGGATGTGTCTGACCGTGCAGGGACATGGTCTGATCATACCAAATCTCCTGTACTGAGATAATCTTCTATATGTGTCCCTGTTATGAACTGTGTAACGGATGTGTCTGACCATACAGGGACATGATCTGATCATACCACAGCTCCTGTGCTGAGATAATCTTCTATATGTATCCCTGTTATGAACTGTGTAATGGATGTATCTGACCGTACAGGGACATGGTGTGATCATACCACATCTCCTGTGCTGAGATAATCTTATATATGTATCCCTGTTATGTACTGTGTAATGGATGTGTCTGACCGTACAGGGACATGGTGTGATCATACCACATCTCCTGTGCTGAGATAATCTTATATATGTGTCCCTTCTATGTATGTACTGTGTAATGGATGTGTCTGACCATACAGGGACATGGTCTGATCATACCACATCTCCTGTGCTGAGATAATCTTCTATATGTTTCCCTGCTATGTACTGTGTAATGGATGTGTCTGACCGTACAGGGACATGGTCTGATCATACCACATCTCCTGTGCTGAGATAATCTTCTATATGTGTCCCTGCTATGTATTGTCTAATGGCCGTGTCTGACCATACAGGGACACACAGCTCCTGGGGACAGAGGACCCAAAAGAGTATATAGACATTACAGCACAGGATTACATCTGATTCTTTCTGTGAGGTAAAACATGTCTGTTTTTCTAAAAAATGTTTCCTCTCAAAGAAAGTATTAGGCTAGGGTCACACATAGGTCCTTAGTTCGTTTTTGGCATAATTTTTTGGCATTTTTTTTTCTAAGTCCAAAAACTGATGCAAAAGCTGATTAGATGTAATAAACACTCTGTCCGTTTTTTTCTGCACCCAAAAACATTGCTAGGAACGTTTTTACCCAAAAATGTTGCTAGCAACGTTTATGGCTTCAGTTAAAAAACGCATGCGTTTTTTTTAACATGGGGCCCTATGGGAAACGCATGCGTTAACACATGGCACATATAGGCACCTGCGTTAACGCATGCGTTAACGCATATGCGTTTTTAATGAAAAAAAATAAAAAAATTACTAAGTCCAAAAAATATCCAGGGACACAGGAGACACAAAATGCAGCCTAGGAAAAATGGATTGGTCATGGAAAACACTTCCAAAAACGGATTGCTATGTGTGACTCTAGCCTAATTTGTGATCTTATGCTGAAATGTCTGTATATTTGCTTTTGTGTCCTCCCCTGCCCAGGAGCTGTGGTATGATCAGACCATGTCCTTGTATGACAGACATTGCCATTACACAGTACATAGGAGGGACACATAAATAAGAGTATCTCAGCATAGGAGCATTTTTATAATCCTTCACGACTTTTGACATAATGGTACCTCAAAGGTCATGTTCCTGTCTTTGATATAGGCTTGCATGCTGAGCCCACATCTTTCCCTGCATATAATGGCTGATCTGCCTACAGCTGTTAACCATTTGCTGTCATATGAATACAGGATTTAACAAGCAACGACAGGTGTGCATTTCATTCCCAGTTCCCATCATGATGTGATTGCAGGATATTGATGCGATGTCATGACAGCTAGTGGTCAACTGATGACCCCTGTTTCTTACACAGGAGGTTCATAATGAATGTCAGTGCAAGTAAGGCCGAGTTCACATCACGATTTTGTGCCTGTTCGTGGGATACGAGTTTGAAGGAGGATCCCATGGACAGGCACGGATCCACACGGATCCCTGCACTGGGATGGCAAATAGCCATCCGATCCGAGTCTATGCAGGATCCGTGTGGATCCTGTTCTCCCTGCTTCTTCTCTATCTGTCCCTGTCACTCCCTGTCCTCCCTGCCTGTCCTTCTTCTATCTAGGCTGTCCCTCTCCTCTATCCTCCCCCTCGTCCTCCCCCCTGTCCTCTCCCCTCCGGAATGTGAAAAAAAAAAAAAAATCCTCCCAGAGGATACTTTACCTTTGGCCGGCTGCAGGGATGCGACAGTCTCCTGATCTTCTGGTGGCTGAAGGACCTCTCGTGATTTCACAGAGTCGGTCACCTGATGTGTCAGGTGACCAGCTCTGTGACATCACCACAGGCTCTTCAGTAACCAGAAGATCAGGAGACTGTCACATCCCCGCAGTCGGAAGGTAAAGAATCCTCTGGGAGGATTTTTTTTTTCACATTCCGGAGGGGAGAGGACAGGGGGGAGAACGAGCGGGGAGGATAGAGAAGAGGAGAGATAGAAGAGGGACAGGCAGGGACAGGCAGGGAGTGACAGGGACAGACAGGGTTAATTATGTACTGAGCACTGCCTCTGGGCATGCTCAGTACATAAGCACGGAGCTGACGTCGGATCCGAGTTCAACTCGGATCCGATGTCAATAGGCTCCTATGCTATCGGGGGTCGCATCTGCTCTGATCCAAGGCTGTCCAATTTCATTCTCGGACACAAAAACGCAGCAGGCTGCGTTTTTGTGTCCGTGCTGAAATCGGACAGGATAAGATGATGCCAAAATCGGAGGGCAAAAGGCACACATCCGATCCGAGCCCCATAGGTATACATGGGATCCCATTTTGGATCCGAGTGTATCCGTTTTGAAACGGATACACTCGGATAACCGAAAATCGTGATGTGAACCCGGCCTAAGTGTTCATACAAGATTTTGATTTCTGCTATATAGATCAGTGCTGATGCACTGCTCTGTGTACCACAATGATCAGATGATCTTAGCTTCACATCCCCAAAAAAGATTAGAAAATACAATAAAAAGTTTAAATCACCCTCCTTTTGATCCATTAAATGTAAAATATTAATAAAAAAAATACACTTATTTTGTATCATTGCATTTGTAAAAGGTTCAAAGTATCAAAATATAAAATAAAAGAATCCAATTGGTAAATGGTGTAACGAGAAAAAAAAAAATCAAAACACCAGAATTGTGAGTCTTCTTGTTGCTGCAACATTGCAATTACATCCAATAAGAGGTGATCAACACAATGCTTCTACCCCAAAATGGTACCAGTAAAAATGTCAGCTCATGGCAGAAAAAACAAGCCATCACACAGCCCCAGATCCTGAAAAATGAGAATGTTACAAGAAAATGCTAAATGGCGACAAAAGCAAAACAAATTTTTTTACAAATTTCCACATTCTTCACCACTTACGTAAAAAACAAAATATACATGTTAGGTATCTTCGTATTCATACTAAACTGTTAAATCATATTGCCCGGTCAGTTTTATCTTATAGTGTACTTGGTAAAAGAAAAACTCCAAAACAATTGTAGAATTGCAGTTTTTTTAAATTTCAACACACTTGGAATCAAATGGAAAAATTAATTATGTAATTCAAAAGTAAAATTTGTCGTGCAAATAAACAAGCCTTCATAAGGCTATGAGGCCTGAAGAATAGAATAGTTATGGCTGTTAGAATGAGAGGTGGAAAAAACGAAACTGCAAAACTGCAAAACACAATCGCAAGGTTGTGAAGGAGTTAAACGCATCCATTAGTGAAACTTATTATTGTTCCAAGATCTATAATCTTTGTTCGTCGGTTAACCCCTTTTATAGGGGAACTCCAGTGAGAGAAACCTTTTTAGTACAGTTCCTGCCCTCCTAAATGATGAAGCAGAGCCGTACACTGCAGTTCTAGGATCTGTAGATCACTTATAAATCAATAAAATCATACCTGTTCCTCTACTCTGGCCCCCACCTCAGGAAACCCAGAATCTTCAGCCTGGCAGATTCATGTAAGAGCAAAAAGCAGGAGGTGTGTCAGGGGTGCGGATGCTGGGAGCTGCAGGATCGGCCTACACTCACGCCCCCTGACAATTCTGTATGAGGAGGGGGCATGGCAGGGGGCGTGACTGCCGGTATGATTTTATTAAATTATAAGGGATCTATAGATCCTAGAACTGCAGTGTACGGCTCTGCTTCATCATTTAGGAGGGCAGGAACTGTACTAAAAAGTTTTCTCACACTGGAGTTCCCCTTTAATGACCAAACATTTTTTATTATTTGTTGCATTCCAGAAGCCATCATTATTTTTTTAATTAAAGGGATCCTGTCACCTCCAAAACGCCTCCTAAGCTATCAAAACATGTCCCTGCAGCATCCTATCACTAATCTCACACTCCTTTTGTCTCCTAAAAGCATCCGGTGAAAGTGCATGAAAACGTTTTAATACTCACTCATTAGTGATTATAATTAGCAGTGACTATATTCTTTAGTCACCAAGGCGGGCTGTTTTGCAGGTCCAGGATCCACTCTGTCTCTGTGTGTTCTGCTGTGATTGCCCTCCCCCCTCTCTATCACTCACAGAATGCAAATCATTAGTTCTGCCTTCAGTTTCAGTTTCACTTAAGCACAGACAGAGAGAGGGTGGATCCTGGAGCTGCAAAAGGACACCCCCTGGTGACTAAAGAATATAGCCCCTGCTAATTATAATCACTAATGAGTGAGTATTAAAACGTTTTTCTCCACTTTCACAGGATGCTTTTAGGAGACAAAAGAAGTGTGAGATTAGTGATAGGATCCTGCAGGGACATGTTTTGATAGCTTAGGAGGCGTTTTGGAGGTGACAGGATCCCTTTAAGTAGCTGTATTAGGGTTTGTTTTTCAGGATAGTAGTATTTGTCTGTGACTCCTTTCTAGAAGCCCTCAGCTTTCACATGTTTCTTATCAGAGCTGTAAGAAAACATATTTCGTAAAAGACTGTAGATTTCATAGGTACCATTTAGCTTGAAGCACAAATGCCTTTTTGATCACTTTTCCATGCCACTTTACAGGAGGTGGAATGAACAGGGGTATCTGTATTTGGCACACATGGATGCTATCATTAGAGCTTTATTTGTTATAGTCCTCAGGGTAAGGTCTTAAGGTGCACACTGTCAGTGAGAACTTTCTATCTGTCAAACTCCTCATGTGCCTCTGTCAGTATTAGGGCACAGACACACTGGTGTGAAAAAAATCAGTCCATTTCTCATCCAGGAGAGTGGGATGAGTGACATCCGTTTTTTTGATCCATTTGGCATGCAACTGCTATGCGAGGGTGTGATTTTCTTCCCAGATAACATCCGAGTGGTGCAATGCGTTTTTTTTTCAGCAGCTATTACTGTATAATCATTTACAGGAACATTTTACAGTGTTCTCAGCTACAGAATGATAAGTATCTGTTAAAAAAAATGGATGCCTCTCGGATAGTTCGTGTGCTGTCTGTGATTTTGTCGGACCCATTGTCTTCCATTGGCGAGTCTTGACTCACCTGGAAAGGCCCCTGCCTCTCTGGATGGGAGCATGTCAGCTACATAGAAACACAAGCAGCTGATGGGCACCCTTACAGAGAGGCGGCGGCCGATCCGGATAAGTCATATGACACTGATACAAGTACAGGTGCATCTCAATGAATTAGAATAACATTAAAAAGTTAATTTATTTCAGTAAGTCAATACATAAAGTAAAACACATATAATATAGAGTTATTACAAACACAGAGATCTATTTCAAGTGTTTATTTATGTTAATGTTGATGATTATGACTTACAGTCAAAGAAAACCCAAAGGTTTTTCATTATCTCAGAAAACTAAAGTAGGGAGGATGAAAGATTAAAAACCGCGCTGCCATATTCCACAAAACATCAAAGGGTGAATATAATATTGATTTATTAGTCAATACATTTCAGGACTCCCTGGCCCCTTCCACAGGACAAATCAATATCATATTGCCCTGTTTCAGGGTGTTTCAGGGAGCCCTGAAATGCGTTGACTAATAAATCAATATTATATTCACCCTTTGATTTCTCCTAGAATATGGCAGTGTGCTTTTTAACCCTTCATCCTCCTTACTCTATATGTACCAAGCGGTTTACTGCAGCTGCCATGATATGCGTTTATAGTGGTTGTGACTCTGATACCTATTTAGGTCATATTTTATCTCTCAGACCCTTTATCCTCCCTACTTTAATTTTCTGAGATTATGGCTTACAGCCAATGAAAACCCAAAAGTCATTATCATCAACATTAACAGAAATAAACACTTGAAATATATCACTCTGTTTGTAATGACTCTATATAATATGTGTTTCACTTTATGTATTGAGTTACTGAAATAAATTAACTTTTTGCTTATATTTTAATTAATTGAGATTGCATCTGTATATCGCGTGCATCTGGTATAGTGTGCCTCCACCCTTAACAACGGTATATGAGGAGCTACTGCAGGAGCCTGGCCATGTATATCAGTTGGGGTTCTGGAACTAATCAATCACTAATTTACAAGTTCTGATGATGAATAAATATATGTCACATAGTGATAAGGGGTAATGAGAGAGTGTCATTATAATATTACCATTTGTTTGAATGATCAATTTTTTCAACAGTCTCATTAGCATCACAGACAGGAATATAATGAAAGGTGACACCTCTATTCAATAAACAATTCAAGAGACATCATTTACAACTGGTGATGTCACAGCTCATCACCTCCTCCCTTCCGTCATTCTCAATGACTTTTGCTTGGATAATAGCATATTTAGATGGCTTCTATACAAAACATAGGTCCTGTGTTAATCTATTGTTGCTAATGTCCAAGTGCCCAGCAGAAATTAGAGGTTTTAAAATTAGGTCAGTGTGAAAATAACAAGATGTTTGTTTGATTTATTCATATGAAAAATGAAAACAAACATAAAAATGTAATAAATAAATTTTACATAAAGAGGATATTTAAACAATTACGGTAGTCAATTTCTGAAGACATATTCCCATTCAGCAAGTTGACAAATTTGTTTTGATAAGTGCTTAAAGTAGTTTATGCACCTTCTCATATTCTTACTTCATAAAATGTATTCATTTATATGACACCAATAATACCACAGTGCTTTACATGCAACAACATCATTCTCCCCATTGGGATCACAATCTAAGGTCCCTATCAGTATGTCTTTGCAGTGCAGGAGGAGGCTGCTGAGCCTGGAGGAAACCCATGCACGCACAGGAAGAACATGCAAACTCCTTGTAGATGCTGTATTTAGTGGGATTTAAACCCAGGACTGCAGCATTGCAAGGCTGAAGTGCTAACCACTGAGCCACCTTGCCACTGTAACACCCCATTATGCAGTGCTTAAAAGTGTACCTATCACCAGTAAATTGTCAGACACATATTATCAATTTTAATAAGTATTAGATGTGGGCCCGATGCATAAGCATCAGAAGGGCAGTTACATCACAAATGGGGCCAGGCCGTGTGGTGCTGGGGGTGGCAGCCGTCTCTCCCATCTCTCTTTCTTCCAGGCTCTGTCCTAATGTATGTAATAAATAAGTGTATTTTTACTTAAAAACCTGTGTTTGTTTGTTTTTTTTATTAATAAAATGTTTTATTTCCTGATAAAAAATGTGTAGGGCTTTGCTGTATTTCTGGCTGCTAACCCCCGCTGGCTGGTGTTACCTTCCCTGTCAATGAAAAATACAGCATAGCCCTTATTCAACTATTTACCTAAATAATTAAACAATATTGGCATGGGCTTTGCCATATTTTCTATTGCCAAGATAAACATGCAGCTGGGGGCTGTAATTCTCAGCGTGGTAAGGTCCAAGCATTCTAGGCTCTCCACGAAGAAAATCATAGCCAGCTGCCCCAGAATTAGTGCTTCCATGAGAGACACCAAAAATGGCGGTTACCTTGCTCTTCCAGCTGCCATGTAGTGGTGGCAGACTGGGTAAAAAAGGGGTTGATAACAGCTTTTTTTTGTCAGCTGACATCAAGCCCCATTGCTAATGTCAGCTGTCAGTATGACTGTAGGCCATTAGCAATACTTTTTGTAAAGAGAAAAAAAAAACATAACACTTAAGGCCACGTTACACACACAGATATCTGTTCAGATATTGGTCACAGATCTCTGGTTGCAGTGAAATCATGGACATGTTGTTCCATTTTGTGGCTGTGTACAAATGGAACAATGTGTCCATGATTTCACTGCAACCAGAGATCTGTGACCAATATCTAAACAGATATCTGTGTGTGTAACGTGACCTTTAGAGAAATAATTTATTGCATACAAAATTGACCGAGCCACCTTGTTATCTAGTTTATTAGTTCCCACCAAGTTTCCCTCTGGCATGATCCTGTAATAACTGTATTCTTGCAGTGGAAGCAGTGGAGGCAGTGTGATGTGTCATGCGGTCGCCATCATTGAAAACCAAATACTCTTGCGCCGGCCATCTTCAGACTAAGTGCAAATGCGTTGTTTTCAACCCCTCTGTGCGCTCTCAAGTCCCTCCTGTCTGCTCTCTTTGCCCCATGTGTGCTCACCCTAACCCCTGTGCATTCTTTCTGCCTCTCCTGTGCGCTTTCTCTGCCCCCCGCTGTGTGCTCTTTCTGCCCTCCTTTGTGCTCTTTCTGCCCCCAAACCCCCCCCCCCGTGCGCTGTCTCTGCTCCCCCTTGTGTTCTCTCAGCCACCTCTCAGCTGATCGGCTCGGTGACTTCACAAGAGGTCCTTCACCCAGATGGAGACGGTCACATCACCGGAGCCACCGGAAAGGCAAAGTATCCTCCGGGAGGAGTTTTTTTTTTAACAAACCGGAGGGGACAGAACAGGGGACAGAGCAGGATAGATGGAAGGGGGTCAGAATAGAGGACAGGATAGAGGAGATGGAGGTTGGAGAAGCAGGGAGAGACAGGGGGTAATGTACTGAGCACTGCTTCTGGGCATGCTCAGTACATTACATCGAATCCAATGTCGGCTTAATGGTTGACACGGATCTGATGTCCATAGGCTCCCATGTTTTGTGCACACTGACCGTCACAGATCTGTCACGGATCCGTGGTGTCAGATTTTAGACACGGACACCAAAATCGCAGCAGGCTGCGATTTTGACTCCTTGTCTAAATCGGACAGCAACGGATGGTGCTAAAATCGGATGCCAAAAGGGACACATCCGAGCCCATCCATTGCACATTGGGATACATGGGAGGCAAAATCGGATCTGTGTGTATCTGTTTTGAAACAAATACACACGGATACCACAAAATTGTGATGTGAAACCAGCCTTATCATTTTAAGAGTGATTACCATTTGGTAACGGCTTAGGCCTGCTTCACACCACGGAGTTTCGGGTCCGGGGTTGTCCGGTGTAAACCGGACAGCCCTGGATTCAAATTTGCCCCCATGTATCACTATGGGGCTGTTATTTACCATCCAGTTTGGGGCTTTTCCGTGAGGATCTGGTTTTGTCCGATTTTTGTCTTGGACACAAAACCGGAGTCTGCAGCATTTTTTGTGTCCGATGCAAAAATCGGACAAATCCAGATCCTTCCAGATCCTCCTGGATCCGGCGCCCATAGCATGGGAGTCTATGGGCGCCGAATCTGGCAGAAAATCATGCCGAGTCCCGGACACCTGGTGCTGAAAGAGCGGCGACTGTTAAAAGCAGCCGTCGCTGAATTTCAGCACCTGGAGAGCTCCACGGCAGAAATTTCAGCACCGTGGCCAGCTCCCCTGCAGCCACGTTGCTGAAATTTCAGCACTGGACATTGCCAGCAATGAAGCTGGCAAAAAGGAGGATCATTGCAAAAAGCAAAAATCATGGTGTGAAGCTGGCCTTAGGCTGATTTCACAATTCAATTTTTTTCCCTGATCAGGTTCCATCCGGTTTGTGTGCCAAAACCAGGAGAGGAACCAGGAGAGGAACTTGCAGAGAAAAACTATAATTGTAAGATTGACACCTGTTCTGAGTTTTGGAGACACTCCTGGTCTTGTCACACAAACTGGATGGAACCTGATCAGGGAAAAAAACTGCAGTGTGAAACCAGACTAAGTAAAAAGGACAGCCCCCCAAAAGATACACAGGATAGGTGATCACTTACTGATCAAGGAATTAAACTGCCTGGACCTGCACAGATTGGCAAAATATGATTTCTGCCTTTTCAGAATGGACCTGCAGTGCTAATGGCAACCCCCATATTGAATAAAACGTAGTCGACCAAGTGTAGTTATCGTCTTTTTTCCATCAGCCCTATCAGAGAATGAATGTGTGGCACCCTGCCCTAATGGGGACGTCACACACATCAATGTCGCCAGCGATCTCATCCAGAGAAACCCAGGCACCGGAGCCCGAGTCTGCTAAAGAGCACATAGCCCAGCAGAAGAACACCGGTACGACCAAGGAGACTTCGATTTCCCGGTCACCTGTAACAATAACCACTCAAAGAGCCAGGACCCGCAGGAATCCATCAGGAGTTAGCAGCAATCCAGAGAAGATTCTTAGGCTGACTTCACACTGCAGTCAGGTCTGATCGGGGCTGTCAGGGGTGAACCTGATAGCCCCGGACCGGATCAGCACACAGAACCAGAGGGCTAATATGCCCTCCGGTCCAGTGTGCAGCCTGACGCAGCTGCTGCTGATGATGATTCAGGACCGCGGCTCGCAGGGAGCGAGCCGCGGTCCTGAAATAACAGCAGTGTGCATCCGCAGGTGTCTGGTTCACGGATCCTCTCGGATCGGGGCAATCCGGCCCCATAGGCTCTCATGTTAAGAGAGCACCGGATTGCGCGGGAGGATATGGGGGAATCCAGGAGGATCCAGGAGATGCCAGTTTTGGAGAGATTGTTCTCCCCAGACATAAAAACGTTGAAAGCAACGTTTTTGTGTCCGGGAGAAAAATCCGACTTCTCCTGGATTCTTCCAGAGAGATGAAAGCCGGATGGCAGATAGCTGCCATCCAGCTCCATTCGGCCCCATAGGATACTATGGGGCCAAAATCCGGTCCAGGGCTGTCACCCCTGACAGCGCCGGATTGGACCTGACCGCTGTGTGAAGGCAGCCTTACACAGGTTCACAATTACAGAGGAAAGAGAGAGAGACGCACAGGAGGCCAGACCAGGTTTTATACAGGTCAGAGCTTCAACACAAGTAAGAGAAGGGACAAGGAGGCCTTACAAATCACTCACAAGTGCTTCCCAACCACCTGGAGTGTACCTTGGACAGTGCCGGTTTCACCACAGTAAAGGTACAGAAAACTACTTCCAGAGTGTGTCAGTTCTTACAGCCCTAATCCTGTCCAGCACAGAGACTGTAAATATCTACCGCCTGCATAGCTACCTCCCTGTGCCCAAATCCTATACTACATCACTGCCCCGGGGACCCCGCTACACCTACGGGGAGCTACACCATCAGGCTACCCATCCATTATCCCTGGAGGTCTGCAGCAGCGCTGGTGTTGACTCACCGTGGCCGGGACTCCGGTTTAGACAGGCTGAAGCTCCTTACTCCTTGTCACGGGTGGGCCGCGCCTGCCGGTAGTGGGGCTCGGTGGAGTGCAGATCAAAAGTTGAAGACGTCTTGTAGGAACAGATTAAAGGGGTTTAATTTATTCATGACGCCACCTATGAGTAGTTTCGGTAATCGTTACCGACGCTGCGGAACCTCCGGGGGATGGACAGCAGCAAGATGGAACGCTCCCCACAGGCTGAGCGGTGATCCCCGGAGGCTGGAGCTGCTTAAGATGTTGTGCGGCAGCTGCGGTTACCTTGTAGTGCGGACGGACAGTTCATAAGGAAGCACGGACACAGAAAGTCTCTATAACGGGTCTTTACTGTAACCAGCAGGCAGTACATGGTATACAGTTCACGGGTAGTGGACCGGGTGGACTCAGCTAGAATGGAGAAACCCTCAGAGATCCGCAAGTGTTTCGTGACACTCTCACTGATAAGTGTTTCGCCATTGTCGCCCAGGAATACCAGATCGGGTACGGGGAGGCTGCTTCAATGCCCTATCCAAGTTGTACGTTGTGGATGTTTTGGGGAGCCTTGGATCCCTCGGTGGGTACACCGCTGGTTAGATGACTGGAAGTTGGCTGGTGGTGGGGTGCTCCTGTGAAGCTGCTCCTCCACGCTTCTGGTTCGCGTAGCAGAGGTGAACTGCTGCCAGCTTCGGTACCAGTGAACCGGCTGTGGTTTGGGGCACGGGAGTTTTTAGGAACCCGTGTGATGATGCCCGATCTCGGTTGTTGAGCCCTCAGGTGCTGACACCCGACCGGTGACGACCCGGGGGCTGCACGGGGTGCGGAGCCCCCGCTCCTACTCCAAGTTCAAGTTCTAGACTCTGTTCTAGACTCCTCTTGACTAGACTACTCTAGACTAAGTGTCTGTTCTCCCTACACACTTCCCTAGCACTCCGCCCACCAGGACCCTTGATTGGTCCTCTGTTCTAGGTGATGCATGCAGGGTTGGATCTCAAAGTTAACTAGGTCACTGCTGTGTCAGAGAATATTGCGGCTGCATTTGTGGCTGCAATACCCTCTTGTGACGCACTCGTTGCGGGGCGCCACAGTGTCATCACCAGACACTGTAGGTTGCGTCACAACCTCTTCAATCAAACCCATATACATAAACTCTCCTTTTTAAAGCGACCCCCAAGGCACGGTCCCGGGCAGCGACCACCTGTGACATCCCCGGTAACCAACACTCGGGATCCGAGTACCCCAATCTTGGAGCGGGTCAAATGGAGTGGAGGTTATCTTGCTATCTGGTATAAAAATGCCCAGCATTGGATAAAAATTCCTTGTTCTGCTAATCAGTGCTGGTAACAGATGTCAAACACCCACCAATCACTAAGTTACCACTTATCCAACGGAAATGTGAGAACTTGCTTTTACTGAGCAACCACTTTAACAGCTTTTTACACAGGGAATTTATATCTTGAGCTAATGTACAAATAAACTTGTGCTCCAGCATAGCCTAGTGTAAAATTACCCAACAATTGAATAATAATGCTTTGTTTCCACTGATTTGTGCTGCATTTTTGGTGATCCATTTGTTTTTTTTAATTCCTGCAGCAAAAATAGATCACTTAAGGTTTGTTTTTCATTAAAGTCTATGAGAATTTAAAAATACTGTGCCCACATGTCTGTTTTTAGATGACCCGATTTTGCTGCAGAAAACTGATGTGCTCAAAAAAAAAACATGTCAATTACTTGTCCATTTTTGAGCTGCATTTTCCACCTTAACCCCCATTCTAACCCCCAAAAAAGCATCACAAATTGATTGGTATTCACACAATCCATTTGTGATGCTTTTTTTACTACTCATTCCAGACCACAAATGCTTCTATAAGGGGCAGGGGGAACACAGACAGACACACTTTATTACCTTCCCTTAAGGTACCGTCACACGCGGCAATTTTGCAAGCAATTTCACTGGCAATTTGCTGGTTGCAGTGAAATCATGGATACATGGTTCTGTTTTGTTGCCGTGTAGAAATGGAACAATGTGTCCATTATTTCACTGCAACCAGCAAATTGCCAGTGAAATTGCTTGCAAAATTGCCGCGTGTGACGGTACCTTAAGGTCTGTGGCGTGCTCCGGTGATGTGTTCTTTCTGGGTACCGGGAAACAGGACCTGCAAGAAATCACAAGGACCTGATCATGTGATTCAGTGAGGTGACTGCGCGATACCCGGAAGCAACTCACTGGACACCGCTAACCTTGGGGAAGGTAATCAACTGTCAGTCTGTCTGTCTTCCCCTGCAGTGGAAGAGTACTGAGATTTTGCTTTGAAAAAGCAAAAGAGCAGCACTAAAAAAAATTTGCGTTTGTTATGCTTTTATGCAAACAAAGAGGATCTGTTTTGGCTGCAGAAATTGCACCAAAACGGATCTCCTAAAACAGCGCAACCCCCAGTGGGCACATAGCAATAAACGCAGGGTCAGCACAAGGCCTTGGGCTGAGTTGTTGCTGCAATTTTTTGTCACCTTTTGTCACATAACAACTGCATGTCTATCCTTACCCCAGCAACGTCTATGAGAATTCTGAAGTGCTGTGCCAATTATGCTTTTTTTTCCCTTGCAGTGTTGGTGCAGATTGTGGTCAAGACAAAAGAATGAGCATGTCAATGGTTGGGGTGTTTTAGCAGCATATTACAGCCTTCCCAGCCATTGACAACAGTGAAAAGACTCATGACTATAATGCATCAAAAAAGCATGTATTTTGTGCTGTGTTTTTCAGCCTCAGGGTGCAGTTTAGAAATGTTTTTGCTGCAGAAAAACAAAAAAGTAGCTTCGACACATAACCTGAAAGAGAAATAATAGTATGTTCGTTACTTCACTAAATCTTTTACACAAGTATTAGGGTACTGTTACACGTCGCAATATCGTTACGATGTCGCTTGCAACTTCACGGGAGCGCGCACGTTTTTGCCACTTGTCCATGATCGCATAAGAGATGTTACACGTATCAATCGCACCTGCAACCTAAGATGATCCGGCGTCCCGGAAGTCGGCTTCCAAATTGCCCAGGCGATGTTGCAGATCGCAGTCACGGCGTCACTCAGCACAACCACATAAGCAATGTGGGCATACTTTTGACCCAGCTTAGGACGTAAGCGTATCTGAGTTAGCTTAACCACGGCCAGAACGCTCCAATTGGACGGCGTAAGAGCGTTACCATTGGTCAGCCATCTCACACAACATGGTGGTGATATGAATGCAATTGCCCATTCTACCATCTCAAAACTGATGTCATATGTGATGTGTAGGAGCTCCAGCAAAACACTGCGGCGGCGCCAATCTGGCAGACAGGAACACCTAGACGTACTCCTCAATAGTAAAGGAGGTGTTTAAAAATGATTTGCCTTGCATGCATGCATTTTCACCAAATTCACGAGATGCAAAAGTCAATGAATGTAGTGGTGTGCATACACATAATCAAAGATGGCTCCTTTACCAGGGCCATCCAATCGGCATACAATACTAGCCACCAATCGCCATAGATGGGGCGTGGAAAACACAACCCACAGGCACACCTACGGCCTTGGTTGAGCAACCTATGAAATCGCAAACAAGTTCGTAGTTGCGCCGTCACACTGCACGATCATGCCAGATCGCATATGCAACATTGCACGGTTGAAGAGCTTGCACAATCTCCTTGTGATGTCATTCCTGCGATTTATTGCAGTCGCATCGCCCTGTTACATGACACAATGCACGAACGATATCAACTGCAACTGACCACACCACTAGACTTTTGGTCGATGTTGCATGCAATATTGCAACATGTAACGGTACCCTTAGGATTCTTGCTAGTTGTCAAGCAGGGGCGTAACTACAACAGGTAGAGGGGTTGCAATTGCACCCGGGCCCTGGAGTACAGGGGGCTCCAAAAGACCCTTTGGCCTATAGAAAAAGACTTGCAATAATTGGGGGTCCAGTTGGAGCTTTCGCATCAGGGCCCATGAGCTTCAAGTTACACCACTAGTTGTCAGCATATCACCTCTTGCAAACAGGGGAACTGCATGGAAAAATAATATCAAGTGTGTGTCAGAAAGGTAAAAGAAATACAAATTCCTCCTGACAAGCAATGTGAAATGCAAAATAGGTAATTGGTTAATTGTCTTCACATGATTCTAAAGGTAAAGGTTGCACAATTGTATGACCAAGCTAAAACACTTTTTTATTTTTCTCTCATAATGTTTAATCTTTATTGTACTGCACTAAAGTTTAATGTGTACACCGAGTCACGTAAAATATGTGTACCTCCCAAATGAAGTTAGAAAAAGGTGGTGGCCAAGATCATGACACGTCACAACAAATAAAAATTAGCTTTTTTAGTTTGGTTGAATACATTCCTTTCATCTTCAAACAAAACCATTACTCCAAAGATTGTTTTTTTATTCATAATATTTTTTTTTTTATTATGCACTTACCCGAGCCTCTTATCTAAGTATCTAAGTACTGTGGCATGCTGATATCACCACTATCAGACTGGGGTCCTTGGGCCAACCAGTAGAAAAGCCTTTTGCTTTAATTAACATTTAATTATTGATGGCCTAACGATAACACAGGCCATCAATGTTTGTCAATAATGACAAATATGAGAGTTGGCTCACTTTCCCTTAACAGATGATGAAAAATTGTCTCTTGGAGGCACTTTTTTGGTACCTCAGTCCACTCAATAAATAAGGCAGACCTCAGTGGAGAGACTGATCTAAGGCTGAGGGCACACTGTTATGCATCAAACACGGAGCGTGTTTGATGCACGACAGTGATGTGAGTGTTTTGCATGTGGTAGTGCGATTGTGTTGCGAGTGTGGTGCCAGAGTGATGAATGTGGTGTGACTGTGGTGCGAGTGTGGTCCGTGTGCGATGCATTTTTAACATGGTCTTTCTCATGCTGTATAACGTGAGAAAATACCAGATAGATTAGCTAGATCAGGCTTGATAGTCTCCCGCTGTTACTTCCGGGGCCACCTATTAAGCTCATTGCATATTCACTGCACTGTCAAACAAACAGTCAATCACAGAAGCTCACACTCTATGGCAGCCTCTGTGATTAGCTGTTGTAATCAAACTGGATTTCCCCAATCTTGACAGTGATTCTGCTTGGTTGCCATACTCATTAGGGTATGGCAGCCAACCTGGCGTTATACAGTGTTAAATAAATAATTATAAAAAAAAAGAACGCGTGGGGATTTGCAGCAATTTTAAGTCTAGCCCAATGATAGTAGGCAAACTGCGAGCTGCCACCCTCAGCTGCCTAATTTTCCCTTGGCTGGCAAAAAAAAATGTGTGGGCTCCACCCTATTTTTAATTGCCTGCCAAGGTAAAACTAGGCAGCAGAGTGCTGGCATTCTCAGCGGGGTGAGGGCCCATTGTTAAAGGGATCCTGTCACCCCCAAAACACCTCTAAACCTTTTAAAAGCTGTCCCTAGAGCATATTAACACTTACCCTACACTCCTTTTACCTCCTAAATGCACATAGTCAAAGTGAATAAAAACGTTATTATAGTACCTCATTACTGATGATAATGAGTGACTATGGTATTCATAGTCACTCATCCAGGCTGCCCCTCTTCATCATATCACGCCTGAATAGGCGTGATCTACATCACAGATTCAAATTCGCGCCTCCCTGCGTGCCTCCCCGCTCTCCTATTCCGTCCGGGCTTCAGTGTGGGGGCTGTATGACGCGATCCGCGTCATTCCCGGCGCCGGGTGATGTATTTACACCAGCGCCGCTGTTAGCTTCAAGTCCCGCACTGCGCATGCGCAGTGCGCATTTTGAAGCTGACAGCGTGGCGCGGGTGTAAATACGTCACCCGGCGCCGAGAATGACGCGGATCGCGTCATACAGCCCCCACACTGAAGCCCGGACGGAATAGGAGAGCGGGGAGGCGCGCAGGGAGGCGCGAATTTGAATCTGTGATGTAGATCACGCCTATTCAGGCGTGATATGATGAAGAGGGGCTGCCTGGATGAGAGACTATGAATACCATAGTCACTCATTATCATCAGTAATGAGGTACTATAATAACGTTTTTATTCATTTTGACTATGTGCATTTAGGAGGTAAAAGGAGTGTAGGGTAAGTGTTAATATGCTCTAGGGACAGCTTTTAATACCTTAGGAGGTGTTTTGGGGGTGGCAGGATCCCTTTAAAGGTTCTCCCCCGCTAAAGAATAGAAGCCCGCAGCCACCCCTGAAAATGGCGCATTAATAATAAGCGCCATTTCCAGGCGTCTTACTAGGCTCTTCCAGTGGCCCTGGTGGTGGGGGCATGCTGGATTATAAAGGGGTTAATACCAGCTTTGTTTTGTCAGCTTGTATTAAGCCCGAGATTCTAAATGTTAGGCCAAGTGAGACCCAGCCTTTAAGAATGTCCAATAAAGGGTTAAAAAAAGACACCACACAGAGAAAAAATACTTTATAAGAAATAAAGAGACAGATACCTTTAGGGACTATATAGTTATTACTCCCATTTTCAGCCCTCCAACGATCCAGGTTTTCTCTCTTCTCTCTTCTTTCTTCTCTCTTCTGTCTTCTTTCTTCTCCTTGAACTGAATCAGCTCTCCTACATTACACAGCAGGGGGCGGAAGTGCGCTCTCCATGCTTTGTGATGAGTCAGTGAGACTGTGGGCATTAAGCGGTGATGTCACCACTGGCCCCATTGCTATAGTAACGAAATTAGCGGTTACTATAGCAATGCTAAGCATTACCGAAATCACAGTGGCTTTTGAATGAGCCGACTCATTCACAAGCTGCAGGATTTAATTCCCTGCTTTACCGATCACAGGAGCAAGGTAAAAGCAGGGAGTTAACTGTGCTGTGACTGCTGCCGCTCATACTGTAGCTGCGGTCACAGCACAGTTAACTTCCTGCTTTTCCTGGCACTGCTGTGATCAGTAAGCAGGGAGTTAAATCCTGCGGCTTGTGTATGAGTCAGCCTTATGGGGTATATCCCGTGGAGCAGTGTGTAGTATTATTGTAGAGATACACTAGTTCTGGGAGAAGTCTTGACCAGTTAGTTGTCTTGTGTGGAGGAACATCCTTGAGCATGCTGATTAGGGTTTGGTTCATCTTCTCACATAAACCATTTCCCTGCAGATGATAGGCTGTAGCTCTCAGCTTCTTAGAACCGTACAGGGCACACAGCCCCTGAAACAACTGAGACCCGAAGGCCGCCACCTAATTAGTATTAATCTGTCTAAGGCTAGGATCACTTTAACGTTAAAAGGGGTTGCTTAAAAACATAGGTTTTGGCAGCCTTAATGCAGTTCTACCGCCATGGTAGTGCCGCGTTAATGCTGCCAATACTTACCTATGGTGACGCGGCCCCTAGCGCAGCTCAAACATCGGCATCTCAATGATATCTCGCGCTTTTTCCTAACGCGAGAAAATACATTGTTGAAAGCCACAGTGGTATTGCCTCCCTCAGGCTAAGGTCACATTAGTGTCAGCCTTCAGGCAGACAAATCCATTTGAAGCTTAGAATTCTGCCTATATATCTCTATGGTTACTGGACTCTCATCGTAGCCGGCAGCTCCACACAGAAGGACCGGAGGTGCGCTATTCCTGAGTGCACACAGAAACATGGTTTGCAGCATTTCCCTGGGTGCTTAGCAAAAGCGCATATCCTGTCCTTCTGTGTCGAGCGGCCGGTTGCGCTGGGACAGTGGTAACCATAGTGATATATAGGCAGCCTGAGCACAGCATTACATTATGTTAACGCTATGTGATTAGGCTGCAAAATTCTAAGGCTAAGGTCACACTTGAAAAAGTAATTGCGGTTCCCGCATCCGGATTTTGATGCGGGAACCGCAATTTTCTTCAGACACATTTTTGTGTCCAAATCTTTTCTTTAATCCGCAATGCGGTAACCGGAGTGCTCTGGATGTGTAATCCGGAGCAATCCGGTTACCACCTGCTTTTTTCATCCCTGCTGCTGCTGCATAGTTAATGATATGTGAGGTGTCTCATCATGGGCGGAGCTTCAAAAATGGCGCCAACAAAGACCTCTTCCACTCATATAGACTGTATCCAGAGTTGTGTTGTCACTTGAGTGGAGGGACCCGCCTGGCTCTCTGACATCAGAAGGAGGGAGGAAGGAGGCCCTGGCCCGAGCTCCTGCGGCGTGTGCATGATCCATCCCGCCTGTGGAATAACTGCTTTCTAACCCTGTGAGCGTGATACGTGAGTGCGGCTGTCCAGTGACCTGCTGCATGAAGATCCGCAGCCAGCGATATTTGAAACAGTAATTCAAAACCTGGCAAGAGTTAACTAGGGGGAAAGATGCCCAACATAGGTAAAGCTACAGCAGTGGGTGCTTCCACAACCCCCATATTCACACTGTCCATGCCATATATCTCAAGAGCAGCCTGGTTACCACAATACTAAGGGGAGTCGCATACCCTTAGTGATTTCAAAGAGAGACTGCTTTTACTCCTTGGACGAGGGACAAAAGGTCAGCATCCTAATTGGTCAGCTAACTGGTGCCACCCAAAGGGAAGTCAAGTCCTGGTCGGATGCTGATAAACGGACAGTCAAGCACATATTGGCAAAACTAAAATACACTTTTGATACTCTCACCATGGCAGAAATAAAAATGAGGTTCTTTAGCTGCAAGCAAAGGGTGCAGGACAGTGTGAGAGAGTATGCCCTCAACCTCCAGAAGGTGCTGCGAGCCATCAAGCACATCATTCCTGACAGTGTGCTGGAGGAGGACAGGTTTTTAACAGAACAATTCATAAAGGGACTCCTGTCCAACATGCATAAGACACGCTTGCGCTTAAAGTTCTTACAAAACCTCAACATGGACTTTGCTCAATTCAAGGATCGGGCAATCGGCGTGCTACGAGAGACGACCCTAGTCACACAGTGCACACTAAACGTCCAGAAATACTGTACCACCAGGAGATATTGTCTTTGCCTCAGGAACCTGTTGAGGCCAATGCACAGGTACTGAGTAACGAACCTTCTGCAGACTTACGCCTACAAGTACAGGAATTAACCAAGAGTGTGGCTACGTTAGTAAAAACAGTGCAGTCTCTGCAAGTGTCTTCATCAACATAGAAGATCCTGATGGCTTTGAGTCCAGATGACTTGCCGTGGCAAAGACAGAAGAGCATTTTATCAACCCGCACCAGAGGAAGAGACACCGATTACTCCGACCCAACCGGATGACCCAACTGCAGACACTGTGACATGGTGGGTCACATCGCAATGTGGTGACTTTTAAACACACACACCCTGGGGAAGAGGACCAACCCCCAGGAGTAAAGCAGTTTGGTTTAAGCAGCTGGAGGGACAAGTATGTCAGGGGACAACCAATCCTGCCCATTGTGATTGATGGTATACTGTTAAACGCTCTCTTGGACACCAGTTCCCAGGTAACCACTATGCCTCATATCCTTTACAAACGTTATTTCGCTGATACTGACTTTACCTATCGCCCTGATGATGACTTGACTTTCACAGCAAGAAATGGTCAGCCCTTGCCTCTGATGGGGTATAAAGAGGCTACCATTAAGGTGTGGAGAGTGGAACTTAAATCCCAGGTTTTGATAGTTGTGGACGTTGATAAATGTGAATACAATTCCATGATCAACCTAGGTACCAACATCATTGAGAACTGTCTTGGTGAAATAGTTATATTATTACAGCAGGTAGCCAAAACTGCCAGCTGCAGACAACAATGAGTCCTGCACAAAGAGATTAGAGCACTTATGTACAGACAGCAGCTACAACAGTCTGGTGGAGAAATTAGCAGCATGAGGGTGAGTGACCCATGCCCTATTGTGCTACCCCCCAAGAGTGAGATGATGATATGGTGTAAAGTCGCCATGGGTATCAGAAGCCAATGCTACCAGGCCTTGGTAGAGCCAGTATACTCTGACAGCAGACCCACTTTCCTTACAGCTAGAGAGGTTGTGGATGTCAGAAAGGGGAGAGTGCCCATACGAGTACTAAATTGTGGGGAAAAAGAGGTCACCTTACCTAGCTGCGCCACAGTAGCCAAGCTATTTACTGTCAGTAACAACACAATCCAGGCAGTAGAACCCTTGGACCCGTCGGAAAGGCGGAGGACAATGGCACCTCGGGACAGTTGGAGGACTGATGTCAGAAGTGCACGCTGGCACTAACTTCACCCCTTCACATTAGAAAGGTGGGGTCTACTTGGTAGTCCAGGAATATGAAAGGGTATTTAATAAGAACCCTGTGGATTTTGGGCAGGTTAAAGGGATTCAGCATCATATATCTGGAGGAGATCATCCACCTATTAAAGAGAGATATTGCCCTGTCCCCCTGGATAACGATTAGCCGTATATATATGTATAAATCCACTATTTACACTGCGACAGATATGTTTACATCATATCTAAAATGAGGTCTATATGTAAAATTTCGTTGTGTGTGTTTCTAATCTTACCACATATAGAAGAGTCACTAGCTGCCCTAAAATCAGCTAAATACTTCTTGACCCAGATCTTACCAGTGGGAACTGGCAAGTTCCCATTGCAGAGGCCGACAAGGAGAAAACCGCATTTACCACACCAATGGGTCTATGCAAGTTCAACTGCATGTAATTCGGATTTTGCAATGCATCGGGAATGATCCAGAGGTTAATAGAGTGTTCTCTCGGGCACAAGACCTTTGAGACTGTACTGTTATACCTGGATGATGTCATTGTCTATTGTAGAACCTATGAAGACCACCTGAAACACCTGGCAGAGGTATTCGAAGCCATATTCAACTTCAGTCTCAAGATGAAGCCATCCAAATGCCATCTCCTGAAACCAAAATTACAATAACTAGGCCATGTCGTGAGCGCGGAAGACATAGCACCAGATACAGACAAGGTAACCGTTATCAAGGACTGGCAGAAACCAACTACCATTGGAGGTGCCACAATTTCTGGAGTTGGTCAGCTATTACAAATGATTCATTAAGGGTTTACAAAAATAGCTGCCCCTCCCCTTCAAGACCTCTTAGTGGGCCATTCTAAAAAGGCGAAGACCAAGTGCCCCTCGATTGAGTGGGATGCCAAGATAGAAGAATCCTTTGACTGCTTAAAGCTAGCTCTCACTGGAAACGAAATCCTGGCTTACCCCAGCTATGGTCAGCCGTTCATCCTGTACACAGATACCAGCAACGTTGTATTGGGAGCTATTTTGTCTCAAGTGCAGAAAGGTAAAGAAAGGGTCATCGCCTATGCCAGTAGGAAGGTTCGTCCTACCAAAAGGAATCCTACCAATTACAGTTCTTTCAAGCTGGAGTTCCTGGCCATAGTCTGGGCAGTGACTGAGAGGTTCAAACAATACCTCGCCTTCTCCAGATTTACAGTTTTCACTGATAATAACCCACTAACGCGAAGGTTGGTGTCCTAGAGCAAAGATGGATGGCTCACCTGTCTAACTGCGAGTTTATGATCAAGTATCGGGTAGGTAACAAGAACGCCAATGCTGATGCTTTGTCCTGCATGCCGAACTTACTGTACTCAGAAGAAGATTTGGAAGACCTCGAAGAAATTGAGATGCCGGCCTTCCACTGCCAAGGTGCTTCCCAATGCTCCCACTGTGTGAAAAACACATGCTCTGCCATTCAAGAAGTCTCTTTAAACCCATTGCCCTAGCATTGATGGACAGAAACACAGGACAGAGACCTGTCTGTCCACATGGTGAAATAGCTGATGAGTCAAGCTGATTCATCCCCTCATCCAGATGCACCACCAGAGGTCTTACAGCTGTGGAAAGAAAGAGCCAAGCTGTTGTTCTACCAAGGTAAACTGTGCCGAAGAACCATCAACTCACACACACATAAGCTAGAATGGCAGATAGCAGTCCTAAAGAAGGATGTGCCAATGATCCTTGAAGATTACCACGACAGGGCAGGACACATCAGATGGAAGAAATTGGAGGTCCTGATCCGTGAAAGGTTCTTTTGGACAGGAATGAAAAGGTCCATCGAGAGGTGATGTAGAGAGTGTGGCCCATGCAATCTGAGGTGAACAGACCGCAATAGACAGAGGGCCCCTCACAATCCATCATCACGAGGCAACCGCTTCAAATCGTTGGCCCTGGACCATGTGAAGCTGTCTCCGAGTAGGTCAAGATACACTCATGCCTTAACAAACGTGAACCACTACTCACGTTTCCTGGTGGTCATACTAGTCAAAGACCAGATGGCGAGTATAGCTGCTAAAGCATTTCAGGAGCACTTCTGTCGGCCTCATGGCTATCCTGAGCAAGTCTTAACAGACCAAGGCCCGGCTTTCGAAGCAGAGGTATTCCAGGAGTTCTGCAACCTGTACAGCTGTAAGAAAATCCGAACAACTCCTTATCACTCACAAACCAATGGTCTGTGTGAGAAGTTGAACCAGGTGGTGATCGATTTGTTGAAAACTCTATCTCTAGAAGAACACAACCTGTGTCCTGAGAAGTTACCAGACTTGGTTGACCTGTACAATCATATTTTGGTAAATTCGACTAACTGTACCCCAGCCTACCTGATGCAGGCAAGAGAAGGTAAACTTCTCATCAACCTGGACATGGGAGTCCTAACACCAGAAGCAGTACTAAGCCAGTCAGACACAGACTATGGTACTGTAGCTATCACTCAGTATACCAAAGTCCAGGAATGCAGGGAGGAAAGTCTGTCATGGGCTAGACAGAAGCAAAAGAAGGACTACAATCAGCAAGCCTCTGCCACTCCCTTGTCATCAGGGGAACAGGTGTTGAAAAGAAAGAGAAGAACTCATAAGCTGGATGACCAGTGGGAAGCTGAACCGTATACTATTTTGCCCTCTCACTTTGACAACAGTAACGTCTGCCTCATCACCAAGCATGGAGGAAGAACTTCAGCGGCTGTAACCAGAAACCACCTGAAGGTGTGCCCAGATCTACTGCATGAAAAAAATAGAGATCAAGACACTCCTCAATAGATGGAAGAGGCTGAAGAGAAAGTCTGTACCGTATTAAGAGAATTTCCCCAATCTTGGACTCAAGTAAATAAGGCAGAGGTGGTACCAGTCTTGACATTTACACAATTGACCACGCTAGAAACAGCAGAGACCTTGGATCCTCTTGAACACCAGTCTGCTCCAGAAACAGATGCCTCACCTGCAGCAGTTCAGGAGAATCCACCCCCTGCTAGTGGTGAATCTGTCGTGCCCATGGTGAATCTAAGGGCCCCTTTACACGCCACCACTGCAAGGTAACAACTGCCTGGCATTGGGGATATTTGTGCCTGTTGTCATGAATTTGCTACGAAATGGCGGCGTGTAAATAGGGAAATTCCTCCCGGGGTCCTGCAGTTGATTCAGATACCTGTTGCTGAGCCATGTTCAAAAACCGAAGGCAACACAAATGCACAATTGCCATTGTAGTGGCGTCTAAACGGGGCACAGGCATGGATGTTGCGTCGCCTAGTGAACTCCCAGGGGCGTACCACAGCATCATGGATACCACGCCCCATCAGCGATCATTGGTGGGGGCTACTGTGTAACCATTGGCTGCCCCTTCACAGGGCGCCATATTTAAAGAGCTGACCATTCACACTACACAATTGCAATGGCGTCATGTTTTAGCCAGCCTTCCTGCACAGGCTGGCCAATCATGACGCTATTGCGTTCTCCAATCAACGTTTTTGCGTCACGGAATACACAATTTGTCACTCCTATGTACTTGCGGCGCGAAAGATGTACGCCCACATTCCTTTGTGGTAGCGGAGTGTAAAGCGGGGAAGGTATTCAACCGGAAGTAAGCCGCAGGATCTGTCGGAACTTCCGGGGAACAAAGATACCTTCAGGTGACAACGCAATGGCAGCGTGTATATGCGGCATCGGTGATCAGTATCCACCGTTAAAAACATGCGCGTGCACGTGCGGTGGATACCTGTTGCTAGGCACAGTGGCAGCGTGTAAAGGTACCTTAAGAGGTTGTAGAAAACTACCAAGCCTACCTGGGCTATGCAAGTCTAACTGTAGTATAGTTCACAGTGAGCCTGCCATACCGGAAGTAGACACACCAGGTTGTAGAAGGTCAACAAGAATACCAATGTTACGTAGATCTCAGCATAGTACACAAGGTCACACCCCAGTTCGTTATAAAATGTAATTTCTAGAGTATTGCAAGAACTAACAAATGTATATATGATAAGACTTAAATATTGAAAAAGCTTGAACCCACATGGACTAAATAATGTGAGACCCAGTAACCACTATGTGTAAACTGCATACTGAGACTACTGTATGAACTTCTAAATTAACTTAAGTAAAAGTACATAGTAACCTGTTCAACCTGTTCAAGGACAATTGGACCACAGGACTATGTGTGGCCAGAACATTGCTTGTGAAAAGTTCACACTAAATCCGACCTCAAAACAGTCAGCGTGCCTGAAGAACCCGGTCAGACCATGGTCTCTGAGCCCTGTAGCCACGCCCAGAGACGAAGTTTGAGGTGCTTTGGGGCGGTTTGCACCGAATTGCACTAAAATCCTGTGAGGTGATGCTCTCGGACCGGCATTATCACAGGCACCTTCTTGAATGTTTTATATTTTTCATTGTTTTTGAGGATTTTTGTATTTTTACTTTTTTACAATAATGTAACTTTTAAGAAAATGCCCCTCCCATAAAGGGAAGAAGTTGTTTGTTGTTAACCTGTATCTTTATGTCTTTACAGTCTGGGAAGTTCTGTGCTTCACTAGGGGAGAATGTGGCGCCCCTACGGTCCGGTTGCCACAGTTTTATTGCCTCCCTTACCGAAGGTAGTTTCATGCTTGGAAGCAGGAGGAGATCCCCATGTCAGGTAAACCCTTCACATGCAAACACAAAGCCTGATCCCTTACCAGAAGGGGGAGCTCAGCACCCAAGTTGAGGGGAGCTGCCTCTTCCAGCTAGGGGCAGGGGTTAGAAGGAGAGTGTATAGTGAGGAAGAGGAGGGAGAGGACATGAGGAGAGAGAGCTCTGGGAAGGAAATGCTGGGAAAGCTTACCCCAGAGCAGTGAAGCTGAGGACACCAGAGTCATGGGTTACATGAGGGCTGTACACCCTGTGAACCGAATCTGGAGGACAGGAGACTGCAAGGTTCCTGGCTACACGTAGAGACCTAATGCCACAACTGCTTAATGAGAGCCCGGAGCTGCAATCAATACGGCAGTGTCCAGGTTTGCGCTGTCTGCCAGTCGGGAATGAGATGGAATAAGATTGAAAGGGTCTTTTCCTTGTGGCTCCTGTAATGTATGCCCTCTCATGACTCCAACTAGAGATTATTTTGCTAATCCAGGAGACAATAAAAGACATCGACTAAAACACTACATTAATTGCAAAACTGAGTTTGTGATCTATGCAATTATATGTCCGTGTAATAAAGTGTACTTTGGGATGACGGGACAGGAGTTACGAAAGCGTATACAGAAGCATGTATCGACTATCCAGTTGGCAGCTGACCATCTGGAGAAGGGATTAACATTAACTTCTGTGGTTTCTCACTACCTGTCACATCATCAGGGACGGCCCACTGGAAGTAGAGTGGTTGGACTCGATAGGCTCACAGGGAATACTAGGGGAGGGGATAGGAGGAAACCCCTTTTGAGACACGAGTCGAGGTGGATTTACATCCTCAATTCGATTTCCCCAGCGGGAATCAATGAGGAACTCCTATTCTCTCGTTTCTTTGGGGTATAAAAGAGAGTGACATTATATCCAATGGGAGGATGCCTCCTTACGGGAAAAAACATACAATTTAATCCCCCCCCTCCCTTCCTTTTCTCTTTGGTTTTTAAGGTTCTTTGTTTTCTTTCATTCTAGATTGATGATCCGATAACCATCCTCCTATCCACATGGATTCATATCGCTGACCTAAAAAGCAAGAACAATCATATAGAATCTCTGGAACCATCTTTTCATCAGTGACCTGGATTCAATGACCATGGGAAATTCCATTTCGTCTGACGAATTACCAAAATTTCTTCATTTGGATTTGGGACTTTGACTTCCTATCCTTCCTTACCCCCCTCCCCCCCCCCCTTTTTTTTTATGTACATATGTTCTCAAAACTTATAATAACTCCTTTGGAGATGTTTGGGGTTGTTATTCTACACATGGGTACCACCAGGCCACATTTGTGGCCACCTTGGAGTATTCTCAAGGTGTTTAAATTTAGACATTAGACATTAGTCAACTAGCCTTTAATAATTTGAATTTTCCTTTCCTTTTATTCTATTGACCCTTCCTTGGTCATGTGTGCAGTTCGGATTTCATCTCATGGGTATATAACATTTCCTTAAAAGTGTGAGAAAATCTTTTGTATTAAAAACCTTATAGCATCCAGACTTACGTACTAATTCTTAAAATTTATATTTATAAGATATTGTGCGTTTAGAATGGGATATCTAGATATACGATATAAGGAGGGGTTATATAACTGGGGTTCTTGAAGTTGGGTGCCATCTCTTTGCTTAGATTATTCAGGGCTATATGGATAAGAACTGATATCTGTTAGATGACAATGTAAATCCATAATAATGGTATTAAAAAACAATTAACAGGTGGCAATTTTTTATCTTACCACACAGGCCTGTGGGTGGACCATCTGGACATCTCATGTCTAGATGGCACACCGGGTCAATTTATGACCAATGTAGATCGAACATAGCCACTATAATAATACACATTTATGGAGGTGAATTGAACTCTGAGTTTTCTTGATGGGTGTGAATGGGGATCCTCAATATATATATTCTTTATTTATTACTTTTAAGGAACCATTAGAGACACCTTGATAATTCCTATATAGACTCTGGTATGTATGGTGCATCTGTTTCTTTGGTCGCGTGTGTGGCGGAGAGTTGCCCCCCGGATGAGCTTATACAGATTGTTGGCCACCCGAGGGACTCTCCCGTCTGCCGGCGCGTCGGCTAGATGAGGGGGATGCAGCTATATATGCCCCCTTTTCTATTCTTTTGATATCATTATTCTGGCGCCTGGATATGCCATTCAATGGTTATCCCAAACGTACTGTGGATGAATTTTTATTTTATTAATCAAAGTTTTCTGGAACACTGATTCTGATATTTATAGTAATTGTCACTTTATGTTTATGTGGTCAGAAGGATGATTTAGACGAATTGTCTATCATACTCCAGGCCCAAACAATAGACTCGTACTTATGTTAATAATCACTATACCTTTAAGATGATTGATTACTAGACAAGAGGTGCTTTTTTGTAAAAATGATGGATATACTATCTTTATAGTAACTGTAATTAATATATATCATAATGTGCCTGTTTTTTTTTCTTATTATTATAAGTTTGCAAGCAATTCTGCTTGCAAACTTTCTAAATAATCATCTGACCGCACACATGACTTGCGCTGCTCCCGGAACGTCACTTCCGGTTAACTGGGGAGCTATGGCAATGCACAAAGCGGTAGAAACAGCTGCCTGATTGGCTATGGTATTTAAGGGCCGAATGCCAGATGTATAGCCACGCCTCCCTGATGAAGCCGCTTTGCAGCGGCGATACGCGTGGGACACAGGTCCCCTGCCTCTCATTTACATCTGTCCCTGGCGCTGGACGTCCTGGTACTGGATTTGCACTTTTGGTATTGGGAGACCCAGGGTTCACTGGCCTATTACGGACACATAGGTCTGGGTGAGAAACCTCTTTTCCCTGGGACATTTCCTAACCCCATTTGGGGAGACAATTGATCTTTATTAGTATGGTGCCTGTTTGATTGCCCTGCAGCTGGGGAGTTCACATACAAGGCCCTGTTTGTATCCATTGGTGATATACGTCCTCTTGACATTATATTTTATTATACAATAATTTGCTTATGTGATTAATATTGAATCTTTATTTATCTACTAGCTGTAGTACCCGGCTACGCCCGGGTTAATAAATAACTGCTGTTAGCTATAACAAAATAGAATTTGAATATGTCATATTAATGACCTGTAGGAAAATATAAGCTGAGCTGTGATTGATTGCTGTAGGCAGCCTAATAAATCTCCAGCCAACAGTAAACCCTCCTCCTGGCCAGGCAGTATATGTTACCTTACACATACACATAATAGACGGCTCATGTGTCTGACATCTGCCTTAATTCCCTATATGGCACATGTGTTGCACATTGGCTGTTTTTAATCAGATGTTTATGTTTGGAAATTAAAGATAGCACACGTATTAGGCGAGTTGTGTGAGGTGATTTGTGCACATCTGTGTCTGTCTGTGTGGTGTGTGTGTCCCTGTGGAGGGGGTCTGTGTGGTGTGTGTGTGTGTCCCTGTGGGGTGAGTGCATGTGTCCCTATAGGGTGTGTACGTGTGTGTCCCTGTGGGAAGGGGGGTCTGTGTGGTGTGTGTCTCTGTTGTGTGTGTCTTTGTGGTGTGTGTGTGTGTGTGTGTGTGCGTCCCTGTGGGGTGAATGCATGTGTCCCTATAGGGTGTGTATGTGTGTGTGTCTCTATGGGGGGTCTGTGTGGTGTGTGTGTGTGTATGTGCTGTGTGTGTCTCTTTGTGATGTGTGTTAGTGTGTTCCTGTGGGGTTAGTGCATGTGTCCCTATAGGGTGGCTATGTGTGTGTGTCCCTGTGGAGGGGGTCTGTGTGGTGTGTGTGTCTGTGTTGTGTGTGTCTCTTTGTGGTGTGTGTGTCCCTGTGGGGTGAGTGCATGTGTCGCTATAGGGTGTGTGTGTGTCCCCTTGGGTGTGTGTGTGTGTGTCTCTGTGTTGTGTGTCTCTCTTTGTGGTGTGTGTGTGTTTGTTCGGGTGCGTGGTGAGTATCCAATGTTGGGGCTGCACTTTAGCGACTATACACTAGTTGTTACTCTTTGTGTGCGTGTGGTATGTATACATGTCCATGTGCGTGGTGAATAACTCATGTTGGGGCCCCACCTTAGTGACTATATGCTGGTATGTGCTGTTAGTCTTTGGCGCTATCATTAAGCACCTATCATTCACAACTGTCAACTGGTAACTGTCACTTTTTCCCCATTATGTAGATAGGGGCAAAATTGTTTGGTGAATTGAAATGCGCGGGGTTAATATTTCACCTCAAAACATAGCCTATGGCGCTCCTGGGGTCCAGACGTGTGACTGTGCAAAATTTTGTGGCTATAGCTGACAGCTGTCGATTTTCCTCCAACACTTTTCCATTCACTTTTTCCCCATTATATAGATAGGGGCAACATTGTTTGGTGAACTTGAACGCGCAGGGTTAAAATTTCACCTCACAACTTAGCCTATGATGCTCTTGGGGTCCAGATGTGTGCCTGTGCAAAATTTTGTGGCTGTAGTTGCGACGGTGTAGATGCCAATCCCGGATATACACACATTCAGCTTTATATATTAGATTGTATTGTCTTGAGTTACGTACCATTGATACTTTGTACTTAACCTAATTATTGAGGGATTACTGGATATGTGAATATATTTCAGACATATACAGGGGACTTATCTCCTACGGAATATGGTTTTGATGTTTTTAATTGGTTTTAGATGTATGTTGTTTGGTCCTTAAGTACATTTTATATATAGATATATTACTTTTGGTGGTGTGCTGCTATACGATTTGTCAATTCCTTCTCTACGATATACTGTTCCTTTCTTGACAAAGCAGCACCTCTAACCCTTATTGGGATAACTGATTACTAGTGGTGCACCTCAGTTTTTGTCCAGTCGGGAACGAGGGCAAGAAGGAAAGAAAAGAACCGCAGAATAACTCACAGGCAGCAGGGACCTAAAACTGATAAGTGCAGCAGGCAGGCCTCCAAACTCACCTGGCAAGATTGACTCCCAACTGCTTTCAGGCTGACCAGACCTCCTGAACCTGGTAACCAGTGCCCCCCAGACTTCACCATGTTTTCATTGGTAAAGGTAAAGGAACTGCACCCTTTGTGTCCTCCTGCTTATTTCCTGCACCCTCCTTGCTGCACACAGCACCATAACTACCACCATCTTCCCCAAAGACTTTTATTCAAAATCCCAGGAGCCCACTCCGCATATGGGGAGTGTTACCACCCCAGCTGCCACAACATCTACCCCCTGGGGGCTCATCCAAGGAGCGCTGGTCACCCCTGATTAGGCACCAAAGGTGGCGTCACGATCAACTACAAATGCTCTGTAAATATTCCCCTTAACTGGACGGTCAGGGCCACGGAGCTGGGCTACCGCCACCGTGACTACTCCCAAAAGAATCCTGGCCAGGCTACTGAGTACCCCAGCCCTTGCGACTACTCCGAAGTGGTCAATGATCGTCATAGCATATGTATACCAGAGGGACTAGTTTCCAGTTTGACATGGTCAATAGCTACAAGCTACAAGGGGCTCTTGCTTACGATTCAGAGAAGAGGAGCACACTGATTATGCCTTTCACCCCTGGCCACAGCACAGGTGGGGCACTCTTGACACCAAGCCTTAATGTCAGCTCTCATGTTAATCTAATAGAATTGTTGCCTCAAGGTGGCCTCCGCCTTGTGGATTCCAAAGTGACTGGACTGGTTGTGATACCTGTCCAGAACCATTTTAGCGTCCCTCCTGAAAATGACCACTTGGAAGATTCTCTCATTCAAGTAA